>JAPXFY010000026.1:22000585-22150585 GCA_030674185.1 Monoplex corrugatus
GGAGAAAAGGTGAGTTTTGAGAGCGGACTTGAAGGAGACAAAAGTAGGTTGCTGACGGACTGAGAGAGGAAGTTTGTTCCAGGAGAGTGGACCAGAAACAGAGAAGGCTCGTGGACCATAGGTATTGAGCTTAGTGCATGGAAAGCGAAAAGTCAGAGGATCGGAGGCAGAGCGGAGGGTACGTGAGGGAACATAGATCTCAAGTAGGCTTGACAGGTAATCGGGGGCTGCGTTATTGAGGCTTTTGTAGCACATGGTGTCTAGTTTGTACTGTATGCGCTTTGATACAGGGAGCCAGTGAAGTTGTGCCAGGAGAGGAGATATGTGGTCAGCTCTTTTCTTTTTGAGTACAAGGCGTACAGCATTGTTTTGAATGCGCTGTAGGATGTGAATGGTGGAGGCAGGAAGACCAGACAGGAGTGAATTGCAATAGTCAATGCGAGACATTATGAAGGAGAGAACGAGTTTTGCAGTTGTTTCGACAGAGAGATACTTCCTGATCAGGCTTATACGATGGAGATGATAGTAGCAAGATCTGGCAGTTTGAGAAACAAAGTTGTTCATGGAGAGGGTAGAGTCAATGCAGACACCAAGGTTTTTAGCTGAATCAGAAATTGGGACTGATGTGTTACATAATGGGAGAGAAAGAGGAGGCAGCTGAGAAAGTTTCTGACGGGTGCCAATGAGGATAGCTTCTGTCTTGTCGTCATTAAGCTGAAGTTTGTTGAACGTCATCCAGTTCTTAATGTCCGAGTAACACTCAGTGGTGTGAGTCAAGAGGCGCTGTATATTATCAGGTGAGTCACTGTCTTGAAGTTGGGTGTCATCAGCATAGAAGTGGTGTTTTATAGAGTGGGAGTTGATGATGGTGGACAGGGGGGAGGTATAAAGAGTGAAAAGAACAGGGCCAAGGACAGATCCTTGTGGAACACCACAGGTCAGGTATGCAGGTTGAGAGTAAGCGCCATTGATGAGAGCAATGTCAGAGATGCCAAAAGTATGATGAAGTCTAGAAAGGAGAATACCATGGTCAATGGTATCAAAGGCTGCAGACAGATCAAGGAGTGTGAGGAGAGAGACTTTGCCAGTATCAGTTGCAAGGAGGAGATTGTTGAGAATGTGTAGTAGGGCAGTTTCAGTGCTATGGCACTGGCGGTAGGCTGACTGGAAAGGATTGAGGAGATTGTTGGCAGACAGGTGAGAGTTCAGCTGGTTGAGGACGACTTTTTCAAGGAGTTTTGACAAGAAAGAGAGATTAGAGATAGGCCAGTAATTTTTCAGTTCATTTGGGTCTAAATTGTGTTTCTTGAGGAGAGGGTGAACAATAGCAGACTTGAAAGAATCTGGGACAGTAATAATGTTCAGCAAATATTGTCTTTATTTGTGTTTTGTCAAAAACGAATTCAAATAAGTTTGAAGAAATATTTTTTTGTATAACAAGGGAGATACATTAGAATGGCTTGACCATCTCCCCCTCCCCCCTCCCTATACTAACCTGTAAAGTTTCCAGAAGATCTAACATGGAGATGGGGCGTCGGCAGAGCGGGGGTGGGTCCATGAGACACAGCTCATGAGCAGCTGTCTGCTCTGCCATAAGTACCGATGGCTTCAGGCTTGGGGTGTGGTAACCACTGTTGGTCACTGTTGTTGCTTCACTGAAACATGACATTTTGATTATTGGTTCAATGAAACATGACATTCTGATTATTGGTTCAATGAAACATGATATTTTGATTATTGGTTCAATGAAACGACATTTTGATTATTGGTTCACTGAAACATGACATTTTGATTATTGGTTCACTGAAACATGACATTTTGATTACTGGTTCACTGAAACATGACATTTTGATTACTGGTTCAATGAAACATGACATTTTGATTATTGGTTCAATGAAACACAACATTTTGATTATTGGTTCAATGAAACATGATATTTTGATTATTGGTTCAATGACACACAACATTTTGATTATTGGTTCAATGAAACATAACATTTTGATTATTGCTTCACTGAAACATGACATTTTGATTACTGGTTCAATGAAACATGACATTTTGATTACTGGTTCACTGAAACATGACATTTTGATTATTGGTTCAATGAAACATGACATTTTGATTATTGGTTCAATGAAACATGACATTTGATTATTGGTTCAATGAAACACAACATTTTGATTATTGGTTCAATGAAACATGATATTTTGATTATTGGTTCAATGAAACATGATATTTTGATTATTGGTTCAATGAAACATGACATTTTGATTACTGGTTCACTGAAACATGACATTTTGATTATTGGTTCAATGAAACATGACATTTTGATTATTGGTTCAATGAAACATGACATTTTGATTATTGGTTCAATGAAACACAACATTTTGATTATTGGTTCAATGAAACATGACATTTGATTATTGGTTCAATGAAACATGACATTTGATTATTGGTTCAATGAAACATGACATTCTGATTATTGGTTCACTGTTGTCGCTTCACTGAAACATGATATTTTGATTATTGGTTCAATGAAACATGATATTTTGATTATTGGTTCACTGCTATCGCTTCACTGAAACACAACATGTTGATTATTGGTTCATTGTTGTCGCTTCACTGAAACATATTTTGATTATTGGTTCATTGTCGCTTCACTGAAACATATTTTGATTATTGGTTCACTGTTGGTCACTGTTGTCGCTACACTGAACACAACATTTTGATTATTGGTTCATTGTTGCTTATTGTCAGACCTGCCAACCCCTCTAAGCCTGCAATAGTACCTTTATAAATTTTTTATAGTATTTTTTCAAAAACAGTAGTATTCCAAGTATACAAAGAATTATATACCTCATTATAAAGTAGATTCGTCTCGTCATTTGTGGCTCCAGGAACACATATTTTCACATGTATCACTTCTAATGTCTTTTTTCACATGCATCACAAATTCTGAGTTCAAGTGTCTGTTTTCCACATATATTGATCACTATGAGTTCCAGTGTCTGTCTCCACTGAGGCACAATCACATATGATTCACTCAAAAAACATAAATTCTAATGTCTGCTTCGCTACAAACTGCATTGTCAAAATGACAATTTGAAGCCAACAAGGCACACTTTTAAAGTTACTGAGTTGTGTCGGTAGAGCTTGTTGCACTGTGCTCAGTGTGCTGCCTTTTGGTAGCTGACTTGCACTTTTTCAAGAGCTCATCAGAGAACACTGCTTTGTAGCATGGGCCCCCTTTCTTGGACTTCAGAACCATGAGAGCATCCAATGTCTTTGCCCCTATGGATCCCCGAAAGTCAGTCTTGTTTCTTCGCACTTGACTGAAGATTCTCTCACACCCACAGTTGGACACAGGGATGAGGAGAATTGACAGCATGAACTGGGACAGATGTTTCAGTCTAGTGGCACCATTGTGATCTTTCATGGCACCAATCTCCTTCCACTGCAGTTCTGCTGATGGCTGGTTCAACACCACAGGTGGAAGTTCTGCTGCCTGGTACTCCAGAAACTCTCCCTCCAGCTCATCAGGGGTTGTGTTAGGTGGCAGAGTGCATGGGAACTTCTTCAAGAAGTATTTCAAAGAAGATGCTTGAACTGACTTCTGCAGGTTCACATCCGCAAGCTCTGCATGTTTCCATAGAGTTTCCTCGGCCGGGTTCAGCTTCTCTTTCATGTACTTGCATGCCTCCTTGTAGAATGTCTTCACATTCTCCATGAAGATCTGCTGCTGCTTACTTTCCACACAGTCCAGGTGTTCTCGGGTGGTGCTACCGATGAAGATGTCTTCATCACGCTTCATGTTGTATGAGGATTTGAAGTCCACATCCATCAGGGCCCCATTGTTCAGAGCAGCTGGCTTCAGATAACTGACAAGCAGGCGTCTGTACAGTCGTTCCATGTCTCTCTTGATCAGATGGATTCTGGCGCTGTCGGTCTGTTCAAGTTTGTTGACTTGGTTGAACACCTCCAAGACTGTTGCATAGAACAAGACATACAATTTGGTGGTCTTGCGCCGGAAGAAATCCCCGAGTTTTTGCCTCATAGGTGGATCAGAACTAGATGTACTTGAAGCATGTGATGTCTTCACACTGCATTCTTCCTTGAAGAATTTGTCCAAAGCGTTCCACTGCTCAACTGCTCTGTCCAAGGCAGCCCCAAGAGAGAGCCATCGGGTGGGAACATGCTCAACAACCTTGTGCTCTGGCAAGCCTAGTTCCTTCTGGATCTGCTTCAGGCGTTGCTGTCTGCCAGTGCTCTTGGAGAAATACCAGGCCAGTTGACGCATTGTGTCATCAAGGTCAAACTTGCTAGACTCCTTCATGGCTTTCTTCACAGTCAGACTAAGGAGATGGCATACACATCTGGCCAAGAAGGTCTCTGGATGCTTGTCTCTGATGAACGAGATGACACCTTTGTTGACCCCAATCATGACATTGGCATTGTCGGTTACAAATGCCAGGCAGTTCCTCCAGTCTATCTGGTAAGCCCTTAGCTCAGAGTCCAACAACTGAAAGATGTGTTCTCCAGTGGCTGACGTCTCACATGAGGGGACACTGAGCAGTTCAGTTTTGATAGTTCCATGGGGATCCACAGCTCTCACAACAATGGGAAAGAACTTGTCTTCCCCCTCCTGACTACCATCAGTACCTAACACAAAGGGTCCCTTCATGCACTGCACAAGTTCAGCCTTACTATCTTCAGCACATTCCTTCACAATGGATGTGGTTTTTGTTCTTGCAGAACTGTAGGTATCTGCTATGTTGCTGTCAGGAAACATCTTCTTAAACAACTGTCCAGCATGGTCAGAGGCTGAAAGTGGCACGTTGTGTTCCACCAAAAACGCCGTGAAATATGCCTCTGCACGAATGGGCTGGAGATCAGTATCTTCAGTTCTTTGAATATAATCAACAAGAGAAGAGGTGTTTCTTAAGGCTGATGCCTTTGCAATGTGCCTCAACGAAGTCACGTGCTTTTTTACATCGTCGATCCCGCCATGCGAAACTAGAAAATCGAACTCACAAGCACTGCACCTTGCATATGTGCTTCCCACTTTCGATGCAGTGATGCATGGGTACTCTTGTGAGTACGACTGGATGAACTTTTGTTCTCTTTTTGCCTTTTTCTGTACACTTTCACTGCCGGTGCCCAAAGCAGCTTCACCACCACGTTTTCCTTTGCCACTACCACGCGGTCTACCTCGTGTCGCCATTTTCTTTTTGCAAAAACGGAAGTCTCACAGTCGGTACGAGACTTTCGTTTGACCCAGTACGAGACTCTCGTTTGACGAGATTCTCATTTATAATAACAAACATGGCTGCGCCCATAGTCCACTTGTTTACCGATCGTGATTGTCTTCTCAGTGGCGCTCTCGGCTCAAAGTCACTACTAGACCTATAATCGTTTTTTTTTTTGTTTTTGTTTTTTTGCATCGTATCATTTTTTACTCGATCGTAATTTAGTATTATTTAATTATGATCGTAAAATAATACGCCAAAATCGTACTGGTTGGCAGGTCTGTATTGTTGTCGCTTCACTGAAACACAAAATTCTGATTATTGGTTCACTGTGAGTCACTGTTGTCACCTCACTGAAACACCACATTTTGATTACTGGTTTTGTGCGATTGTAATTTTAATGTGTGTTTGTGTGTGTGTGTGTGTGTGTGTGTGTGTGTGTGTGTGTGCTCAATAGCTTTAGTTCTCTATGCTCTACTTAAAACTACAGTGGAATGTAGTCATCTTGCTCAACAGCTTGAGTTCTCTATGCCCTGCTCAAATGTATAATGAACGTCATCAGCTTGCTCAATAGCTTGAGTTCTCTATACTCTTCTCAAAAGTATAGTGGAATGTGGTCAACTTGCTCAATAGCTTGAGTTCTCTACACTCTACTCAAAGGTATAGTGGAATGTGGTCAACTTGCTCAATAGCTTCAGCTCTCTACGCTCTACTTAAAAGTATAGTGAATGTGGTCAACTTGCTCAATAGCTTCAGCTCTCTATGCCCTACTCAAAAGTATAGTGAAATGTGGTCATCTTGCTTAATAGTTTGAGTTCTCTATGCTCTACTTAAAAGTATAGTGGAATGTGGTCATCTTGCTTAATAGTTTGAGTTCTATATGCTCTACTTAAAAGTATAGTGGAATGTAGTCATTTTGCTCAATAGTTTGAGTTCTATATGCTCTACTTAAAAGTATAGAAGAATGTTGTCATCTTGTTTAATAGCATGAGTTCACTATACTCTACTCAAAAGCATAGTGGAATGTAGTCATCTTGCTCAACAGCTTGAGTTCTCTATGCCCTGCTCAAATGTATAATGAACGTCATCAGCTTGCTCAATAGCTTGAGTTCTCTATACTCTTCTCAAAAGTATAGTGGAATGTGGTCAACTTGCTCAATAGCTTGAGTTCTCTACACTCTACTCAAAGGTATAGTGGAATGTGGTCAACTTGCTCAATAGCTTCAGCTCTCTACGCTCTACTTAAAAGTATAGTGGAATGTGGTCAACTTGCTCAATAGCTTCAGCTCTCTCTGCTCTACTCAAAAGTATAGTGGAATGTGGTCAGCTTGCTCAACAGCTTCAGCTCTCTACTCAAAAGTATAGTGGAATGTGGTCAACTTGCTCAATAGTTTGAGTTCTCTATACTCTACTCAAAAGTATAGTGGAATATGGTCAGCTTGCTCAACAGCTTCAGCTCTCTACTCAAAAGTATAGTGGAATGTGGTCAACTTGCTCAATAGCTTGAGTTCTCTTTGCTCTACTCAAAAGTATAGTGGAATGTGGTCAGCTTGCTCAATAGCTTCAGCTCTCTCTGCTCTACTCAAAAGTATAGTGGAATGTGGTCAGCTTGCTCAATAGCTTCAGCTCTCTATGTTCTACTCAAAAGTTTCACAGTGAATCTAAATGAATTGGGAAAAGAGCGCTTTACAAAGAATCATTTATAACAACTTCGCTAAACTTACGCCAAATGTGTGTATGTGTGTTAATGTGTGCCTGCCTGTGCACATGCAAGCATGCGGATGTCTGTCACAGTGCCTACCTGTGCAAAGAGGAGTCAGGTGTGATGCAGGTCTGCCTGAGGTAGGGGTTCCTCACCCCGCTTCCCATGGCAAAACGGAACCTCTTCTCTCGCACCTTGTATCCACTCCGCTTTTGCATCACTGCCGACAGAATTCTCTTCAACTGCAGCTGCACAGACAGACAGACAGACAGACGGTTAAAACAAGACATACTGTCACTATTCTTGTTGTTTCAAACAATGGTATCTTCAATGCATGAACATATGTTGTTCTAAGCTGTTTGGCCCACACTGCGCAAGCATAATGTTGCTGCACAGTCTGCATACTCTGTTTTGGTTGGGTTACCCCACCATAGACTCAGGGAGAAGATACTAGTTGGACTTGCAGAGTGGCTGAGGGCAAAGAGGGTGGAAGAGATGCTTGAGGCAACAAGAGATAGAGACAGATTGAAGTCTATGATCGCCAACGCCATGCGGAGAGGCACCTGATGGTGATGATGATGATACCACACCGTGTAGGCTTTGAATACTTTTAGTGGGTGGAAAGCAGAGGAGTGAGGGTACATGAAGGGAATTTTCATGTTTCCCAAAACAAGCTTTCTTTTTAGTTGCCCCATCTTCTACACTGCTCTTGCTGTGTCACTACCCCAACAGGAAGCTGGTGGACAGGGTGAGGGAGTCAAAGGGTTAAGTTTTTGCTTTGCTAGCATGCTTGACAAGGCAGGATGCTGACTGACAGGGTAGAGGAGTCAAAGGGTTAAGGCTGGGGCAGATTTGGAAAAGTTTGCTATCTGTCCGGTAATTGCAATCCTCATGCCAGAATATTTTCATAATATTCATACTTTACAGTTTCAGACCTTGAGACTGGAAATCTGATTACTTGTACAACTTGCCTAGTACACCCACTGTATACGGTAACATATATGATTGTAATAAGGTCCATTTCTCTTCAGCTATACGAAGGATGGACGTACACACAGACATATCTGAAATAAAAACTTGTCAGCAACACACTGTATATGCTAATGTATATGATTGTAATAAAGTCCATTTCTTCAGCTGTACGAAGGATGAACATATAGACAGACATCATCTGACATAAAAACTTGTCAGCAACTCACTGTATATGGTAATGCACACGGTTGTAATAATGTCCATTTCTCTTCAGTTGTATGAAGGATGGATGTATAGACAGACATATCTGACATAAAAACTTGTCAGCAACTCACTGTATATGGCAATGCACATGGTTGTAATAATGTCCATTTCTCTTCAGTTGTATGAAGGATGGATGTATAGAGACATATCTGACATAAAAACTTGTCAGCAACACACTGTATGATTATGTATGTATATGATTGTAATAAAGTCCATTTCTCTTCAGTTGTACGAAGGACGAACATACAGACAATGCAGACAGACATCAACTGATATAAAAAAAATTTCAGCAACACATGAAACTAATACAAGAGACTGAAAAATTATCAGAACTAAAATTACCACCCAAGAAAGCAATGGATATAACAAAAAGCAAATTTAAAAAAAAATTAATAACAGTGAAGAACATCAAAATAAACATGCAGCGTACCTCCAGAGCTTGGACGATAAGTCTGGCAACACTGTCCTGCACGTCTAACAGTCCCAGCTCCCAGGCACACACCAGGGCACGACCGTGGATCAGCGCTAGGTCTGGCAACAACATATCTCGACACACAAAACCTGTACACACACACACACACACACACACACACACACACACACACACACACACACACAAACACACACACACAAATACCATATATATATATATAAACAGACAGGCATGTATATGCACACACACACACAGACATACACTGGCACAATCCTGATCACCGACACATTTCTAAATAATATAATATTTGTCATACAAACACATTGCTAGGATATACAAACACACTCATGTGTGTGTGGATATGCATGTAAATGGTATGCAAGTCATCTATGTTGTTGAATATGAATGTAAATGTAGAATTAGGTGTATGAAACAATCCATATTTCTTTTTGATAGACATAAGAAATATTTTATGGCATGTCTAAACAATGACAGCCAGATTTCTGTGACTCCATCTAATGAGTGACTCAAGCCATGATGTGACATTATATGACAAGCATTGCGTCCTAATTCTCTACTTCTGAGTTCATTCACAAATAACGGCACCATTTCACAGGCATGTCTCCAACAGCTTTCCACTGCTACCCTAACTTATTACATCATCTTTTCTGGGACAGACGGCCCAAACCAAACACAAAAAATGTTAAATCAAATTTCAACAGCTGTAATAAATCACTGAGCTGTTTCTTCCCAATAACGGGATGTATAAAAGTGTAACGTATGTTCTGTCACTCTGTGTTAATGCTCTGGGTATTTTTTTCCTGGCTGGTTGGTTGTTTTGAAAGAGTTGTGGACTTGACATCTGAGATCCCAAGTTCAATTTCAGCCAGCAACATAGAAAACTGGCCTGTTCACTGCCCACCTTGGTGTCTCCATCATTCCGATGGTGTTCACGTTGAGTTTCATACATCTGTTCTCCCCTTCCCTTTCCCCAATTTCAAGACCGTGCCAGAGCATAGGGTTTCATGCAGGCTCAGAGAGTCTGCCAGGAAATGCTGGCAGATCTGGGTGGAGCCCATATCAAATTGTTTGAATACAATGAACACACTCCAAAATGCAACCTTTCTATCGCAGTCAAAACATTGGCAACCAAACAACCAAAAGATTATGTGACAGATCAACTGACTTCATAACAGATCAATTCATTTTATAAGTTGATACTGTTCAGGCACACTTGTTTTTCATTCTCCCCAGCTGAATGTCAGTAAAGGACAAATGGATGACATATGCTATTTTAAGTGCATCTGCAACAACTATACAAAGTAAATAGTATGACATCTGTTGGAACAGTAAGTACGCAATTATACCTGTTGGAATTCTAGGTACATGATGATACCTGTTGGAATAGTTTGTTGTGCCTTGGACCTTTCTGCATACAAAAGTCACAAGCAGCCATTAATTACAAGACCACCGGCATTCAAGTCATCAGGAACCAGCTAAAGGAGTTTGGAACATTTTTTTCTGTCATGCTGATTTCCATGTTGTATACATTTAAGGTGAAAAGTGTTTGGGAATTCTTAGAGCTACAGGAAATATTTAAACTAATGCTCACTTTATGAATTACAATTGGCTTGGCCACATTTTTTTGTTTGATTTTGGTTTTCTGTGCAGTATTAAATCTCAGTACTAGTAAACACCAGAGATCATTTGGTAAAAGAGAATTTAAATATTAAATGCTTGATAGTAATATTCAGTTATTTTGACCATTTCTCTCTTAATTTTCTACACGGAACTGTATATATAAATTCCCTATCTTTTCCATAAATAGCATGGTAAATGATGCCTAAAATCTCATGAACTTTTCGAGTAGTTTCAATTTTACTCTATCAGGACAACATCTCTGTGTTCAAAATACATGCCCTACGCAAAAGCATCAAGATTGATTGTATCAAATGGTTTTATTCTGCAACTGCTGATTCCTTCATTGTAAATTAATCGGTTACGACTCTTCTTTACATGTTATGTAGAAATTGTTAGTAGCAACAATGATGTATTATTTCTCTTTGTATAGTATAACTCACTCCCACAACCTACGTGCATTATGTTGTTGACTTACATAATGTCATAACTAACCAGTATTATTTCTCTGTGTATTGTACAGCTCACTCTGACGACCTACATGCATTATGTTGTTTGATTTAAATAATGTGTAACTGACCATTAATCATTTCTCTGTGTTATAGCTCACTCTGACGACCAACATGCATTATGTTGTCGACTTAAACAATGTCATAATTGACCAGTTTTCTGTATTCTGTCCCTCCATCTGTTACTTTTTTTTTATATTTCTTTATTCCTTCTTTTGCAGATCTTGATTTATCCCTTGAATTGAAATGTGTTCAATATGACATGGTAACCAACATGTTTTAATGTAAAAACAAAAATAAAAAGAAGTTCATGAAAAAAATCCATATGCACCACACTACAAACATCACACCCTGCGCAAAAACCCAAATCACTAGTTACGGTTATGAGGTTCTACATCGCAGATAGGTTCTGGTTCTATGTCTAGGGTTATGAGGTTCTACATCGCAGATAGGTTCTGGTTCTATGTCTAGGGTTATGAGGTTCTTACATCGCAGATAGGTTATCTGGTTCTATGTCTAGGGTTATGAGGTTCTACATCGCAGATAGGTTCTGGTTCTATGTCCAGGGTTATGAGGTTCTACATCACATATAGGTTCTGGTTCTACGTCTAGGGTTATGAGGTTCTACATCACATATAGGTTCTGGTTCTACGTCCAGGGTTATGAGGTTCTACATCACATATAGGTTCTGGTTCTATGTCCTAGGGTTATGAGGTTCTACATCACATATAGGTTCTGGTTCTATGTCTAGGGTTATGAGGTTCTACATCACATATAGGTTCTGGCTCTACGTCCAGGGTTATGAGGTTCTACATCACATATAGGTTCTGGCTCTACGTCCAGGGTTATGAGGTTCTACATCACATATAGGTTCTGGTTCTATGTCTAGGGTTATGAGGTTCTACATCACATATAGGTTCTGGCTCTAGGTCCAGGGTTATGAGGTTCTACATCATATATAGGTTCTGGCTCTATGTCCAGGGTTATGAGGTTCTACATCAATATAGGTTCTGGTTCTATGTCCAGGTTTATGAGGTTCTACATCACATATAGGTTCTGGTTCTATGTCCAGGGTTATGAGGTTCTACATCACATATAGGTTCTGGCTCTACGTCCAGGGTTATGAGGTTCTACATCACATATAGGTTCTGGTTCTATGTCTAGGGTTATGAGGTTCTATATCACATATAGGTTCTGGTTCTATGTCTAGGGTTATGAGGTTCTACATCACATATAGTTGGTTATTGGGTTTCATTATGTCTATTTAGGGTTATGAGGTTCTACATCACATATATAGGTTCTGGTTCTATGTCTAGGGTTATGAGGTTCTACATCACATATATAGGTTCTGGTTCTAGTCAGGGTTATGAGGTTCTACATCACAATATAGGTTCGGTCTAGGTCCAGGGTTATGAGGTTCTACATCACATATAGGTTCTGGTCTAGTCCAGGGTTATGAGGTTCTACATCACATATAGGTTCTGGTTCTATGTCCAGGGTTATGAGGTTCTACATCACATATAGGTTCTGGTTCTATGTCTAGGGTTATGATTATGCATACATATATAGGTTCTGTCTACGTCCAGGGTTATAATAATAATTATAATATAATTTTAATCTGATATAGCGCAAATATCTGATAAAATCAAATCTAAGCGCTGAGCGATACATGCATACATACCTACATACATACTGAGCGTATACTGCTACATACATGCTACATACTTACATACATAAATCTAATGAGCGTATATACATCATACATACTATACATACATAAATCTAAGCTAATACATACATACATAATAGTACGCACATGCATCATAATATTCATTTTATAACGCAAATCTCACAAATCAGCGCCGAAAAGACACACACGCACACACGCACGCCGCGCGCGCACGCAGCACGCACGCACGCACGCACGCACCACAGCACCACACACACACACACACACGCATGGCCACAAATGGGGAGAAAAGAATAAAAGCAATAAAAGCAAGAATAAAACCAATGGAAAACCACAGAGAGCACATCATATACAATTATATATTAAAAACAAAGTGATTCCCCTCCGAGCGGAGACAGGCTGCAGAGGGGGGTTGAGTGAGGTTAGGATTTTATGCAGAGGAGAAAAGGTGAGTTTTGAGAGCGGACTTGAAGGAGGCAAAAGTAGGTTGCTGACGGACTGAGAAAGGAAGTTTGTTCCAGGAGAGTGGACCAGAAACAGAGAAGGCTCGTGGACCATAGGTATTGAGCTTAGTGCATGGAAAGCGAAAAGTCAGAGGATCGGAGGCAGAGCGGAGGGTACGTGAGGGAACATAGATCTCAAGTAGGCTTGACAGGTAATCGGGGGCTGCGTTATTGAGGCTTTTGTAGCACATGGTGTCTAGTTTGTACTGTATGCGCTTTGATACAGGGAGCCAGTGAAGTTGTGCCAGGAGAGGAGATATGTGGTCAGCTTTTTTCTTTTTGAGTACAAGGCGTACAGCATTGTTTTGAATGCGCTGTAGGATGTGAATGGTGGAGGCAGGAAGACAAGACAGGAGTGAATTGCAATAGTCAATGCGAGACATTATGAAGGAGAGAACGAGTTTTGCAGTTGTTTCGACAGAGAGATACTTCCTGATCAGGCTTATACGATGGAGATGATAGTAGCAAGATCTGGCAGTTTGAGAAACAAAGTTGTTCATGGACAGGGTAGAGTCAATGCAGACACCAAGGTTTTTAGCTGAATCAGAAATTGAGACTGATGTGTTACATAATGGGAGAGAAAGAGGAGGCAGCTGGAAAGTTTCTGACGGGTGCCAATGAGGATAGCTTCTGTCTTGTCGTCATTAAGCTGAAGTCTATTGTGTGTCATCCAGTTCTTAATGTCCGAATAACACTCAGTGGTGCGAGTCAACAGGCGCTGTATATTATCAGGTGAGTCACTGTCTTGAAGTTGGGTGTCATCAGCATAGAAGTGGTGTTTTATAGAGTGGGAGTTGATGATGGTGGACAGGGGGGAGGTATAAAGAGTGAAAAGAACAGGGCCAAGGACAGATCCTTGTGGAACACCACAGGTCAGGTATGCAGGTTGAGAGTAAGTGCCATTGATGAGAACAGTTTGTTTTCTGTTTGATAAATACGAAGTGAAAAAGGAGAGAGCAATGTCAGAGATGCCAAAAGTATGATGAAGTCTAGAAAGGAGAATACCATGGTCAATGGTATCGAAGGCTGCAGACAGATCAAGGAGTGTGAGGAGAGAGACTTTGCCAGTATCAGTTGCAAGGAGGAGATTGTTGAGAATGTGTAGTAGGGCAGTTTCAGTGCTATGGCACTGGCGGTAGGCTGACTGGAAAGGATTGAGGAGATTGTTGGCAGACAGGTGAGAGTTCATGAGGTTATGAGGTTCTACATCACATATATAGGTTCTGGTTCTATATCCAGGGTTATGAGGTTCTACATCACTTATATAGGTTCTGGTTCTATGTCTAGGGTTATGAAGTTCTACTTCGCAGATAGGTTCTGGTTCTATGTCTAGGGTTATGAGGTTCTACATCACATATAGGTTCTGGCTCTACGTCCAGGGTTATGAGGTTCTACATCACATATAGGTTCTGGCTCTACGTCCAGGGTTATGAGGTTCTACATCACATATAGGTTCTATGTCTAGGGTTATGAGGTTCTACATCACAGATAGGTTCTGGTTCTATGTCTAGGGTTATGAGGTTCTACATCACATATAGGTTCTGGTTCTATGTCTAGGGTTATGAGGTTCTACATCACATATAGGTTCTGGTTCTATGTCTAGGGTTATGAGGTTCTACATCACATATAGGTTCTGGCTCTATGTCCAGGGTTATGAGGTTCTACATCACATATAGGTTCTTGCTCTACGTCCAGGGTTATGAGGTTCTACATCACATATAGGTTCTGGTTCTATGTCTAGGGTTATGAGGTTCTACATCACATATAGGTTCTGGTTCTACGTCCAGGGTTATGAGGTTCTACATCACATATAGGTTCTGGTTCTACGTCCAGGGTTATAGGTTCTACATCACATATAGGTTCTGGTTCTACGTCAGGGTTATGAGGTTCTACATCACAGATAGGTTCTGGTTCTATGTCTAGGGTTATGAGGTTCTACATCACATATATATAGGTTCTGGTTCTATGTCTAGGGTTATGAGGTTCTACATCACATATAGGTTCTGGTTCTATGTCTAGGGTTATGAGGTTCTACATCACATATAGGTTCTGGCTCTACGTCCAGGGTTATGAGGTTCTACATCACATATAGGTTCTGGCTCTACGTCCAGGGTTATGAGGTTCTACATCACAGATAGGTTCTGGTTCTATGTCTAGGGTTATGAGGTTCTACATCACATATAGGTTCTGGTTCTACGTCCAGGGTTATGAGGTTCTACATCACATATAGGTTCTGGTTCTACGTCCAGGGTTATTAGGTTCTACATCACATATAGGTTCTGGTTCTATGTCTAGGGTTACGAGGTTCTACATCACATATAGGTTCTGGTTCTATGTCTAGGGTTATGAGGTTCTACATCACATATATATAGGTTCTGGTTCTATGTCTAGGGTTATGAGGTTCTACATCACATATAGGTTCTGGCTCTACGTCCAGGGTTATGAGGTTCTACATCACATATATAGGTTCTGGTTCTATGTCTAGGGTTATGAGGTTCTACATCGCAGATAGGTTCTGGTTCTATGTCTAGGGTTATGAGGTTCTACATCGCAGATAGGTTCTGGTTCTATGTCTAGGGTTATGAGGTTCTACATCACATATATAGGTTCTGGTTCTATGTCTATCCGTAGAATAATCTGTCACTGAAATAACTGAGGGTAGAATAATGTGTCACTGAAATAACTGAGGGTAGAATAATCTGTCACTGAAATAACTGACGGTAGAATAATCTGTCGCCGAAATAATTAAGGTCAGAATAATCTGTCACTGAAATAATTGAGGGTAGAATAATCTCTCACTGAAATAACTGTGAGTAGAATAATCTATCACCGAAATAATTGAGGGTAGAATAATCTATCACCGAAATAACTGAGGGTAGAATAATCTGTCACTGAAATAATTACGGTTAGAATAATCTGTCACTGAAATAATTAAGGTTAGAATAATCTGTCACTGAAATAATTAAGGTTAGAATAATCTGTCACTGAAATAATTAAGGTTAGAATAATCTGTCACTGAAATAATTACGGTTAGAATAATCTGTCACTGAAATAATTAAGGTTAGAATAATCTGTCACCGAAATAATTAAGGTTAGAATGATCTGTCACTGAAATAATTAAGGTTAGAATGATCTGTCACTGAAATAATTAAGGTTAGAATGATCTGTCACTGAAACAACTGAGGGCAGAATGATCTGTCACTGAAACAACTGAGGCAACACTGCAGCAACATGTATCTCTCCGTCTGTAAATGAACAATATCCTGTGATAACACGCACATGCAGAGACACACATATTGACAAGAGCGGCACTAACCCACACATGAGGTATTGTCTTCCACTGGTTTACAGCTCACTTGCGGGGCATAGTCTAGCGGGTTGACTGGTGCAAACCGCTGCTGTAACATGTACAACAAGCTGACATGAATCATGTGGTAACAAGTTTTGGCAGTTCTGAGAGCACAAACGTACATGTATGAACAGCTTGTATTCACATGTGTTCATTTGTGTTTGGTAATACCACACACACACACACACACACACACACACACACACACACACACACACACACATACATGAAGAACTAGCATGCACCACACACATGCACACCTGTCCCTCAACTATCAACATGTACGTTGTAAACATTTAAACATCGCTTTCCATGACAACGCCAAACCCACAGATTCACCACCACCACCAATCACAACACCATCAATACACCCAGAAGCACACATTTTCTTAACAATTCCTTCGTACCTGCGTGTTGGAGCGATGACTGCTGGGCTGTTTACGTTTCAGCTTACTACTTCTTTGCTGCCTGGAGGCCGCAGCTGACTGAAGCGCTGCCTCTTTGGGCATAACTGGACAAAATAACAACAATGACAATTGACATACATACTTTTCATATGGACAATCTACTTCTTTAATGCATAACTGATCACACATTTCACATCATGTGATAAACTATCTTCTTTTGAGCTACAGGTAGTCTGAGCATACATTTTTGTTTGTTTGTTTGTTTTGTCTTTATTACAATGAAAGCTATTGGAAACCAGTTCATAAATAAAGACAATTACTCAATACTTTTTTACAGTCTTCTTCTGGATTAGAACCTGCAAGAAAATGCACATATTTTTCATTCTACAAGATATAAATCATGTTTCACACAATCTCCTTTTAAATTAGAAGCAGAACAAGCATGCACACATTTTTTTCATACTATATGCTAAAAAATTTCTTTTCTCAAACTTTTATGTGTATTACTTCCCTTGCCAAAAATACATAATTATATATGATATACAAAGTTCAAACCCGTCTCATAAGAAAATCATAACAGAAAAAAATATTACACTTTTTTGCACATTGATATACAAACTGAAATTTTACAATGAGCTGATAATTCAAACATGAACATTTTGCATCTGAGCCTGTTTTTTTTTTTTTTATGCTGGGTTACATATGGTCAAATTAAATTCTCCTAGTAAAAATAATTTTTAAAAAAAAGGTCTGTAATAACAAGAAAAGAACCCAAACAACTCTGAAATATACAATGAGTACTTATAAAATGTCAACAGTCTACTGCAAAGAGATAGCGGAACTTATGGAGAAGGACAGTACCCATGGAAGAGCTGACACTCTGGCACTTAGAAATGATGGCCAACAGGAACTCATTGTGCAGATGAACTGAAACACACAAGAATAATAATGATGATGATTGTGATGATAATAACAACAGTACACAGTATTACTAGTACTACTGGTACCATCACCATCATCAACATCACCAACACACCATCGACAACCACCAGCACCAGCACCATCTGACCTATCATAATTTATGTCACTCAGCATCACTGACTAAGAGTTACTCAGAAAGGCAAATATACCAACGTATTCAAATCATATAATGATGATGATGATGAAGATAATAATAATAATAATAACAATAACAACAACAACAACAACAACAATAATAATAATAATGGTGATATTTATCAGATACTTTCAGTAGCAGAGTAAAAACAATCCATGTCAAAGCATGCTTGCTTCACTTTATATATAGCAAAAACAACAAAACAAACATACAAATATTGCGAAGGGGGGATGGAAGCCACGTCCATACATTACTGACATATAAACACAGGCAGACACACACACCAATGCAGCATAAACAGAGTTCATCAAAAATAACTTAGATCACAACATGAAATCAGAAAACTTACAACAAAAGAAAGAAAAAAAGTATACCCCTACATCATCTGATAAATAGTCTTTCTCACACACACACACCACACACACACACACACACACACACACACACACACACACACACACAACACATACATGTACACACAAAACATATATAATGCACAAGGGATAGGCGGACAGCGGTTACTCAGCTCAGTCCAAACTATAATGCAGTGACAACAGACAATAACATGAAGTCAAAAATAAATAATACTATGACTAGTACAACTACAAAGATTGTACGGAACAAAAATGATTAGACTTAGAATCTATTTGACAAACACAAGTCTTTATTTATTAAACAATCGCACTCATGAAAACACAAATACACACATGCACACACACACGTTATGTACACAAATACAAGTCTTCATAAACAATCACACACATACCAAAACACACACACACACACACACACACACACACACACACCACACACACACACACACGAGAAAAATCTTAACATGACTGGGCTTGGTATCGAAAAACCAAAAGACTGCTTCACATTAATTTAAGCATGTTCAAACTTCTACAAGTTACAGCTCACCTGCATCTGAATTCAGCAAGCGTCTGGCTTCCAGGTCAAAATCTTCCTTTGATGTCTGCAAACATTCAGACGATTAATGAGATGGTTAAGCCAGTCTAATATTGCCTCATTTAAATTTCAAAGCAAAGCACGACTGAAATTTAGTGAGAAAAAAAAGAAAGAAAGAATGGGGTGGGAGAGAGAGAGAGAGAGAGAGAGAGAGAGAGAGAGAGAGAGAGAGAGAGAGAGAGAGAGAGAGAGAGAGGAGAGAGAGAGGAGAGAGAGAGGAGTAGAGAGAGAGAGAGAGGAGAGAGAGAGAGAGACAGACAGACAGAGAGAGAGACAGATAGAGAGAGACAGAGAGAGAGACACAAAGAGACAGAGAGAGAGAGACAGAGAGACAGACAGACAACAAATAGAGCTAGAGAACAAGAGAGAGACAGACAGACAGACATAAATGAGAAAGACAGAGACAGACAGACAGACAGACATAAATGAGAAAGACAGACAGAGACAGAGAGACAGAGAGAGAGAGAGACAGAGATAGACAGAGACAAAGAGAGAGCTCAGAACTCAGAAAGACCATTGTACAATGGTCTCAGGTACATTATATGATACATACATACATCTACACGAGGATTGGTTGGAGATGGGATCACAAGATTTGTCAAATTCATGCACATTATTTTCATGGTCGATTTGCGTGATTGAAAATTTAGAGAAAAAATATTAGATGCCATAGACACAGTCATTATAGTTTATACTTTATAGTGTCATATATAAATATGCAATTACAGCTTCTACTTCTAGCATAATTCCAGTTTTGTAGTTCTATTGAATTACCAATCACTGAATCAGTTTACAAGCCAATCAATGTTATACTATTTGAACACATTAACTCTTGACAATCCATCTCCTGAATCCTTTAATGAATCAAACCCTCACTGGACAGCCAGTCAAAACGGTTAATTATGTAATCGCTTAATGAATCAATATATACAGAGAAAGAGGAGGGGGAGGGGGAGAGAGAGAGAGAGAGAGTGAGAGAGAGACCCAGATACAGACAGACAGACAGAGCGAGACAGAGACTGAGAGAGACAGACAGACAAAGAGAGGGGGAGATAATAATAATAATAATAATAATAGTGCATTTATAGAGCGCTTTCCGAGTGAATCATCTGATAAATAGTCTTTCTCACACACACACACACACACACACACACACACACACACACACACACACACACACACACACACACAACACATACATGTACACACAAAACATATATAATGCACAAGGGATAGGCGGACAGATACAAACAGACAGACAGACACTGAGACAGATAGAGATTGAGAAAGAGAGAGAGACTCAGAGAGAGAGACAGAGACAGAGACAGAGAGAGAGAGACAGAGAGAGAGAGAGAGAGACACACACACACACACACACACACACACACACACACACACACACACACACACACACACACACACACACACAGAGAAAATTATAAAAACATTTTACATTATCCACTCTGTTAAATATTGTTTAATTTTAGTAATATTTTCT
Source organism: Monoplex corrugatus (assembly GCA_030674185.1). Lineage (NCBI taxonomy): Eukaryota > Metazoa > Mollusca > Gastropoda > Littorinimorpha > Ranellidae > Monoplex > Monoplex corrugatus. The sequence continues at coordinate 22,020,883 of JAPXFY010000026.1, forward strand.
AGTATTTATTTTAAATAGTAAATAAATAGTAAATAAGACTGGTTCCATCAACTGTCCTTACCTTTTTCTTGAACCATGATGCCAAATTCTGGAAATATCTGCAAAGAAACAACAATCAAATGGTAACAAATATGTAACTGAAAACAGTGAAACAGTAATGAAACCAAATGGACTGAATCATTCCTTCAAAATTTGATTCAGTTTGATTAACTGACTGACAAACTGACTAGCTTATTTATCACAATATATACCATAATAAAAGAGAGAAAGGATATATATAATATTCTACTTGTCTACACATAAAGGAGGTTCAGGCACAAGCAGGCAGGAGAGTTGCTGGGGCACTGCACTAAAGAAATGTTGACTAGATTTGGTTGTGCGCCAAAGCCTGGGTCTCTGCAAATGGTTTCTTTGTCTAATCTGTATAAGCCTGATCAGGAACTGAGGAAGTATCTCTCTGTCGAAACAACTGCAAAACTTGTTCTCTCCTTCATAATGTCTCGCATTGACTATTGCAATTCACTCCTGTCTCAGTGTCTGGTCTTCCTGCCTCCACCATTCACATCCTACAGCACATTCAAAACAATGCTGTACGCCTTGTACTCAAAAAGAAAAAAGCTGACCACATATCTCCTCTCCTGGCACAACTTCACTGGCTCCCTGTATCAAAGCGCATACAGTACAAACTAGACACCATGTGCTACAAAAGCCTCAATAACGCAGCCCCCGATTACCTGTCAAGCCTACTTGAGATCTATGTTCCCTCACGTACCCTCCGCTCTGCCTCCGATCCTCTGACTTTTCGCTTTCCATGCACTAAGCTCAATACCTATGGTCCATGAGCCTTCTCTGTTTCTGGTCCACTCCCTGGAACAAACTTCCTCTCTCAGTCCGTCAGCAACCTACTTTTGTCTCCTTCAAGTCCGCTCTCAAAACTCACCTTTTCTCCTCTGCATAAAATCCTGACCTCACTCAACCCCCTCTGCAGCCTGTCTCCACTCGGGGGGGAATCACATTGTAATATATAATTGTATATAATTATTAATATGCTCTCTATAATTTTCCATTGCTTTTATTCTTTCTCCCCATTTATAGCCATACGTGTGTGTGTGTGTGTGTGTGTGTTGTGTGTGTGTGTGTGTGTGTGTGTGTGTGTGTGTGTGTGTGTGTGTGTGTGCGTGCGTGCTGTGTTTCAGCGCTTAGATTTGATTTTATCAAGATTTTCGCTATATAAATATTGTAATTATTATTATTATTTATCCGCAAAGTTGTCAGATACTGTTTTTTCTGTCATCCCCTCTGTTTTAATTCCCTCAACAGTTCACTGGAGGACTGAGATAGCGAGGCATTGAATCTTGTTACATGATCACACCAACATACTTTTCTTTTCCCTAATCCCTTTGATTCCCACACCCAGTCCACCAGCATCCTAGATTTCCAACAATGCTAGCATAGCAAAAACTTAACCCTTTGATTCCCTCACCCTATCCACCAGTTTCCTGCAGGAAGCTGGTGGATAGGGTGAGGGAGTCAAAGGGTTAAGTTTTTGTAACTGGTGGCTATGGTGTGGGAGTCAAAGGGTTAACTGATGACAGAACATTTTCTTAAGGTCCAGTATGCTTTCTGACGTTTCGGTGCGCTTGTTGTGTGATACAGTGTATCTGACGTTTGTGTGCTAACAACACAAGATTCAACTAACAAAGATAATTTCCCAATACATTGTGAAGAAGTTGTAGCAGCAGTGAAGTTGGTGAAATGTGGTAAGGCTGCAAGCATTGACAATGTCCCTGCAATGTCCCTGGTGTTTGTGATCTGTTTGTGACCGTGCGTTCGCGCTTGACAAAGGCTGGTTGGCCGAAAATTTGCGCTTGTTTTTGTTTTGTTGGATACGCGCTTACATTGGTTTTCTTGTTCTTCTGGTTCCTTAATGTCCCTGCCACTGACAACAAAATCTGTCACTCACACAGAAGAGTGGCCCACACACTCATGACAATGGACCCAATCACTTATCATCACCCTTCCCAAGAAAGGAAATATCCAACACTGCCAGTATTACCACACTATCAGGGTGTGATCAGGCATGCCAGCAAAATAATGCTTAAATTAGTTAAAATCATTCTGAACAGAATAAAGCCACAAGAAGACACTGTTATTACTTAAGACCAGGCCAGATTCTGCAAAAGCAAAAGTACCATCAAACAGACCATAAACCTGCACACCCTCTGTGAAAAACACCTCCAACACCAGAGGATTCTATCACATCCTTATGGGCTTCAACAAGGCATCTGACAGTCTGGAAAGAGGCACTACAGACCACAATGAAGAAATTTAACACTGGGCACAAGCTTACTGACACCATTTAGTAACCAGTGTGGTACATGTATACATGTACGCAGGGTGTTTTTGGACAGTAGTTCCAGACGTCGCTTGGAATTAATAAGGGCTGCCTTCTGTTCCCATCGCTTTTCAATATACTCCTAGACTAGACTGTATCATGACTGATGTACTTAAAAGATTCACTTCAGCACAGTCAGCACTAGAGAAAGAACTATCTCAAACCTTGGCTTTACAGATGACACTGACGGGGCAGACAATGAGCAAGAACTTGTCATGCTTGCTAAAACTTAAGATTAAACGAAACACTGACAAGATACGGCATGGAAATCAGTGCAAAGAAGATCAGATTGATGGCCAACCACAATAGCACATCACCACCAACTGATACAACTGTCCACAAACTGAAGCCAAAACCTGTTAACAATTAACTTACCTAGGATGTATCATTAGCAATGAGGCATTCAAGCCAGAAATCCTCCCAAAGACAACAATAGCACTGTACTGTCTGAAAACTGAACTAGTGAAAGGACAAACAACTGGCTGAAAACTGTAAGAACAAACAAGGACACTTCCATGAAACATTAGATCTGGCTCTTACATGTGATGGCATTATTCCATCTTCTTAATCCTATGTGAGACATGGACCTTCACTGAGGATTTTGGGGATGAATCCAAGCAATAGAGATGAGATGCTATTGAAAGATATAAAACATAGATACACTGATCGTGATACCAATGAACAAGTATCTGAACCATCGAGTAGTTCACTGGACCATATAAATTTTTTTTTTTTACAGATTTGTTAACATGGTACGCTGAGGAAAGAAAACTATGTTCAATGTTGACCAAAGTTATGCAACAGGAAGCCTGCATCTTGCAAAAGCAACTAAAATCAAGACCAGGCATTGACATGATTACTGGTGTTTTCCCAACCACGTCACAATCTCTTCAAGGTTTTAGATTGAGTTTGTGAAAGGAAAATTTTAATTTTTAAAAACGTTTGTCCTGAATTAACTAAACCTCTGTCACAATCTTTTACTACTACTAACAGAGTAGAGCATGTGATAGTGTTTTGTTTCTTCTTTTACAATGAATGGTGTGCGTGTGTGTTGAGGTGTGTATGTTTTTAGCAGTTTAATTACAAAGTGTGTCAGTGTCACGGTGTGCATGCACTTGAATAACCGGGTCAGTGGGTGCTCCCAGTCCCAGCGAAGGAAAAATGGGGTAAAGCAGTTGTGGTTTGTGCCGTGGTTTTCTGGACCTACTGACCTCTAAAAAGACGTGCTGACTCATGTATTGCGATCTATTGCCATCTAAACTCAAGCCAATCCCTGTTAAATACTTACATAGTTGACGATTCTCCTAACTCTTCTGTTAAACTTTTTCGCACAGTGTTGATATCCATGGGGGCCGCCATGTTAATTTTCGTATTCTCTCGAAGATTGCCGATACTTGGCGAATTCGTACGGAACTGAAACTTGTGGACGTGGCAGCGATTCAATTTAAAGAATATACTCCCCAGCATATCTTGAATACAAAAAGCAATTCATACCATTCAGCTTCGACAAAGTCTTCTAAGAGTTCAAGAAAATCGATTAAATAATATTTAGATAATGTTACTTGTTTTATTAGCGAACAGCTATCACATCCTGAATCCTCAAACAGACTTTTGTCTCTGTTGACAGATGATTGTAATCCATCTGCTGTTACATTTCTTCACTTCCGGGACTTCCGCCAGAACATTGCAGACAAGTACGTGGCTGAAATTGCCGGTAGCATTTCGGCTAATTCTTCAAAATGCCAAAACAGAACGAGTTAATGGACAAAGCTGAGGATGTTGCAGATCAGGTGGATATGTGTTTATTTTCATTCATTTGTTTAGTTTGCGCCTGGAGTGTGTTCACGTCTTTAATGATACATGTAATGATGTATGCCAAGGATTCTGCAGTCAAACTCTAGTCACATTTTATGTTCACGCCACATGTTTACCGAACTCCCGTCTGGTCTTAGTGAAATACGTCTGCTCTCTCTTCTTGGCTTAGAATCAATGTATGGTATTGTGTCAATTGCTGAACTGGTGTGTGTTACTGTAACACCACATCGTAGGATACAGTTCATTTTACTGTGTGTATTTGACGCAGTATCGTATGTCAGTTCAGTAGGCTGTGCTATCGTTACTATTAAGTAGGCTGTAGTACTGTAGACGTTATTTACAACTGTGTGCGTACACGTGTATGTAATGTGTAATTTCTGTTCAAAGGTTGTTCTATAACCTGAACTATTGTTGATGAGCAGAGTGTTAGAGATAAAAACTTCTCAGTGCCAGCATTATGAGGATGGTGCCCATCCTTTCCCTCACTGTTTTGCCTTCCTTTCCAAAAGACAACAATTTAAAAAATAATCATGATAATAATAAAATAAAGGGGCAGGGGGAGTGGAACAGGCTGAATAGTATCCATTTACAACTAGGTGGGGGACTGGGCTTGGGTGTGGCTCAAGTCATTCAGAATCCATATGGCACCCACATTTGATTGGGCTTTACCTCAGCTTTCAGGAGTGTGCGCTCTCGCACTGTCCATACTTGTGTGTGGGTACAGGTAAAATAGTATCCATAATTTACAACTGGGTGGATTGGACTAGGACATGGATCAGGTCATTTATCCATATGGCATCCACATTTCATATGGCTTTACCTCAGCTATCAGGAGTGTGTCCTCTCACACTGTCCATACCTATGATTGTGTTTGTGTGTGGGTGCGTGTGTTTGTGTGTGTGTGTGTGTGTGCGCGCGGCATGCACGTGAGAATATACTATGTAAGATTGAGTGTGTGTCCTCCGTAAGGAAAAAAGCACTTGTGCTATGCTGTTGAAACTACCAGTAGGGCCTACATGCTGTAGAAATTTATGTATTGGCACACCTTTGACTCGAGTAGGCAATAATTTTTGGTAAAAGTCGTGAAGTGTACATTTTTATGTAAGACATACCCACTTAGAGATTGTCAGTTCATTAAACAGTAGTGGACAAGTAGTCTTAAATTCTAAACTTGCTTCATACAAGTGCAGTATAGCTTTTGATACTTTGGCCCTAGAATACTAATACTGTAATAGTGACAAGAAAAGACAGTAACCCTTTGACTCCAGCAGAAAGCTGGTGGATAGGCTGAGGGATTGAAACTAATGAAAGGGTTAAGTTTTTGTAGTTGATGGGTGCGAGAGTCAGAGGGTTAACTGAACTAACACGCAGGGAACAACTGAACTAACACGCAGGAACAACTGAACTAAACGCAGGGAACAAAGTTAAAAGCGCTTGGGTGTGTATTGAGGAGTGTATGGGAAGTAGATGTTGAGCATGTGTGTGCACTTTGTTGTGTGTGTGTGTGTGTGTGTGTGTGTGTGTGTGTGTGTGTGTGTGTGTGTGTGTGCAGGGGGAGAATGGGGTGTGTTTACATAGGTGTATTTGTTTGGGGGAAAGAGAGGGGCTGAAACTGAGTATTTGTCAGGGTATTGGTATGCTTTTATTCACAGTTTGTTATGTGATAATATTCATTTCATTAGGTAAGCTGTTGTGTACTGTGATTTTTAGTAGGCCCAACTTTGCTATGTTGATCAGCACTTTTTTCTTGGTTTTGTTTTGTTATTTGAATACTATCTCAATATCTGTTTGCCTGACAATTTTGGAGGTAGGGGTAAACAGCAAAACTTTGCAGAATGCATTGTAAGTGGTTTTATGTTGAGTAGTATGTTGCAGTGGGAAGTGTTTGGTTTACCTGGGGTAATAGTAGTCAAGAGTGTGAGGGAGAGAAGGAGAGTTTGTAAAAGGTCATCCCAGTAGTGAGGAGGAGGAATGGTTGGTGCTATTTACAGATAGGACTGAGGCGGAGGAGGAGGGGAGATGGTGATCTTGTGTCTTGTGTTGTCTGAAGGGGTTTATTGGAAAGTTATTCAGAATGAATTGATAGTAATGGTGAGAGTTCAGCTGGTAGGTTTACCAGCAGCTTGTTTTTTTTTCACTAATTTTTAGTGGTATGACACATGTAGATTATTCATAAGGAAGATTAGGAAAAGACAGGCAACATTTATGGGCCATTTTATGAGGAAACAAAAAAAAAAAAAAGGGAGATTGGCAAGAAAAATAATCCAAACGATTGAAATGAAACAACAGATGCACCTCTCAGGTGAAAGCTTTGAAGTTCAAACTGTATGTGATATTAGCATTCAGTACTATGGCAGAATGAGGAATCTTGTCATATTCTTGTTCTTGAAAATATTCTGTACACACACACACACACACACACACACACACACACACACACACACACACACACACACACACACACACAGTGTGATTATTATCAGGCTGAACATTTGACCTACTTTTGATAATGATATTTGGTAACAAGTTCATAAGTTTAACCCTTCGACTCCCGCATCCTACTCACAACTCAAAAAGCTTAACCCTTTGTTTCCCTCATCCTATCCACCAGCTTCCTGCAGGATGCTGATGGATAGGGTGAGGGAATCAAAGGGTTAAGTTTTTGCTCTACTAGCATGGTTGACAATGCAGGATGCTGGTGGACACCAGGACAGGGTGCGGTAGTCAAAGGGTTAAATATCTGGGAACAGTTATCTCATCAGAGGTAAGATGCAGGTTAGAAATAGCCAGCAGAATCAGCCAAGCTAAAACAGCATTCAAGACAATGAAAAGTGTTCTTACTGGCAAATGCTTGTCAGTTAACATCAAGAAAAGAATTCTTCAGTGTTGTATAGAACTGATACTGTAGTATGGATGTGAAGCATGGAAAGTCAACATGCATGCAAAGTCGGAATAAGATTGAGGCAGCTGAAATGTGGTTTCAAAGAAGAATGTTAAAGAGTTCTATGGACAGCAAAGAGAACAAACGAGACAGTTTTGAAAGAGGCAAACATGAAAAGAACATTAATGAAGAAGATTAGGAGAAGACAAGCAGTATTTATAGGACATTTTATGAGGCAAGAGAAATTAGAGCATCTAGTCACAACAGGAAAGCTGGAGGGAAAAAGAGCACCAGGTAGACCCAAGGAAAAAAATATTGGACAGACTTGCAGAGTGGATGAAGACAGAAAGGGTTGAAGTTGTACTTGCAGCGACAAAAGATAGATTTATGGAGGGCCATGATCGCCAATGCCATGCGGCAGGGCACATATGTTGATGATGTTGGTAATAAGCATTCAATCAACCAAAGCGTTCAGTTTTGTTGACATTGTTATTCACACATCACATTGAGACACATAAGCATTTTTGTTCAAATGTCAAATTCAGACATGTTTACATTTCCATTTACTCATCAGATTCAGACTTGTTTACGTGTTTATTCACATATTAACTCATTACAGACACCATTTTCTGCTGGTCACAATACCAGGAAATGCACACATTCTAAGCAGGCTTAAATAAATCATAATATGATAATAAGTATCTTGGGCTAACATGATAATAATATCTTAGGATAACCAGATAAGGTTTTCTCAAACCTATTTTATCAAATGGGAAAACACACAGGAAAGTAAAAAGTAAACACAGTCTTTACAATTCACTCTTCACATGGCATGCTGAAGTGTTAGTCATCTTGGCTATGTCGACAATTTTGCCTCTTGTTGATATGTATAATAACTGTGTGAAAATTCTGCTTGTTATGCTCAAACTAGTCAAAGACTATTTTGGTGGTCAGATGGAGGCTAATCATAGGAAAAACGGTTGTAATTGTCTGTGATGAGTTAGTTCCTATCTGTTATTCTCCAGTAGATCTGGACAGATCTTCTGTAGATCTAAGAAGAATGTTGAGTGTTCCATGGACAGCAAAGAAAACAAACGAGAGTCTTTATGAAGGCAGACACAAGAAGATCATTCATAACCATATGAAACTGAAAGATTAGGAAAAGACAAGCAACATTAATAGGCCATTATCATGATTATGAGGAAAGGGGAATTAGAGCACCTGGTCACAGCAGGAAAGCTGGAAGGAAAGAGAAACACCAGGTAGAGTCAGGGAGAAAATATTGGACGGACTTACAGGGTGGCTGAGGACATAGAGGGTGGAAGATGTGCTTGCGGCGACAAGGGATAGATGTATATGAAGGGTCATGATCGCCAGCGCCATGCGGCAGGCCACATGCTGGTGATGATGATGATGACATCGTATGACACGGTTCAAGTCCAACACTTGCTGTGGGTATCGCGCGGTAAGATGTGATCTGATGCCAAGTGGATATGTGTGAGTGTGAGAAGCAGGGGTGATTGCGATGAAATCATTAATGTTACGAGTATTACAGTGGTTCTCCATTTCTGTTGATGCAGGTTCTGCGACACTCCAAACACTTCCTGCCTCATGTGGCACGCTTCTGTCTGATTAGCACCTTTTTTGAAGATGGCATCCGAATGTACACGCAGTGGAATGAACAACGCGACTACATGAATGCCTCTTGGGGCTGTGGCTACTTTCTGGCGTCCCTCTTCGTGCTTATCAACCTTGTGGGACAACTGGTGGGTTGTGTCATGGTGCTCAGTCGTCAGAAAGTGCCCATCGCTTGTGGACTTCTCTTTGGCATCATTGCTCTGCAGGTCTGTTTGGGTAGGGGTTATTTAATAAGATGTACCATCAAAACTATATTCATGTATATGTGTACATCTATCTGTCGATTGTGTGTGTGTGTGTGTGTGTCTCTCTCTCTCTCTCTCTTTCTCTCTCTCTCTCTCTAATATATATATAAAGCACTAGATTTGAAATGATATTCGTTGTGTGGAGTGATAACTTGTTTTTACTGTTTGATGTCTTTGTTTCATGTTCTCCACTCCTATAGTAATGTGCCAAAGGCCGTACTGACTTTTTGTGGGTTGGGGTTGGTTTCTTCTCCCTTTCAATCTTTCCCTAGTTGCTCTTAGCCTTTTCATCTCCTGTTGTCATGTAGCTTTCGACATAAGGGATTTTCCCATGTAGAATCCAGAACTTTTTTTTCCATCTCCTGTTGTTGTGTACATTTTGACATAAGGGATTTTCCCATGTAGAATCCAGAACTTTTTTTTCCATCTCCTGTTGTCGTGGACATTTTGACATAAGGGATTTTGCCATATATAGAATCCAGAACTCAACACTTCCATAGTAAATTCCATCTGTTTTCATTTCTTTTAATTTCTGTCAGTTTTTTTCTATCACTATGTTAATGCTTTCCATGCATCGATATAGAATCGTGCCAAGAGCAGCCCTTTGTTGCCATGGTTCTTTTGCTGAGGGTGAAAGAGTACCAGGCAAGTACCCTGGAAAGAGCCATCACTGAGATTAACAGGAAAAAACTGGATGGCAGATCATGGAATGCACACTGATCTGCTTGATCCCACACTTCAGAGAGAGAAATGGAGATGTTGTCTACTGCTGCATCCCATCGGTCACCCAGTGACCATGTTGAATACAAGAATAGTGATAGGTTATTATTGTTGTATGTCATACGTGGGACAATGCTTTATCTGTTCATTCAGAAGACTAGCATCAGGCCAGCTCTACCTGTTGGAGGAGAGGGTGGATGGGGGGGGGGGGGGGTATTCTCATTTATTTGAGGGCGTGTATCAACTGACTCAAGTCATAGTGCCTGTGTAAATATACTTGACTATTTTCTGGAAGATTTGCGGTGTCTGTTAAACTGTTGCTTGCTGTTTTCAGACTGTGGCCTACAGCATCCTGTGGGACCTCAAGTTCCTGATGAGGAATCTGGCCCTGGCAGGGGGTGTGCTGCTTCTGCTGGCTGAGAACAAGGCGGAGGGCAAGAGTCTGTTTGCTGGCCTGCCGTCCATGGGCGAGAACAACCCCAAGCAGTACATGCAGCTTAGTGGGCGCATTCTGCTGGTGCTCATGTTCCTCAGCTTGTTACGCATGGAAGCCAGCGTGGGCCAGATCATGCTCAACCTGGTAGGTCTCGCCCTCATTATCCTCATTGCTATCGGCTACAAGACCAAGCTGTCGGCTCTGGTACTGTCGGTATGGCTGACGTTGATCAACTTTTACTTCAACGCCTGGTGGAACATTCCTGACTACCGTCCCATGAGAGACTTTTTGAAGTATGACTTTTTCCAAACCCTGTCTGTTATCGGTGGCCTACTGTTGGTGGTGGCGTATGGGCCGGGGGGTGTCAGCATGGATGAGCATAAGAAAAAGTGGTAACAGTTGTAAGACTCAAAAACCTTAGGCCTCGTGTATGGTGTGATGAGAAACTACGCTTTAAGCAGATCGCTTTCAGCCTTTTGTAACAGTTGTCAAGGTTTTAACATGTAGGAAATGGTAACAGCATAGGCCTTTGGTGGAATGGTAGGAGAATGTTCAGTGTCCAGGCATGCTCAGAGTACGTTTCTGACTGGTAGTGGTTTTGGCAAGGTCAGGGGCCTCATTAGTTGTAAGTCAGTAAGGGTTCCTGGGATGCAGCAGTGGTTCAACAGAAGATCTCAGTACCTCTTTTGGCGCTCCAGATACGAAAACAAACTAGTGATTCAGGACATTTCTTGTAGATTTGTCACTAAGGATATAGCTTAGATTGAAACATTTCAGTCAAGTAAGCACTAGTGATATTCATGCTTATATGGATCTTTATTTGGGCACTTATACGTAAAGAAATCTTTCAGATTTGAAACCATGATCAAAATTTAAACTGGAAAAGTTGCTGAGGAATTTTCATGGAATGTCTATAGATACTGGCTAAATGATGAAACATTTTGTTCCTTCAGTCCTCAAGGTAAATTTCTCTCAAGATTATTAAGGTGCTGTCAGATCCGAGTATGTTAACAAAAAGATATCTCTGATAACTACGGTGTATTAGAGATGCATGTTTGTGCGCTAATGAGGCCGTGAATGTGTTATGAAAGTGTTAATTTGCAGCATGCAGTAAACAATGAAGATCTGTCTTTTGTAAATTTGCTTTTGTTTCAAAGAAAAAGGTAAAAAAGAAATTGACCTGCAAGAGTTGACATTCAAACTGTCGTATTTAAAAGTTTGTAGGTTTTTTTCAAGAATTTTGTTAGAGAATTTTTTTCTTGAACAGTCCCACAAATTTATCTTTGCTGCATTTTTCGTTGTTGTTTTACATAAGTTTGGAATGATAGCGATTGAGATTGAGGGTAGTTTAGTTGAGATGATCACTTGTGTGTTTGCATTAGAAAACCTAAGATTAAAGCTTTGTGAAAGGTGTGAAATCAGAATTTAGCACAGCTGTGTCCTTTTCCCGTTGTTGTGGTTGCATGAGTCATGTCTTGAAATCAGTTGAAAGTCAGTCACTAGGTAAAAGTTTGCATTATCTGTTTTTTGACGGTTTGGTATTGAGTTAATTAAGCCTGACCATTATCATGTTTACTTATGAAGAATAATGCTTATATTAATGTGTAATGTTTCATGATCATACTCATAGCAGGGTTCATCAGTTACAAGAATGTTTAAGAAAAAACAAAAAGAGCTGCTTATTATGTGGTCTGTATGTGCATGCATGCATGTTTGTTTGTGTGTTTTTTTTTCATCCATCCCACGATGTATAAATCAACAGTGCTTTGAAACAGTTTGTATGGAATGCAGTTTATTGATACTCAGGCTGTTTGCATGTCATTGTGAACCTCCATTCTCATATTGTTTCCCTACCCACTGCCATCCCCATTTTTGATGGAAATGTGTCAGATTGGGTCCTGTCTTTCTCCTCCCCTCTCATTCTGATTTGTTGAACTCTGACATTGACTCTCCTTGCCTATGCTAAGCAGTGTAGACTGTGAAAGGAAGAGTGCAGGACCATGGGCTGTAAGACATATCTGTTGAGTCCGAGTTTGTAATCCTGTTGTGATCAGATTTCTTTTTTCAATAAGTAGCTTGTGACTAGAGGGGCACATTGAGTTTGCTTGGACGTGGAAAGGGGTTATCCAGGTACTGTGTCATCTCCGCTCTCTGGAAATGGTTGCAATCAACTAAACATTGAATAAAGATGTTTCATTCGATCCAAATTCTGGTTTTTCATAGCTGGACTGTTCCCGTTGCATCTCGTGATTGCATTGTGTGCGTGTAATAATGTTTAAACACTTTCTGCGAGTGTGAGTGGTCCAGGTCAGCATGAATATTAAAACAGTTCATGGTAGCTTGGGTTTGACCTTACTGCAACTCTTCCTTAAGTTGCATAAAATGATCATGAAGTCAGCAAGCTGCTGTATCGGCATAAACCTGTTTGATTACAGGTGTTCCCCCACCCTTGATTCTTTCTCCATGTGTGTGTTATGTCTAAGCACAGGCTGATGCATATTTGGAAGTTACGCTTAGCACTGGAAAAAGGGGCATTTATTTTGTGGCACTGGTGATGAATGTGGCGAGTATCTTTTTTTATTTTAAATCCTCATTATTTCCAAAATGAGTTTTGTGCTTTTGCCCGGAAAGGTGTAGGTATGTGTTCATTTATGTTATATGGATGCGTGTTATAGTGTGATGAAAGTGGTGAGTGTCAGCATGGTTGACTAGGGCAGAGGTGATGGGTATTTTTTGTTGGTTGTCAGATACATGGTTAAGTCGGTCTTCTGTGAGAAGTTTGTCCAGGTCTGTTTATCATTGTAAAGTACTGGACTGTTTTCCCTGTTCAGGGTTTGAAGACTGCAGTGTGTATTGTATGTCACTGCGTATGTTCAGAGGGTGTGATAACTTCCTGTTTACTGTGAAAAGTTGAGTTATATTCTCAAGTTTTTCGTCCAAGTATTGATTCTGTACTACTGTTTATATGGCTGGTAATTTTCTTTAATTTTAATGGTTAATTTCAGTAAGATCGTTTTTTTTCTTCTGCTTGTTAACGCTTTTGTGTGGTGTTGATGGGAAGAGGAACAATTGAGACAGGATTTGCATCTTTGCTGCAACAGAAAAATTTTTTCTTCTCAATTCCATCAGCTTGAATGCTTTGTCATTGTCCAGTCTATGAAATTGTAATTTGCAGTCCCCATCTCTTGTTTATTAGACTATTGTTAGAATAATACCAACAGTGATGTATTTAAACTGCTCATCATTGATTTTAATTTCATCTATTTTTCTTTAAAGTAGTTATAGTGATATGTTCATGCTTGTATGTACATGCTTTATAAAGTTTATTTTTGATACATTATTACTGTAACTTAGTTTATCACTAAAGTGAAATTAAACATTTAGAAAATTGTAGGCATATCATCAGTTGTTTTTTAATTATACAGCTTGACTGAGAGTAGTTTCTACGCAACACCAGTATTTTGTGGTCTTCTTAACTCTTTTCCCGCCATGGTCGCAATCAAGCGACTTCCCGTATGACCACCATGGTTGCAACAACTTGCATTTGTGCGACTTGGAGGGGTCATGCTAAACGATAACTTTTCACGCGGGTACAAAGCTTCTGTCAGCTCCACTGCTGAATGCAGGCGACTGTGCTATTTTTAAACTTTACGAGCGACCTAGTTTTTAAGCAGTAAGGCCGAAGTGTGGCTTTGTTAACTGTCGGAATTTACGTCGCGTTTTCTCCGAAGCATTTTCTCCAAAATGGCTGCAAATCGACACGCATTGTCTACCACTCCGAATAGAATAAGCAGACAGCTGACTCTGTGTGTAGATTTTCCATTGCTTTTCCTCATTTATTATAATGATATCTGGCGCACAACCCACGAAATAAGGTCAGTAGTACAACTAATAAACCGCACACAAAAAAATTGGTTTTTCTTTATAATATTATATGTGGAATAATAAATCAAGCACATAAACATAAGCAAGCATTTATATATGAATACAACATCTGCCCTTTACACAGCAAAAAAAAAAAAAAGTAAGTGAAAATCTTTGATAGTCTTTGATAGAAGTTTTTAAAAATGCATGCTGCACTGCAAAATTGGCTGCCCAAAATATACTTGGCACTGAGGAGTGCCGTTTCTGGGGAAACTTGGCGGTGAAAGAGTTAAAGCAAGTAAAAGTTAGTTGTATCTCCTGACTTGTGGATTGGTTGGTTATGTCTGAGTGCAAAATAATCAATTCATGATGAAATACTTGGTTAGTAGGTATCTGTGATTATGAAGTAGTTGCTAGTCCAAGATGATGTGTACCGTAGTGGTGGCAAATTAATGAACAGTATCGTCTCTTCAAGACAGATTATCTCGTTTGTATCATAACACATTAATGATAATTATTTCTTTCCATTGGTTTATGTTTTCCCTTTAGTTTGGATTTTGTTTATTATATGTAATATCCAGTAATGCTCAACTTTGATTAAAAGTGAAAACAAAAGTACACAATCACTAATACATCACTTCGAGGATTAATCATTTTGCTTAGCTGGTTTCCCATCACATTGGCAAAGCAATTTGTGTGATACTTTGAATAGAATTGCAGTTTGTGTAGGCATTTGATGAAGTTTTAAAATGATGGAGTGTCGATAGATGCTAAGAGAGACTTTTTTTTATGTATTTATGATAAATTTCATGCACATTTCACCAAAAAGTCTGGTAATGTCAAATGTACAGTGAGTCGAGATGAGTTTGCAGAATAGCGCTGTGTGAGACTGATTTATAATTATGTTCATTCACTTTACTGGGTGGCATGAAAGAAAGGTAAACCAGGTGTGTCTGAATCACTGGATTGGTTGTACATGGAGAAAGATGAAATGATGAAGTCTGGATCCTTAATTGGTGGCATGGGGCAGCAAGACAAACTGAAGTCTGAATTGAACTGTTCCAGTGATTGACAAAACAACCAATGTCCGGGTGGCTGGATTGGTATGGAAAAAAAAAAAAACGAGCAGTTTTTATTTTATTTATTTATTGACAAAGATGTTCTGTAGCTGCAAGTGCAACATGGTTGTAACTATGCACATTTTACCTTCTGGCTTTTTCAGGCATGCTAATTCAAGCCCTTTTTTTTGGGTTTAAATTGACCCTGTCTCAAATCATTTCTCACAAAGGCCATGGAACTAATATTGACTTCAAAGTTTTGATTTGATCTTGTCAGTATTTGTGTCATGAATGTGTGTTGTGCATGGATTTTCTTGTTTGTATTTATGAAGATTTTTTTTTTCTGCTTGTCTGGTATCGCCATGATCACTTTTGGGCATTTTTGTTACTGATAATTTTATTCTTTTTATCTAAATCAAGTGTAACATTGTTGCTGAGCTTTTTGTTTTTGTAGCATATTTTACAATTTATTGTTGGTAGGTTTGTTTGTGATGATACATGGTACATATATGGTATTTGTATGAATAGTCTTTTTATTTTAAATATATAAATCTTGAAGAGAAGAGAACCATCAGTGTTGATCCTGCCTGTGGTTCCGAATGGATTTTGTTTCCCTGTGCATGACTATGAAGACAAAATGTTGAAGCTTTTGATGAGAAATTGCTATCACATTGAGCAGTATGAACGATGTCAGTGAGACAGCTGAAGCGGCTACTTTAAGATGTAGAGGCTTATTCTGTTGCCTTTTCTATCCTTTCCTTTGTCATAGTATTTCATAGTTTGTTCTCTTTATCAAGAAAAGTCAATTAGAGAAGTGCAAAGGCTGTGCAGAAAACTTGAGTCATTGTGCACAAAAGTCCCTCTTATTTATGGATCAGCTGGATTTTTATTGCTGAATTTGGGCCACAGGTCTTTGGCATATCCCTTCTTATTGTCCTTTTTGTTGTTGTCACACAAATGAATATATTAATTTCATAAATGCTTTTTGGTTTTGACAGGGAGTCACAATTTTGCAGCTTTGTGTGTGTTAAGTAATTATGCAAAAAGACGTAAGTGCTGGTAAAGGTAGCTTGTAAGGTTTTATATATTTTGTTTGTTGTTGTGCGATTTTTATCTGACCACGGCTTAGTTGGCACAGTGGGCGAGCACTTGCCTTCCAACTTGCTTGTGTGCGTTTGTGGGGTTCGTATCACACCGATGGAAATTTCTGTTTGTGCAGCCTCCATTCTACCCAACTGTGAATGGGTACCTTTCTCCAGAGTTAGGAAAGGTAAAACAGCAAGAGAGAGGTGATGGGCACTGCCTGGCCCTGAGAGAAGTTGGTCTCCTTTCAACCTCAGAGTTGTGGAACAACTTTTCTTCCCTTGCCATGTAACTCTGGTACAGTTTTGCTGAGGGGATTGCAGAAAAACTATTCCCTGAAAGTCAGCCAGCAGAAAGAGAACAAACATCAAAGAGAAGAAAATGTTTTGTAGTACTATGGTGTGGCAGCGAAGGCCATAATCCAAGGAGAACCGAATAAAGCATCGGTATCTCACAATGCTACTAAAATTTTTAAAGGCTTCTTTGAGCATTTTTGTTGTTGCTAGTCCTCGTATACTCTGAGTGGTAGGACTTTAAAATCTACAGAACAGAACAGCGAAGGCCCCACTTCCCTCAGAGAAACTGAAAGCATCTTCAGTTGGATATTGAAGGTCTGGTATTAACCAAGGACAAAAAATGAAGCAATAACAAAAAATGGAAAACAAATGAAACTGATTTGTAGGCTAGTTTTCTGACAGATTGGCATGTACAGGCTTTGCAGGGTCAGAATATTTTGTACAATCATTGTATTTATTGTGCTTGCTGCTATCAGTGTTTGTTTTTCTTTCCCTGAGTGTTTGTGTGTGTGGACTCTGTGAATCTGACATGTTATGATGGTGAGGTTAAAAGTGAGAAAAGGTGAAACAAAATGAGTTTGTCATCTGTCATTCTGTGCAAGAATGTGATTGTCTACAGTGCTGTTTTAATGACTGAATCAAGTGTTTGAAGTTTGATTTTGTGCAAGAATGTGATCGTTTTCTGTGAATGTTTCCAACTGACTGCATTTACTACTTTTCTTGATTATTTGTTTATTTGTGATAACCACTTGTCTGTTTTTGGAAACCAGTCATTGTGTGTGTTGATCTACTATTGTCATCCCCTTTCACTTTCAAAAGGCTGTTGTTTCTTATGCCCATCGAGGGACAGTAATTGTCATCCCCTTTCAGAGGATGTTGTTTCTTTTGCCCAACGAGGGATAGTATAGGCTCTTTACAGTTCTTCCTCTTGATATAACTGAAATGATAACATTAAAATGATTACTCGTTGTGTTAAAATATTGTCTATATTTTGTGCCAAGTTTGTGTGTGTGTGCGTGAATGCACTGTGGTTATTGGTGCATACTGTGTTTATATGTGAAGAAGTGTGCATGTCACTGGTGTTTATAAATGCTTGTATTGTGATGGTGCGGGTTTACTTTGAGTGATATTTGTAACATGCGTATGAATGTTGAAAATGTGGCATTGTTGGATTTGAGTCGAGTATGTCGGGTGTGTGACAGTGTTACATGCTTGCTAACATCAGTGATTACGTCTCTGCATGTATTGTGTGCATGTCAGAAATGTAAACCTCATTAACGTGTTGTCATCCACCTCGGTTTGTGTGTAAAGTTTATGCATGCGTAGTTGTGTGTGGTGGCAACTTGATCGACCGCTTTCCTACCCAGTGTGAAGTAGACATTGGGCAGGGGAGTGGCTGTGAATGTATCTTGGTGAAATGCTAAATTCTTTAAGATTAAAAAAAAAAAAGTTGGTTGGTTTTGTGAGGAATGAAGTTTGTTCAGTTATTGTGTGAGGACAGTGTTGTGTTCAGCATTGTTTCTGCTATAATGGATTTCAAGGAAAAATATTAAACCAACTCACAACCACTCATTTGTCATGCCATTGTACTGCTGTGTGCTTGTGTTGTAAGAGCATGAAATACACCATAAGCTTTTGTGTGTGTATGCGAGAGGTCAAGTTAAAAGTCACCTACTGTTGATTAACCCTTTGACTCCTGCACCCTGTCCACCAACAGCAAAAACTTAACCTTTTGATTCCCTCACCCTATCCACCTGCAGGAAGCTGGTGGATAGGGTGAGGGAATCAAAGGGTTAACTTTTTTCAGTTGGTGGATAGGGTGCAGGAGTCAAAGGGTTAAAGCATCTCCGTTCAAGAGAGGTCTCCAAGTATGATTTCCAAATACTAAATTTTCTTTCAGAAGTTGTTTCAGCTTCTGCTGCCAGAAATCTTGATTCTGCTGCAACGAAGATTGTGATAAGATCCAAAATTTTGTGCCATATCCAAGAGAAAAACAACAACGAAAATTGACCCCACCCTTCATTCAGCATGCAAATCACAGAAGTAGGGGTCATTTATTGTATTATTGTGCCGTTTCCATCCACCCTCACGTCATGCCATAAACGAGCTTACGCATGGATGATAGTAAGTTGGAATGGCTCCAGATTTTGTTGACAATGCAACGATTTATCAGTTTTATTGTTATTGTTTAAAGCCCAGCCGATTTCGTAGAGCCATATCAGGGCTACAACCGCTTCAAAACATACCAAACTTCAACAGGTAAAAAAGGAAAAGAAAATTAAGCACACATATCAATGCATTTGCTCACACAATCCGAGGACATGCCCCTGACGTTGACCACTCCGTCCAATTTATCACACAGGGGATTTAAAAAACGTACTTGAATACAAATTTTAAGCACAGCTAAGGACACCAAAACGTATATAAAAACGGGCATAAATTACCTAAAATTGCGTCCGCATATCTCACCTCCCTAGAGCCAAAAATGCACTTAATACATGTACCCAATTATCAATCCTAAGATAAAGTAGGCCTACGTAAGATTTTATTGAACACATAGAGGTGAATGGACCAGCAAAGCAGAAAATGATAGAAGAAATGACAAAGGAACAAGGCAGAAACAGAGGGAATTTCTAGCACAGAATTTCCTGAGGGTGGGTATACTATTTATACTAAAAAAGCCCCCGGCATCCCCACAGAGGAATTCATCAGTGTAAAGAAATTCTTGGCAAATGTTTGTCCATAGACTGGCACAAAGTACTCTCCATTTTATGTCTATACATTGAAGGATCAGATGATCAACTTTAACTAGCTTTCTTTCCCATGTACCTGAAGATTTGTTTTTCATAATTATGTGAATTTCAAGTTGAGAAAATTAATTATCCCTGCCATGAATTATTTCCATCATTCATGTCTAATAGACTGTAAAAAGACGGTGATAATGTACATGTATATATCGTAATGCTGTGACCTGCTTGCCATGTTGCGAAGCCCTGCCCCCATCGTACCCATCCCTATATCCATGTACCCTTGTGAATGGACTGAAAGCCTAACACAATGAAACATTTCACATTAGGAAAATTTTTTTTTTTAAATGTACAAACTGACCAATCTCAGCTAGACTTCCATGGTAGAAATTGTGTACACCTTAGATTAATGAAGTAAAAAACATCAGCATGCCTCTCAGAAGTCTGTTCACGCTGTAGTAATCTCCCTGTTTTATTAAAAGGACAAGGCGAAAAAGACGAGTGAATGTAGGTGGTGGTGTCCAGTCTCAACAGAAGGAAGGCAGAGTTGTCTCATCTTGCAATGATAATGAAGGACAAACACAAAAAAGGACAAAATGGAAAGATTTCATAAGATTAATGAAATGGACAAAAACACCTCTTAGAATGAACAAAACGGACAAAAAGACCCCAGAATTAATTAAATTGACCAAATGACAGAATAGAAAAACAAAAAACCCTGTCAGAATGAATAAAATGGAAAAACAAAAAAAAAACTGAATAAAACAAACATTTTAGAATTAATCAAATGGGCTAACAGAAAAGGTATCTTATAATTAATAAAACGGGCAAACAAAGCAACCGCTTAGAATTTACTGTCCAGTGTCTACACGGTCATCTACATCAGGTGAGGATTGCGCTCACCCACTGCACCTATGGTCCGCCAAAGCAGCCAACAGGAACTGGACAAAGTGACCACATTCACCATCAAATGTAGCCAGACCATGTAGATGGCAAACAAAGGAAGTCTGGAACATAAACGAAATAAAGAATCTTTGATTCTTTTTCATGTACGTGACTATAGGCCAGATGGTCAATGCTGTATAAAAGTTCTCTTGTATTTCCTTCTTTGTCTGGGTTCGAATCCTGGGGAGCGCTGTATTAAAACTGGCCTTCTCACTGTCCCATCTTAACATCATTGTTGTTCTGGTGGTGTCGGTATAGGATTAGATAAGTCCCCCTTCCCCGGGATGGTTATCCCCGTCGGCCACATCACCTGAGGTGGGTGTCGACGTAAAAACTGAACCAAATCAATCTTGTTTGTTTGGTTTTCCATGGGTTTGTTTTTACCACTGGAAGGTAGACAAACCTTTCAGCCATCCAAAATCCTTTGTTGGATGTAGGCCTTCCCCAGCTGCTTCCATTCACTTCGTTCCAGCGCTTTTCCTCTCCAGATCTTGTCAGATCCACCTAGGTCGTCTCTCCATCTAGTTTTCAGTCTTATTCTATTACGAGTGCCATCTTTTGGTATCCAGAACATGGCTTTTGTTGTCCAACGATTGTCCATTCTCTGGGTGAGATGTCCTGCCCATTTCCATTTCAATTTGTTGATGGTTTCCAAGATGTCTTGCACTTTTGTTTTCTTTAGGACAAAAACAGTCACAAAGACAAACCTCCTTTCACTCTTCTGGGGCTGCAGTTACTCTTCTTGAAAATCAAGACTCTGGCAAGTCATTTTATTTTACAACTAACAAGAAAAGATAAAGAGGGAGAAGAACCACCAAACCAAACCAAAAAGATTTACCTGAAACTAGTCAAGCATTGTTTATTTGTTCATGCATTCCATTGTCATAATGTCTGCAAAAAGAGCACTGTAATGATAGTTTTTAATCAATACAGGAAGAATATGGTAAAAATATCAATCATATAACAAAGAAAACAACTGTAATAACACTGAATAATAACAAACAAAAAAAACCAATGACAACAAAAATATCTTTTTTTAATTTCTGGAAAGCATTTTCTAAATGATTTTGAATGTCTACAGTAAAGCAAACCAGCCTGGACCAATATCTCTGCCTATTCATATACAAATATAATAAACATGTACCAGACAGCTGTCCTAAATTTCAAGTCAGCAGACTTCATTTTGAGGGGGTGGTGATAGGATTAAAAAAAAAAAGTCAGATCACATAAATAATCTTCCTTTTTGCAACCATTTACCAATCATGTTTTGTGAAAATATTTGCCTCGAAAATCAACTGATCTCAATGAGCTTTTAAGCAATGAGTTTCTCAATAGCATTAAATATACTATTTCAGGTTTAATTCAGATCAGTCAAAGAATAACTAAAATGTTAGTACTTTCTGAAAATATGTTTACCACAGTGGTCCAAACAGCGACTGTTTATTCCACTTTTGCATCGAAGCCCATGCACAAGACAACATATGTGGTCCAAATCAGTTGATAAATGAGCAAGAATTACTTTCTGAAATTGTAAGCAGATTTTGCATCATCATGACCTTAACCTTTGATATGAGTGAAACTTGCAGAACACATTTAACAGAGCTGATTAAAACCACTTCCAAATTAAGTTGAATAGCAAGTTTAAAAAAAAAAAAAAAAGAAATAATACATGGGCCTAGATCAGCATTGTTGTTACTGTTGCTTAAAGCCCAGCCGACTGTGTAGAGCCATATCAAGGCTACAGCCGCTTCAAAACATACAAAACTTCAACAGGGGAAAAAAAAAGAAAAGAAAATTAAGTACACACATCAATGCATTCGCGCACATAACCCAGTGGGGATGCCGTGGGCTGTTTCAGTATAAATAGTATCCCCGTCCTCTGGAAATTCTGTGCTAGAAATTTCCTCTTTTCTATCACTCTCGTTTCTTTCTTCCTCCTTTGCTTTCTGTCATTTCTTCCTATCATTTTCTGCCTTGCTGGTCCATTCACCTGTGTGTGTTTGATTAAGTCTTACATACTTTCTCTTGGGATTGATAATTGGATACATGTGTTAAGTGTATATATGCTTTAGTGTCCTTTGTTTTGTTTTAAATCTGTATTCAGGTATGTTTTTTAAATCCCCTGTGTGATAAATTGGACGGATTGGTCAACGCCAGGGGCATCTCCTTAGATTATGTGTGCGAATCCATTGATATGTGTACTTGATTTTCTTTTCCCTTTTTTCTGTTGAAGTATTGTGCATGTTTTGAACTGATTGTAGCATTCATACGGCTCTACGCCGTCAGCTGGGCTTTAAACAACAACAATAACAATAGCTGGGCCAGTCAGTCTACTTTAGAAAACATCAAAACAACAACACTAACAAACCAATTCACCCAGAAATAACAGATGAAATCTTTCTAACACATTTTTAATACTCCTCTTTTCAGTTGATATGAATGTTTCCTTTATATTATAAACACTGAAAAAGTGTCAGAGGATCGAGTTTCCATCTCTGGTCTGTGCATTTGTGCTCGAGTGTTTAAGGGGGGGGGGGATTTCAAATTCTACAGCGATCTAAATTACATGTACACATCATGTAGCCTACTATGTAACTTACATCCAGGCATCCTCTGCGCAGAAGTGCTTCTGAAATCTGTTACTGAACTGGGATACAATGACCTACAGTTGAAACAAGCTGCCCATATTACCATACAGGAATTTCTGAAGCAACTTTAAGTAAACATCTTCATATGCACCTTGCTTAAAAGTGAAACCAAACTTGATAAACAGCCAGCATAAACATGATGCAAGTAATGCCCTATGCGGTATATGATGCTATGTAAATAATATACCAACCCAAAGCTGAAACATTCAATGTTTATGAAGCCTGATTATACATGTATACTGCACTGCCAGCATCAAGTCATGGTTCGACAACGCTCTAACATTTTTATTTTATTTATCATGAATAATATCAGTTAACAGCAGATATGAGATAAATCGAGAAATAGCAACAGCCTCAGGGCTTTCAACAATAAACAGAAAACAAATAAAACAGATTTTAACAACAGAAAAACACCAAATAAAACAAAAGAGAGGAAGGGAAGCTGGGGATAATGAACGGCAAAAGAAAAAAAATACAAGATGGTTGAGCAAGTCTAACAATCTCCCTTTTCATACAAAAATTATTACAGAAAATCCAGATTTTGTACTTCGGGGGGTCACCGACCTTGAAACTTCAGAGACAGAGTATGATGGTAAACTGTCAGAACCAGATTTAAAACATTGTCAGAAGTTCCCGAGGAAGTTCAGTTCACATAGGTTTCTGATTAAAAGTGCTGATTATAGTCACATTATCTTGTCCATGACCTTCACTATCAAGACTCCTAAGCAGTCCACAGCTTTGACCAGCATTTTGGTAAAGATTCACCCCAGAGCTGAGAAAATCTTGCTCACACATTCCATGAAGTCACATACAGAACACACTACTTTCTCTGTTTGACATGAAAACTTTTTTTTTTCAAATAAGATTGAAAAAAGAAGTCCAAATGACATTAAGACATTTTTAATACCGTCAGCATTTCTGAGTGTTTTCTGATTTTGATATCACAAGTTTTTATTAGTTGAAATAACAAAATCGTTTTATTATGATTATCCTCTTTCTACAAGGATAGGCATTTATCATTGTTCAATGTAAAATGTTACAGCATGTGTAAACAGTTTTAAAAAGAAATGCTTCTAGTGTGTCTTGTGACATTTTGTATGGTATCAGAAAACTATGCTGAATAAATACCTGTTTTAAAGAAAACATTTGATCGACAAGACAAAGTATGTGAATTTCAACACCAAAAGTACCCTAACATGTTTATGTAAAATCATTCATTGACAGTTTAACTCTTTGACTCCCGCGCCCTATGCACCAATTGCAAAAAATTAACCCTTTGACTCTCTATCCATCAGCTTCCTGCAGAAAGCTGGTGGATAGGGCAAGAGAATCAAGGGGTTAAGTTTTTGCTTTGCTAGCATGGTTGGCAATAAAGGATGCTGGTGGACAGGATGCGGAGTCAAAGGGTTACTTGTCAATGAAATACAGAAATCATGAAAGGTGAAACTGGACATTACAACATCAAACATTTTCTTCCCACAGCCATTGCTTCATCAAACATTCCATTTCCACACCACTTACATGCATGTACAGTAATAATGAAAGATAAAACTAATCCCCCCCAAAAAATCAAGAAGATGAGAAAATAAGGGGAAAACGAACAGATGCAAGAGAACAGACGACCATAAAGAAGAGAAAAGACAGAGCATAAAAAGGAGAACAGAAGACAGCATAAAAATGAGAACAGACAACAAAAGACAGAGCATAAAAAGGAGAACAGACAACAGAAGACAGCATAAAAATGAGAACAGACAACAGAAGACAGAGCATAAGAATGAGAACAGAAGACAGAGAAGAAATGAGAGAGAAATGTGTGCAGACTCGCCAATGCCCAAACCTCTTTCGTGAGTGTACACATGCAGAACACTTTTTAAAGATTCTGTAAGTCACGTCAGTGGCTGATTTGTGGAAACATGGAAACACCCAGCACTCACGCTCACCAAAGATGCAGACTGTGTGATAACATAACGGTATGTGTCAGCTCATCTAACCGCTTCAATTCTCCATCATCTACTGAAAAGTCTGATTTGTGTAGTGTATAGCAAACCCAAATGAGTTTGGAGGATAGGACTGTACAAGATCAAGAACGATTTAACATAGTGGAAAATGGGCAGATCACCTAACACAGGGCTTAAAACAGGAGGAGGGCCTACAAAATCCCAGACTAGACCGACCCCCCTTCCCTCCCCCCACTTCCACTCAGAGCCCCTGCCCCACCCACCTTGCTGCCCTCTTCACCCACCCCACCCCTCTTACCTCCTCACCCCTCCACCCTCATTCCCCCCACCCCACCATCATCATGATTAAAACTGAACTGAACTGAACTCTTAAGACATGTCCACTGCTCCAGATTTATCTGCTGCAAACCCCCCAGTTATAGGTGCCAGAATAATCAAGTTTGATTGTGGGCCCTCAACATTGAAGAAGAAGAAGAGGAAATAAACACTGAAACTACGGGGGTCCGGGGACAAATCAGGGGCCATAACTTGCGTGCCGTTGCTATGAACGCTTGCAAGCCGATCGCGGATGCCTTGCTCCTTTCGTTTTTTTTATTTTTGACAAACCGAAATCGCGGAATTCCGCCCAGACGCGGAACGTTTTAAGCCATGCAGTAACAGCTTGAATACTCCATGCTCCACTAAAAAGTCTTCTGATTGAGTGTAATGTGCAGTGACTCTAAGTGAGTTTGGAGCATAGTGCTATACAACAAAAATATATCTCACAATAAAGTAACAGCTCTCTCATTCCCTCATCCTATCCACCAGCTTCTTACAGAAAATTGGTAAACGGGTGAAAGGATGAAAAGACTGATGCCTTTATTGTAAAAATTTGTTACCTTGTTAGATGACAACGTGCCTCATGGGGAGATCGGGTGGGCGCTCACTAAGTCTTGCTTATATGCCTGTCGCCAGACCGGGACTTACTTTGTGATGCCCTGTCACTGAATAAGACCAGCTACAGGTACCACTGAACTCCAGTAAAAGGGCTCCCAAGGATTCCTTGGCACTAGACCTGCAATGGAATGAATCTGGGTGGGGTAGCGTAGTGGAAAGCCTGGAAGTAACGCCAAAGCAGTGCAAAAGGCAGGGCAGTAAAACCACGACCAACACTAAAAACAGTAGTACAACCAACCAATCAAACTTGTTCCTGCTGTGCCCTGTCACATACATTTATGCTCTGATATATATAAAGGACCTAGCAGACAGAAGAAGAGTAGCAAGGCTGACCACCTTCTTCAAATACCATCGAGAAGAGGTCAGCATCAACACCCCATTCAGGCCCACACCAAACACCCCAGCACGGTCGACAAGACAGACACACAGGGAGACGTATCTCCTTCCTGCCTGCAAAACGAA
Organism: Monoplex corrugatus; assembly: GCA_030674185.1. Taxonomy (NCBI): domain Eukaryota; kingdom Metazoa; phylum Mollusca; class Gastropoda; order Littorinimorpha; family Ranellidae; genus Monoplex; species Monoplex corrugatus. Next base: position 22,047,010 of record JAPXFY010000026.1, read on the forward strand.
CTACAGGAAGTATTCCTTCTTCCCGAGGACTGTCAGGGACTGGAACAGTCTGCCCCCCGAGGTTATCTCCTCAGCCTCGGTGGAGTGCTTCAAGTCCCGAATTTGACCAGCCAGCCTCCCTCCCCCCATCCTCTACCACCACCCCCCCAAAAGCCCCCTACTGCCAGTTCACTTCAAGTGGCACCACCCCATCCGAAAAGCTCTCAGTTCTACATACCAACAACCTAGCCAGAAGAAACCCCCAGTTCTATACACATCAGAACCATCAAAATGATGATGGTGGATGTTTAAAGAAAGAAGAAGGAAGGATAAGACCATGCACATTTCCTCAAATGAGCATGCAGTAGCCAGTCGTTTGTTCTGAATGTGCATTTGTAAGCTGTGGTTAACTCACTCAGTATGATGGAACGCTATAGCGGTCGTGATGAAAGGCACGGTTGCGTACGACGGAACGCTATAGCGGTTTCCATATTTAAAATTTTTTCGACGCTCCCCTTTAGATCCTGCATGCCTACCATAGCCACAATGGTCACTGCAAACATGTCAAGGGTCAAAGGGAAAGATACTTCGTGAGATTCCGTAGCCATACACTCATTGGGAAACGATTGACTTCGGTACCCTACACGAATGGCTAATCTGCATTCGTGTCGAAAATGGCGTCGCAGGCGAGTACAAGTTTTCGAACAAAGTAAATCGCGACAGCTGCGTTTTACTACTGCTGAAGTGATTGAAGTGCTTCAGACTGAAGGATTGGACATCGAGGAGTATGATGGAGATAATGGTGAAAGTGTATCAAGTGATGGAAGCTGCCAGCAAGGAGGAACTGACAGTGACCCAGTTTCAGACGACAGTGAAGTGGAAGAGGGAGGTGGGCGTACACGTCACGAGAGGTGAGCGGTCAGCGGGTCAAGCACAGTGAGTCGCATGTCTGATGGAGGTTTCATTCACTTTCCTATGCATGACTGGCACGAAGATTTTAGTTTTTCTCCCACTTTGCCTCTGTTCTCTGGCCCTTGTGGCCTGCATGTCCCAGTTCAGTGCCACGCCCCCTTTGATTTCTTGAATCAGTTTGTGACAGAAGACTTTCTAAATTCCATTGTCATAACAGAAGACATAAGAGAACTGAGTGGCAAGCAGAATGAGCACTTCTCCTGACCTTCTCACCTTTGACTGTGTGTTCATGGAGCTGATCAGAGTGTGTGACTGTACAGTGATCCTGACCACAAAATTTGGGGTATTTTCAACATGGCACATGACGAAGAAATATTCAAGGAAGAACTTCAATATTTTGGCATGAACTAACCCAGCATGTAAATATTCAGATCTGAAAGTTTTATTTTGATCCTTTATGTTTTGTATTTTTTGTGATTTTTTTCCTAACCCTTCAAAATGGGCCGTACCTGGGGAAACGCAAGGGGAAAAACTCTCCGTACCGAGTGAGTTAATCTCACAAAATTACCTCTCTCGTGTAAAACAGTTTTACAAGTGCCTCTCTCAGACTGTCAATTGATTGGCAATTTTATTGGACACCCATGTTTTAGTTGTTAGCTTCATGAGAAGTTTGGATACCCACAACTATTTGTGAGTAGATGTCGCGCCAGCAGGCAGCAAAAGTGTGTGTGGTGTTTTACAGTGATTTTATCGTGGTTCTATTTGATTTTATGCATTGAATTTTGTATCAGTTTGTTGCTTTTAAATCCCGACACACGGTGATGTAAATATTTTTTTAAAATTTTGAATATTTTACCAGATAATCTGATTTCAAAGTTTTTACACCTCTTTTCATCATTTTAATTCAGCCGCTCAAGTCGGACATTTTATCTGTGAACTGTGTTTACATTTTAGCCTACTGTGTTCGCCCAACGCTACAGCTTTCCCAAACCTTTGTGTTCTCTGCAAGTATCTTGCTCTCCTGACTGGCTCGCAATTATGGACCCTTCTTTTATAAAACAAATTGGACTGACACTTTTTAAATACAGCAAGTGCTACCTCGGTGGAGGCGTCTACCAGCGCATACGAACACTGGGGCTGTGTCCTAAGCCCCGCACTGCGCGATCCTGTCGTGGTGGACGTCTCCACCGACTTTGGCACAATCTGCCTCCTGCTGTGCCAGTCCGACACCACTCTTCTGCTTCTTCGTCTCCTCCACTGCCCCTGCACTCGACCTTGCTGCTGCAAACTTCGTCTCCTCCTCTGCCGTCTTCGCCTTCGTCTTCTGTCCCGCCGGTGCCGCCTTCACCTTCTGTCCCACCGGTGCCGCTTTCATCTTCTGTCCCGCCGGCGCTGCCCTCGTCTTCTGTCCCGCTGGTGCTGCCTTTGTCTTCTGTCCCGCTGGTGCCTCCTTCGTCTTCTGTCCCGTCGTTGCTGCCTTCGTCTTCTGCCCCGCTGGTGTCTCCTTCGTCTTCTGTCCCGTCGGTGCTGCCTTCGTCTCCACCTCGGCCGCCGCATTGTGATAAACTAAAACTATGCCTTTTTAACGCTCAGTCAACATGCACTGATGGCAAAGCTGATGTCATTGCTGACTTTATCGCAGATGAGCATGTTGACATTGCTTTTATTACCGAAACATGGCTTAACCCCCTTGGTCATGAACCTATACATGTGAGTCTCACTCCGAGTGGTTACAGGCTTGCTTCTTTCCATCGCTCATCCCGAGGTGGTGGTATCGCCATCCTCTACAACGACTCACTCCATTCCCGCCTGTCTTTCTCGCAGTCTCTGCCTTTCTCCCATCCTTCTTTCGAGCACGTTGAAGTATCCTTCCAATCCACCCCTCACCCCATCACCTTCTCCTGTGTCTATCGACCTCCACCTAGCTCTGCCAACAAGCTCACCAGATCCATGTTTCTTTCTGACTTTGATCAACTTCTTGATTACTACTGTCTATTACCTGGAAATCTCATCATTCTAGGTGACATCAATGTCCACTATGACAACACTCACCGTTATGACACAAGACATATCATCAACTCTCTGTCCAATCACAATATGACTCAACACATTTCTGAACCAACCCATCAAAAAGGTCACATTCTTGACTGGATCATTTCTCGTGATCACCAAAATTCCGCTACTGACAACTGCTTAGTTCTTTCTACCCGTCTAACTTCAGCCCTTCCATCTGACCACTCTGCAATTCTCTGTTCTCTCGACATTTCTCCTCCTTCCCGTACCATGCGCACAGTGACTCGACGCAATCTCAAATCTATCGACCTCTCCACATTTTCATCTGATGCCTCCCGTCTCCTTTCTGAAAAGTCACATAACCTTGCCGATGAATTCTATACTACTCTCCACCATCTTCTGGACACTCATGCTCCAGCCACAACCCGTCTTTTACCTGACCGCCCCCCTACCCCCTGGCTCACTCATGAGATCGCCTGTGCAAAACGTGCCCGCCGCAGAGCAGAGCGCCGCTGGCGCAAATCCAAACTCACTGTACACAGGCAACTTTTCCAAGCCTCTAAAACAAAAGTATCCACCCTCATTGCATCAGCAAAAACAAGCTATTTCCAAACCAAAATCCTGAATGCCTCTTCTTCAAAAGAACTCTTTACAACCATGAATCATCTCCTTGGCACACGAAAAGATTTACCTCTCCCAACAAAACATACAAATGAAGAACTCCCATCTGTATTCTCCAAGTATTTCACCACCAAAATACAAACTCTTCGTGACAGGCTTGACAGGACACCCTGTCAACCATGCCCACCTGACCCTTCCTTCTCTGGCACACCTCTTACTACTTTTACCCCAGTCTCACAAGAAGAAATTCTCAACACAATCAGATCCATGTCGTTCAAAACCTGCGAACTAGATCCTCTTCCAGGTTCTCTCTACGCCGACTGTCTCCCTAATCTCCTCCCATTCATCACTGACATCATCAACACTTCTCTTCAAACTGGAACTGTCCCTGATTCTTTCAAGTCTGCTATTGTTCACCCTCTCCTCAAGAAACACAATTTAGATCCAAATGAACTGAAAAATTACCGGCCTATCTCTAATCTCTCTTTCTTGTCAAAACTCCTTGAAAAAGTCGTCCTCAACCAGCTGAACTCTCACCTGTCTGCCAACAATCTCCTCAATCCTTTCCAGTCAGCCTACCGCCAGTGCCATAGCACTGAAACTGCCCTACTACACATTCTCAACAATCTCCTCCTTGCAACTGATACTGGCAAAGTCTCTCTCCTCACACTCCTTGATCTGTCTGCAGCCTTTGATACCATTGATCATGGTATTCTCCTTTCTAGACTTCATCATACTTTTGGCATCTCTGACATTGCTCTGTCTTGGTTCATTTCATACCTATCCAACAGAAAACAAACCGTTCTCATCAATGGCACTTACTCTCAACCTGCATACCTGACCTGTGGTGTTCCACAAGGATCTGTCCTTGGCCCTGTTCTTTTCACTCTTTACACCTCCCCCCTGTCCACCATCATCAACTCCCATTCTATAAAACACCACTTCTATGCTGATGACACCCAACTTCAAGACAGTGACTCACCTGATAATATACAGCGCCTGTTGACTCGCACCACTGAGTGTTACTCGGACATTAAGAACTGGATGACACACAATAGACTTCAGCTTAATGACGACAAAACAGAAGCTATCCTCATTGGCACCCGTCAGAAACTTTCTCAGCTGCCTCCTCTTTCTCTCCCATTATGTAACACATCAGTCCCAATTTCTGATTCAGCTAAAAACCTTGGTGTCTGCATTGACTCTACCCTCTCCATGAACAACTTTGTTTCTCAAACTGCCAGATCCTGCTACTATCATCTCCATCGTATAAGGCTGATCAGGAAGTATCTCTCTGTCGAAACAACTGCAAAACTCGTTCTCTCCTTCATAATGTCTCGCATTGACTATTGCAATTCACTCCTGTCTGGTCTTCCTGCCTCCACCATTCACATCCTACAGCGCATTCAAAACAATGCTGTACGCCTTGTACTCAAAAAGAAAAAAGCTGACCACATATCTCCTCTCCTGGCACAACTTCACTGGCTCCCTGTATCAAAGCGCATACAGTACAAACTAGACACCATGTGCTACAAAAGCCTCAATAACGCAGCCCCCGATTACCTGTCAAGCCTACTTGAGATCTATGTTCCCTCACGTACCCTCCGCTCTGCCTCCGATCCTCTGACTTTTCGCTTTCCACGCACTAAGCTCAATACCTATGGTCCACGAGCCTTCTCTGTTTCTGGTCCACTCTCCTGGAACAAACTTCCTCTCTCAGTCCGTCAGCAACCTACTTTTGTCTCCTTCAAGTCCGCTCTCAAAACTCACCTTTTCTCCTCCGCATAAAATCCTAACCCCCCTCTGCAGCCTGTCTCCGCTCGGAGGGAATCACATGGTTATAATATATAAATTGTATATGCTATGCTCTCTATAATTTTCCATTGCTTTTATTCTTGCTTTTATTGCTTTTATTCTTTCTCCCCATTTATAGCCATGCGTGTGTGTGTGTGTGTATATGTGTGTGTGTGTGTGCGTGCGTGTGTGTGCGTGCGTGCGTGCGTGCGTGCTTGCGTGTGTGTCTGCTTCAGCGCTTAGATTTGATTTTATCAAGATTTTGCGCTATATAAATATTGTAATTATTATTATTATTACAACAAAATGGTCTGTTACTGTTGTCTTTCAGTTTTGATGCCACATCTCCTGCACCGTTCCTATGTCTCTACCCCCATGCCACTCATTTCCGCTCTCCACACACTTCCAAACCCACCGACACTGAGGTCATCATGATATCAGGAAATGAAAAGCCACAGATGCTGAGACAATTTTTCATGACGCTATGAAAATGAGAATGGGGATGGCATTGATGATGCTATGGATTTTCATTTCTGTACTGAGACTGTGTGACATCGCTGTACTCTACACTTACTTTCACAATACGAGGGTTGACAGCCAGATCCCAGTATCTCACTTTTTTGTCAATTTTCACTTTTTTACGCTGAACTGTTGCTTTTGATGTGATCTTTCACTTGGTGGACTTTGATTTTGCCATGATATTGATTTTTGATTGGTTATTGATAAAACCCCAAACCAGTATCTCAAAATGTAGATTTAGCCTCTCCGCCAAAAACCAATTAAAATCGTCTCCTGTAAACTATCAGAAAATCGAGATACTTGGTTCTGGTTGTCAACCCTCGATTTGTTTACATCCTAGTATCAAGCAGGCCTGAGAGATACAGACACCTGTGTTACTGGTCAAGAAATATGAACAACACCCCCATGACACATCTGTAAAGCTGAAGAAACTGGACTGTGTGATGCAGTTTTCTCAATGCACCCTGATCATGCCTAACCCTGGAGTAGGAACAGGTTGGAGCTGAAAAAATCCCACAATAATGTTTTCATCAGAACTCTGTCCCACTGACCATTTCATCACTTTCACTGGAATGGCAAACAGTTAAGAATGACGGAACAAAAACATCCCAAAGACTGTACAGCACCGTAAAACTTCTTTCTGGGAATATACTCAACAGTTTTATTGTCCAACTTTCCAACTCCACAATACATTCCCTTAACCTGTACACATCTAAAACTTGTCACCATACACAATTCTCCAGTGAAAATTACATTTTGTACTGATAAGTACTCCACAAGACAGACACAGATCAAGAAAGAGGACACACAGACAGAGCAAATCACAGAAAGTACACCTAATATTTACACAAGACAAGAGAAAGATAAACAAAGAATAGACAGGAAGAAGAAGAGCAAAACGGTCTATGCCATTGTTATGTCATATTCCTGCAATTTGTCATTCTGTACACAACATAACAATTAACACACATTCAGTTTTCTCATTCACATCTGGCACTTTCCACCTCCATCTGTTATCTCGCTACTGAAAGGTCTTCCACCTTTTCCATTCGTTTCACAGATATCCAACACAGAGTAATGACACTCAGAGACAATGGACACAGACAACAGAAGATAGACAGAAACAGGAAAGAATAATATGTGAAGATAGACAGAAACATGAAAGAATAATATGTGAAGATAGACAGAAACATGAAAGAATAATATGTGAAGATAGACAGAAACATGAAAGAATAATATGTGAAGATAGACAGAAACATGAAAGAATAATATGTGAAGATAGACAGAAACATGAAAGAATAATATGTGAAGATAGACAGAAACAGGAAAGAATATGTACAGGGATCATATTCAGCGTCACTACCAACATCCTATTCAGGCAAAAACAACCGCTTTTTAACACTTTCATTACCTCACCATATCTACCAACTTTCTGAAGTACACGGGTTAGTTCGGGAAAACATTAACCCTTTGACTCCAGCGCCCTATCCACCAACTGCAAAAGCTTAACCCTTTGACTCCCTCACTTTATCCACCAGCTTCCTAAAGGAAGCTGGCGGATAGGGCGAGGGAGTCAAATAGTGAAGTTTTTACTTTGCTAGCACGGTCGACAATGCAGGATGCTGGTGGACAGGGTGCAGGAGTCAAAGGGTTAAACACTAAAAATAGCAACAAAAAGCTACACTGACTCCCTCTGGTTTTAGATACAGATAACTTTGACCTTGAAAACCGACAATTGCAAAGAGTCTTCTGAGCCAAGCAGTTCACTGAAATCTACTTTAAACCTCTTTACTACTGAAAAAGCCCCACTGTGAACATTTTGACATTTCCAGTCATTGTAAGGCATTAGCACAGGTCTGCCTATTAAGCAGATACATTTTATTTGTGACTTTAAACTGTACCTAATCCATGGGCCAGTTCTGAGCCTTAAACAAATCTCTGCTGTCATACGTTTTTTTTCTCAGTCACTTACTCTCATTCTGTCACACTCACTCACACACACATACACATGCGTAAACCCACACATACACACGCACGCATGTGCCCACACACACACACACTCTCTCTCTCTCACTCATATATACATACACCTTGCCTCATGCCAACTTCACTCAACTAATCCCTCTCTTTTTCTTTCTGTCTTTCTGTTTACAAAAAGAGAGCTAAAAACAGCCAAACAGGACAGCCCACTCTGGCCAGTACACCATTAAACTATATGAGGCCACTATACAAAGATCAATGAGAGTCAATACACCACGACTTGAGAGTCAATACACCACCACTACTTGGGACCAATATGCAAAGTGTCCAGCAAGAAAGAGAGGGCCGCCAGGGGATCCTCAATGTCATGCATGCTGTCTCGTTTCAGCACCCATGCTGGTTGCACCTTGATGGAGCGAGGGCCGCGCAGGCGTGACGGGAGAGTGGCGTTGAGAGAGGTGCGGGCGGCCACGCGGGCCCGAGCAACCTGCATGCGGTGCTTGCGTAGAACCAAGGCGTGGATCGACTGCAGTTTGTCTACCAAGTGCTTGTCGGCACACATTTCCTGTCAACAGTTGTCAGTTATTGTTGTACAAAACATTAACGCCAGTCGTCACTGCAATGAGTTTCCTAAAACGAACTGTTTGAAACTTACGAGGGAACTGTTGCTGATACTCACAGATCCTTGAACTGTTGGTATGGTGAGCTTTCAGTTCCTAAAACAAACCACTTGAAACCTATGAAGAAACGATCACTGATACTCACACTCAGTCACACAATTCAACTGTTGGTATGGCGATCTTTCAGTTCTTAAACAACTGCGTGAAACTACGTGAAAAACCTTGAACGTTAGCATAATGAGCTTTCAGTTTCTTGAACAAACTATTTGAAACTTCAGATCAAATGAACACTGATACTCACAGAACCTTGAATTGTTGATATGGTGACCTTTCAGTTCCTAAAACCAACCATTTGAAACTTAGAAAAAATGATTATTGATATTCACAAAATCCTGCACTGATATGGTAATCCAAAGCAAGTGTGACTGCCAGCGTCAAGAAAACAGAAACCAGAAAAAATACATGAAAAAAGAATCAGAAAGCGTATTTAATGTCTTGTCTGGCTGTATTAAATATGCGTTCTGATTCCTTTTTCGTGCTCTTTTCAGGTTCCTGATAAGGTAAATTTCCATTTCCTTCAAGGGATGAAAAGTAGAAGTTATCTCTTAACCCGATGTTGTACTTGTAGGGGAGTGAGGTGACAAGAGACCTCAACATTTCTCAGGGAATGCCACTGTTATCGAGTGGCCTGGGTGCTACTCTTCCAATGGATTCCAGCCTGCTTGGATTCTGTCTGGTGGGCAAAGGGTGGAGATTTTTCTGGTTAATGCGAGTGCAGACTAGACCAGTCCAGCTGATGCCTGAAGAATCCCTTTTGTTTATAAACATGCAGATGATCAAACACCGATTTTGTAATATATGTAAGCGTTAGCCTTATGCCAGTGTTCAGCGGCTTATGATGTATGCCCTGAAGATGGAGTATGACTGCCTCAAAAGCAGGTTTAAAAAAAAAAAAGGTCATATGTATACATGTAAACACTCTGGTGTGTACTCAAGTGCCTGTGAGAGTTTCTGGCAATAAACAAGGGAAGAGGGGGGAAAACAACAACAAAAAACAACCAAAGAAAGAAAGAAACAAACAAACAATGAAAACAAGAAGAAAATGTCGCCAACAACAACAGTCAGACACCACGGACTGGTCTGAAGACAACCCCATGAAAAGGTTGAAAGCTCACTATGCCTAAAGCTGAGGATTCTCTATCTTTTGTTCATCGACTGGGGCAAAAAAAAATGTCGCCAACAACAACAGTCAGCTATCACGGACTGGTCCGAGGACAACCCCATGAAAAGGTTGAAAGCTCACTATGCCTAAAGCTGAAGATTCTCTATCTTTTGTTCATCGACTGACACAATCGGGAATCAGACTAAAATCGTGATTATTTGAGTCTTATCTGCCTGAACAATTCTCATGTGTTGCTTCAATGGTTTTAGAAGAACACAGTCAACACACATTAAATAGTTTGTTTTCAACTGATCAGCCTGAACTGAACTGCTAAAGCAGTATGGCAAAACTAGGTAGCAATAAATGTAAAGCACATATGTAATTTGCAAATGATAATAGCACTCAACAAAATCCTGTCTGTTAAACACACACATTGTTCACAGCTTTACACTCGTGATCAGGCTGCAAAGACAATATGCAAACAATCATCAACAAAGTAAATGGAGCGGGCAGAACTACAGGCCTAAAACTCAACGTAAAGAAGACCAAGGTAATGCACATTGGTGGATCCATGGACGGAAACAGCAGTTGATGGAGAACCCCTCAAAGTTGTACAACACTTCAAATGCCTTGGCTCATACAAGTCAGCTGATGCCACATGTAGCAAAGACATCAAAGCAAGAACTGCCCAAGCCAAACAAAGAATGATCCATCTTACTAACATTTGGAAAGACAGGTATTCAGGAAATGAGCTCAAACTTAAAATACTGCGAACACTATTTTGGCCCGTTGTGTTATAACTTATATGGAAGTGAGGGATGGACTCTTAAAGCTGCAGATGAAAACAGAATCAAAAGTGCAGAGATGTGGTTCTACAGAAGACTCCTAAGAATAAATTGAACTGAAAGACGAACAAACCAAAGCATCCTGAAAGAACTGAACAAACAACCTGAACTTTTAAGCCTGGTTAGGAAAATGAAAATGAAATACTTTGGACATGCTATGAGACATCACAGCTGCCATGTAATGTGGCCCAGGGCAAAATGGAGGGCAAGAGACGACAAGGAAGACCGCCAACTTCCTATGTAGAGAACATAGCCAAGTGGATGAAGATGCCAAAAGATGAAATCTACAGGACTGTAGACAGAAGGGGATGGTCACAGCTGACGGGGCATACATCAGCCGCTACCACCAAGAATGATGTCGCCGACAGGTGAACACTCGTGATCAAAAGTAAGGGGGACCAGCAGCTTACCATTCTCACACACAAGAAGACTAATTATTGCATGCACGCATACTATCACAACCCAGTATCCCATTCACACACACACTACTCACAGCTTTACGCTGGGACTCAGAGCTAGGACTAGCCATCAGCTAACCAAAGCAGAGTGGCTACGTTGCAGTATCAAGCATAAACCTCACAAATGAACAACACAAATATAAAAACATATGGGACTGAAAGAGGAACATTGTCGATTAATTCCAGATAGTCTCTCACACACACATACAATTGCAGATATAGTCTCTCTCTCACACACACATACACGCAAACTACTCACAGCTTTATGCTGGGGTCAGAACCAAGGATAGCCAGTAGCATACAGGTCTTGGTGAAGATGGCACCACCTTTCTCCCGGTAGACGGACATGAGGTCTACCAGTGTGGTGACTGAATCCTCTGCCTCGTACACAGCATGGCTTGTTTTCTCATACTGCAGGCAACACATTTAACAATGGAGTTGTGAATATACACAGAGACAAGCCAGCTTACTAAATGTTATGACTAAAAAAAAGAAAAGAAATTAATGATTTGTTGAACATCTAAAAATCAGATATTAAATGGTAAAGAACTTTATTTTTGAGGATCATTTCACTCAGGGAGCTTACCTTTGTTTGCCTCTCTTGGTACGTTTGACAAAAAGTATACCAGGTTGAAAACTGTCAATGTCTTGTTTCATTAATCAGATAATTGTCTTGCATTCTTGGTTTGGAGTGGTACAGAAAAACAATCATGACACAACTGTTTACCTTTACCTTGGCCAGGTTTAGAAAGAACAATCATGACACAAACCCGTAGAATTTACCTTTACCTTGGCCAGGTTAAGAAAACAATCATAACACAACTGTTATTTAACCATTTTACCTTGGCCAGGTTAAGAAAACAATCATAACACAACTGCCTTATCTTGGCCAGGTTAAGAAGAACAATAATAACACAACTGCTTACCTTGGCCAGGTTTAAGAAGAACAATCATAACAACTGTTACCTACCTTGGCCAGGTTAAGAAGAACAATCATAACACAACTGCTTACCCTTGGCAGGTTTAGAAGAACAATCATGACCCTACTGGCATTACCTTTACCTTGGCCAGGTTAAGAAGAACAATCATACACAACTGCTTACCTTGGCCAGGTTTAAAGAACAATATAACACAACTGTCTTACTTGGCCAGGTTAAGAGAACAATCATAACACTAACTGCTTACCTTGGCCAGGTTAAGAAGAACAATCATGACACAACTGTTACCCATTTATCTTGGCCAGGTTATAGAAGAACAATCATAACACAACTGCTTACCTTGGCCAGGTTAAAGAAAATCATACACAACTGCTTACTTGGCCAGGTTAAAAGAACAATCATAACAACTGCTTACCTTGGCCAGGTTAAGAAGAACAATCATAACACAACTGCTTACCTTGGCCAGGTTTAAGAAGAACAATCATAACACAACTGCTTACCTTGGCCAGGTTAAGAAGAACAATCATAACACAACTGCTTACCTTGGCCAGGTTAAGAAGAACAATCATAACAACTGCTTACCTTGGCCAGGTTAAGAAGAACAATCATAACACAACTGCTTACCTTGGCCAGGTTAAAGAACAATCATGACACAACTGCTTACCTTGGCCAGGTTAAGAAGAACAATCATAACACAACTGCTTACCTTGGCCAGGTTAAGAAGAACAATCATAACACAACTGCTTACCTTGGCCAGGTTAAGAAGAACAATCATAACACAACTGCTTACCTTGGCCAGGTTAAGAAGAACAATCATGACACAACTGCTTACCTTGGCCAGGTAAGAAGAACAATCATAACACAACTGCTTACCTTGGCCAGGTTAAGAAGAACAATCATAACACAACTGCTTACCTTGGCCAGGTTAAGAAGAACAATCATAACACAACTGCTTACCTTGGCCAGGTTAAGAAGAACAATCATACACAACTGCTTACCTTGGCCAGGTTAAGAAGAACACTGACAGAATACTTGATGAGTTCCATGTGCGGCAGACTGCGGTTACAACTCAGAATGAGCCGATAGATCACCCCCACCGCATTCACTTCCACCAGCCGCTCACAGCATACCCATGACAGCCGTGTAGCCACATCTGAAACAGACACATGACTGGCTCACATCACTGAAAAAGACACATCAGACACATCGGATTAATACTATTACAGTGTTCGTTTGTTGCTTGATTTAACGTCTTTTCACTATAAGTGATATTACAGTGTCTCACCTGTCGTCGTCACCAGGTTCGGTGTTGGCTGCTGCACATTTTGACACGCCATCTCCCTCCAGGCCGGCTCTGTCTTGACTTTCGTGGACAATTTCTTGAATATTTTGGACACTGATGCTGGTTATATTCTCGATGTATGATACTGGAGGTCTGCCTTTCTTCCCTTTTGCTACTGTTTTTCCATGAAAAATGGTTGCCATGAGGTCCATGTTCTCACTGTGTGACACATGGCCAATGTGTTTTAGTCTTCTCTTGTTGATGTCTGCTAGTAGTTTTCTGGTGGTATCAAGTTCTTCCAGGACATTTTCATTAGTTCTTCTATCTGTCTATTAGACACGTAGTAGTCTCCGATAAAACCACTTCTCTGCTGCCTGAATTCTTCTGCAATCAGTTTTTCTCAGAGTCCAGGCTTTGCAGCCATAAACCATGACTGGCCAGATCAAACATTGTAAAACTAAAAGTGTAACTTTCAGGCCAGAAAACAACACGAAAAAAGAATTAGAACGCGTATTTGATACAACCAGACAATACAGGCACTAATTTTCGGCCAACTGGCCTTTGTCAAGCGTAACATAAGATCACAAACAAACATGAAATACGAAAATTAGGAGATTTCTGATCTTATGTCTACGTTTGACAAAGGCCAGTTGGTCGAAAATTTGTGCCTGTCTTGTCTGGTTGTATTAAATACGCGTTCTGATTCTTTCTTTTTGGTTTTTTTGTTTGTTTGTTTGTTTGCTTATTGTTCATGTTTGCTTGAACACGGGCAGTCACACTTGTTTTGGATAACTTTCAGGACATTTGGTATGCATCTGTCTTTCCAGATGTTATTGAGCTGGACCATTTTTTGCTTCTTTTTTTTTTGCAATGTAGTAATAAAATAATAACTTCTTTTGACTGTCCCAAACTGTACCACCTCAGTGATGTTAATCCCACACCTCTGGTTCCTGCTCATCAACACACAAGCAACCCCAAGTCCATCCAGTAAGAAGTCCAGTGCCTGGATGGCCAGGGGCCAGCATGTCCAGCCACCATGAAGCCATCCACCAGTAGAGACCTTGAACTGTAGTGTGGGCCACTTTGGTGAAAAATTCAGTAATCCCTGTTCTGACACAGTTTACGAAGGACACTGCCTCCTATGCCATCAACTAATAACACTAATTGCTCGGTTGTGGAGCTGGATCAAGTGCGAGATTCCCACCACCACCACCCCTTCATTGACGTCCCCCATGAACCATGACACCAAAGACCCCAATGCAAACTTACCCCAGGCACAGAACGGTAGAGGAGAGCACAAGATCAGGGCAAGAAGGGACACAACTCTGGGAAAAATTCTCATGATTCTAGGACATGATTTCAAATGGGAGTAATTCTCATGATGATGTGGAGTTCCATCCAGAACTGATACTGCTTGACAGAAGTGTGCTCTGCATTTACTATCAAAATACATGTATGACTGTTCTTTATCCCACCTTAAAGGCAATCATACTCCGTCTTTGGGGAGCTTAGTACAGAAATTGCAAGAATTACAGATGAATGATCCGGACAGCAGAATAGAGAAAAAAAGGAATATCGTGAGGAAAAGAGAGTATGAAGAAAAGAGGAATCACTAACTACTTAAAAGCAAACTGGACAACTCCTGTGGTTCCAAAACAGGAGAAGACCTGAATTTCTGCTTCTGCAGTACCCCACCTCAGGTGATTTATCGTCTAAAAGCAGTTTTGAAGATCAATAAGCAGCTGTTACATTGCCATGTTCTGAACGCACTTTGGTACATATATTATGGCTATTGATACTATAAGAAAATCATACACACACACACACACATCCATAAGAAAATCATACACACACGCATGCACACACACACACATACGCACAAAACTAACACACACACAAAACACACACAGAGTACATATCACACTCACCAAGATGCATCAAGGCGTCCAGAATGTAAGCCAACTGTTTGTAGTGCAGAAGGAAATCCAGGGCAGATGCTGTTCTGTTGCCCAGCTTTTTCTCCTCCGTCGCTTTCTGGTTGGCTTCCTGCACACGGCGTCTGGCTGCTGCAATTTTCTTGCTTTTCAGCCTGTGACGCAACTGTCGCCCTCGCCACACGGCCTGTCAGTTAGATAAAATGTGGGTGTGGCCCATTAGCTCAATTGCCGACCTCAGTAGCTCGTTGTTTTATTGTTGTTTAAAGCCCAGCTGACTGCGTAGAGCCATATCAGGGCTATAATCAATTCAAAACATACAAAACTTCATCACGAAAAAAAAAAGTACACATATCAATGCATTTGCGAACATAATCTAAGAACGTGCCCCTGGCGTTGACCACTCAGTCCACTGGACGAAGAAGCAGGGAAGTTTTAGACTTTTTCTCCTGATTTTTGTATTTGGTGTTTATACGTTTGTGCTCTTACACTTACGATTGACAAAGGCCAGTTGGCCGAAAATTTGCGCCTTTCTTGCCTGGTTGTATTAAATACGCGTTCTGATTCTTTTTTCGTGTTTCTTTTCTGGTTCCTAATATCTCAAGTTTAATTCAAGCCTGTAACAGAAAGAACTGGCACGTTCGCTACTCATCTGAATGTTTCCATCATTCTGGTGGTGTCAGCATAGGTTCCATCTCCCCCATCTCTTCACTTCAAAGCCTTACCAGCACATAGGGTTTTACACAGATAATTGCAGACAGATTTGGAGGGAGTGCATATGGAACTGTCCGAACATGACGAATCCCTCTTGAACAAACTCCAAACTCTAGCTTGGTTGTGATGAAGCATGTATAATGTATTCTGTGATTATCGATGGAAAAATGAATTAAACAAAAAAAATATAAAACAACAAACAAACTCCAACATCTATACTGTTACGGCTACTCTTTTTCTTTCGTTATTATCTTCTTTTCCATGCCACAAAGATTTTCTGTCTCCATTTCGGCCTTTACTCCCTGGAGAATGTGCAAAGTTACTCTTGTGGTGCAACCCTCCTCTCCACCTCTCCCCTGACTATAACTCGCCTGACCACCGGGCACCAAGCTCTATGGCAGCTAGCAGGAACTGGGGAAAAAACACAACACGTTCATCACCAGATGTAGACCGATCGTGTAGATGGTGAGCAAACGAAAGAAGAAGACTATCTCCACGCCACCAATTTCAGCTCACCAACGCATCTCCAAATTCACCAAAACTGAGTTCATCATTAGAGCAGGGCATACAGGCCAACAGAATCTGGGTATATTTAATATTTTTCACAAAACTATGATGATGAAAATGGGGATGATATTGACGATGTTATGGAGTTCCATTTGGTTTGAGACTGTGGGACAAGGCTGTACTCTATGCTTACTTTCATAAAGTATCCTAACATCAAACCAGACCCAAGATATACAGATAATTGCACTATTCGTAAAAAAAGATTTGAGTAACATTCAGTGACGCATCCTAACAAAGTCCTGACTGTATGATCCAGTCTTTCCTTGGAAGACTGACCACTCAATGGAGTCTCTCCTACCTCACGGACGCGTCTTTAAGAGTGTTGCTCAAATCTTCTGTCCAATGCCACAGGTGTCTGTATTTCTCAGGTCTAGATGACATCAGGATATATCATGAAATGAAGTGTATAGTACAGCCTTGTCTCGCAGTCTCAATCCAGAATGGAAGTCCTTAGCATCATGATAGGCATCCCAACTGTCATCATTATCACAGTATTGTAAAAACATTGTCCCTGATTCTGTGGCCATCAATGTGGCATAAGAATAAAGAAATGAGACAGATAAAACAAGATAATACCTGCACTAAGTTCCATGGACAGCAAAGAAATCAAACAAGACAGTCTTGATGGAGGCAGGCACAAGAAGATCAGGAAAAGACAAGCAACATTCGTCAGCCATTTCATGAGGAAAGGGGAATTAGAGCACTTGGCCGCAACAGGAAAGCTGGAGGGAAAGAGAGCACCAGGTAGACCCAAGGAGAAAATACTGGACGGACTTGCAGGATGGCTAAGGACAGAGAGGGTGGAAGATGTGCTTGCGGCAACAAGGGATAGATACATATGGAGGACCATGATCGCCAACGACTTGCGGCAGGGCACTTGATGATGATTACCTGCACTTTGGTGATGAGTCTGATGCGTCGTTTCTCTTTTTGCTGGAGGAGCCATTTTCTGACAGCAGTCTGGATGACAACAATGGCCCTCTCCTGTCTCACACGCAACTCCTGTGCTTCCTGCTGAGTGCGCAGATACCGTACCCTCTGCAGGAAAGCTCGCATACGTCGCTGCAAGATTATTGAATGAGTCATTACACTTCATGATCATGATCATGATCATATGGTGTGTGTGTGTGTGTGTGTGTGTGTGTGTATGCGTGTGTGTGTGTATATATGTGCGTGTATGTGTATACATGTATGTGTGCATGTGCGTGTGTATGTGTGTGGCGCACATGTGTGTCTGCATGCATGCGAGTGTGTGTGCAAGCTTGCGTGCCTGTGTGTGTGTGTGCATGTGAGTATATGTGTGTGCGTGCATGTTCCTGTGCTTTGCTTGTCAGTTTGTGAATATTTGTATTCATCTACATTTTTTTGGCTCTTCTGTTGAAAGTGGTTCCTAACAGTTATGTCACCATAGTTCCTAAAATACTCATTTTCATTTCAAAAGTGAAATTATTAAAAAAAAACAAAAATATACTCTTCCAACACACAGACATTTAATGTAACAACTTTTTCTGTCCAATCACACCTTCCAAGAAATTTTCACACTTCTTTTTACTAAAGGTTTGTCCAAGCTCAACGATGTCTGACCACATCACTATCATTTTGTTCCCAAAATGCTCACTTGATGCTACAGATAGTGAACCGTTTGCAAATAAAGTCGTTTCCATGTAGATCCCCACATGCTACTGATTGTCCCCACCCCCGCAGAAACAAATGAAAAAAGCAAAGAAATAAATTTTTGCTTTCCTAGTCGCCGTGGTGTAGTGGTAAGTGCAACAGGCTACCGACTGGAAGGTTGTGGGTTCGAATCCCCATCAGTCCCTTCAAAAATCATTGTGGGATTTTTCGGCTCCAATCGACCGCTACCCAGAGTTGGGCGTGCTATAGGCTCATTGGGAACACTGGGACCACACAGTCGAGTCTCATCCACTTCACAGATGCGTCATTGAGGGTGTTGCTCAAATCTTCTGACCAGCAACGCAGGTGTCTGTATCTCTCGGGCCAGGATATATTGTGATAGTAATCATAGAGTACTGTCCTGTCATGCAGTCTCGATCCCAGATGGAACTCCATAGCATCATGATTATCATCTTCATCAACATCATCATTATTGCATTGTAGAAACTATTCCAGCTTCTGTGGCCATTAAGGTAGTGTAGAAAATGGGACAGACAAAAAAGAAAAAAGGTGAGCACAAAGGTAACCTCCCTAAGTGCAATGATCCAAATGATCCTAAAAAAAAAAAAAAAAAAAAAAAAAAAATTCTTTCGAGGAAATCGACGAATTCAGGGGGAAGAATCCCACCCCTGACTCATGTAGACGACATCCGTGCATACACAAACTTACCCAGAACAAAATAACACATAGCACAAACGTGTTGGTGCAAAACAGCAGCTCAGCGACGACCACTAAATCCTAAACTGAACTGCTTTTTTTAAATGTTTGCTGCATATAGACTTGATCTCAGTAAATGAATAAGACTGAGTACTGAGGACATCCTCCTGATGATATGCTTATCAAATGAAATGGTGATTATTAATGAAAACAACCACCAAATTCCGACCCCTGTAGGGCTTAATTCTGCACCTTAACAAAATGGATCATTTATGGGTTTCTTTAACTATTAATCTCACAAATAAAATATACAAATGAATATGTTTACACCACACATTTATATGTATGTAAAAGTATTATGGACCTGCAAAAGAAGAGTGATCTGTTTTTGTGCAGAAGAAATGATGAGAATCAGGCATAGGCAATCTGGATGAAAAAGTCTGAAAATATAGGGGGGGGGGGGGAGGAGAGAAGAAAATTTCAAAAAGTTGGGTCAAAATCTGTGTAACCCAGAGCTACCTGACAGCCAGAAAACACACCCTTGGGGCAATCAAAACAATTACTTAAAATGAAAAGTGACAATTTGTGATCAGAAAAAAATTGTCAAAAAACTAACATCACAAAGTCAGAAATCCGCCAAAATTCAGAGAGTTCCCATGCGAACAGAATACACATAGTGAAAGAGTGAAATCTAAAAGACAAGGCACTGGTCACTTTCTGTTTCACGTCTCATGCTTGCTGTCTGTCTGACCTGTAGTATAATGACATAGTGCAGTTGTTGTCGGGCCTGTCTCAAGACCAGCAGTTGTCGGTACCAACGCTGTATCCTCAGCACCGCCAGGTGGCGCTCTGCCATGTGCGCATAACACTTCAGATACTTCGCACGTTGGGCTTGTCTCATCTGTGTCACAGAACAAAAGGAAAACAGATTTTTTTTCAGTAAGATACATATGTGTGCAGAGAAAAAAGAAGACCCCTTTTTTCAGCAAGATGTATATATATATACATATGTGTGCTTCTTTCATTGAACAATATCTTCTCAATGGGCGCAAAGTCAAGTCGGTTAGACGTTGGAATTCCGATAAAAAATTCTGAGTTCAAGACTACTTGGGTAATGCCTTTTGGGTAAAAAGTGGATTTCTTTTCGGTTTTAATCTGATCTGTAAAGTCAACTTATATGTGGACCTGCTGCATGTGTGTGTACGCTCGCTTACCATTAAATATGCATATAAAAATCCTGTAAAGTGTGTCACATCAGTCTTCGATGACTTACAGAAACATGATGAAAATAAATACCCAACTTGAACACCCCCCAAGCAAAAAGAGTATGATTGCCTACATCACATAGTGGGATAACCCACCAAAGACAAAATATGCAGACTATGCATCAATATAACTCCTGCACCAAAACAAGCAGAACAGTGTGCTTGCATGCAATGTAAAAAACAAACATGGACAAATGAAGTGATGACTGACACTAAATAAGTGAATAAACAAATAAAATCATAAATCATAGCATCCCCACCTTCTCAGTCAGTAAATGTCATCAAAACTGAACCTAAAGGGCCAGTAGAACTCTTTATTAAACAGTGCATAACAATTATTGGTGAACGAGTGTACCTTAGCTCAGCATCCTGTGTGTGTGTGTGCGTGCGTGTGTGTGTTGTGTGCGTGCGTGCGTGCGTGCGTGCGTGCGTGCGTGCGGGGTGTGTGTGTGTGGTGTGTGTGTGTGTGTGTGTGCGCGCGCGTGTGTGTCTGTGTGTGTTATTGTGTGTATTAGTGATTTTGTGTGTGTGTGTGAATGTGTGTGTGTGTATTGTGTGTATGAATATGAGTGTGTGTGTCTGTGTGCGCGCAGTGTGTGTGTGACCGCGCATGCACGCGTAGTGTGCACGCGTGTGTGCTTGTGTTTAGCGTATGTGTGTGTGTAGCGTGCTTGTGTGTAGCATGCATGTCTGCATGTATTATTGTGTAAATTAGTGGATTTGTGTGTGTGTGTGTGTGTGTGTGAATGTGTGTGTGTATGTGAGTGTATGAATATGAGTGTGTGTGACCGCATGTGCATGCGTAGTGTGCACGGGTATGTGCATGTGTTTAGTGTATGTGTGTGTGTAACGTGCTTGTGTGTAGCGTGCATGTGCATAGCACGCATGTGTAGTGCGCATGTGTGTTTGTGTGTCACTGTGTAACACGCAAGTGTATGTATGTGTGCATGCATGCATGCAAGCAACTGTACTAGAGAAAATGTCAGGGTATTTATGAAAAGTGTACATGTGCACAAGCATCAGCGTGTGGTTAATCAGTCGCACCTGTCTTTGTTCATGTGTGTGTGTGTGTGCGAGTGAATGTGTGAGGGTTTGACGAGTGCATTTGTAAGACAACCCACTGTCTTTAGCATTATATGTATCTGAACATGTGTGTTTGCATGTGGGTATGTGTGTGAACACATGTTAGATTAAGAGAATACGAGAGAGAGAGAGGGAGAGAAAGAGAGGGGGGGGAGGAAGAGAGAGAGAGAAAGCGAGAGAGAATGTGTGTGTGTGTGTTGTGTTGTGTGTGTGTGTGTATGCACATGTGTGTGCAAGTATGTGTACGACCTTTATGTAGTGTTTGTACAAGTTTACATACATGAATGTATGTTTACATGTAGTTTACATACATGTGGCTACTAGTGATGACCAACCTGTTCTTCTTTTCTCTGCTTCCAGACCCTGAAGCATCGCTGTATTAGCACCGCAGCCTTCACCCTGGCCCTCACTTCTCTCATTCGCCGTCTTCCCTCCATCCTCTCAACCTACTTTGTAAGGTCAAGGTCGCTCGCTTCTGTCTCAGGAACCTCTGTCTCTGAGCAAAGCCACGGAATGCTGCCTGGATCTTGATGGCGGCTGCTGTTTTCCTGGTTCGCACACAAGCGAGATGTTTCTGGAAAGCTCGCTGGATGGTTGTGGCCGCACATTGGCGTCTGTGAACTGCATGATGGAGTTGCCGCACCATCAGGTAACAGCGCACGCGACGCTGGATGAGCAAGATGGCATCCTTTTTCTGTTGCAGGGCCCGGCGAGCGTGGTGTCTCCTCACTGCAGCCTGCAGAACAGTGACAGCCTTTTTCATGGCAAGGAATTGCCTCCTGACTGGTATCAATCTGAGGTAGGACTGCAGATAGGTGGCTGCTCGTGTCTTCATCAGTTCCTGTCTCTTCTGCCAGTGGCGGAAAGCTTTCTGGATGCACACAGCTGACCTCCTCTGCTGTTGGAAGCGGTGTTGCTCTCTGCCAACAAGGCGATTGCCTCGAACTCTGCGCTGGAGTGACACGACAGTCTGTTGTAACTGAAGGTACTTCCGGCGCTGTGAGCAGCCTCTGAAAGTGGCCTGAAGCAGGATGATGCGTTTCATAGCCAAGGCAAAGTAGATACGAGTGCGGTGGCCACGGAAGACGGACTGGATCACAACAGCAGCTCCCAATGTCAGCAGGAAGTTGTAACGACACTGTCGGGCCAGCTGTGTTTCTCGCCAACGTCTCTGTATCACACTGACAGCACGCTGCTGCTCTGACACTGACTTGCGAATAAGAAAGCCTCGTACACTGGCCTGTAGCCGTACAATCTTCAGCCTGTCAGACAGGAACTTGGTCTGCGCAGTGTGGCGGCGAAAGTGTGTCTGAATGACAGTGGCAGCATGGTGTCTGTTCTGAAGCTTCGTCTGTAGGAATGCTCGACATGCTCTCTGGATGGTGATGGCAGCCTGTCTTGTCTGAAGGAAGTTCTGTCGGTTCACTCCGACTGACCTCTGTCCCCTCCACCACTGTTGAAGACACACAGTGCCCGTTTCTCCTCAACCTGTCTTTGCCTCTGCAGCCATCCTCGTACATGAGCCTGAATGGTAATTGCGGCAAATTTCTGACGCTGATATTCCTGTCTCACCCTGTGACCTCTAGCATATCTCTGGATGGTGATGGCAGCAGCTCGGATCAAGAGGTAAGCAGTACGGAAAACTAAACCAAAGCATTTGGCTCGGTAACGGTTCTGACACACAAGGGCAGCTCTGTGGAGAGCCAGATAATATCTTCTCTGTCGCTGTCCCCTGAACATGGCCTGCAGGATGATCACACTCTGTCTGAGCTGCACGTAATGGCGATGAGCCATGTACCCTCTGCATGCTGACTGGATGGTAACGCATGCCTGCTGAGTGAGGATAAAGTCTTTGTGTTGACGTCGTCCCAGCAGGAAGGCTTTGACATATCGCTGAAGGGTGAGTGTCGCCTGCCTGAGATGCAGAAAGTGGCGCCTTGTCTGGTGTCCCCTGTAGTGACGCTGGATCACACGGGCTGCTCGCTGCTGACCGCGGATGCGTTGACGTGCCAGATGACCTCGAGCGTAGGACTGAATGATGATTATCGCTGTCCTGATGTCTGTATATCTCTGCCTGTCTTTCCTGCACTGAACACTAGCTCGCCACAAGTGCTGCAATGTAATCACTGCTCTTCGCTTGGTCTGGTAGGATCTCCTTGCTACCCATCCCCTGAGTGCTGACTGAATTCTGATACAAGACTGCCTCTGTCTGTGAAAAAGTTTACGTTGCTGATTCCCCCTGACGATAGATTGGAGTTTTATGATGGACTGACGGGATCTTTTATAGTCCCTGTGAGCTTCCTGACCTAATTTCCAGGCTCGAAATTGTCTTTGCAAGCAGACAGCAGCTGTCCGTTGTTTCAGGAACCTTTTACGTGCCAAGAATTTCTTGCAATGGGCTTGAGCACGGGTGACATGGGCTCTCAGCTGGAGATAGTGGGAACGTACAACATACATCTTCCAGCAGGACTGGATGACAACTGCCGCCCTTAACATCAACTGGTACCTAAGACAAGTGACCCGGCCACAGCGGTAAGCTCTGTAATATCTCTGAACCACAATCACTGATTGTTTGAGGAGAAGGTAGTGCTTCCTTTGTGCATGTCCTCGAACAGCAGCTTGAAGTTTACAGACAAAGGATTTTGTTTCGATGAACTGCCATCTCTGCTGACGCCCTCGCCAGGCTGCCTGCAAGGTGACTGCTGCATTCCATCGCTGATGAAGTTCAGCAATGACAGCCTGAAAATTTTCTTGCGTTTGGTGGTATTCTGCTAGCATCTGCAGAGCCTCTCTCATCTGCTGGCAACACTGTCGTGCCTGACGTCCTCGGGCATAGGTCTGCAACAACAGTGTTGAGCGCTTCAGAGCCAAGTAAGCCCTGCGTTGTTGCCACCCCCTAGCAAAGGCTTGGATCTTGACGGCAGCCAACTCCTGCCTGATCCTTTCTTTCAAGGTGCGGACATATCTGCGGGCTATGTGACCTCGATACACGGCCTGGATTTTGACAGCGCTGGCTCTCCTCATGGCAGCAAGCTGTAACATTCTGACTTGTTTGATGGCCAGGTATCCACGGTAAGCACACTGAATCTTTAGAGCAGCAGACTGTCTCTTCGCTTCTTGCTGCAATGCTCTCAGCTGTCTGACCGCCAGGTGTGACCGATAAGCTGACTGAATCCTTACTGCAGCTAACCATCTCCTGGCTTCCAATTGCAAACATCTCAACTCTCTCACTGCAAGGTGTCTGCGATATGCTGACTGGATAAGAACAGCAGCTGACTGTTTTCTGGCCTGCAGCTGTAAAGCACTCAACTCCCTGACAGCCAGACAACGACGATACAAAGACTGGATTCTGATGGCAGCTTTTTTTCTTCTGGCTGACAACAGCGCCGCTCTAAACTTTTTCCTGGCAATGAAACGCTGAAGGGCACACTGGATTTTCTTGGCTGCTGATTCTTGCCTGGCTGCTGTCTGAAGATCTCTAAGCTCTTTGACAGCTCTGTAACGTCGATAAGCAGACTGAATAGTGACGGAGGCTTGTTCTTCTCTGGCTGCCAATCTTAGCAACTGTACCTGCCTACGAGCGACCATACCACGGAATCCAGCTTGGATCTTGATGGCTGCCTTGTTTTTCTGGACTTCCAGTTGAAAGGCTCGGAGCTGTCTCTGAGCCATGGTGGTGCGATAAAAGTTCTGAATTGTGATGACTGCTGCCTCCTTTTTCAGCACATCACGCATGACCTTCACCTGACTGCAAGCACGGTAGCCACGGACATAGGACTGGATCAGAACCGCTGCTGCCTCTCTCTTTGCAGCCCGTCTCTGTGACTGCTGTCGGAACCATCTCTGAACAGTGACGGCAGCTCTCCTCAAGGCAACAAAATGTTGCCGGGCAGCACTCCTGGCCAGGTGGGCTCGCAGAGCTCTCTGAATGATGATTGTTGCCAGTTGCAAGGCTTGGAATTTTACACTGTATTTGTAGCACCGGAAATTTTTCTGCAGGACGATGGCAGATTTCTTCCACTGACGGAACCATCTGCGCTGCTGAGATCCTCTCACATGCTTCTGCAGGGTGACCACAGCGTGACGAACGCACAAGAAGTTGTGTCTGGTCTGATCGCCCAATCGCGTCGCCCTAAACTGACGCTGTATGACAGTGGAGGCCGTCTTCAGCTTGAGGAAACATATCTGTGCATGACAGGCCCGCCACCATGCTTGGATACAGACCGCGGCCCGTCTCTGATGAAGGAATTCCTGTCGGCACTGCTTGCCTCTCCACACACTCTGCAGTAAACACGCCGCTCTGTTCCGGTTCTCCAGCTGGCAGAGTTGTCTCTTCCTGAACGCCCTCTGCAGAACGACGGCCGACTGCTTCTGGGACACGTATTGCTGGCGGACTGCAGCGCCTACTCTGTAGGCGCGGAAGCGTGTCTGAATGACTATACACGCTTGTTGCTGTTTGATGAAGGCCTTCCGAGTTCTCTGTGCTCTCAGCCACGACTGGATGGTGAGGGCAGAGCGAATTTGACGCTGGAAACGTAGTCGGGTCAGGAAACAGCGTACACAAGTCTGTAAGAAACACAGTAATGGTATCAATAATAATGATAATAATAGTAATAATACTTATAATGATAATAAGATTAATAGTAATAATCAATATAATAATTCCATTTTCATATGTGTAAACAATTCATGTTAAAGTGTGCATGTTGCAATTTACATAAAGGTGATGGGGTGGGTTTGTCATGTCCATACATGAATACACTATAAACAGGGTCAGTTCATAAAAAAATAACAGAGCATAACATGAAATCAGAAATAAATAGCAGTAACACTAATCCACAAAAAGTATACCATATAAGGTAGCTGTAACACTAATCCACATAAAAGTATACCATATAAGGTAGCAGTGATACTAATCCACAAAAAGTATACCATATAAGGTAGCAGTGACACTAATCCACAAAAAGTATACCATATAAGGTAGCAGTAACACTAATCCACAAAAAGTATACCATATAAGGTAGTAGTAATACTAATCTACAAAAAGTATACATATAAGGTAGCAGTAACACTAATCCACAAAAAGTATACCATATAAGGTAGCAGTAATACTAATCCACAAAAAGTATACCATATAAGGTAGCAGTAACACTAATCCACAAAAAGTATACCATATAAGGTAGCAGTAATACTAATCCACAAAAAGTATACATATAAGGTAGCAGTAACACTAATCCACAAAAAGTATACCATATAAGGTAGCACTAACACTAATCCACAAAAAGTATACATATAAGGTAGCAGTAACACTAATCCACAAAAAGTATACCATATAAGGTAGCAGTAACACTAATCCACAAAAAAGTATACCATATAAGGTAGCAGTAACACTAATCCACAAAAAAGTATACCATTTAAGGTAGCACTAACACTAATCCACAAAAAGTATACCATATAAGGTAGCAGTGACACTAATCCACAAAAAGTATACCATATAAGGTAGCAGTAACACTAATCCACAAAAAGTATACCATATAAGGTAGCAGTAACACTAATCCACAAAAGAGTATACCATTTAAGGTAGCACTAACACTAATCCAGAAAAAAGTATATAATATGAAAAAGAAAAACGAATAAATCATTTGATACAATTACAGTCTTTCATACACACAAGCCAAAACAGCATTCAAGAAGATGAAAAGCATTCTTACCAACAAATGCCTATCAATTAACATCAGGAAGAGAGTTCTTGAATGTTACATAGAATCGATATATATAGTTATATGGTTGTGAGACGTGGACAGTCAACACACAAAGCCAGAACAAGATTGAGGCAGCCTCTCTGTGGTTTCTAAGAAGAATGTTGAGAGTTCCATGGACAGCAAAGAAAACAAACGAGATGGTCTTGATGGAGGCAGACACAAGAAGATCATTAATAATGAAGATTAGGAAAAGACAAGCAACATTTTTGGCCATTTTATGAGGAAAGGGGAATTACAGCACCTGGTCACAACAGGAAAGCTGGAGGGAAAGAGAACACCAGGAAGACCCAGGGGAAAAATATTGGATGGACTCGCAGGGTGGCTGAGGACGGAGAGGGTGGAAGATGTGCTTGCGGTGACAAGGAATAGATGCATATGGAGGGCCATGATTGCCAAAGCCATGCGGCAGGGCACATGATGATGATACATACACTAAACTGACACCACCTGAATGATAGAAACATCAACCCTTTGACTCCCGTATCCTATCCACCAACTGCAAAAACTTAATCTTTTGACTCCTTCACCCTACTATGCACCAGCTTCCTGCAAGAGTGAGGGAGTCAAAGGGTTAAATTTTTGTTTTGCTAGCATGGTTGACAATACAGCATACTAGTGGACAGGGTGCGGGAGTCAAAGGGTTAAGATGAGCAGCAAACAGGCCAGTTATAAATACTGCGGGCTGGGATTAACTCTTTGACTCCCGTGCCCTTTCCACCAGCATCCTGTATTGTCAACCATGCCAGCTTGTGGATACGGTACGGGAGTCAAAGGGTTAAACTTGAGATATAAGATACGGAGTCCATGGCTTTATCTAAATAAGCAACCAGCCCATGAAAAAAGGACAAGTGATAAGCCAAACAACTGATGCTGATGGTTTCTGTGGACAGTGAAGGGATAAACCTGGATCTGATCACGCTGAGGAGCTGGACAGAGTGGCTTGGGGAGGTGTGTGTGAAGGAAAAGTCTGCTATCTCTTATCTGTTACTGTTGCTTAAAGCCCAGCCGACAGCACAGAGCCGCATCAGGGCTATAACCGTTTCAAAAAATACACAATATTTCAGCACTGTTATTGTTATTTCTATCCAAAGCCCAGCCAAGCACGTACAGACACTTATTTCTATCCACAGCCCAGCCAAGCACGTACAGCCATTTGTTATTTCTATCCAAAGCCCAGCCAAGCACGTACAGTCATTTGTTATTTTTATCCAAAGTCCAGCCAAGCACGTACAGCCACTTATTTCTATCCAAAGCCCAGCCAAGCACATACAGCCATTTGTTATTTCTATCCACAGCCCAGCCAAACACGTACAACCACTTGTTGTTTCTATCCACAGCCCAGCCAAGCACGTACAACCACTTGTTGTTTCTATCCACAGCCCAGCCTAGCACGTACAGCCACTTGTTATTTCTATCCAAAGCCCATCCAAGCACGTACAGCCATTTGTTATTTCTATCCACAGCCCAGCCAAGCACGTACAGCCACTTGTTATTTCTATCCAAAGCCCAGCCAAGCACGTACAGCCATTTGTTATTTCTATTCACAGCCCAGCCTAGCACGTACAGCCACTTGTTATTTCTATCCAAAGCCCATCCAAGCACGTACAGCCATTTGTTATTTCTATCCAAAGCCCAGCCAAGCACGTACAGACACTTGTTATTTCTATCCAAAGCCCAGCCAAGCACGTACAGCCACTTGTTATTTCTATCCACAGCCCAGCCAAGCATGTACAGCCATTTGTTATTTCTATCCAAAGCCCAGCCTAGCACGTAGAACCCACTTGTTATTTCTATCCAAAGCCCAGCCTAGCACGTAGAACCCACTTGTTATTTCTATCCAAAGCCCAGCCTAGGATGTAGAGCCACTTGTTATTTCTATCCACAGCCCAGCAAGCACGTACAGCCATTTGTTATTTCTATCCAAAGCCCAGCCAAGCACGTACAGCCACTTGTTATTTCTATCCACAGCCCACTGCTGCCCAGCCAAGCACGTACACGATACAGACACTTATTTCTATCCAAAGCCCAGCCTAGCACGTACAGCCATTTGTTATTTCTATCCAAAGCCCAGCCAAGCACGTAGAACCACTTGTTATTTCTATCCAAAGCCCAGCTAAGCACGTACAGACACTTATTTCTATCCAAAGCCCAGCCTAGCACGTACAGCCATTTATTTCTATCCAAAGCCCAGCCAAGCACGTACAGCCACTTGTTATTTCTATCCAAAGCCCAGCCAAGCACGTACAGCCACTTGTTATTTCTATCCACAGTCCAGCCAAGCACGTACAGCCACTTGTTATTTCTATCCAAAGCCCAGCCAAGCACGTAGAACCACTTGTTATTTCTATCCAAAGCCCAGCCTAGCATGTAGAGCCACATCAGCGTTATAAACATTTTAAAACACAATACTTCAACAGGACTAAAATAGGAAAAGAAAATTAAGTGCACAAATCAATGCATTCATACACATAATCTAAGGAGATGCACCTGGTGCTGATCACTCCATCCAATTTATCACACATGGGATTTAAAAAACGTACCTGAATACAAATCTAAACATAACTAAGGACACTAAAACATTATATTAAAAAAAGGGTCTAAATTACCTAAAACTGCTTCTGCATATCTCATTTGCTTCGAACCAAAAATGCACTTAATACATGTACCCAATTATCAATCCTAAGAAAAATTATGCAAGACTTTAATGAACACATACAGGTGAATGGACCAGCAAGGCAGAAATCAACAGGAAGATACGACAGAAACCAAAGCAGCAGGGCAGAAATAAAGAGAGTGACAGAAAAGAGGAAATTTCTAGCACAGAATTTCCAAAAGGTGGGGATACTATTTACACAAAAGAGCCCGTGATGAAGAAAGTGGCAGAGCTCACACACAGGAAAAAACACACGCACAGACACACACAAAAAAACCCTCACCTGTATTCTGGTAGCAGCTTCATGCATGGAGGAGTTGACCTTGGCTCGTTTTAGGATGGCCACCATGTGACGAGCCTGGTGTCCCCTCCACAAGGCCTGAAGACGCACTGCTGCCTCCTCCTGTCTGCGTGTTGCCATGGCGAGCAGGTACTGTCGCCAGGCACGCTGAATGACCACACAGGCAGCGATCTGCTTCTGCAACGACACACCACATCACCCATTCACCAGCTTTAATTCATCATCATCATCAAGTGCCTTGCCCCATGGCGTTGGCGATCATGGCCCTCCATCTCTTTCTATCCCTTGTTGCTGCAAGCACATCTTCCACCCTCTCTGTCTTCAGCCACTCTGCAAGTCCGTCCAATATTTTTTCCCTGGGTATACCTGGTGCTCTCTTTCCCTCCAGCTTTCCTGTTGTGACCAGCTGCTACAATTCCCCTTTCCTCATAAAATGGCCTATAAATGTTGCCTGTCTTTTCCTAGTCTTCCTTATCAATGATCTTGTGTCTGCCTCCAAGACTGTCTCGTTTGTTTTCTTTGCTGTCTATGGAACTCTCAACATTTTTCTTAGAAACCACATCTCAGCTGCCTCTATCTTGTTATGGTTTTGCGTGTTGACTGTCCACGCCTCACAACCGTATAACTATAACATTATCGGTTCTATATATAACATTCAAGAATTCTCTTCCTGATGTTAATTGATAGGCATTTGTTGGTAAGAATGCTTTTCATCTTCCTGGATGCTGTTTTGGTTTGGCCCATTCTGCTGGCTATTTCTGATATGCATCTGCCGTCTGGTGAGATGATCGCTCCCAGATATTTAAACTTATCAACCTGTCTCAAAGTAGTGCGTTTGCTGTTATTTTGCATGAGGGGATTTCATGTATTTTACTGATTACCATGACTTCAGTCTTCTTGCTATTTAGCTCCAACCCTTTACTGCAGCGCTGTGTCGTATGCCTACTATCATAATTTATCCCGGCATCAGTAAACCAGGCCTAAGAGATACAGGACCTGGCCAGCTCTTGGGTTTATGTACAGGCTAAAGGCTTGTGCCGTGATCATTCTGGATCTTCTCCATCACATGGCACCTGGGACATTAGTGCATATGGATTTCATTCCGAGCGCGGAAACGTCATCTTGAGAAAATGAAAATTGAAATAAGAGAACCTGCAGGGAATTTCAGCAATATCCTCAATGACGCATCCTGAAGTGGATGAGAATCCACAGTGCGGCCTCAGTCTTCCAAATGAATCTGCAGCACACAACATTGTGTTGGCGCTGGTTGGGACAGAAACTGTCTGGACTGATGGCAATGTTGAGAGTTCCATGGACAGCAAAGAAAACAAACGAGACAGTTTTGAAGGAGGCAGACACAAGAAGATCATTAATTAAGAAGATTAGAAAAAGACAGGCAACATTTATCAGAGCCTGGAATTGCTAAGAAAAAAAAAAGAGGAAACTTCTAGGGGGGTCCGGGGGCGTGCTCCCCGGAAATTTTTTTAAATCAAGACTAAAATCTGTGCATTCTGAGGCATTCTGGAGACAAATTTAAAGGCATCTAACACACTGAAAATCACAATGAATATCAGTCAAAAGAGTATTTAATAAACATTGGGCACAAGATCAGGATCCATCATACACAGCAGATCGTTTCAGCGTGTTCATACACAGACATATTCATCAAAATTTTTTTTTAAGTATGGTCGTCGATTTTTTTTTAACGCGAAAAATATTTTTTTGCGCGATTTTCGATTTTGATTTCCGCGGAAATCCTTGTTTCCGCGACGAATTCCAGCTCTGATTTATAGGACATTTTATGAAAGAAAAATTAGAACATTTGATTACAACAGGAAAGCTAGACGGGAAAGAGAACATCAGTTAGACCCAGGGGAGAAAATATTGGACGGACTTGCAGGGTGGTTGAGGACAGAGAGGGTGGGAGATGTACTTGCAGCGACAAGGGACAGATTTGTATAGATGGCCCTGATCACCAACGCCATGCGGCAGGGCACATAATGATGATGATGATGGTGGTGATGATGGTAATCAAATTCACAACTTTCCAGTTGGTACTTCTTTATGTTAACCGCTGCACCATGGCAACTGGTTGTTTAACCCTTTGACTCTCACACCCCGTGCACCAGTCCTGCATTGTCAACCATATCAGTGAAGCAGAAACTTAACCCTTTGATTCCCTTACTCTGTCCACTGGCTTCCTGCTGCGAGCATAAGTGCATGTGTGTACTCATTCATATGAGTGTTGACATTTTCAACAGCTAAAGATACACACACTCACAACCACACACACACACTCACAACCACACACATATACTCACGACCACACCCACACACTCACACATTCACAACTACAAACACACACTCACAACCACACACACACAGAAGCACACAAAACCACACACACACACTCACAAAACCACACACACACAACCACACACACATTCACAACCACACACACACACTCAGAACCACACACACACTCAGAACCACATACACACACACAACCACAACCACACACACAAACACAAAACCACTCACAACCACACAAAATCACACTCACACACAAAACCACACTCACCACCCACACACACAACAACAAAACACTGACCATCACAACACCACAGTCCTACCTGTCGCAGTCGTGCCGACCGGCGCAGACAGAAACGTCGCCAGGCCAGCTGGATGATGCGGGCAGCCCGGGTCTCTTCCCTCAGGTCCAGAAGCCGAGCGCACAGGTAGGAGACATAGGTGACCACCACACGCTCGTCAGGTATCGTGTTGGACATGTCCGCTGCCTTCAGCATCAGCGGTATGCCACCCAGCTCCGACACCTGGCAACACACCACTGGTCATGTCAAGATCGTGAAATATTTAAGCTTTCATTTTAGGTCTCCATGCTGTGGTCTGAATTAGTACAAAATCTCTCACCATGATTCCTTTTCTCATACTGGACGGAGCAGCAGGGAAGTTTCAGTCTTTTTTCTCCAATTTTTGTATCTGGTGTTTGTTTGTTTGTGATCTTACACTTGACAAAGGCCAGTTGGCCCGAAAATTTGCGCCTGTGTTGTTTTGTTGTATTAAATACGCGTTCTTATTCTTTTTTCGTGTTTTTTTTCTGGTTCTTGTTTGCTTGAACGCACGCAGTCACTTGTTTTGGATTTCTCAACATGGTGTTTTGTTTTTTTCTTTCTTTTTATTTTTTTTTTTGTTTCTATTTAAACTTCCATTAGATATGGGCTTGAAGTTTGGGTTTGTTCAAGAGAGATTCATCAAGCTCAGACAGTTCCACATGCGCTCCACCCAAATCTGCCAGCAGTTATCCAGCTGACTCCCTCAACCTGTACAAAACCTACGCGCCGACAAGGTTTTGAAATGGGGAAGGGGGAAACACCAAAGCTGACACCACCAGAATGACTTTAAGATGGGGGCAGTGAACAGTCCAGTTTTACTGTTGCGGTCTGAGATTTACTAATGAACAGAAGCCACTCTTCCTCTGCTGGCTAGTTTTGTGGTGGTACTGACTGTTTGCTCTTTTCATGTATTTAGTTTTCTGTATTTTTCTGTCCACTTGTTCCACTGTGCTAGGTTTCATGAGGCCGGGGGGGGGGGGGGTTGAACCTGGCACTCTGTACTCCAAAACAGGTGCAACTGCCAGCGTTCAAGCAAACAGGAACCAGAAAAACATGAAAATAGAATCAGAACATGCATGACCACTTTAACATTGCAGAGTTCATCTCGCTCCCCCCCTCCCCCCCAAGACATCGTGTTTGCCTCCCCTCTTCCCAATAATTCATCATCATCATCAAGTGCCTTGCCACATGGCGTTGGCGATCATGGGCTTCTATCTGTTTCTATCTCTTGTTGCCTCAACCACCTCTTCCACCCTCTCTGTCTCCAGCCACTCTGCAAGTCCGTCCAATATCTTCTCCCTGGGTCAACCTGGTGTTCTCTTTCCCTCCAGCTTTCTTGTTGTGACCAGGTGCTCCAATTCCACTTTCCTCATAAAATGGCCTATAAATGTTGCCTGTCTTTTCCTAATCTTCCTTATCAATGATCTTCTTGTGTCTGCCTCTATCAAAACTGTCTCGTTTGTTTTCTTTGCTGTCTATGGAACTGTCAACATTCTTCTTAGAAACCACATCTCAGCTGCCTCAATCTTGTTCTGGCTTTGTTTGTTGACTGTCCACGCCTCACAACCGTAAAACATTATTGGTTCTATACAACATTCAAGAACTCAAGATCCCAGTAACTACTCTTCACAAACATTTTATGATTTCATGTTGGTCTCCTACTGCAGGAGGCAGAGGGAAGTTTCATTCTTTTTCTCCTGGTTTTTGTATTTGTTGTGTGATGTGAGGCGTGGAAATAGCTTGTTTTTGCAGAGGCTTGGAAAAGTTGCCTATGTACAGTGAGTTTGGATTTGCGCCAGCGGCGCTCTGCTCTGCGGCGGGCACGTTTTGCACAGGCAATCTCATGAGTGAGCCAGGGGGTAGGGGGGCGCGGTCAGGTAAAAGACGGGTTGTGGCTGGAGCATGAGTGTCCAGAAGATGGTGGAGAGTAGTATAGAATTCATCGGCAAGGTTATGTGATGGGGGAGATGCTAGAGGCAACGAGAGACAGAGACAGATGGAAGTCCATGATCGCCAACGCCATGGCACCTGATGATGATGATGATGATGATGATGTGTGATGTTTGTTCTTTGTTGTTTTATGTGTATGGTTGACAAAGTACAATTGTACGAAATCCAAAACAAGGAACCAGAAAAAAAAACACGAAACAAAGAATCAGAACGCGTTTTAATACAGGCAGACAGGACACTTGGCCAAAAATGTACGTCTTGTCTGGTTGTATCAAACATGTTCTGATTCTTTTTTTGTGTGTTTTTCTTTTCTGGTTTCAAAGTACAGTTGGCCAAAACTTTGCGCCTGTCTTGTATCAGATATTCATTCTGATTCTATTTTCATAGTTTTCTGCTTCTTGGCAGTCTGTAGCTAAATTAGACGTCTAGTGTAGAGTCGTGTTATGAATATAGAGAGTGTGTCTGCCACTTTATCTATCAAGTGCCACTTGGTCTTCATACTGCTCTGAAGCCCTAGCACGTGGTTTTTGTAAGCTCAAAGCACTGGCTACTTGACTGGCATCCTGGTCAAGCAGCCAGACCATCTGATCTGCTCCCCCGTGAGGATGCTGGGGGCTCTTTCAGTGTAAATAGTATCCCCACCTTCTGTGCTAGAAATTTCCTCTTTTCTGTACTCTCTTTGTTTCTGCCTTGTTCCTTTGCTTTTTGTTATTTCTTCCTATTATTTTCTGCCTTGCTGGTCCATTCACCTGTATGTGTGCGATAAAGTCTTACATACTTTTTCTTAGGATTGATAATTGGGTACATGTATTAACTGCATTTTGGGCTCTAGGAATATGAGATATGTGGAAACAATTTTACTTTGTTTTGTTTAGGTGATTTAGGCCCGTTTTATGTATGTTTTGGTGTCCTTAGGTATGCTTAAATTTGTATTCAGGTGTGTTTTTTAAATCCCCTGTGTGATGAATTGGACGTACTGGTCAACGCCAGGGGCATGCCCTTAGATTATTTGCGTGAGTATATTCATAAGTGTACTTCTTTTTTTTTTTTTTTTCTGTTGAAGTTTTGTATGTTTTGAAGTGGTTATAGCCCTGATATGGGTCTATGCAGTCGGCTGGGCTTTAAACAACAACAACAATCTGATCTGCTGTCATTATAATGTGATGACTGACAGCTGTTGCTCCAACCATCTCTCAGATCTCTAAGTCTCTATATTTCTTTTGATCTTGCCCGCCGTCCTTCTGACACATTTCATCTCACACATTCTGATCTTTGTCTCAAGCGTTCTGTTTAACGTCCAGGTCTAGAACTAGTAAGTCAGTGTGGGTAGATTATATTGATAAGCCTGCCTTTTCTTTCCATAAGGATAACCATCATCATTATGTACCCCACCGCATGGCGTTAGCAATCATGTCCTCCACATGAATCTATCCCTTGTCACTGCAAATACATCTCCCACCCTCTGTCCTCAGCCACTCTGCAAGTCCGTCCAATCTTTTCTTCCTGGGTCTACCTGGTGTTCTCTTTCCCTCCAGCTTTCCTGTTGTGACCAGGTGCTCTAATTCCCCTTTCCTCATAAAATGTTGCTTGTCTTTTCCTGCTTTTTTTTTTATATTCATTTATTTTTTTATGAATGATCTCCTTGTGTCTGCCTCCTTCAAGACTATCTCGTTTGTTTTCTTTGCTGTCCGTGGAACTCGCAACATTCTTCGTAGAAACCACATGTCAGTTTCCTCAATTTTGTTCTTACTTTGTGTTGACTGTCCATGCCTCACAACCGTACAGTAGTATTGGTTCTATCTAACTCTTTAACTCTTCCTGATGTTAACTGATAGGCATTTGTTGGTAAGAATGCTTTTCATCTTCTTGAATGCTGTTTTGGTTTAGCCAATTCTCCATAAGGATGCCTGGATGTTTTCGAAGGGGTGGAAGATGGTCGTTCACAAGATTAACTTTTTGGACTCTGTTCTCAATTTATCTGTCTGTGTCCCCGATCATCAAGTACTTTCTTCTGTATTCTTATGAAGCTTCTGCCATTTGATTCTCATGTCCAGTTTGTCAGATGAAGGGTAAGTGACTTCTGTTCATTAGTAAACATCAGTCTGCAACAGTATAACTGGACTGTTCATTGTCCATCTTAAAGTCATTCTGGTGGTGTCATCTTGGTGTTTGCCCTCTCTCCATTTCAAAATCTTACCAGCACATATGATTTTTGCACAGGCTGAGGGAGTCTACCAGATAAGTTGCTGGCAGATTTGGGTGGTCAGTACCTCTGTCTTACTGGTGCTGATTGTCATGCCACTGTTTTCACAGCCGTTGCTTAATTTGTTTGTATCTTTGAACAACTGTGATAGGTCAAAGTTCATGATCGCTGCTGTTTTTCTATTGTTGTTTTTCCATCACTGTTACTGTTGCTTTTATCCTTTCTTCTTCTTTATATATTCTGATTTTCCAATACGTAGTTTCTTTCGTTTGTTCTGAATCTCTCCTCCCCCTCTCCTGTGTGTGTGTTTGCATGTGTGTTGTGTGCATGTGTTTGAACGAATGGATGAATAGATCCAAGCCTGCTAGCAGCCAAATACAAATTGTTTTTCATGCATACCCTTCTAAAAATAACAATAGACATTATCATCATCATCAAGTGCCACAAGGCGTTGGTGATCATGGCCCTCCATGTTTCTATCCCTTGTTGCTGCAAGTACATCTTCCACCCTCTCTGTCTTCAGCCACTCTGCAAGTCCGTCCAATATTTTTTCCCTGAATATACTTGGTGCTCTCTTTCCCTCCAGCTTTCCTGTTGTGACCAGGTGCTCCAATTCCCCTTTCCTCATAAAACGGCCCATAAATGTTGCCTGTCTTTTCCTAATTTCTTTTATGAATGATCTTCTTGTGTCTGACATCATTTTTAACTAACATTTCACCAACACAAACATGCAGTTACCCAGACAAACCACATTTCTTTTCTTCAGAATGTGTGGAACTGTAAACCACCAATTCAGTGGCAGGATACGACTCGCCCACCAGACAGCAGCCGTTTGGTACAATCGATCGTTGTTGCCAAACTGATGGGCGACCTGAGTTCTGCTATGATCAGGATCTTAGTCCACTCAGCTGTAAACCAGTACTGACCCTCTTAATTATTCTATTTTACTAGCATTCTTTTCTTGGATGTGTGTAAAAACTTGTTTTGCCTACACTGTGCAGGCAGCATATTGCCACAGTCTGCATACTATCCTCTGTGAGCCTGCATACTGAGCGTTTTCATGCTTCCATAAGCCAGCCAATGAAATGATTGCAGGATCTTCAACGTGCCTATTGTGATATTCTGCATGCGTGTACGCATCAAGAAACTGAAAAGCGTTCTTACCAACAAATGCCTACTAACATCAGGAACAGAGTTCTTGAATGTAATATAGAACCAATACCGTTGTACAGTTGTGAGGCGTGGACAGTCAACACGCAAAGTCAGAACAAAATTGAGGCAACTGAAATGTGGTTTCTAAGAATGTTGAGAGTTCCACGGACAGCAAAGAAAACAAACGAGACAGTCTTGAAGGAGGCTAGAAACAAGAAGATCATTCATAAAGAAGATTAGGAACTAGAAAAAAACAAAAAAAGAATCAGAACGCGTATTTAATTAATACAACCAGACAAGACAGGCGCAAATTTTCGGCCAACTGGCCTTTGTCAAGGGTAAGATCACAAACACCTGATACAAAAATTAGGAGAAAAAGACTGAAACTTCCCTGCTGCTCCGTCCAGTGTGAGAAAAGCGGATTAGGAAAAGACAAGCAACATTTATAGGTCATTTTATGAGGAAAGGGGAGTCAAAGCACCTGGTCACACAGGAAAGCTGGAGGGAAAGAGAACACCAGGTAGACCCAGGGAGGAAATACTGGATGCACTTGAAGGGTGGCTGAGGACGGAGAGGGTGGGAGATGTACTTGCAGCGACAGGGTATAGATTGGTATGGAGGGCCATGATCGCCAACGCCATGCAGCAGCGCACATGATAATGATGATAATACACATGAAGAGGGTTTAGGCATTGGCAAGTCTGCACAAAAGCTGACAAGAGATGTGAAAAATCACATGTCTTTTGTCCACCAGGTAGAGGTATCCATGCCGACAGAACCCAAGACGTTCCAATTGGAAGCCTGGAATCTAGGCCGACCCACTTGAGTACCACACCCTTTCACCCTCTTGAGATACGGAAAGCAAAGCAGCAAAAGAGAGAAGATAGGCAACACGCTCATGATTGATGGCCCCAAGACATGTTGAGGTCTCTACCATCCTGCTGCCTTAGAGTAGGTCAGGTGATGTGAAAATATTGACACTGATTGATTGATATGGTTCAATTTTTTACATTGACACCCACCTCAAGTGATATGGCTGATGGAGATAACCATCCCAGGGAAGTGGGGGAAAGGGTAGTTATCTAATCCTATACCGATACCACCAGAACAACAAGATGTTAAGATGGGACAGTGAGAAAACCAGTTTTAATGAAGTGCACCCCAGGATTCTAACCCACAACCATTAGCATGTGAATCCGATGCTCAAACCAGCTGAGCTATTTTCACCTTCCATAAAGGTGTAAAGCCAACAGAAGATGAATCTAATGGTCTCTCACCTTTTCGTAAAGCGTCCTGAAGTTGTCCTTCTCACTGGCCAGCAGTGTCTCAAACAGGGATTGGTCCAACTCCCCTGAAAAAATGAAATCACAAGGATTGTTATTGTATGTTGTTTAAAGCCCAGCTGATTGCGTAGAGCCATATCAGGGCTATAACTATTTCAAAACATGCAACACTTCAACAGGAAAAACAAAAGAAAGGAAATTAAGTACATATCAATGCATTCGCGCACATAATCTAAGGACATGCCCCTGGCGTTGACCACTCCGTCCAGTTTATCATACAGGGGAATTAAAAAACACACCTTAATACAAATTGAAGCATACCTAAGGACACCAAAACATATATAAAAACAGGCATAAATTACATAAAATTGCTTCGTATATCTCATCTCCCTAGAGCCAAAAATGCACTTATACATGTACCCAATTATCAATCCTAAGAAAGAAGTACGTAAGACTTTATCGAACACATACAGGTGAATGGACCAACAAGGCAGAAAATGATAGGAAGAAATGACAGAAAGCAAAAGAGGAAGAAACAAAGACAGTAACAGAAAAGAGGAAATTTCTAGCACAGAATTTCCAGAAGGTGGGGATACTCTTTATACTGAAAGAGCCCCCGGCAACCCTACGGGGAAAATAACAAGAACCAGCTATAAAGAAAAGGATTATCTTTCAAAAATGGAGATTACTTTAACCCTTTCACTCCCTAACCTAACTAGCAGATTGGCTGAAGGGGTGAAAGGGTTAATAGTAAGTATAGTATCTTTTGTTAATGTGTGACAGTCTGCATCCTGCCTGCAGTAGATCTTTTGATTATCAGAAATGGTATCCAAAACAAGTGTGACTGCCCGCTTCAAGCAAACAGGAATTAGAAAAGACACGAAAAAAGAATCAGAACGCGTATTTAATACAAGACAAGACAGGCGCAAATTTTCGGCCAACTGGCCTTTGTCAAGCATAAGATCACAAACAAACAAACACCAGGTACAAGAATTAGGAGGAAAAGACTGAAACTTCCCTGCTGTTCCTTCCAGTGTGAGAAGAGGAATAAATCCACTTCCTACTGTAATTTTTAAAAACTGGGGTGGGAAGGGGGGACGAGAGATGGGAAGGTTAATTTTTGAAGACAGCATTTATAAGGGGTTGGAGGGTGAACAAAAAGCTAGTGGAAGAAGCAGCAGGGAAGTTTCAGTCTTTTTCTCCTAATTCTTGTACCTGGTATTTGTTTGTTTGTGATCTTACACTTGACAAAGGCCAGTTGGCTGAAAATTTGCGCCTGTCTTGTTGTACTAAATAAAGCGTTCTTATTCTTTTTTCATGTTTTTTTTCTGGTTCCTATTAGAAATGGTGTTTAGAAGTTCTCACTAGCTTTTTGTCCAACCCCCCCCCCCCCCCCCCTATAAATGCTGTCTTCAAAAACTAACCTTCCCATCTCTCATCCCCCCCTTCCCACCCTAATTTTTAAAGTTATATTACAGCAGGAAGTGGATTCAGACTACATTTTCAGTCATCCGTTTATTAAATGTCAGCTACAAATCTGATTTCAATGTGGAATATCCTAGCATCCACACAACGCTCATAGCATCGTGTGACATCACACAGTGTGGTAAAATGACGATCCATTAACTCTTTGACTCCTGCACACTATCCACCAACTGCAAAAACTTAACCCTTTGACTCGCTCACCCTATCCACCAGCTTCCTGACCTGTTTGACTCTCTCACCCTATCCACCAGCTTCCTGAACTCTTTGACTCTCACCCTATCCACCAGCTCCCTGAACTCTTTGACTCTCTCACCCTATCCACCAGCTCCCTGAACTCTTTGACTGCTGCACACTATCCACCAACTGCAAAAACTTAACCCTTTGACTCGCTCACCCTATCCACCAGCTTCCTGACCTGTTTGACTCTCTCACCCTATCCACCAGCTTCCTGAACTCTTTGACTCTCTCACCCTATCCACCAGCTCCCTGAACTCTTTGACTCTCTCACCCTATCCACCAGCTCCCTGAACTCTTTGACTGCTGCACACTATCCACCAACTGCAAAAACTTAATCCTTTGACTCTCTCACCCTATCCACCAGCTTCCTGAACTCTTTGACTCTCTCACCCTATCCACCAGCTCCCTGAACTCTTTGACTCTCCCACCCTATCCACCAGCTCCCTGAACTCTGGCTGTTGTGTTAGGTGAGCTGAGCACATTCCATGTCACAATTGTTAATATTCATACCTCCAGCATGACAGATCTCCAGCCCCCAGTTTAAATATGTACATATGCACATTATGTACGACATACACACACATGTATGAGTGCGTACACACACAGACACAGACAGAGACAGACACACAGAGAGACAGACACACACACACACAGACAGAGACTCACACAGACACACACCAGGGCTCCCACTGAGGAAAAGCAAAAATTCCTGAAAATCAGGGGGGTGTCTGGGGGGGTGGGGGACTTGCCCACCTGGTAAATTTTGAAAATTTACGTTTAAAATGGCGCAATCTGACACATATCTGAGCTTAATTTATAGTTTTTATATATATTTTTTTGTGGATTCTTGCTCTCGGTTTTAGCGGAAATCCGCGAATTCGTGGAAAAGTGGGAGCCCTGCACACAGAGACAGACACACACACACAAAGACAGACAGAC
The DNA here is from genome assembly GCA_030674185.1 of Monoplex corrugatus. Lineage (NCBI taxonomy): Eukaryota > Metazoa > Mollusca > Gastropoda > Littorinimorpha > Ranellidae > Monoplex > Monoplex corrugatus. Next base: position 22,088,625 of record JAPXFY010000026.1, read on the forward strand.
ACAGACAGAAACACGAAACACACACACAGACATACACACACCCCAACCCTTTCCAAACCTACGATCGCACCTCCAAAAGCATTAGCAGTCCAGTCCTGACTGAGGTCAGCATCATCATCACCAAACCTGTCCTCCGCGTTCTCAGCAGCCTCCTGTACGCTCTGTGAGGTGCGGAAGTGGATGTCTGCGAGTGGCAGCAGTGCCGGGTGGTAATGGTGGAGCAGGCAGCACAGAGCACGTCCATCGGAAAACGACACCGTGAAATTCTCCACCTGATAACACAGAGAATGGCTCTTGTTTAACCCTTAGACTCCCGCACCCTGTCCACCATCATCCTGCACTGTCGACCAAGCTAGGAAAGCAAAAACTTAACTCTTTGACTCCCACACCCTGTCCACCATCTTCCTGCACTGTCGACCAAGTAGGAAAAGCAAAAACTTAACACTTTGACTCCCACACCCTGTCCACCATCTTCTGCACTGTCAACAAGTAGAAAAGCAAAACTTAACACTTTGACTCCCACACCCTGTCACCATCATCTGCAGTGTCAACCAAGCTAGAAAAGCAAAAACTTAACCCTTTGACTCCCGCACCCTGTCCACCCGCATCCTGCACTGTCAACCAAGCTAGAAAAGCAAAAACTTAACCCTTTGACTCCCGCACTCTGTCCACCAGCATCCTGCAGTGTCAACCAAGCTAGAAAAGCAAAAACTTAACCCTTTGACTCCCGCACCCTGTCCACCATCATCCTGCACTGTCAACCAAGCTAGAAAAGCAAAAACTTAACCCTTTGACTCCCGCACTCTGTCCACCAGCATCCTGCAGTGTCAACCAAGCTAGAAAAGCAAAAACTTAACCCTTTGACTCCCGCACCCTGTCCACCATCATCCTGCACTGTCAACCAAGCTAGAAAAGCAAAAACTTAACACTTTGACTCCCACACCCTATCCACCAGCAAAACAAATACATCCTTTCCATATATGACATTAACAACAAAATAAAATAAACTGTAATTTAAAAATCATTTCAATACACATGGGAGAAAACAAAAAAAGGAACCACACATTCAGACCACATGTCAAGTATAACATGGACATTCACATGACTATCACAAATGTCAAACGGCAGATTTCCATAATGGATTTCGTATACAAATCTACAAAAAGAACGTTAAAATGTATTCCCTGCATGCTGTGAATGAACTTGTTAACATCCATGCCTGAAGGTCATACGCTGTCTGCAGGTCACATGTCAAGTGCTCGTGTGCTGATGTACATGTGTATGTATGTGTATAGTCTCACCATACACACACACACACATGCATAGACATGTATGTTCTCGTATGGATGCATGTGTCTACTCACTGTTACTGAGAAGAGTGGCAGAATGGTTTGGACGTTTGCCTGCCAATCACTAAATTCAAGGTTCTGGGGTTCGTTTCCCATTGAGGCCTCAACTTTTTCCTCAGTTTGACCGGAAAATCAAACTGAACGTCTAGTCTCTCAGAAAGGAATGAAAAACAAGTCAGACCCGTGTGTCTTCTAGCTGTGCATGCTAAAGATCCCAGGTAGTTGAAAAGGTCACCCAAGCTGGACAGGTCAAAAGGTAGAGGCCTCCACCTTTTGACCTGTCCAGCTTGGGTGACCTTTTCAGTAGCCAAAGCTACCGCCAGTACAACTCTAAGGTCCCTGAGGCACGCAAGCCACCGAACACAAGACAGCGATCCTACAAGAGCCATATCAGGGCTAACACCACGTCAAAAACAACAACCTGGTTAACATAAGATATAACAGTAATATAACTATGCTCACCATTAACTTTGCAAGTCTAAAATGCAATTAAAGAAAAACAGTCGTAAAAGCACATCAGTTGAAATTTATTGATCTCTTGCAAAAACTGGAAAATTGCATCAGGAGGGATGTCTCGGAACAGGTTCTTTAAGGAGTCCGCTGTGTAGTGCTTTTGTCTCACATCGTAAAAGTCCCAGCGATCAAAGAGGTGTCTGATGCTCAACGGCTCATCACATGGTATACATCACGTTGCTTCTTCATTTTCTTAAAAGGTAAGAATGAGTGTAGGATGTGTGGCCCGTGTGTAACCTTCATAACACTGTCTCTTTCTTATTGTTCCCTGCAGCAGATGGGAGCATTTCTTTCAGGCTAATGCGGATTTCGAAAAGTTTGTTATCTGTCTGTGCATTCCAATCTTCCTGCCACAGATTTCTCACGTAACTGTGTACTTGCAATTTTACATATGTGTAAGGAATCAAGGATCAATCATCACAAGTGCCCTGCCACATGGCGTTGGCGATCACGGCCCTCCATATGTATCTATCCCTTTCTGTAAGCACATCTTCCACCCTCTTGTCTTCAGCCACTCTGCAAGTCCGTCCAATATTTTTCCCTGGGTCTACCTGGTGCTCTTTCCCTCCAGCTTTCCTGTTGTGACCAGGTGCTCCAATTCCCCATTCCTCATAAAATGGCCTATAAATGTGGCCTGTCTTCTCCTAATCTTCATTATCAATGATCTTGTGTCTGCCTCCATCAAGACTGTCTCATTTGTTTTCTTTGCTGTCCATGGAACTCTCAACATTCTTCTTAGAAACTACATCTCGGCTGCCTCAATCTTGTTCTGACTTTGCTTATTGACTGTCCACACCTTACAACCGTATAACATTATCAGTTCTATATAACATTCCTGATGTTAATTTTATTGATAGGCATTCGTTTGTAAGAATGCTTTTCATCTTCTTGAATGTTGTTTTGGCTTGGCCGATTCTGCTGGCTATTTCTGATGTGCATCTGCTGTCTGGTGAAATGATCGTGCCCAGATATTCAAATTTGATCAAATTGATGTAAGACAGACATAAAAACTGAACAGAGAAGGGGAAGAAGAAGCAGGCAAGGTTACCTTGACGCCATAGTGGAGACAGACGGTCCGACACCACTTGAGCAGCAGCTGCATCATGGGACTGTCCATTGTCACACTGGCTCCTCCTGAGTCACGCCGCGCTGTAGGCCACAAACAGCACATTTCGTAGAGTTTTGTGCATCATTATCCTTGTGTGTGTGTGTATGTGTCACTGTGTGTGTGTGTGTGTGTGTGTTCGTTCGTTCGTTCTTTAATGATTTAATGTCTTTTCACTATGAGTGATATTAGACGATGTATGTGTGTGTGTGTGTGTGTGTGTGTGTGTGTGTGTGTGTGTGTGTGTGTGTGTGTGTGTGTGTGTGTGTGTGTGTGTGTGTGTGTGTGTGCGTGCGCGGCGCGTGTGTGTGTGTGTGGACAAACTCACGATGCTTGCGCTAAGAGCCAGTGCTCACTCTTGGTAAAAATAACGTTTTTTTCTTTTTTCTTTAAGGATCATCGCACTCAGGGAGGTTACCTTTGTGCTCACCCTTTTTTTTTTTTTTGTCCCATTTTTTTTACGCCACTTTAAATTTAATGGCCACAGAATCTGAAACAGTTTTTATAATGCGATGATGATGATGATGATGACATGGATGATAATCAAGATGCTATGGAGTTCCATCTAGGATTGAGACTGCATGACAGGACTGTACTCTACGCTTACTATCATAACATATCCTGGCGTCAACCAGGCCCAGGAGATACAGACACCTGCGGTACTGGTCAGAAGATTTGAGCAACACCCTCAATGACGCATCCACGAAGTGCATGAGACTCGACTGTGTGGTTCCAGTCTTCCCAACGAGCCCATAGCACTCCCAACTCTGGACAGGAGCCAGTTAGAGCAGAAAAATCCCACGATTTTTGAAGGTACTGATGGGGATTCGAACCCACAACCTTCTAGTTGGTAGTCCACTGCGTCAACCACCACACCACGGCGACTGGAGGTAAAATACTGTATGCTCTCTTCGCTCATACTTCATTCTTGACGGGTGTTACACTGGGAATTTTTGTGTTACATTAAACCCCTGAACATTGACATGGTCTGCTGCATCTTTCATCATCATCATCATCATAATGTGCCCTGCTGCATGGCGTTGGCGATCATGGACCTCCATACGAATCTATCTCTTGTCGCTGCAAGTACATCCCCTACCCTCTCTGTCCTCAGCCACTCTGTAAAACAGTCCAATATTTTCTCTCTGGGTCTACCTGGCGTTCTCTTTCCCTCCAGCTTTCTTGTTGTGAACAGGCGCTCAAATTTCTCTTACCTGATACAATGTCCTATGAATATTGCTTGTCTTTTCCTAATCTTCTTCATTAATGTTCTTTTTATGTCTGCCTCCTTCAAGATTGTCTCGTATGTTTTCTTTGCTATGGAACTTTCAACAGTCTTCTTAGCAACCTCATTTCAGCAGTCTCAATCTTGTTCTGACTTTGTGTGCTGACTGTCCACGCCACGCATCTGTACAACAAGACTGGTTTTGTACAACACTGAAGAAGTCTCAACCTGATGTTAATTGATAGGCATTACTGCATCTTTAACACTTGTATTTTAAGTTCTAAATGCATATGAAGAAGGTTTAGGCACTGCAGGTTTGCCTGTATGATGACCTGAGAGACCGATAAAATCTCCATCATGCTGTGTGGATATGGGTGTGTATGTATGAATGTACGTATGTCTGTGTGCGGGCAAGTGGATATATGCATGTATTTATTGTTATTTTCATCTCTTACCTGTTTATTTATCTACATACTCCTATATTTTGTATTTATTTATTCACCTACTTCCTCCTTATTCACTTACTCACTCGCTTGCTTGCTTACTTACTTATTTACCTATAACTTACTTATTTGCCTATCTACGATTAAGAAAACATTGTCATCACCTAGTTGATAGACAGCTGAGCATTTGGGCATTGACTTGTGGGCGGGGGTTCTGTCATGTGAGACAAGTTTATACAGAATAGCTAGTTGTGTTAGGATTCAGACTTTCACTATTTATTCATTTACTTTATATATATGTTCCTTTTTTGAAGGTAAGAAAGATACACATACACACGCCATTTACATGTAACCAAGATTATTCCAGTGGTAGGCTGATAAAATACCAGTATAAAATATAGACTAGGTAAAACATAGTCTAGGTAGGGCCTCAGGACCTGGCCAGCTCATGGGTTTATGTGCAGGCTTAAGGCTTGTGCCATGATCACCATACACGTGGCACCTGTGACGTTAGTGCATATGGAATTCGTTCTGAGCACAGAGACGTCGTCTTGAGAAACTGAAACTGAAACCATCACTTACCATCTTGGTGCTACCAGTCGAAATCGACCTCCGAACCTTCTGATTATCATAATCATTTGAATATTGCATCCCTCCCCACCCCACCTGTGGTGGACAGAGTCAAGGATACAAATCTCACCGGCAGAGTCAGAGTTGTGAGGGTGACTGAGCAGCCTCTGCATGGACACTTTGATGCGCAGTGTGCGCTCCAGGATATTCACTTCCTCCTGCAGCTCTTGCTCGTTCAACATTGCCACCGTCTGCTCCACAAACAAGTTAACATGAAATCACACATGTACGGAAATGCACGAGCACAGTGTGTGTGTGTTGTGTGTGTGTGTGTGTGTGTGTGTGTGTGTGTGTGTGTGTGTGTGTGTGTGTGTGTGTGTGTGTGGTGTGTGTGTGTGTGTGTGTGTGTGTGTGTATGTGTGTGTATGTGTGTGTGTGTGTGTTGTGTGTGTGTATGTGTGAGTGTGTTTGTTTGTATGTGAGTGAGTGAGTGAGTGTGTGTGTGTGAGTGTGTGTGTGTGTGTGCGTGTGTGTGTGTGTGCGTGTGTGTGTGCGTGCGTGTGTGTGTGGAGACAGACGGTCCGACACCGCTTGAGCAGCAGCTGCAGCATGGGACTGTCCATTGTCACACTGGCTCCTCCTGAATCACGCCGCGCTGTAGACCACAAACAGCACATTTCGTAGAGTTTTGTGCATCATTATCCTTGTGTGTGTGTGTGTGTGTGTTTGTATGTGTGCGGGGTGTGTGTCGGTGGTCTGTCTGTGTCTGTGTGTGCGTGTGTTTGTGTGTGTGTGTTTGTGTGTGTGTGTTGTGTGTGTGTGTGTGTGTGTGTGTGTGTGTGTGTGTGTGTGTGTGTGTGTGTGTGTGTATGTGTGTGTGTGCGCGTCTGTGTGTGAGTGTGCGCTGTGTAGGAAACGTGTGCGATATGCGCATGTCAAGGCATGGCGAAGGTAGGGGTGGGAATGAGTAAAAAGAAAAAAAAAAACCCACCTTGTATGACATCAACAGTTTATTACTGCTGACCGTTAGGTTAAAAAACCATTCACTTACGTGTACACACAAGCGTACGTACAAGATGAAAAAAAGTCATCTGCTGAAGATGTGTGCATGAGGACTTGTTATGTATGTACATATGTTTATGCATGCATGTATGTGTGTACATGCATGTGGAATCTGGTACATGTCTGCGACTACTTATCATGTTCGCTTCTATTTAATTAGTAAATCTGGGAGAAGATCTCAACATCACTGGCTTAAAAAGTTTTGTTTGCCCAAAGTTCTGTATATATACAATGCATCATACCTTCCGAGACTCCACAAATGCCTAATAAATGGGAAAGAATCCATACCTGAAAGTGGAAGATGAGTTTCCATAGAAAGGCCAGAGTTTTCTCCCTGTGTCCATCCACAATATCTCGAGGGTTCAGCAATACCCCTGTGCATCAATGATCACAATGGAACAAACCACAAAATATATTATACACCTGTGAATTCAAAGACAAATCTTGATACATTCTGTCAATACGCTAAATATATACACTTCCATTCAATCAACATTAAATTAAACAAAAACTAATTGACCCTTTGATTCCCACACCCTGTCTACCAACTGCAAAAACTTCAATCTTTGACTCCCTCACCCTGGGTCACTGCTGGAAGCTGGTGGACAAGATGAGGGAGTCAAAGGGTTAAGTTTTTGTTTTGCTAGCATGGTTGACAGTGCAGGATGCTGGTGAACAGGGTGCGGGAGTCAAAGGGTTAATTAGTTTTTATATAGAAAAATCTTAAACTTGAAAAAACAAATTGAACTAAATGTCTGAAGATCACAAAGTGAACTAATATTGGCAGGTACAGCGGGAAAGTGGGCAAACATTAGACTTCCAAATGGAGGGGCCTGGTTTCCTCCTAGACACCTTCATCCGGTAGTCTCACCTGTCAGCGTCACCAGGTTCAATCTTAACCGCTGCACTCTGACAACATCACTTCCCTCCAGGCCACTCTGTCTTGACTTTTGTGGACAATTTCTTGGATATTTAGGCCACTGATGTTGGTTATGTTCTCCATGTATGAGATTGGAGGTCTGCCTTTCTTTCTTTTTGCCACAATTTTTCCTTGTTAAATAGCTGCCATGAGGTGCTAAGTGACATATGGCCAAAGTAGTTTAGTCTCCTCTTGTAGTATCTTGTATCTGGTAGTAGACGGCGGAAATGCTTAAGTCCCCTTAGGCTGCTGGGCCATAGAAGCTCACGCCTCACGTCTCAAGCTACACGCAAAATCAGGTCTTCGTCGGAAGAATCCATCTTCGGAAAAAGAAACAAACCCCGAATACTGTCTTTGATCAATTGAGCAAACAGCACTGTATTCTGACACCGTCCACAGAAAACAGATGCTCAGGAGGAGGAAGCGAAAGAGACAAAGCATATGGTGCCGAGAACATTTCTTCATTACATAATCACGAGGAGAATTCCACTGTACATTCCATCATCTCCTTAACTTTGGGTTCGTTCAGAATCTTCATCAAGTCTTCCCAAACTTGTGGGGTTTTTTCATCTTTGCCCTTGTAGGCAGGCACACGCGGATTCCAGAGGAAGGGCCTTGCCCGGACCAACTCGATCAATTTTTCTTTGTAGTCATCCGTCCTACATATGAGGAGAATTCAAATGGTCAATGGTAACCAGGAACTTCAACTTCATACATTGAAAATAGTGGACAGGCCCACTTCTCCACTCACGTGTGGACCATGAACCATTAGCATGGCCCCGTGCAAGAGAGACCTCGTCTGTTTATTTTTCTATTCATGCATGAGGCGTGAAGCATGAGGCGTGAGACGTGAGTTTCTATGGCCCAGCAGCCTTGTGTATATGCACACAGAAGATTAAATATGCACATTAAAGATTCAGTAAGTCATGTCAGTGGCTGGCTCATGGAACCATGTAAACACCCAGCATGCATATGCAGACTGTAGAGTAACAAACGGCCCACACAGCGTAGACTAAACACTTGCATACACCCCCCCCCCCCCCCCAAATAGACTGTTAAAAAAGAGGACAACAAAAATCCCTATCAAATAACTTTATTTAAATAGTGCAACTAAAGCAAACCAACACCCATTATCCCAAATCTACGCCACTGTTTTGATTGACAAACATTCTGTCACTGTCAGTTTGAAAGTTCACAACACTGTTAAGTAGCACTTAAGTCAGAAAAGGAATCAGTTCTAAGCTGTTACAGGCCTACCTTTGGCAGTGTGGAGGTCCAGCCCCTGCTGTGTGAGCTGTTTGAAGACAAGCTCCACATTGTGGATTTTCTGTAGACGGCTGATGGCAGGAGCCCGCAGCGTTGAGGAGAAACTCCAGTTTTCTGACAGCAGCATGACAATCCGACTGCAATATGTAACACAGAACAGTTTTCTTCTTTCCCCACTGTTAAACTTCTTAACACTGCCTAAATCTTTACCCTCCCTCACACTCCACGAAGCTGGCGTACAGAAATGAGAAAGTGAAAGGATCAATGAAAACTCGCTGAAAAATTAATGGAGTTCAACTACAGGGAAAACAACAAGGAGGAAGTGAAGTCAAGTTATTTCTTGTACACTAACTTCACGTGCTATGACCCCAGTACCATGGTGAACAGGTTGGCAGAGGTAGGGCTCCTTCCTTCCTTCCAGCATGACTGCATGGGTTCAAGTCTGATTTGAAGAAAACTTTTTTTTTGGTCCTATTTTCTACACCAACTTAAAGGCCACAGGAGATGGCACAGTATTTACAATGTGATGATGATGATAAAGACGAGGATAATAATCATGATGCCATGGAGTTCCATCTAGGATGGAGACAGCATGACACGGCTACACTTACTATCATAACACATCCTGGCATCAACCAGCCCTGAGAACTACTGACACCTGCAGTGCAGGTCGAAAGATTTAAGCAACATCCTCAATGATGCATCCGTGAAGTGGATGAGACCTGACAGTGCCGTCCCAGTCTTCCCAATGAGCCCATAGCACACTCAACTCAGGCTATGTGTTGGTTCGAGCCGAAAAATCCTGCGATGATTTTTGAAGGGACTGACAGGGTTTCGAACCCTCAACCTTCTAATCAATAGTCGACTTGAGTAAAACTTGGTGTGTGTGGTTTCTAGTCCGCTCAGCTGTGAATGGGTATCTGACCCGGTTTAGAGCTAAGAAAGGTAAAGCAACAATGGAGAGGAAACAGGCATCTTATTCATACTGCTGGCCCAGAGAAAAGCGCAGGTCTCTACCACCTCGTTCCCTTATGACATCAAGGTGTTTGGACAATCAAAAGTTCACATCCATTAGTAGAAATGTTTTGTCTGGTTCGGAGAGCACACGCAGGGCTGAACAAGTTAAATTCTGCGAATATGTATATATGTGCTAGCCAATATTAAAATGGTGTATTAATTATTGAAATATGTGCATGTGCAAATCCATACTGAAAATGGGTCAACATTTGAAATCAAAGTATCATACATAAATAAATCAATAGTACAGTAATGATCTGAAGCAAAGTGAAGCTAACAAAATTAACAAGAAATCAAAAAGTATGCTAAAAAATACTTACAAGTGAGTAATTATGGCATGTTTAAATCTGAATACACTAATGTCCGACTAGCGTAAGCATACTGTTTGGATATGATGTGTAAAAAACAAACAAACAAAAAACAACCAACCATTTAAACCCTATACAAAAGACAATAAATTTTCTGCACTGGAAGATCATTTGTCCACAAAGGAAACTTTGCAAAACGCATCTTATGTTTGTATGACACAACTTTACGAATAAATACACTAAATTTTCAATTTTTCAATTTCTCAAGATGACATCTCCACGCTGGGAATGAATTCCATATGCACTATCATCGCAGGTGCCATGTGATGGAGAAGATCCAGGATGATCATGGCACAAGTCTTAAGCCTGCACATAAACCCACGAGCTGGCCAGGTCCTGAGGTCCTACCTAGATAGTTCCATAACCCTGGGATCGTAGGAGAGTGAGGTGGCAGAGACCTCAGCTTTTCCCGGGGCCAGCACCACGAGGTCTCTGCCACCTCACTCTCCTACGATCCCAGGGTTATGGAACTATCATATTTTTTTTTAACCAAGACTTCAGAAAGGCAAGACGGCTAATTGGGTGGGACCCAGGAAATCAATGTATCTTTCCAATGTTTTATACCAAGGCAGCCAGGCAATGCCCTGCTCTTTACGATTTTCAACTGCCGTGGGATCTTTAGCGTGTGCAGCCAGAAGGCACACGGGTCTGACTCGTTTTTTGTCCCCTTCCGAAGGACTAGATGTTCAGTTCGATTTTCTGGCCAAACTGAGGAGAAAAATCGAGGCAGACACTTAAGTGAAAGTGTTACAGCATCCAAACAGATATGTGAATGAGAACAAGTGAGCGAGTGTGGGACAGCCTTTGTAGGGATGTGCACACATACATACGAGCACACAACTTAAAAACAAAATTTCATAATCCACGTGTTCTCCATCCTCCACGCATACTCACCCCAGTCTCAGACCATCTCGGAGGTCGGTGCACAGGTTGGTGACAGCGTAGTCAAACTCGTCAAGCGGGGTCTGTACGTGCGACACAACATAACCCATGTAGGCCAGGTGCTTGGTGACGTCCCCTTCTCCACTCAGAAAGTCCCGGGAAAATTGAATCAACAGACTCTTCGTCGACTGGAGGTATAAAACAGAAAAGGGAGAGGTCTGCAAATGATATATCTGCGTGGGGGAAGCTATTCATAATGGTTGTGAAATGATAATAATAATAATAATAATAATAGTGCATTTATAGAGCGCTTTCCGAAACCTCAAAGCGCTTTACATCAGTAAACCATACATATATAAACCAAATAACAGGCTACAATACAAACAAGCTCATCAAAAACTATCCACAGGAAATCAACAACCACACAGACACACCAAATAATCTCTCTCCCTCTCACCCCTCCCCGCCCACCCCTCTCCCCCCATTTTCAAACACACACACACAATACCCCACACACACACAGCCACACATCACACAACACACACACACACACACACAACACACCACACACACACACACTGGCATACACCCCATTGTGCACAATTTCATCCAGAATGTCAAGCAGGATCAACCCACTAGCCAAAATCAGGAAAAACACTGTTTAAAGAAGTAAGTTTTTAAACTTGTTTTGAAAGATGGTAGAGTTTTAGAGTGGCGGACGGACTGAGGCAACAAGTTCCATGTCTGAACAGCAAAAACTGCAAAGGCTCTACCACCGTGAGTTTCTCTGTTATATTTTGGCACACGAAACTTCTTGTCATCCACAGAAGAGCGGAGTGATCGAGAAGGTACGTAGACAGTCAAGAGTTCAGAGAGATAATCAGGAGCAGTTCCAGAAATGATGTGATAACAAAGGCAGCAAATCTTGTATTTTATTCTTTGTTCAACCGGGAGCCAGTGCAGTGTCTGAAACAGGGGTGTGCAGTGCTGTGACCTACGTGCCTTGAAGATGAGTTTAGCTGCAGAGTTCTGAACTTGTTGCAAATGTTTAAGATGTTTCTGATCATCAAGTGCCTTACCACATGGCGTTGGCGATCATGGCCCTCCATGTTTCTATCCCTTGTTGCTGCAAGCACATCTTCCACCCTCTCTGTCTTCAGCCACTTTGCAAGTCCGTCCAATATTTTTCCCTGGGTCTACCTGGTGCTCTCTTTCCCTCCAGCTTTCCTGTTGTGACCTACTGCTCCAATTCCCTTTCCTCATAAAATGGCCTATAAATGTTGCCTATCTTTTCTTAATCTTCATTATCAATGATCTTCTTGTGTCTGCCTCCATCAAGACTGTCTCATTTGTTTTCTTTGCTGTCCATAGAACTCTCAACATTTTTCTCAGAAACCACATCTCGGCTGCCTCAATCTTGTTCTGGCTTTGCTTAATGACTATCCACGCCTCGCAACCGTACAACAGTATTGGTTCTATAATTATAACATTCAAGAACTCTCTTCCTGATGTTAATTGATAGGCATTTGTTGGTAAGAATGTTTTTCATCTTCTTGAATGCTGTTTTGGCTTGGCCGATTCTGCTGGCTATATCTGATGTGCATCTGCCATCTGGTGAAATGATCGTTCCCAGATATTTAAATTTATCAACCTGTCTCAAGGTTGTGCCGTTTGCTGTTGTAGTGAAATGATACCAATGTGTAATATTGTGTTACTTGTGTAATGATGGGGTATACTCTTGCTGTGTGAAGTGATTGGTCAGAGATTTATCTAAATAGTATTTACACCTCTGTAAGTGTAAACTGTAGAAATGAAATGGAAAGGGAGAGCAGCAACAGTAGCAAAAAAACCAACTCAAGAGACAGTTCAACGGCATAAGATCCTCAGAGGAGAAGACCCTTAACCCTTTGACTCCTGCACCCTGTCCATCAGCATCCTGCATGGTCAACCATGCCAACAAAGCAAAAACTTAACCCTTTGACTCCTGCACCCTGTCCATCAGCATCCTGCATGGTCAACCATGCCAACAAAGCAAAAACTTAACCCTTTGACTCGCTCACCCTATCCACCAGCTTCCTGCAGGAAGCTGGTGGATAGGGTGAGCGAGTCAAAGGGTTAAGTTTTTGCAGCTGGTGGATAGGGTGTGGGAGTCAAAGCGTTAAGCACATGGTCTGGCCCTAAACTCCTACCATTCTAAGGGGACCATGCCACATGGAGGTCATAACTCCTGGATGCCCCTCTGCTGTCGCTATTTTTCTTTCTTTTTTGTTTTGTTTTTGTAAAGGATCCATCGAGAAATATTTGAGAGTTTTTTTTCCCTTCTACATGTGTTTGAACCCACACATTGAAGGTGATCAGACATCTAAAGGTCAAGTCATCCTTGTAATGGATTATATCAACCACCTGGAGTTTAGACACCTATTGCACCTAGTGGGATTTTAAACCTTGTAAAGTTCACTGTGGTTCCTCCTTGATCAGATCCAGCCAGAACTCTTTTCAGCTGCTTCTGCCATTGTCTTTAGGGCTCTTGTCCTCTCCTTACCAGAAATGGAGAGTTGTTTCCTGAGTTTCAGTTTCAATTACTCAAGATGACGTCTCTACGCTCGGAATTAATTCCATATGCACTATCGTCACAGGTGCCATGTGATGAAGAAAATCCAGAATGATCACGGCACAAATCTTAAGCCTGCACTTAAACCCAATAGTTGGCCAGGTCCTAAAGTCCCACCTAGATAGTTCTATAACCGTAAGGTTGTATGGAAGTGAGGTGACAGAGACCTCAACTTTTCCCAGGACCAGCACCATGAAGGCGGCGCCCATCCCCTCTCCCTCACTTCAAAGTCATATTCATATTCACATACTTTTACCGAGACTTCAGAAAGGCAAGAAGGCTTATTGATCTTCATGGGGTGGGACCTGGGAAATCAACTTATCTCTCAATGTTTCATATCAAGGAAGCCCTGTTCTTCACAATTTTCAACTGCCGTGGGATCTTTAGCATGCACAGCCAGAAGACACAAGGATCCAAATCATTTTTCGTTCTCTTCCAAAGGACTAGACGTTCAGTTTCCTGAAGTCATAGGCAGATGTGCTTATCAAACCCCTGGTTCCAGCCTCTAAGCTGAAGACTGGCTTGGAAGCAGATTTTTTCAAGTTGCTGGCTGAGAAAAACATGCTTACTGGTTGTAAACTAAAATCAATACATAGCTTGCATGATGGGAGGAAAACAAATGTCTAGTGGTGTGCCTTATATGAGATGTGATAATCAGACATCCATCTTAAATGCATCTGCTCTTTTTACAAAAGAACACATGCTAATGCCTTACTAACATCAAAGGAAGTAAACAAAGAAACAGATAAATATATAAATACAATATGATTCCACTACTAACCTTGATTTCAGCGTCCTTGCAGAAGAGACAGGGGTCATGTGCGATGAGACGCGACTGCTTGGAACAGTCGAGGAAATAGACCAGGACCAGGAACTTCTTCAGTGTGTGCTGGGCCACAGCATCCGCATAACCTGCAACATGTGGTATATTAAAATCACCATTGTCCATGTGTTGTCAGCATAACCTGCAACATGTGGTATATTAAAATCACCACTGTTCATGTTTTGTCAGCATAACTTGCAACATGTGTATATTGAAATCACCATGGTTCATGTTTTGTCAGTATAACTTGCAACATGTATATATATTGAAATCACCATCGTTCATGTTTTGTCAGTATAACTTGCAACATGTATATATTGAAATCACCATCGTTCATGTTTTGTCAGTATAACTTGCAACATGTATATATTGAAATCACCATCGTTCATGTTTTGTCAGTATAACCTGCAACATATGTATATTGAAATCACCATCGTTCATGTTTTGTCAGCATAACACGCAACACGTGCGTATTTGGATCACTACTGTCCATGTGCTGTCAGCATAACTTGCAACTTTGACATATCTCACCTGTCTCATCTGTGGGCGTCACCGGGTTCCATATAGATTAAAACCACCATCGTTCATGTTTTTGTTAGTATTAACTTGCAACATGTATATACAGGGGGTGGAAAAGTAGGTATACAGTTATGAAAAAAGAAAACACGTACGGTATTCATTGCATTTATTATACAAACAAATGAATATTGCATATACATGTAATCACAAGCACAGCCTTAATCCCTCAGATACTCAAACTGCTTGCCGTCGATATTCACACACTCCTCTACTCAAGAGCGGAATTAAGCATTATAATGATGTGATACTTACTGTATACCTACTTTTGCACCCCCCTATATTCAAATCATCATCATTCATATTTTGTCATATTTGTCAAAATCACCATTGTTCATGTTTTTTTGGGTTTTTTGGGGGGAGGGGGGTCTGCCCCATCTTCTGCATTGCATCAATGGCAGTGTTCGCGAGTTACTTATATACGAGAACTCTTCAACACACCTCTACGTCCACGTTCACTCAGTCACACTCCAGTGGCTGGAAATTCATAGGAATTTTCAATATTCAGTTATCGTGAGGTCACACACCTGAGGTAAGCTTGCATTACTGCTGGATCTCTTTTGCAGACTTCAG
This sequence comes from Monoplex corrugatus, assembly GCA_030674185.1. Taxonomy (NCBI): domain Eukaryota; kingdom Metazoa; phylum Mollusca; class Gastropoda; order Littorinimorpha; family Ranellidae; genus Monoplex; species Monoplex corrugatus. The sequence goes on from JAPXFY010000026.1 coordinate 22,103,927, forward strand.
CAGTGCCTGTTCTGATCCAACACTTCAGACATCACCTACTGAGCCTCTTTCAGTAACTGTTCAGCTGTCAAGCCAGACCGTTTACCCCTTTTTTTTCATAGTCATAAATAAACAGGTCTTACTAGGTCCATTTTCTGTTGCATTTTAGAAAATTTTAGTTACAAAAAATATTTTAAGTATAACTGTAATGTACGGCACTCTGGTGTAGTTGATTTTGTTCTACAATACAGCTTGTTCTACAATACAGCTTGTTCTACAATACAGCTTGTTCTGTAATACACCTTGTTCTACAATACAGCTTGTTCTACAATACAGCTTGTTCTGCAATACAGCTTGTTCTGTAATACACCTTGTTCTACAATACAGCTTGTTCTGCAATACAGCTTGTTCTGTAATACAGCTTGTTCTACAATACAGCTTGTTCTGTAATACAGCTTGTTCTGTAATACAGCTTGTTCTACAATACAGCTTGTTCTGCAATACAGCTTGTTCTACAATACAGCTTGTTCTGTAATACAGCTTGTTCTACAATACAGCTTGTTCTGTAATACAGCTTGTTCTGCAATACAGCTTGTTCTACAATACAGCTTGTTCTGTAATACAGCTTGTTCTACAATACAGCTTGTTCTGCAATACAGCTTGTTCTGCAATACAGCTTGTTCTGTAATACAGCTTGTTCTACAATACAGCTTGTTCTGTAATACAGCTTGTTCTACAATACAGCTTGTTCTGCAATACAGCTTGTTCTGTAATACAGCTTGTTCTGTAATACAGCTTGTTCTGCAATACAGCTTGTTCTGCAATACAGCTTGTTCTACAATACAGCTTGTTCTGCAATACAGCTTGTTCTGTAATACAGCTTGTTCTGCGATACAGCTTGTTCTGCAATACAGCTTGTTCTGCAATACAGCTTGTTCTACAATACAGCTTGTTCTACAATGCAGCTTGTTCTGCAATGCAGCTTGTTCTACAATACAGCTTGTTCTGCAATACAGCTTGTTCTACAATACAGCTTGATCTATAATACAGCTTGTTCTGCAATACAGCTTGTTCTGCAATACAGCTTGTTCTACACTACAGCTTGTTCTACACTACAGCTTGTTCTGTAATACAGCTTGTTCTGTAATACAGCTTGTTCTACAATACAGCTTGTTCTACACTACAGCTTGATATGCAATACAGCTTGTTCTGCAATACAACTTGTTCTACAATACAGCTTGTTCTACAATACAGCTTGTTCTGCAATACAGCTTGTTCTACAATACAGCTTGTTCTGTAATACAGCTTGTTCTACAATACAGCTTGTTCTGCAATACAACTTGTTCTACAATACAGCTTGTTCTACAATACAGCTTGTTCTGCAATACAGCTTGTTCTACAATACAGCTTGTTCTGTAATACAGCTTGTTCTATAATACAGCTTATTCTGCAATACAGCTTGTTCTACAATACGTTTTACAATATGGCTCGCTCTACAATACAGCTTGTTCTGCAATACAGCTTGTTCTACAATACAGCTTGTTCTACAATACAGCTTGTTCTACAATACAATACAGCTTATTCTACAATGCAGCTCACTCTACAATACAGCTTGTTCTACAATACAGCTTGTTGTATAATCAGGCAATCCATTCAAGCAACAATGTGTTTCAAGGAAAAAAAATGTGGGGGGTCCAGGGGGCTGCATAGGCCCCCTGGCAGGGTGCAGGGGCAGAGCCCCTGGTGGGGGTCTGGGGGTGTTACCCCCAGAAGCTGAAGCATTTTAGTCTAGTAAATGGAAATTTAATTAACCCCCTCTGGTGAAAGATAAATCAAGTATTTTAATAAAAGAACAAATTGTTAACAATGAACAAAACATGCAACTTTTCCTCACTCTCTTTTGCCTCATCTGACAAACGAAAATTTTCGTTTGATGTCCTGAGTCTGTCATTCTGCAGCTTTCCTTTCAGGTGATAAACCAGTGCTTGTTTACAACCGGACTTGTAACTGATTTTCGAGTGGCAAAGTTTGCAGTACGCTTTACCGGCTATCTTCAGTTTCTCGAAGAAACGAACAAACTTATTTCCATTGTACACTTCCTGCAACCAGTCCCATTTCCAGCGATTTTTGAGGCCTTCATCGATGTCAGCGATGGAATCATTTAGTGGAACAAAGTCCCTACGTATACTCATATTTCAATGCGTCGATGGAACACAGAGAGTGACGCTTGTGAAATCTCGCGGACAGTTGCAAAAGTAAAACCGCGCATGTGCTTACGGCTTGTTTTGAGTAGTTTTGGTGATCCCAGTCCCGGTTCTCCATACTTTCAAGGAATGGGGTTTTTTTTGGTTTTTTCCCCCCCCCTTTCGCGGATATCCGCGAATTCATGGACATTTGGATTGCCTTTATCTGTGATACAGCTTGTTCTGCGATACAGTTTGTTCTACAATACAGCTTGTTCTACAATACACCTTGTTCTACAATACAGCTTGTTCTGCAATACAGTTTTGACCGTGTCAGTGTGAAAAAGAGACTGACCATCATGGTAGAGGTGAGGCACCGTGGGGTGAGCGTACTGATCAGAGATGTCAGGACTGGTCAACAGGCGAGTCAGGATGAAGCGTGACATCCCGACCACATCGCTGTTGGTCTGAATGGGCAGCACTTCACCGTACACCGTCTGCCAGAAAACAAAAAATTTTAAATCTACATTCATCAAGAGACACTAGTATTAAAAATAATAGACATCAATCCCTTCAACCCAGCTTGTATTAACCCTTTGACTCCTGCACCCTGTCCACCAGCATTACCAACCATGCCAGCAAAGCAAAAAGTTAACCCTTCGATTCCATCACCCTTCCTGCAGGAAGCTGGTGGATAGGGTGAAGGAATCGAAGGGTTAATTTTCTTGCAATTGATGGATAGGGTGTGGAAGCCAAAGAAAATTATGTAAAAATGAGCTTAGATGACTTCACGGTTCAAAATGCTGAAGAACGACGGAAAGCAACCTCACCAAGCGATCAACCCTCTAACACCTATAACCTTAAAAAAAACAGGCGCATCTTCTAATCCAACATCATATTCACCAACAACTACTTGCCCAAAGCAAATAAAAAATTTAAAAAAACAGCAAACAAACTTATGGGCACTATCATTATGAGAAGACGATGGAAATGGGTTGAGTACATCAGCCAAAGACAAGCAAGATAACAGCACAAAGGACTACTCTGCTCCGGACACCAGAAGGAAGACGCAAGAAAGGAAGATCCGAGAACACCTGGTGGTGAACAACGAAAGACTTTAAAACCCTGAAACAACTTGAGGTACAATGCAGAGGCTGGCCCAGAAAGACAGAAGTGGGGAACCCTCGTTGCCATCCAACATGCTAGTGGTATAATGGGCAGTAAGTAAAGTAAGTAATGGAAAGGAAGAGCATGCGCATGATTTCTCTCTCTCTCTCTCTTTCTCGTGTGTGTGTGTGTGTGTGTGTGTGTGTGTGTGTGTGTGTGTGTGTGTGTGTGTGTGTGTGTGTGTCTATGTCTCTGCGTCTGTGTGTCTCTGTGTGAATCTATGCCTGTGTATGTCTGTATCTGTGTGTGTCTGTGTTTGTGTTTGTGTTTCTGTATGTGGTGTGTGTGTGTGTGTGTGTGTGTGTGTGTGTGTGTGTGTGTGTGTGTTTCCTTCTTAATTTTCCCAGTCATGATCCCTATAACACAGCAGACAGACAGAATCATAGGTTACCCATCTATCAGACAAGCTTGGGACCAGGTACGATTCCATTGACTGGTCCATCTTCCTATCCAGCCTTCAGAGAGTGAGTGGAGCTATTGCACACACATACACACACAGACACACACATCACAGATACACCATCCACCATTCAAATTTGCTTTCATTTGAAATGTTGCTGTCCAAATATCATTGCATTTTGTATTAATGCAACTTTATATTTCGAGGGTTGACAACCAGAACCAAGTATCTCGATTTTCTGATAGTTTACAGGAGACTATTTCAAATGGGTTTTCGGGTAGAGGCTATATCTACATTTTGAGATACTGGTTTTTGGTTTTATTGATAACTGATCAAAATCAATATCAAGGCAAAAACAAAGTCCACCAAGTGAAAGATCACATCAAAAGCAACAGTTCAGTATAAAAAAGTGAAATTTGACAAAAAAGTGAGATACTGGGTTCTGGCTGTCAATCCTCGAACTGGAAGTGGGTTAGATAAATGAAGACATGTACTGTTCTACCAAAAAATAACAGATACACCATCCACCATTCAAATTTGCTTTCATTTGAAATGTTGCTCCAAATATCACTGCATTTTGTATTAATGCAACTTTATGTTTGGAAGTGGGTTAGATAAGTGAAGACATCTACTATTCTACCAAAAACTAAAGCCCTGGTTTGTCTTCTGCTCTGTACGGAGCACATATGATCTGTCTCGAGTTGAATGCGTTACCTCTTGAATTATTATTATTATTGTTGTTGTTTAACCCTTTGACCCCTGCACTGTATTTACCAACTGCAAAAACTTAACCCTTTGACTCTCTCACCCTTCCCACCAGCTTCCTGCAGGAAGCTGGTGGGAAGGGTGAGAGAGTCAAAGGGTTAAGTTTTTGCTTTGCTAACATGGTTGACAATGAAGGATACTGGTGGCCAAGGTGCAGGAGTTATGGCGTTAAAGCCCAGCCAACTGCACAAAACCTATCAGGACTTTAACCATCTCAAAATGTACACCATACCTGACAGGAGGAAAAAAAAAACACCTTGAAAAGAAAATTCAGTACAAGTATCAGTGCATTTAAGCACATAATCTAAGGATATGCCCCTGACCACTCTATCTAGTTTACCACCAGTGGATTTAAAAAAATCAAAGCTGTATACAAGTACAAACAAATTTATTAAGGACACTACAACATACATGAAAACAGGCCTAAATTACCTAAAACTGCTTCTGCACATCACATTTCCTTACAGCCAAAAATGCACTTCATACATGTATCCAGTTATCAATCCTAAGAGAAAGTATGTAATAATAATAATAATAAATTGCTTTTATATAGCGCTATTCTCTGTATACAGACTCACTGCGCTATCATACCAATCATAAAACATACTATCCTACAGCAACACAATAGTGTACATAATACCTTACTATCACATAAGCATACTCTCTTACACAAATTAAAAATATGTTAATATATATATATATATATACACACATATACACACACACACACATACACATACACATACATAGACACATACATACACACACATACACACACATACATCACACCCACTCATAAATTATACTATCTTACAACAACATGACTTAAACAGTACATATCATATACCTTAGAAATCATACAATAATCAACAGCATTAGCGCAAAGAATACAATCATTTAGACAGTGGGAATTTCAAATGCTTTCACAAACAGGTGGGTTTTGAGTTTTGCTTTAAAAGAAGCAAGTGCGCTTTCCCTTCTAAGGTCGACCGGCAGTGAATTCCAGAGGCGAGGTGCAAGATAATGAAAGGAGCGCTCACCAGCAGTTCTAAGATTACACTTTGGAATTTTAAGCAGCTTTTCATTCGATGACCTGAGGGCCCGAGATGGTGTATATGAGCATAATGCATTAGACAGGTATGATGGCAGAGTGCCTTCAAAGTGGCGGTATGCCATAGTGTAAATTTTATACTGGCAGCGATAGCTGACAGGAAGCCAGTGTAGCTTTTGAAGTATTGGAGTGATGTGGTCACGCTTCTTCTTCTTCATAATAAGGCGTGCAGCACTTGCCTGAACTCTATCGAGGCGTTTCATTTCATCTTTAGGTAGACCTGCCAGTATGGAGTTGCAGTAATCTAATCGAGAGGTGACCAAGGCCAGAACAAGTTTGGTAGCAGCTTCGTTAGAAAGATAGCGACGGATTGATGCAATACGTCGAAGCTCAAGGAAGGAAATGCGGCATATACTGCTAATGTGATCATGCATTGAAAGTGCCTGATCGATCTTGATGCCAAGATATTTGACTGTGGGCTGAAAAGGGATGTCACTTCCATCAATGTGTGCAGAATTACTGCCGATCAAACGAAGACGGGAGACTTTATCGAACACACACAGGTGAGTGGACGAGCAAGGCAGAAAATGATAGGAACAAATGACAGAAAGTAAAGGAACGTGGCAGAAACAAAGAGAGTGACAGAAAAGAGGAAATTTCAAGCAATTTCCAAAAGGTGGGGATGCTATTAACCCTTTCGCATTTGCACTGCTAGATGTAAAGCTAGCTCCTAGTTTTTGCATTCGAATGTAGCACAGCGTCAGTACAAAGTCTTTCAGTAGTGAATGGAAAGTTCCTTGCATCCCAGAATGCTTGTACTACTTTTAGAACATTCAACGCGAGACTGACCAAGATTCTAACCACACGCGTGATAAGACAGCAAGGCCAGTAGTGATGGAAATTCCCCACACGTGCCGGAAAAGGTCAGGCACTCTCAACCGCTACAAACACATCGGTACATTTTTCCGCAGGGCAGTTACCGGCTTTGTGAACTGCTTAGGGTTAATACAGAAAGAGCCTCCATCATCCTCAAGGGGTAATCTCTCTTAGATAAATTTCAAATTCTATGAATAAGCACTGCAATCAACAGCATTATTAAATTATAACAATAAAAACAGTGTGGAATCTAACATAATGATGTCTTCACACGTACCCTGTAAATATATCCCAAATTAGTGACTACTAAAACTTCAAGGACCAAAAGAAATGTCCAAACATTAGGGAAACAATAATCAACACATTTCGTCTTACCTCTAGACCAATGCGCAGCCACAGAGGGTTGTAGGAGAGTAGCATGTCCAATATCTTCTGCTTCAGACCTGAGCAAAAAAACAGTGATTGTAAAAATCAGATTGACAAATGCCCAAAACAGATGAATATTTATCAAATAATAGATGCATGAATAAACAAATAAATCAATAAACCTATGAATGAATGAATAATAAACCAACCGAATCACTAGTCTCACCTGTCGGAGTCACCGGGTTCGGTGTTGGCCACAGCACACTTAAGCACCACCGAGACTCTCCCTCCAGGCCGCTCTGTCTTGACTTTTGTCAATTTCTTGAATATCTAGGCCACTGACGTTGGTTATGTTCTTGATGTATGAAATTGGAGGTCTGCCTTTCTTCCTTTTTGCCACTGTTTTTCCTTGACAGATGGTTGCCATGAGGTCTGTGTTCTTGTTGCGTGACACATGGCCAATGTATTTTAGTCTTCTCTTCTTGATGTCTGCCAGTAGCTTTCTGGTGGTATCAAGTTCTTCCAGGATACTTTCATTAGTTCTTTTATTTGTCCATTTGACACGTAGTGTTCTCTGAAAATAAACTCATCTCTGCTGCCTCAATTCTTCTGCAATCAGTTTTTTTCTGAGAGTCCAGGCTTCGCAGCCATAAATCATGACTGACCAGATCAAACATTTTAAAAGTCTAACTTTCAGGCCATTTAGGATGCCTCTATCTTTCCAGATGTTGTCCAGTTGGAACCATTTTTTGCTTTGCCACTCCAATTTATTTTGATGTCTTTGGAGCAGGTTCCATCATCAGTTTTTATACAGCCAATATATTTGAAATCCTTAACATTTTCTAAAGGAACTTCGTTAATCAAAGATGTCATGACCGTTTTCAACGTCTTTGTCTTTGATAGGTGGCACTTTTGTTTTCTTGGCATTCAAGTTTAGGCCAGCCTTTTTGCTCTTTGCATCTACCAAATCTAACTGAAACTAAACCGCCATATCTGTAAATTAATAATCCCACGGAATCTTGTTTGCTTCTATAAGTTTTACATGTTTGTATGTCGTATTATTTATTGACAATATATGATGGTCGACTCTCGCATTGTTGACAGATGAATAGGCATACTGGTCCTTTACTGCCAGACGTGGGTCGTCATGTGGAATAGAAGACTGATCCGGGAGCTACATATTTTTCCACATACACTGCATGTGTAAGGTGTTCCGAGAACTTGAGTCCTGCTTCCACAGGTTCCTCATGTTGAATACCAGGCATTTTGCTCTGTTCAAACTGATTGTACTTCCATGCACGACTGTCATCGACTTACTCTTTTGCGGACAATGTCTTCTAAGTTGGTGGTATTTGAAAGTAAAATTGATGATGTTGGCCTTCAAACTATCCTTGTACTGATTTAGTGATCTTTCCTGATCACAGTATTCTTGCTTCAGCTCTCATTACAGGAGCATCTTTGGGATGTGGTTGTCTTTGATACGCATGTGTCCTGTCCAACAAAGTTGGCATTTGATGAGTAGAAACTTTATACTTGTTAACCATGCTCCTTCAAACCTTGAAGGGTGAACACTTGATCTTGCCACTTGATGTTGCAGATTTGTGTAGGCATCTTTGGTAAAACTGTTCCACCATTTGAAAGGCCCCTGTTTGTCCTAGTCTTGCAGGAGTGCGTTCAAGACTACTACTCTGTATACAGACATTTTTTTGTGGAGAACCTGATGGTATGGTTTTGCCACTTCTTGCTCAATCTTCAAAAGACGGAGCTGGCCTTGGACATGAACAACCTCAGTATCAAGAGATCCATTGCTGTTTACTGTATTGACCAAGCAGCAGCTACAGTCTTGCTATCTTGATTTTTAGAACAATCAGAGGTGGTGAAGCATCAGAAGACAGAAATGATGCTGTCTGGTACACCCTATGTCTTGCTGGCAGTATTTGGCAGGCTGAAGCGTTTGCATTCATATACACACATATCTGTTCACTGTTTGTGTATCAGTATGTGCATTACCTTATAATGAATACTCACATATATGTCAGTCTATAAACATGTGGATGGGGAAAGGTTCATAAGTCTACGAAAACATGTTCTATTATACATAAAATGATTGTAAATGTTTCATTTTACCATGTATTTGAAAAAGATTTAAAACAGAAAGGTTAATTTACAAACACATCAAGCCAGCATCCCACACAAAATACTGTTTGTATATAAATCTAGTTAAAATTGCAAACTGACCAATATCCGCGTGGATCATGCGGTCAGTGCGTATGGCCAATCGCCTCTGCTCCACCTCCAGCTCCAGACGACACACAACACGCACCACTGCTTCTGATTGGAAGAGGCGACATGAGGCTCGTCGCAGGTGGTTGAGGCGCCGCCTGGCGGCGTAGGCCCTGAAAGACAGGATCTCCTTTGTCGGGGCCAGGCGTGGTGCCACTTTGTGAGCTGTTCCGTCAAAGGCAATGGTCCTTGCGTCAACTGCAGACAACACGCCGGGATCAAAATTCATATTCTATTAATTATGACTAGGATGGATAATAATAGCATGTATAACCAATAAGATCTTGCCACCATGAAGGGTAGGGCTTATGTGCAGGCTTACTGCTGATCATATGGCATGATTATTTTGGACATGTGTGTGTGTGTGTGTGTGTGTGTGTGTGTGTGTGTGTGTGTGTGTGTGTGTGTGTGTGTGTGTGTGTTGTGTGTGTGTGTGTGTGAGTGTGTGTAAGTGTGTGGTGTGTGTGGTGTGTTTGTGTGTGTGTGTGTGTGTGTGCGTCGCGAGTGTGTGTGGTGTGTGTGTGCGTGCGCGAGTGTGTGTGTGCATGTGAGTGTACATGTGTTTGTTCATTCTTTGATTTAACGTCTTTTCACTATAAGTGTGTGTGTGTGGTGTGTGCGCGTGTGTGTATGTGAGTGCGTGTGAGTGTACGTGTCTGTGTGTGTGTGCATGCGTGTGTGTGAGTGTACATGTGTGTGCGTTTGATTTGTGAGTGGTGTGTGCATGTGCATATGCGAGCGTGTATGTGTGTGTTTGTGTACATGCACACGTGCGTGCATATGTGCATGTGTGTGTGTACATGTGCATATCTGTAACTGGTCTAAGTTAATGCTATATCAGCAGCAGAACTTGTCAGACTCACAAATGGTCCCTTGTATAGGAGGTGAAGGGAGAATAGATTGAGTACCTTTTGTCTTGGTGGTTGCGAGCACATACTCATCAGCAGGCGTGAGCACAAAGTTGAGCCAGTGCACAAACCCACGCTCCTGTTTGTCCTGCCAGCGCTCATCATAGTACATATTCTTCGCTGCAAATGGCAGTGGGTGCTTGGGCAGGGCTGAAACATAGTTAACATGTTTTTGCAGTACATCACAGCAAATCAAGGGTTGACAGCCAGAACCCAGTTTCTCACATTTTATGTCAATTTTCACTTTTTTATACTGAACTGTTGTCTTCGATGTGATCTTTCACTTGGTGGACTTTTTTTGTTGCTATGATATTGATTTTTGATCGGTTATTGATAAAACCAAAAACCAGTATCACAAAATGTAGATATAGCCTCTCCCCGAAAACCCAGTTAAATATCGTCACCTGTAAGTGTAAACTATCAGAAAATCGAGATACTTAGTTCTGGTTGTCAACCCTCGAAAAGGTCTTCTCTTTAACCCTTTGACTCCCGCACCCTATCTTCCAACTGCAAAAACTTAACCCTTTGATCCCTCTACCAATCCGCCAGCTGCCTGCAGGAAGTGGTGGATAAGGTGAGGGAATCAAAGGGTTACGTTTTTGCTTTGCTAGCATGGTTGACAATACAGGATGCTTTTGTGCAGGGTGCAGGAGTCAAAAGGTTCATACACAACGAATTGTCGGCTCAAAGATAATGAGCAGTACTAAAGTTTCTCAACCGATAAAAAAAAAAGGGCGGTAGCTCGGTTGGTTGGGTATGTTTGTCAAAATAAACACAACCATGTAAAACTTGTGCAAATCTTTTGTGTTTTCGTGTGGAATCAATTCTGAATGGTCATTGTTTTGCTCCAGCAATTTAGCATTTTCAACTGTTTACATTTTTTTTAATAATGCATAAAATTTTAACAATGTCTGTGTGGGAGTGTAAGTGCTTGCATGCACACATGCGTGCATGTTGTATGAAAATGTAGGTGTGGATGAAAGCATGTACTGACGCTTTTGACATCTGTGTAATTTTTTTTTTTTAAACAAAATAATTTCACACCAGGGTATTGGCATTCTTTTTAACACAGTATACAGGTGGATATTAAAAAAAACAAAAATATCGTGAGCATTTTACCAGTTTTGGATTTCTTGACCAAGATAAGTTTGGACAAGGCAACTCCTTTGGATGGTTTAGCGGTTTTCCCCCTTTGGATCGGCAGGTTGTGGCCCCCCGGCTTGACATCTTATGGCTTTTCCTTCCCATGCTGCTGCTATCCAGTTCAACTGCCACATACACACAGACACTTGACATGCTTAGAACAAAAGTTATGGAAGTGGTTGTTGTTGCTACTATTATTGTTGTTTAAAGTACGGCCCACTGCGTAAAGCTATATTAGGGCTATAACTGCTTCAAAACATACAAAAACTTCAACAGGAAAAAAAAAAAAAAAAAAAGAAAAGAAAATTGAGTACACGTATCAATGCATTCGAATACACATCTAAGGACATGCCCCCAGCGTTGACCACTCCGTCCAATTTATCGCACAGGGGATTTAAAAAACACCTGAATACAAATTTAAACATAAGTAAGGACACCAAAATATGTACAAAAACGGGCATAATTTACAGTTACCTAAAATTGCTTCTGCATATCTCACCCCCTAGAGCCAAAACGCACTTATTACATGTACCCAGTTATCAATCCTAACAAAAAGTACAAAAGACTTTATCGAACACTACAGGTGAATGGACCAGCAAGGCAGAAAATGATAGGAAGAAATGACAGAAAGCAAATGAACAAAGCAGAAGCAAAGAGAGTGACAGAAAAGAGTGAATTTCTAGCACAGTATTTCCAGAAGGTGGGGATATTATTTATACTGAAAGAGCCCCCAGCATCCCCACGGGATATATGGATGTGGTGATTTTCATATCTTTACAAAGCGTAAAAACAGGACATGACACACAGACCACCTCATATTGTCCTGTATCTGACAACCTACTCCATGCACCAGTATTCCAGTCTCTCATACGATGTGAATCAGAACATGACAATATACTTCATATCACATGACATACTCCATCAGTTTATACTTTATATCAAAATATAAAGATTTTATCAAACTTTAGATTGAAGTTTGTTTTTGTACTTCATACCTCTTTACGAGGGGCTATGACCTGTATAAATGTATCATGTAATGTCTGAAGTCATCAATCTATATCAAAATCCAATAAATACTTTTTAAATTTTTTTTATTACATTTGACAAACAATGATATCATAACTGATACAGTAACCACACAAATATTAATTATTTATTTATGATATGCTTTGATAATGGCAAAAGACTGTAGATTTAAATGCTCAAGCACTGTTGAAAAATAACAGGCCAATACCCATGGTGACTGTTATTCAGACTCAGTGGAAAGGCTGACATCATACACAACACAACCCAGACTCTTAAGCTACAAATGGAAATCAAGTCACAGCACACAGCCGAGTCATGATGACCTACACAGATGGATATCTGCATTCCTAAACAAGCCTGATGTCACGATTATCAAACAGAACTAGTAATTCATATACACAGAAAACAAGAATGCCATCCCAAGGAAATAGTCTCAAAGTCCAACTGTAACAGACTAGTTTTGTTGCATCTTCAGTGATAAATATACACGATGATAATTATCTTGGCTTCTGTGGTCCTTCTTAATGTAGGGAATCAAAATTAAGTGATTTTTTTTTTTGCACATTTCTGTCTGCTTTAGTACCAAACTACGGATTTGAGTTGATTCACTGTATAACTGTAGCTAAATATTGCAAGACCAGAAATATACTGTTACAATGATCACCGTGAAAGCTAGTGTACGAAAGAAAGTCAACAGACTACATTTGTGTACCTCTCTTGCTGCATGGAGGTTTCAATCCGGCTTCTGGACTGCTTCGTTTCCTGTTCAATCGTTCCGTCTGTTTGCGTCATCCACACTGTTCACACATCCTTCTGTTTGGTGCGGTCAAGACTTCCCTGTGACCTTGCCCTTGGCAGACTCAGACCTTTCAGTTGGACAGCTGCAGCAGTCTTTGGTATCTGGTTGGAAGCATCGGTCTGCTTGAAGGTGAAGGCCACTGGAGGTTTTCTTGCCACAGATGTCTGCAAACTGTTGGAATGAACACCACCAGACACTGATCTTTTAAGCTGACCCTGACATGGAATTGTTAGTCTATTGTTACTGGCAGCTGAAGGGGAATCAGTTGTTCTGTCTGTTGTCATTACTATGTCTTCTTTCAGCAAAACCTCTCTGACAACACTGCAAGATGTGACGGGTTTTGCAGAAGTTTCTCTGAATGGTGCACCTGCAGGGTCTGAATATTCTCTGATGTGTCCTGTGGCTTCCTTAACAACCATCTTGGATTCGACAGCAGTCATGGATGGGACTGAAGCGATCTCTGGGAAAGCGTCTGAGAGGTCTTCATGAGAGCGAGTCACTGATTCCTTCTGTTGGTCTTTCTGGGATTCAACAGTGTCCTTCACCTCTGACAAAAACTTGGATCTGTATTCTGTTGTAGGATGATATGAAGACGAGTCCTGTGAGCTGGAAGGTTTCGTTGCCTCAGGCCCAGATGACATAGTGGCATGTTTTCTGTTCCCATTAGCCCCACTTGCACAAGCCTGTTCATCCATGCAGTCTTTAACAGCAGAAGCATGTCCACTTCTCCCCATGCTAACCTCACTGTCTCTGCCATCTACCAAGCTGTGCTCTTCAATGTGTTTACCAGTGGAAGTCTTTCTCTCGGATTCCAGAGAGTCCGTGGACAATTCTTGACTGCCTACAGAGCTGTCAAGTACAGGCTGGGTACAGACCTGTGCGGGTCTGACTGTCTTGTCTCGCTGATGTCTGATGTGTTGTTCTACTCTTTCTGTGAACATTGCTGCCGATGATTCATCATCTTCTATCTGTGGTACCATACCCTGTCTGCCACTTGGCAACGCTCAAATTGGGGCTTTGTTCAGTGTTTTGTGACGTGTCTACAGGCCGATCTTTTCCCTTCAAGTTCAGTCCCTCAGCTTCTGTCTCATCTTCTGTCCTCTCAAATTCTGAGATGGTGCCAAACAAGTTCCTGGGTGTTAAACCCTCTTTGTTGAGAACAACAGGATTCCTCACTACATGAGTGGAACGACGAGAGTTTTCTGAAATGGGTGTGGTCGGGAGCTCAGAAGGGGTCAGAAGTTCTCGGTGAACGCTCAAACTGACAACAGCATTGTTCCTAGTCTCAATTACAATGGTTTCGTTTGCCATAATTCATCACTCTCGTTTTGTTTTCCATTTACTTCTGGGGTTGCTTCCTGTGTTTCCACAGCATCGTCCTGATCAGCAGCATTGTTGCAGGCATCCAGGAGTGCTTGTGAGGGACGTGATTTGGTGACGGTAAGTGTTGTCCTGCGATGTGGTTCATTGACAGGGCTTTGTAGCAGCTGCTGAGGCGAGCGCCATTCAAAACTTGAAAAGTTCTTCATCTGCGCATCTCCATGTGCATTTTTCTCCTGAACACCTTCATGGCCATCGAACAATGGTCCTAGCCCTCCTTTCTTTCCTTCTCGAGACTGGCTGGTTGCTGAAGCCATGTCTACAATTTCAACCTTGTCACCTTTAGTGTCTGGCCTGTTCATGTTGCCCTGTTGTGGACGGTCACCCTCTGTAGCCATGTCCACTATTTCAGCCTTCTCTCCACCTGTCTTCTCTCTTGGTGGCTGACCAAGTGTCTGAGTCATGCCAACAATTTCAGCTTTCTTCATGCCACCTTCAGCATCTGTGTCCTCTCCTCCCCAACCATGATGCATCTTACCATTATCAGATGCTGTGTTGGTATCTAAACATGAAGGCACTGTGATGCTGATATCAGGGAAAAGTTTCTTGGAGCTGTTGGCAGACCCTGAGAGTTGTGGAGAGACTGAGGGGCGATCCTTGGTGACAGTGGCTGATCCTGACCACAGTGGCCGGAAGTCTGTAGATATGCTAAGGTTGTTACTTACCACATCAGGAAACAGCCGACGTCCAGAACTGTGACGTGCTTTGTTTTCCACTTCTTCTGATGCTGTCTTAGTAATGCCCGTTATCTCTGTGCTAGTGTTAACATGCTGAGCTGAGGCGCATGACTGCTGTTGCTGATTAGCATTTCTTTCTTCACCTTGTTGGTTTTCCAGAACATGCATTTCATCCCCTGTAGAATCGCAGTCTGATCGGGTGGCCAGCACTGGGGATACAAAGCCAGTCACAGCAGGAGATGCCCATAAGGAGCGATGTCGCTGAGTCACAGCATCACCTTGTGTGATTGCTTCATTAAGGTGACCAGGTAGGAAGACTCTATTGTTGGATTCTGTGGAGACCATTTCCTTCTCTGTCTGTTCCTTCTTTACTGTCTGGCTGTTGATTCTACCACTGCCCATACCAACCGTCTCTCTCCTTAGGCTGCCAGAAGTAAACTGACCACTTGACGCTATTCGTGATGCTGTGTTTTTTGTTCCAGGCTTCATGTTTTGTGACCGGCCCTTCACGGGAGATGCTTTCCTGTTCTGTTGTTTCTTGGTCACCAGAAACGTCTTCCTCCTAGGGCTGGGAACATCTGTGATTTTAGCAAATCGCGCCTTGTCTTGGATCTTTCTCTGCAAAAACTTTTCTTTCTTGCCAGGGGCAGTCTTCTGCTGGGCATGAGCAAAGACATTACGAGCTTTGGGCTGTGCCAGCTGGTTGAGTCTGTCCCTGTCCATGGCTCTGGCTGGGTGACAGGACTTCGACACCAGCTTGCTCTGAGCCACTACTGGGGAGGACGGCACAGGACTTTCATGGAAGGAGCCGTCATGAAGGGACTTACGAACATACTCCAGCTGTCGCATCATGATGTTGTGCGGGATGGAATCGTTGAGGACAGTCGAGGGACTGGGAATGCTGGAAGTTGTAGGGACCACAGGAGCAGACTGCTTGCTACCCATGGCCTCCATAAAAGAGTTAGGACTGATTGTAGCCATTTCTGCCACTCTGACCACCTGGGTGGACGCACGCACCCTCCCAATCTCTGCTAATGTACTAGCTGTTGTCTTGCCTGCTATAGAGTCATTCAGAAAGGAATTAGGGGATACATATGTCTTTGATTCCAAGACCATATTTCCTATCTTGTTCGATTCGCCAACAGTAAACTGTTCTTGTTCAGAACCCCTCTTTGACTTATATATCTCTGATCGGCCCCCACCACTGTCCCTGTTGTTCCTGCCAGCAGCACTGTTTGGTGAGTTAGACATCCTCATTTCATTTCCACTAACATTTTTTAATGGATTCCTCTCTACTTCTCTTCCTCCGAGAGCGGGAGGAGTGTTGTGTCCAGTAGTGGTGGAGAAATAAGACTCCACGATACAACCATTGTTGGTGTCTGCCATCATAGGGATGGGGCTCATCTTGGACAGGGTGGGAGAAATGAAACCGCTTTTTCGTCTTTCCACAGCTTTTTGATCTTGCCTCTCATCACTCCTGCAGATAGCGGTGGACTCCAGAGGGGGCGGAGACTGTGGAATAAGATCTTCCAGTTCTGCAGGACGTACGTTCTCTTGGTTCACATGCTGCTTCTGGGTGGATTTTATATGGGAGCGCAGTTCCCGCATTTCCTCACTTCTACGAGGACTGTAGTTGTCACGGATGCTGTTCAACGATTTGGTCTGAACCACTGAGGATGGTGGTTGTTTCTTGCGAGTTCCCAGCATTCCCTTTCTCTGAAAAGATAAATAGTATATTATGGAGGTTAATGATAAAGGGTACATTACAATAATGATGATGACAATGATAGTAATACTAGGCATCAAAAAGCACTTAAGTTTCAACTGATTAGGTACTATCATCAAAGTAGATAACTTGCACACTTTATGCACATAATGCAAATAAAATTGTATTTCACAAGGAAAAAATAAATAATTAAGTGATTTCATTTTGACATGATGATCTTTATCAAACAAACCATGATGCAGTGCAATACAATATCACAAAAATAACAAACCTGTGATGGTGTGAGCATTTTGCTCCAACATTGAAATTCAAACCAAATGAATCCAAGAGAAATTTTACAAAGACTAAGATAACATTTTGTTCTAAATCAGAGACATAGTTTATCAAATCCAAGCTTACGCCCTTCTTGACTGGCTTAGGATCATCGGCTGTTCCAAACACATATGCCTGCAGTCGGTAGACATCATTGATATGGAACAGAACCATCTCCCGGCAACCACCAGCATCCTCAGGGTCCAAGTCAAAGTCAAGCTCACCACCTCTTCAGGATCAACCACGAAGTGTGTCTGATCAACATTGAAGCATTTCTTGTAAGGAAACTTTTCTATCACCACTTCCTGCTCATAGTCAGCAGGGTTCTGGATCAGTAGCGTCCTGGTCTTAGATCGTCCCACAATAATCTTCCCAAAGCTGATCCTGGGAGGTTTAGTGAAATGGCTCAGCACTAGCGTTTCCACATCCTCGATGCTGCGTCTCTTCTTACGACTGCTCATGGCCTTAAGCGGCTGTTTCTCCACAGCAATATCTAGTGGTGTAGCTGGAGGGGTGTCGAACCAAGATCGTCGTGATGAACGACGACTGGCTGATCTGGGTGTGGCAGCACAATGGGTAGCACCTTGTGCGCCTGGCATTGCCATGGTTGAAGACCTTCAGTCGGCCTGTTGCGTTCACATGCCAAGATTAAAAACTACCTGGAACAAATGAAACAGACTGAACTTACAAATGCAGCAACACTCACAAACTTATGTACCACTATTCAATAATAATAACTGCAGTAAATTTATCCCAACAGATTACATTTTAACTAGTGTTATTTTAAAACTGAATTAATTAGAAGACATACTCATGCTGGACATTGTATATCAACGAGCATAAAACTGAAAGAAAGATATACTGAAGCTGTACATTATATTGCAACAAGCATGAACACAAAATTCAAACTTTGCCTTCTTCTTAATCTTGTAAACAGTATGATAATTGGATGATACAACAGACACAGAGACAGACATCATTGATCCTCCCAAGTTCTGTTTCTTGGGTGCAGATACAAGCAGCTCAAATGTACTGAGATTGGTTTAAGTCTTTAATATTTGTCACCAAGCTCTTCTTCTGTTGACCTTGGCAACGAACTCCTGCCAGGGAACTCTGAGGGATGATATTTTAAAATAAGACATAATCAAATCAAGCAAGTTTGCACCAGTTCATACTTCCTATGGGCCCACCAAACATCAATTTTGTTTCATACAAGTTCATGTGTCTTATGTTCAACATGGATACATTATGCAAAGCAGTTTTCTCAGACACTTGGTCTCAGAGAATTGAACGCTAGGTCAAACAATGGGGTAGAGGGGAGAAATATTGGAGAGTTAGGTATCAGACCTCTGCATTCAGGATTTCTTGCTTCCTAGGGCAGGTGCTTTAAGTAGTAGGTCACCTAAAACTACCAAGCTATGTGCATTAAAAGAAATCAGAGAAAAACATGAAAAAATGAATCAGAACGTGTATTTATTTTAATACAACCAGACAAAACTGTTTGTATTAAATACATGTTCTGATTCTTTTTTTCGCCTTTTTTTCTGATTTCTTTTCGCTTGAACGCGGGCAGTCACACTTGTCTTGGATTTCTTATGTGCACTAATACATTTGTATTAACAAATACTGTAGGCTAGAGACTGTCTACAATGAAATTCAAGGGAGATGAATATGTGTTTGATATATAGCAGTAGTTTGTAGTACTAGTAGATACAAGTATGAAAAATCAGTGACATTACAGTGATGATTGTTGCCTTGTTGGTGGAGTTCCAATGTTATCCACATTTCTAATGTTATAGATGTATCATTTTGTATGTCATCATTATAATGTTTATTATCAGCTCAGTCATTGAAGCATAGAAAAAGAAACACACGTGCACACACACACTCAGGTTGCTGCTGGGTTGTTTACGTGCAGTATTTAATGCTAAGCAGTTGTTTTTAGTCTTGAACACTTGTTCACCATGAACCAAGACAATATAAAGCAAATTTATCCTTTGGCAAAAAAATGTCGCTTGCAGTTGCACAGAGGAGTTGTTTGCTTGCATTAGTAAGTTCTTTTCATCATCGACAGTATTTCGAGAAAAGCGTGAGTAGGAAAAACAAAGAGTATGTTATTGCCAGAAATTTGTTGTAGGCACGTTTGTTGTAGGTGCATTCCACTGTATATGCCTGTTCGACCAACAATTTATTGTAAAGGAGAATTAAACATGTTTTTAAACTATGCCTACATGTGAACAAAACAACAAACCAAACCACAACAAAATCCTACTTTGAAACACTATACATGTCTCACACTAATCTTTGAAACACTATAGAAACATGTCTCACGCTAATCTTTGAAACACTATAGAAACATGTCTCACGTTAATCCATTTATTGTTAAACTAAGGGGAAGGCCATGTGACCATGCACAAGATCAACTGTAGGACATGATTGCTTCTGTGAGTATAAGCATAGTGCACATGCGCTAGTGTGTGTGTGTGTGTGTGTGTGTGTGTGTGTGTGTGTGTGTGTGTGTATGTGTGTGTAGGTAGGGTGTGTACGTGTGTGTGTGTGTGTGTGTGTGTGTGTGTGTGTGTATGTGTGTGTGTGTGTGTGCGCGCGCGCGTGTGAGCATCTGTATATATGCCTGTGAGTGGTGTCCGTCATTCTGTCTCAGACAACTGACAAAATAGATTTAATATCATTAGATGTATAGGAAACATAAACTTATGAAAACTCACACAAACATGTAGGCCCCCTATTAGTATTATATACCAATAATAACACATTAGGTTTCATGTGTTGATTGTGATGAACATCACACTGATGATCACAATCCCAGTTCATCATCATCGTCATCATCATGTGCCTTGCTGCATCAGTGCATGGCATTGGTGATCATGGCCCTCCATACAAACCTTTTCTTCACTGCAAGTATCTCTCCCACCCTTAGTTTCTGTCTTTATTCATTCCCCAAATCTGCCCAATATTTTCTCCTTGGGTCTACCTTGTGCTCTTTTTCAGTCCAGTTTTCCTGTTGTGCTCAGTTGCTTAAAATTTTCTCTTGCCTCATAGTATAATGTGTTCTGTAAATGTTGCTTGGCTTTTTCTAACCCTTCATTGGTCATTTTGATGTTCTTTTAGTGTTTTCCTAGAGCTTTCAAGACTGTCATGTTTGTTTTCTTTGCCATCCATGGAACTTAGTGCTCATTCTTCTTAGAAAACACATTTCAGCTGCCTCAATCTTGTCTTGGCTTTGCACGCTAACTTATAAAACTATCCATTCTTTGCACACTGCACATGTACAATTTCAGTTAGTCTACTGAAATATAGTGAATTACACCACTGGTTAACACTGACCTACTTACAACTAATAATGCATTAGTCATTAGTGACAGACTAATGAATAATTCAGTTACTAGCAGATAGTATAGGCCTACATAGATGATAGGAATGGATTAGGTCAGTGTATCCCTATTTCAGTATTTGGCAAGTAAACCTACTTCAGTACTTGCCCTTTTCCTGGCTCTGCTATAGTAGGCCTATCTATCGGCATCTAATCATCATCATTATCATGGCATGGAAGATTTCTGGCAATATATTCACATTTTTACTTTTCTGCTTCAAAGAACTGTGACCGTTATCTTACCACGATGGGCATCTAGACAGCAGGTCACTGGCTCAGCGGATCAATACACACTTCATGTGCATCTCCAAAAAGCACTTCCACTCGTCACTAATAACTAGACTAGTTCCAGTCTGAGACGAGCTCCAATCCTTCATGAATTTACATCTAACACAGCGATCGATCACAAGACTCGTGAAGGACAATGATTAAGAGAACCATGAAATTCACTCCTCTTTCATAACACACCATTTTATGTCACACTTATCTCTTTTCCGCAAGTTCTTACCTGTACTTGGGTAAACGTTTGTAAACACGTTTGACAGCGTCCTTAGATAACTTTCGAATTTCGAACCCGTGATAATATTGACCAATGAGCGTCCTCTTGTGTTTCCAGTGCAGCCAACCATTGAAAGCCTCTCGTCTCAACAACAAAAATCATGTGCTTCATCACATGATCACTTGCAAAATGGCAGCGATGGAGTAGTCGAAAGACGTCCGCTCTAGTAACAAACATCAAAAATCGTCAGCTTGTTTGAATTTCCGACATGGAGGTAAATTTGATAGCCGTATTTAAATTTTGAGTAATGCATGAATCTTGTGAATTTAGTAATTTGGACTAGCGCAGAATCTTCATGGGGAACTCAGATGCTCAGTAAGTCTGATAAGCCATCATATGATCATAAGCCGATAAGGAAGTTGCTTTCGCTATAATAGTCAGAATACCGACTCATAGTCACGGTATATCATATGATATCAGCTATGCACGTTCGAGGTCACAGATGATAGGTGATTAATGTAATATGTATCATGATTTATAACCTATGCTAACGAGGTACTAAAGTTCAAGTAAAGGATAGTACACTGTCATCTCTGGTTCTTCAACTTCAAGAACTTCTTGTTCTTCACTTGTCGTTAATTAGTGTCCACAATCAACACGTTGATTATATTCTGACACTTTTACAAGGGGGGGTTAGCAAAACAAACAAAAAAGAAACAAAAAAACTACTGCTGGTGGAGTATACGAGCTCCCGACATGAACACGCCAGAAGACGCAGCTCCAGCCACTGCTTCAGTTAGTGAATCGTTCCACTCGGGGATGGTTTTGAGAACTGATGGAAATCCCATTCCATTTCCTCTGAAGATGTAGGCTAATTTATATTGATTCTTATGATATAAATGTTGTTTCAAAGCATGAAGATGAATCAGAATGGCTTCACTTTTATTGAAAAGTGTTTGGAAACAGAAAGTGAAACTTAAACTTAGCAGAAGTCCTCAAGTTTCTTCTCATAAATCTATTATTCAGTTGTTGCAGGCATTGATAAGTACTGTACCATTATTCCCATCCCTATTCGTATGTGTGCAGCTTTCACAACATGTACAGCACACCATATATTTCACAGTTGATAAATCAATTCTATGTTGTCTTCTTATCAGTGCAGATCATTAAATTCTGATAACAAAATATACCGAATACACGATATAACAGAATTTAATAAATAGCATTCACTTGGTGTCATTTCTTGATAATAATTTCACTTAGCACAACCAATCCATGTCAAAAGCATGCTCATTGTACTTCAAAAGAACAGATCATTTATAAACTTTCATTGAAAACAGACTGATAAAATATGAAATGAAAATATGTATTACAAATCATAGTAACATAAACTGTATTAAGAACCATAGTAAAAAGAAAAACCAAATAATATAAATGAATACATGATTTAGTGCAAAAAGATGAGAACTGAAAATGGACTATGGAGTTCAAAATAAAAACAGTTCCAGAAAAAAATGACTCCATTTTTTCTTTAAAGTTAAGCTATATTATTTTTCATGATCAAACGATAAATTTACTAAGAGCTTCAGGAGATATTTTATTTTATACATTATAAATTGGTCAGTGTCAGATGTTACGTGTTATGAAACAATCATAGATACACCTTAAATTAAACAGACACATGTAAAAAATTTTACTGTCAGAACAGAAAGAGAAAGGGATATATATATTGTTACTACATGTTCTTTCAGTGGCAAACCACAATTGTTGCTCAGTCTTATTATATAATGAATTATTGTTGTAACATGTGACATCCAATACCATTTGTAATCTATGTCAAGTGTTTGTGTTACATAAAAGTTTTAAAAAAAACTGAAAATGGCGGTAGAAAAAAAAAAGAAAACATACAGATATTCCTCACTTCACAGTCTTGCTTTTGATGTTCCCACTGACAAAATGTGTCGTTTCCAGATTTTATTTGCTATAAAAGTAGCATTCAGTTGTGGTCAAAAGATTCATCTGCTCTTTTACTATGCAAATAATGTCTGACCCCCTGAAATGCTTGTGATTAGTAATGCTCAAAATCAAGATGTAGATTCTGGTATTGTCTTAAATCAGTAGATGTTTTTTTTAGTTTTTAGAGTGTATGACACAAAATTTCAAATTGATTAATCTGCATGTGCAATGCAGCTGCTCAGATTTAATGATGCAGGGTATCAGGTGTCCGTTTTTCACCATCCCAGGTTTTCCCAGGTTATGTGTTCAAAATATTTTTTTTCTAGAACTGCTCGTAATTAAACTTTTAAATTATCTGTGCTGACATATTTACATGTTACCACACAAGCAGCAAATACAACACCAACACTTTTTTGTGAACTTTATTATTACTGAAACAAAAAATGCCAGGTTTTGCACACCTTTTGGTTCTACGCGTAAATCACATGTATTCACACACACCGACACATGCACACACACGCACGCACACACACACACACACACACACACACACACACACACACACACCACACACACACACACACACACACAAGCTCACATACACACATACATACACGCACACACATGCGCACACGCACACACACACATATATACATACAACCATACACAGAAGATGCTGAAAAAAAAAAGACAGCAAGGGTATACTCAATCTGCTAGGCTTGTGACCTTCGACCCAAATTATCATCCTCCCTCTGTCTCTCTCTTACACACAAACACTACATGAATACAGGATGCTGAAAAACAAGCTAAGTACACTCAGTCTGTTAGGCACGTGTATACTTACACACACACACACACACACACACTCTCTCTCTCTCTTTCGCATACATACAGTGTACATGTTATATACATAAATACATACATCCTTCTGCAGGCAGTCAGTTTGATATAAATATGATGACCAACAAACGAGACAGTCTTGATGGAGGCAGACACAAGTAGATCACTCATAAGGAAGATTAGGAAAAGACAGGCAACATTTATAGGCCATTTTGTGAGGAAGGGGGATTTGGAGCACCTGGTCACAATGGGAAAGCTGGAGGGAAAGAGAGCACCAGGTAAACCCAGGGAGAGAATGCTGGACGGACTTGCAGAGTGGCTGGGGATGAGGAGAGTGGGGGAGATGCTAGGGGCAACGAGAGATAGAGATGGTTGGAAGTCCAGGGTCGCCAGTGCCATGTGGCAGGGCACCTGATGATGATGATGATAGTGACCAACAGTCTTCCGTAATTGTCAGCTGTGCTTTCTACTGCAGGCAGTCAGTTTGATATAAATATTATGACCAACAATCTGCCGTAAAATTGTCAGCTGTGCTACCTACTGCAGGTAGTCAGTTTGATTTAGATATAATGACCGACAGTCTTCCGTAATTGTCAGCTGCACTTCCTTAATTAGTCGGTTAAGTGGCAAAACTTTGTCCTCTGGATCAGAAGATTCAGACTGTTGATTATTTAACATGAGGCAGCTGAAATGTGGTTTCTAAGAAAAATGCTGAGAGTGAGAGTTCCTTGGACAGCAAAGAAAACAAACGAGACAGTCTTGAAGGAGGCAGACTCAAGAAGATCATTAATAGAGCAGATCAGGAAAGGACAAGCAACATTTATAGCACATTTTATGAGCAAAGAGAAATTAAACCACCTGGTCACAACAGGAAAGCTGGAGGGAAAGAGAACACCAGGTAGACCCAGAGAGGAAATATTGGACGGACTTGCAGGGTGGCTGAGGACAGAGAGGTTGGGAGATGTACTTGAAGCGACAAGGGATAGATTGGTATGGAGGGCCATGATTGCCGACGCCACGCAGCAGGGCACATGATGATGATTATGATGATTTAACTTGCTTTCATAACCAAAAAAAGGGGAGGGAGAGAGAACTGAAAAGGTCATTTATTTGCGTATACTGTTGCAGGAGTACTTTGTCACCAAGGTGAAATGGTCAAATCTTCTCTTCAAAGGAATCAATGTCAACAGTGTTGAAGGTACTGTGAACACTTTCTGCATCTAGAGTATCACAAAGTGAAAGAAAAGTAAACATTAGAACTGAACAGAAGTAGAAGACAGATTTTACAAAAATGGAATTCATCACTTGATTTTGACAACAACTGCAACATAATTTGTCTGATAGAAAACTAAAGGCCTGTCACTTACCATTAACGCGTTTTTCAGTGCTAGTGCATTGTTCAGTGCTGAAATTTGACCTAAGCCCTCACTGTCAGTATGACATCAGCATGCAGACAGAGTGAGTTGTTCTGTGCTTACTTTTTAAACACTTTGACTCCGGCACACTGTCTACCAACTGCAGAAACTTAACCGTTTGACTCCCTCACCCTGTTCACCATCTTCCTGCAGGAAGCTGATGGATAGGGTGAGGGAATCAAAGGATTAACTTTTTGCTTTGCTAGCATGGTTGGCAATGCAGGATGCTTTTGGACAGGGTATGGAAGTCAAAGAGTTAAAAGTGTCATCAGTCATGCTATCTATTTGCAGTATAATAGATTACTATTAATGCAAAAGTAATTGTTAACTTAACAATTATAGTAATGATGATATTGATAATTATGATAAGAAGAAGAATGATAATAATGATAGTAATATGATAATAATATTAATAATTTAATAACAGTAGTGATGATGATGATAATAATAATGATAACAATAATAATGATAGTAATACAATTCTGGAATGCACACCTATAATGACTTTGAAACTCAGTGTGCTGCATGATTTGAACTGAATTTTGTTATGAAAGAGAAAGAAGGTAGCAGAACATTTGTCACAGTTTTTTTCAATGCAAGCATTGTAATCATGAGTTTTGTTGTTTCAGTGCAAGCATTGTAATCATGAATTTTGTTGTTTCAGTGCAAGCATTGTAATCATGAATTTTGTTGTTTCAGTGCAAGCATTGTAATCATGAATTTTGTTGTTTCAGTGCAAGCATTGTAATCATGAATTTTGTTGTTTCAGTGCAAGCATTGTAATCATGAGTTTTGGTTTTTGAGTGCAAGTATTGTAATCATGAGTTTTGGTTTTTGAGTGCAAGCATTGTGATCATGAGTTTGTTTGTGGATCAGAACTGGTAGGCGCGTGCATCATCACATTCCTGGCCACAGTGGTGTATGAGGTGCTGAAGCTGCTGAAGATATACTTGCAGCTGCGCCTGAACGAGAACCCTCTTGCCAACGTACAGAACCTGAATAGTCAGGACATGGCCAACCGTTCAACCAGCATTGCGCAAGATGAAGTCATTCTGCTGTCCAGCCTCCGCTTTCCAGTAACAGTGCAGCAGATAAAAATTCACAAGTAGGTGGTTATGAATTTTATGTCATGGTGATATGTGTGTATGTTATTTGAATTTGAATCCATCCTGATTCTGTCTAAGTTATTGTTACTGTTATTGTTGTTTAAAGCCCAGCCGACTGCATAGAGTCATGTCAAGGCTATAATTGCTTCAAAACATACAACACTTCCACATGAAAAAAGAAAAGAAAAGAAAATTAAATACACATACCAGTGCATTCACACACATAATCTAAGGACATGCCCCTGGCGTGGACCACTCCATCCAATTTATCGCACAGGAGATTAAAAAAAAAAAAACCCAAATACAAATTTAAGCATACCCTCATTTAAGACTCCAAAACACATACAAAAACGGGCATAAATTACCTAAAATTGCTTCCACATATCTCACCTCCCTGGAGCCAAAAATGCGCTTAATACATGTACCCAATTATCAATCCTAAGAAAAAGTATGTAAGACTTTTAAAAAATATTGAACACATACAGTTGAATGGACCAACAGGACAGAACATGATAGAAAGAAATGACAGAAAGCCAAGGAACAAGGTAGAAACAAAGACAAGTGACAGAAAAGAGGAAATTTCTTGCACAGAATTTCCAGAAGTTGGGGATACTATTTATACTGAAAGAGCGCCCGGCATCCCCACAGGGGATCTGTCTAAGTGGGATTAATTGTAATTAGATAATTTTATATGCACACTATCTAAATGTGACAGTGGTAATCTGGCTTACCTTGTGGGGATCCAGGGGCTTTTTAAGTACAAATAGAATCCCCACCTGATGAAAATTCTCTGCTTGAAATTTCCTCTTTTCTGTCACTTTCTTTGTTTCTTTCTTCCTCCTTTGCTTTCTGTCATTTCTTCTATCATTTTCTGCCTTGCTGATATGTGGAAGCAATTGTAGGTAGTTTAGGCCTGTTTTTGTGTATGTTTTTGTGTCCTTAGTTATGTTTAAATTTGCATTCAGGTATGTTTTTTAAATCTCCTGTGCGATAAATTGGATGGAGTGGTCAGTGCCAGGGCATCTCCTTAGATTATGTGCACGAATGCATTGATATGTGTACTTAACTTTCTTTTCCTTTTTTTTTTCCTGTTGAAGCACTGTGTATGTTTTGAAATGGTTATAGCCCTGATATGATTCTACACTGTCGACTGGGCTTTAAACAACAATAACAGTAACAGTAATCTTGCTGACAACTTGAGGCTGTGCAATACCCAGTGCAGGAAACTAGAGGATAGTGTGAGGGAGTCAAAGGGTTAAGATTTTGCAGTTGGTGGATAGGGTGCAGGAGTCAAATGATTAAGAGAGTAAAAAAAAAATAGTACTGATAGCCTTTCCATTCCTTTTCAGGTAACATCCCATCATAATAAGACATTAAAAATGATTTAGTTGTTTTGATATTTGTCAAGTCATTGACTATGCTTTCATTTCAGGATTATCCTCCACATTCTCAACTCACTCAGTCATGTGGTGAACTTATTCTGGGGCTACTTGCTGATGCTGTTGGTGATGACATACAGTGTATGGCTGACCATTGCTGTCATTGTGGGTAAGTATGTATACCTGTTCTTTGGTATCATAATGGGCAGAGACCTGTCGTTTGAGAGCCAGCATTTAGTACTGTCAGACTCTTGATATACCCACCTTGTTTGAGAACCTACAGAGCAGAGTAACATTGCTGTGTCATGCAGTTTGTTTTGGTTTAGTTTTTGGCAAGTTTCTGCTGTTAGAAAAACAGACAGCGATACACAGTAAACTTTATGACAATGTTCTAAACAGAGAATTTAACTATGAAAAATGCCAAAGATTGAAGCAGAAGATTAACCCTTTCAGTGCCAAAGTGTAAATAAAAAGGTGAACCACCTGTGCCACGGAGTTTTAAATGTCTTGACTTAAAATAAAAAAAAATTCATATCTCTTCATCCAGCCCAGAAAACCCCACAACACTATATATTTTCTTGTTCAGTATACTTTACAACACACCAGGAGCAGCAGTACTTCCGTTTTTACAATCGCCAGTGCTTGTAATGTCACTCCGACTCTTATCTGGGTCAAGTCCGACTTCGGAGATCAACACCGAAATATCACCTGCATATCGTCATTTTCACTCTTATCGATAGACTGCAAATCAGAATCAGCTCCTCAAGTAATGATTTCTGCAACTTCTTTTGCTGCATAAGTTGTTTTGTGGGTCTGATTGACGCTCAGTGTTGAAACAAGTTCGTCCGCCATTGTTTGCTGTCGCTGAATAGTAATCAGCTGTAGGGGGTCACCTTTTCAACCGTACAGGCAGAAAAGACTGTAAAACGTCACACATACATAATTAGCATCTATTTATAGAGGGAATCCTGAAGTTTCTGTTGATATCTCATATGTCACTGAAAGTGTTGGGGTTTTCTGGCTAAAAATAGGAAAAGTCGCCAACCAAATATTCGGTCGGTGGCACTGGAGGTGTATGTTTCTTCCGACTGAATATTCGGTCAGAAGTAATGAACAGGTTAAAAAGATTTGAGAAAAAGGATCCATTTTGGTCCCTGATGTACAAAAAGAATTTAAAGTGCTGCCACATAGATACAATACAAGCTTTGATTTGTCTCGGTCTTATAGAAAGTACAAAGGCGTTAGTCCGACAAAACAATTCTGTGTTGGTGCAGAAGATGTCATAGGCTAATAGTTCACTGAGTTTCAAGTTCATTGATACTGGTGTGTGGCATGGGTAAGTGTACTATTGCATCACATTCATTGATACTGGTGTGTGGCATGGGTAAGTGTACTATTGCATCACATTCATTGATACTGGTGTGTGGCATGGGTAAGTGTACTATTGCATCGCATTCATTGATACTGGTGTGTGCAGATAAGTACATGCAACGCATTCATTTTTCTGGGTGTGTAATAGGTACAAAGACTATGCCACACATTCAGTTGTGCAAGATGTTGGCATGGTAAGTTACTATTTCAATTCATTGATACTGGTGTGTGAATGGGTAAGGTACTATTGCATCACATCCATTGATACTGGTGTGTGGATGGGTAAGTGTACTATTGCATCACATCATTGATACTGGTGTGTGTCATGGGTAAGAGTACTATTGCATCACATCATTGATACTGGTGTGTGCATGGGTAAGTGTACTATTGCATCACATCCATTGATACTGGTGTGTGTAATGGATAAGTGTACTATTGCATCACATCATTGATACTGGTGTGTGTCATGGGTAAGTGTACTATTGCATCACATCATTGATACTGGTGTGTAATGGGTAAGTGTACTATTGCATCACATCCATTGATACTGGTGTGTGTAATGGGTAAGTGTACTATTGCATCACATCCATTGATACTGATGTGTGTAATGGGTAAGTGTACTATTGCATCACATCCATTGATACTGATGTGTGTAATGGGTAAGTGTACTATTGCATCACATCCATTGATACTGGTGTGTGTAATGGGTAAGTGTACTATTGCATCACATCCATTGATACTGGTGTGTGTAATGGGTAAGTGTACTATTGCATCACATCATTTTCTTCTGTTGTTTGTTTGGGTCTTTTTTCTGCCAGCCTAACTTTGGGTAGTTCTGTTTTCTGCTGCCCCATTACGAGTGTCACTCATTATGTTTTGCAATCTGGTTTTTCAACAACACTTACAACCTCTCTGTCTACTCCAGTTTTTTTCGAAAAAAAAAACCCTCAGCCTGTACACATTTGACCATTCTCTCAAACCAGCTGTCTGTGACCGGGGTATGTCCAAAATGACGCCCTCGAAGAAAGCTCAGGCATCTTCGGCATTCTGAAACTGCTTTCCCTTCAGCTGCCTTTTGACGGAAGGGAACAAAAACCAGTCACAGGGGGCTAAGTCAGGTGAATATGGTGGGTGGGTGACCAGCTGAACATCATTGGCGGCTAAAAAGTCCAGAGTTACAGCTGCTGTTTGCGCGCTGGCATTGTCATGATGGAGCAGTAGACCACGGACACCCGTTCGGGGACGCCGTTTACACCATGCCTGGAAGACTTTAGACAAACAGTGGTTGACATACCAATCAGCTGTAACCGTCTTTCTGTCCTCAAGCGGTATGGTGGCAATGTGGCCGAATTTTGCAAAGAAACACGCTATCATTTGTTTGGAAGCACTTCTGTTTGTTTTGAATTTCACAGGTGGGTTCTCATCTGGGAAGACCCACACCGCCGACTGTTGCTTCGTCTCGGGGTCGTATTGGTATACCCAGGTTTCGTCTCCTGTTATGATGTCCCAAACGCGAGGAGACCTTCCTCCGTCAAATTTTCTTAGCATGTGGGTGCACCAGTCCACTCTACCCCGCTTCTGCTCTTCACTCAGGTTATGGGGCACCCAACGGGCACAACGTTTCCTTACGCCAAGGCAGTCGTGAAGAATGCGAGTGAGACTTCCCGATCAAATCTTCATGATATCCTGTATTTCAGTGTATGTCATTTTTGGGTCCTTCTTAATCAGGGACTCTACCCTAGAGACATTCTCTGGGGTAACGGTCATTGCCATTCGACCACAACGGTCATCGTCTTCCAACGTTCTCGCTCCAGACATGAACTGTCTGAACCACCTGAAAACAGTGGCTTTGGACGGAGATTGATCTCCAAAACAGTGTTTTAAACTTTGAAAGCACTCTTGAAAAGATTTTCCTTGGCAGTAATCATAACACATCATAGCTCAAAAATCCCTTCGCGAAAGGTCAACACTGCTGGCAGAAGACCCGTCACCCTTACCGGACATTTTGTTGCATGGAATGACAACGGTTGTACGGAATCAAGTAAAAATTTTTGTCACAAGTATTACGAAATTGGTCTATGATGTGATGTAAAAAACAAAGTAGTGACGTCATTAGTTCGTCTAGGTTGCAAAACATAATGTGTGCCCCTCGTATTGGCTGGTTATTTTTCTGCTGCCCCATTATTGGCTGGCTATTTTTCTGCTGTCACATTATTGGTTGGTTTTTTTCTGCTGACCCATTATTGGCTGGTTATTTTTTTGTCGCCCCTTCATTGGCTGGTTATTTTTCTGCTGACCCATTATTGTTTTGTTTGTTTTTTTGCTGCCC
The DNA here is from genome assembly GCA_030674185.1 of Monoplex corrugatus. Taxonomy (NCBI): domain Eukaryota; kingdom Metazoa; phylum Mollusca; class Gastropoda; order Littorinimorpha; family Ranellidae; genus Monoplex; species Monoplex corrugatus. Next base: position 22,135,254 of record JAPXFY010000026.1, read on the forward strand.
CATTATTGGTTGGTTATTTTTTTTTCTGCTGCCACATTATTGGTTGGTTATTTTTCTGCTGACCCATTATTGGTTGGTTATTTTTTTGCTGCCACATTATTGGCTGGTTATTTTTTTGCTGCCACATTATTGGCTGGTTATTTTTCTGCTGTCACATTATTGGCTGGTTATTTTTTTTTCTGCTGTCACATTATTGGCTGGTTATTTTTTTTTTCTGCTGCCACATTATTGGCTGGTTATTTTTCTGCTGCCCCATCATTGACTGGTTATTTTTCTGCTGACCCATTATTAGCTGGTTATTTTTCTGTCGCCCCATTATTGGCTGTTATTTTTCTGCTGCTCCATTATTGGCTGGTTATTTTTCTGCTGCCCCATTATTGGTTGGTTATTTTTCTGCTGCTCCATTATTGGCTGGTTATTTTTCTGCTGCCCTATTATTGGTTGGTTATTTTTCTGCTGCTCCATTATTGGCTTGTTATTTTTCTGTTGCCCCATTGTTGGTTGGTTATTTTTTTGCTCCCCCATTATTGGTTGGTTAGTTCTTCTGCTGCCCCATTATTGGCTGGTTATTTTTTTGCTCCTCCATTATTGGTTGGTTAGTTCTTCTTCCAGCCCATTTTTTGATAGTTCTGTGTTCTGTTGCCCCATTATTTGTTAGTTTTTTATCCTGCTGGCCCATTTTTGGCTGGTTCTTTCTTGCTGGCCCATTAATAGTTCTTTTTTTTCTGCTGGCCCTTTATTGATTGTTCTTTCTGTTGGATCATCTTTGATTCATTCTTTTTTCACTGCCCCATTATTGGCTGGGTTTTTTTTTTTGGGGGGGGGGGGGAGGGGTTTGCTGCCTTATTAATGGTTGGCTATTTTTTCTGCTAACCCATGTTTGGATCCTTTTGTGATGTATGGTTCTGGCAGAAAATTTCAGATGGTCTATTGCAGTGATGTCCGATGGAGTATTATGTGTGAGTGAGTGTGTGTGTCTCTATGTGTGTGTGTTGTGTTGCCCGTTTTTTTTTTTAATCTTCCATTAAAAAAAAAACATACACACAACTTACACGCATGTGCACACACCAAACCGTTGACTCCCGCACCACACAGAAACACAGACACACACAGACAAACATGCAACAACTTACAGTTACATATGCGCGCGCACACACACGCACGCACGCACACGCACGCACACACACACACGACACACAACACAGAACACACACAGAGACACAAGCACACGGCACACACGTACACACACACACACACACACACACACACACACACACACACACACCACACCACACCACACACACCACACCACACACCACACCACACCACACCACAACATAACAACATGAGACAACACAATGCAACACATCACAACACAACACAACACACAGCACAACACAACACAAAACAGCACAACACAACACAAACTCTTTACCTTTTGCTTTCAAAAAGGGTAACAATGAGAAAAAACACAGCTCATTTATTTTTGGATGGCGTACAGGTTCAGGAGCAGGGTACTTCGTGTTTGGTGCCATCAGCCAAGTTGTGTATTTACACTACCACCAGCAACAGACGCCCGGTCAGACCAGCTGTAACGAGGATCAGCAACGTGGTCCCTCTGCTGAAGCTGGACACTTATGATTGATCATTTTGGACACCTGAATCTGTCAGGTGGCTCAATTTTGGACACCTGAATATGTCAGGTGGATCAATTTTGGACACCTGAATCTGTCAGGTGGTTCAATTTTGGACACCTGAATCTGTCAGATGATTCAGTTTCTTGTGTGGGTTTTTTTTTTTTTTTGGGGGGGGGGGGGGGGAGGTGGTGATCCCTTTTGCATATTGCTTTAATAGCCGCTGAAACTGGGACAATTTTAATAATGCTGTGATGATCTTGAGGAGGATGACAGTTATGATGTACAGGACGTCCATCTAGGATTGAGACTGCATGACCGGGCTGTACTTTACGCTTATTGTCATGATATGTCCTGGTGTCAACCAGGCCCAAGGGACGCAAGACACCTGCTGTGTTGGTCAGGGGATTTGAGCAACATCCTCAGTGAAGCTTCTGTGAAGTGGACGAGACTTGACTGTTTGGTTCCAGTCTTCCCAATGAGCCCATACAACGCTTAACTCTGGGTTGGAGCTGATTGGGGCCGACAAATTCTATAATAGTTTTTTTAAGGACTGATGAGGATTTGAACCCACAACCTTCCAGTTGATATTCCGTTGTGCTGACCACTACACCATGGTGACTAGTTTATCCCCGCTTTCTTGCAGGGAGTTGTTAGACTAGATAGGATTTAGGAATGAAGGGGTGAAACTGTATTCTCTGGTCATCTGTCGGGGTAACTGGTAAAAATGTGTGAGGATTTGAACACACAACCTTCCAGTTGATATTCCGTTGTGCTGACCACTACACCATGGTGACTAGTTTATCCCCACTTTCTTGCAGGGAGTTGTTAGACTAGATAGGATTTAGGAATGAAGGGGTGAAACTGTATTCTCTAGTCATCTGTCGGGGTAACTGGTAAAAATGTGTGAGGATTTGAACCCACAACCTTCCAGTTGATATTCTGTTGTGCTGACCACTACACCATGGTGACTAGTTTATCCCCACTTTCTTGCAGGGAGTTGTTAGACTAGATAGGATTTAGGAATGAAGGGGTGAAACTGCATTCTCTAGTCATCTGTCGGGGTAACTGGTAATGTGTGAATGTTGGCCCAAGAAACTTGCAGTATGTTCAAGAGGATTTCATCGCGTTCAGGCAATTCCATATCTGCTCCACCCAACCAAATCTGTCAGCAGTTATCTGGCAAACTCCTTGAGCCTGTGCAATGCCTTTCAAGAAATGGGGAAGGGAACGGGACCTGTGACACACACTGACACCACCAGAATAATTGGAGCATTAACCCTTTGACTCCTGCACCCTATCCACCAACTGCAAAAACTTAACCCTTTGACTCTCGCCCTATTCACCAGTGCCCTGCAGGAAGCTGGTGGATAGGGTGAAGGAGTCAGAGGGTTACGTTTTTGCTTTGCCAGCATGGTTGACAACGCAGGATGCTGGTGGACAAGGGTGTGGGAGTCAAAGGGTTAAAATGGTCAATGAACAGGCCGACTATTGTGTCACAGTGTGGGAGTGAACTCAAGACATATGATCTTGAATCCGTGTCTCTAAGAAAAGAGTCAGCCAGCCCTCAGTTTGTTTACCCTTTTCTTTTGTTGAAATTGCCTTTGGTCAGTCTGTCCCCCAGTGGGAATGCCGGGGGCTCTTTCAGTTTAAATGAATAGTATCCCCACCTTCTGGAAATTCTGTGTTAGAAATTTCCCCTTTTCTATCACTTTCCTTGTTTCTGCCTTGTTCCTTTACTTTCTGTCGTTTCTTCGTTTCATTTTCTGCCTTGCTGATCCATTCACCTGTAGGTGTTTGATAAAGTCTTACTTTTTTAGGATTGATAATTGGGTACATGCATTAAATGCGTTTTTGGCTTTAGGGAAGTGAGATATGCAGGAGCACTTTTAGGTAATTTATGCCCGTTTTTAGATATTTTTTTGGTGTTCTTACATATATGTTTAAGTTTGTATTCAGGTATGTTGTTTAAATCCCTTGTGCGATAAATTGGACAAAGCGGTCAACGCCAGTGGCATCTCCCTAGATTATGTGCACATTCCTGAACAAAACATCTTATCTAAGTCAAATTAAAATAATCTTCCACTGAAAGGAAAAAAAGAGAGATAAATAAAAACCTTGGCTAATTCTTATTGTTACTGTTTAAAGCCCAGCCGATTGCACAGAACCATATCTGGGTTATAACCATTTCAAAACTTAGCACAACATCTGGCTGGAAAAAAAAAGCTGGAAAAAAAATTAATACACATATCAGTGCATGCGTGCACATAATCTAAGGATATGCCCCTGGCATTCACCATTCTGTCCAATTTATCACCAGAGGATTTCAAAAAACAAACCTGAACACAAATGTGAACATAACTAAGGAAACTGAACCATACATAAAAATGGCCTATATTACCTAACATTGCTCCTGCACAGCACATTTCCTTAGAGCCAAATATGCAGTCAAAACATGTTCCCAAAAGAAACCAGAAAAAAGAAACACACGAAAAAGAAATAAGAACATGTGTTTCTGTTTGTATGCACACTGGCAGTCTGTTTGATTCAGATTGTAAATGTTAGTAAAGGTTTTTGCTGGGGCCTCTCTCAATATAAATAGTATCCTCACCTGGATATTCTGTGCTAGAAATTTCCTCTTTTCTGTCACTCTCTTTGTTTCTGCCTGGTTCCTTTGCTTTCTGTCATCTCTTCCTATCATTTTCTGCCTTGCTAGTCCATTTACCTGTATGTATTCTTTAAAAAACAACACCAGTATTTTCTCTTAGGATTGATAATTGGGTACATGTATTATATAAGATGTTTTGTTCACGAGTGTTGACTGCTCAGGATTCATAAAAGTATAAGTTTGGAACCAGAAAACCTCAAGAAAAAAATCAGAACACATATTTAATACAACCAGACAAGACAGGTGCAAATTTTCAGTCAACTGGCCTTTGTCAAGTGTAGACGTAAGATCATAAACGAACAAACATCGAATACAAAAATTAGGAGCAAGAGGCTGAAAGTTCCCTGCTGCTTCGTCCAGTGTGAGAAAAGGACTAAAATGACATCATAATGTGTTTGTGTTTAAATATGATATCAGAGAGGAAGTGAGATGAATTGTGCAATTTGAATATTGTTTTATCCTGAAGAGAGTCCAGGGCTAAAACAAAAATCATGATGCACTAGCTAAGAGTTGTTTTTGGAATGTAAAGTATCTTACTATTACATAATGCATAAGAGAAAATATAAGCATATTATTGACTCGGTGGAAAAATATGTAATTGAGAGATATGGCTGATGTAATGGATTCTTTTTTTGTGCTTTTGTTTGTTTCCTGTTTGCTTGAACACAGGCAGTCACAGTTGTTTTGGTTTTTTAATAGTTTGGAAACTAAGGCAAGAGTGTCCGAGTCACATGGACCAAAAAGTGACTAAAATTGTCACTTTTCATCAAGCTGTGTGAACACAACTTCTTGGACAATGGACAGTGACCTTGAAAAGTACAAAATCTGGATTTAGCGACATACAGTCTACCATATCCAGCTTTTGCGATAATGATAATAGTAATTATAATAATGATAATATTAATGATAGAAATAAGTTGACATCTATATAGCAGCTTTCATCAAGTACAGAGTGTTTGACAGTTTACAACCTATCGTAATTGTGTGGATGAACACACACACAGATTCACACATGGCTGCACATACATCCACATGCGTGTATAGATGCAGATGCATGCACAAAAATGCGCGTGTGCTCGCATATACACAAACTTACACGCGCATGCACGCACGCATGCACGCACACGCACACACACACACACACACACACACACACACACACACACACACACACACACACACACACACACACACACACACACACACACACACACACACACACACACGATATGTCAGCCGATTAAGAAGATTGAGAAGGTGAGCGCTAATGAAAGGAATGCTTGATAACACATGTGCTGCTTATTTTTACCTGTAATACTTTGTGTAAAAAAAGGAAATTTGTTACAATGGCTGGACCATCTTGTTGTTAAGCTGGTATTTATTGTTAAAAGACTTGGTGCTATTTAACTGTTAGTTGTTAATTGTAATTGTATAAAGTAAAACTGGCTGTAAACTGTACTTTGTATTATGGACATAGAGATTAGTGAATTTTCTTTACACTTGTGATTTTTCCCATTTGTGTCATATTGTGCATCATTCTTGTTTAACACTGTTCTCCTGACTCATTTGGACTTGTACATTACACATAAGGACTTGTTGTGCATTACACATAAGGATTTGTTGTGCATTGCACATAAGGACTTGTTGTGCATTACACATAAGGACTTGCTGTGCATTACACATAAGGACTTGTTGTGCATTACACATAAGGACTTGTTATGCATTACACATAAGGACTTGTTGTGCATTATACATAAGGACTTGTTGTGCATTACACATAAGGACTTGTTGTGCATTACACATAAGGACTTGCTGTGCATTACACATAAGGACTTGTTGTGCATTACACATAAGGACTTGTTATGCATTACACATAAGGACTTGTTGTGCATTACACATAAGGACTTGCTGTGCATTACACAAAAGGACTTGTTGTGCATTACACATAAGGACTTGTTATGCATTACACATAAGGACTTGTTGTGCATTACACATAAGGACTTGCTGTGCATTACACAAAAGGACTTGTTGTGCATTACACATAAGGACTTGTTATGCATTACACATAAGGACTTGTTGTGCATTACACATAAGGACTTGTGCATTACACATGACTTGCTATGCATTACAACATAAGGACTTGTTGTGCATTACAACATAAGGACTTGTTGTGCATTACACATAAGGAGTTGCTGTGCATTACACATAAGGACTTGTTGTGCATTACACATAAGGGCTTGTGCATTATGCATAAAGACTTGTGCATTACACATAAGGACTTGCTATGCATTACACATAAGGACTTGTGCATTAAACATAAGGACTTGTGCATTACACATAAGGACTTGTGCATTACACATAAGGACTTGTGCATTACACATAAGGACTTGTGCATTATGCATAAGGACTTGTGCATTACACATAAGGACTTGCTATGCATTACACATAAGGACTTGTGCATTAAACATAAGGACTTGCTGTGCATTACACATAAGGACTTGCTGTGTATTACACATAAGGACTTGTGCATTACACATAAGGACTTGTGCATTACACATAAGGACTTGTTATGCATTACACATAAGGACTTGTTGTGCATTACACATAAGGACTTGTGCATTACACATAAGGACTTGTGCATTACACATAAGGACTTGTGCATTACACATAAGGACCTGTGCATTACACATAAGGACTTGATGTGCATTACACATAAGGACTTGCTGTGCATTACACATAATCAGACTTTTTAGTGGAATACAGAGAACTCGAGCTATTAGGTGAGCTGACCACATTCCACTATGTTGTTGTACAGTCTTCATCTTTGATGAGCGTGCCTGCATGTTGTTTTCTTGTTTTCATAAGCTAGCTTCTGACTTGACTTACATGATCTTTAACATGCATATTTGATATGGTGTATGCATATGCACATCGTAGGTGGTTTGGGCATTGACAGGTCTGCACACATGTTGGCCGAGGAGATGGGAAAAAGCAGGATTGATTTCAAATTGTTGTTAGATAACATGAAGCTGGCTGTTGATTTTACATTGTATTAAGTATCTGAGAATGTCAAGTGTGAATGAACATTTGTAGATGATGAATATATGATTTTTGTTTTACATTTTTGGTTTGCCGTTTATTTAGATGGGCTGTTGTTGACAGAACTGTTGTGCCCAAATAGCCATCTCTTTTCTAGATTCTGAAAATGTGTGTGTTGGCTTACCGTCATTTCGATGGCTCATTGCCTTTCTACCTGTCTGACACACTGTGTACTTATCGGCCATCACGCACATTCCACTTGTCGCAGGAGAAATGTCTAGTTACCCCCAAGGTTTAATCTAAAGACTGCAGGAGACTGTTCGTTTGGGTACACGGCGTCATCTGCATGGAATGAGTTGCCGACCAGTCCAAGAGATGTTCCAACCCTTCAAGCTTTGAAATGAAGACTCAAAACACATTTGTTTCTGCAGACATTTTCATAAGTATCCCCCCCCCCCCCCTTTTTTTTTGTTTTTTTTTGTGTGTGATTGAAAAATGATGTTGTTGGTATGTGAGTGAGATTATTTATGTAACAGTGCAGTGAGTCAAACTGAGAATAGCGCTATACAAAAGCTATTTATTATTATTTTGTTTTGCATGTTATAGTGATGGTCATGCTGATCAGCGTTATCGTTTGTTGCCATGGTAGATACTGTTCACGTGCATGATTTAATATTTCATTAGACATTAGACTGTTTTAGTTATAATGCCTAGTGTGTGCAGTTTGTGGGAGATTTATGTGTTAATGTTATCACTATGCAGTTTGTTGGTAATTGTTTTGATTTGAGTCTGTTTGATACTGTTCACGTGCATGATTTAATATTTTAAAAGACTGTTTTAGTTATAATGCCTGATCTGTGCAGTTTGTGGGAGATTTATGTGTCAGTGTATCACTATGCAGTTTGTTGGTAATTGTTTGAATTTGAGTCCATCATGGTCTGTAAAGCTTGTGAGAATCTGAGTGTTTCCTGTGTTGTAGCCTATTGTAGTTTCTAGTGTAGTGTGTATGTTTGGTCTCCTTTCTTTGTGTGTGTATATGTATGACTTTTCTTTCCTTTTTTTTCTTCTATTTCAGTATCATATGCATTTTGTGTGTCCCATCTCATTCACTTCAATCCAGTTCAATACTTTTTCATTTATTCTGTATTTGTAAATTAAAATGGGTGACATGCATCCCCGTCTGTGTCACTGTCACCGTCACTATGACTTCTGTAAGCATCACAGAAAGATTCTATTATTTTTAATCACCATCACCATAACTTTTATAAGCATCACAGAAAGATTCTATTATTTTTAATCACCATCACTGTAACTTCTGTAAGCATCACAGAAAGATTCTGTCATTTTTAAAAACAGGAGAATACAGTTTCATTTTTTTCTAGTAAATATTATTTGTTTGCTTTGCCATTTTGACTTGTCACACTACCCAGGATGCCATTGACATGAAGGCAGCAACAAAGATCCTCCACTTCTCTCTTTATGGGCCAGCCTGTATATAAATTATAATACATCAAGCGTGTTTCAGTGCCCTGAGGAAGACCTGTTTACCCACACACATTTTTGTGGATTTTGTGCAGTTTTTAGCGTCAGTGTGTTAGCATGTGAAAAAGTATTTCAGTAAGATCCTAGCAAAAAATATATTGGGCACCTTCCAAAAAGAAAAGATTTCTCACTAGTTTTGGTAAGTCATGAGGCTTAGTCTTACTTATTTTGAAAATGTTTTGGTTCTACAACCCATGAACTCATGGAAGTTAAGGAAAGACTGTGAGGGAAAGTGTTCTGACTGCAGAAGGCATGCAAATAGTGTGCAGGTTCCAACTCTTTGTTGCAATAACCAACTCGTATTATCTTGTCTGAGCCAGCAATCATGTCAAACTGAAACAAGAGTGTCCAGTTTGCTTTCCAGTTCTATCACCACACCTCATCTCTCTTCCTCGCGCGGGGGATTGGCGGTAGGAGCCACACTCGACGCCACAAGTCTTCTCCAGGTCACACGATTGAGACATGTGTGCAACCTCCTGGATCCCCAGACCACAGACTTCAGCGATGTTGTTGAAATAGGAGGTGTGCGGTCGTCCCTTTCTTCTCCTCGCCTCAACTTTCCCCTGCAGGACCGTTGATATCAAATCTGTTTTGGGGTTTCTGATGGCATGGCCTACATTTTTCAGCTTTCTTTTGTTGATCTTGGTCTATAGCACTTTGTTAAGTTATTAAGAAGAACAGATGTTTGTCTTATGGGTTTGGTCACAAAGTTCACACAAAGAAGAAGTATGACGTTGCTGGACAGTACTACAGCTTTTGTTGACGTTTATGACGAGCGTATGCATAGTGGAGCAGAGGAGTGGAGACTGACATGGTTTTGTGCAGACAGTACATAGAATCTTACTTGGATCTGTTTATTCTGGACACTGTTTTGTTTGTTTGTTTTGCGTTGCTTTAGTGAAGTTGTCACATCAAATTACTCTGAAATTGGGATTAACATGCGTATTTGCATGGAGGCAGACACAAGAAGATCATTCATAAGGAAGGTTAGGAAAAGACAGGCAACATTAAAAGGCCATTTTATGAGGAAAGGAGAATTGGAGCACCTGGTCACAACAGGAAAGCTGGAGGGAAAGAGAGCACCAGGTAGACCCAGGGAAAAAAATATTGGATGGACTTGCAGAGTGGCTGAAGACAGAGAGGGTGGAAGATGTGCTTGCGGCAACAAAGGATAGAAACATAAAATGGCCTATAAATGTTGCCTGTCTTTTCCTAATCTTCCTTAGGAATGATCTTCTTTTGTCTGCCTCCATCAAGACTGTCTCGTTTGTTTTCTTTGCTGTCCATAGAACTCTCAACATTCTTCTTAGAAACCGTATCTCGGCTGCCTTAATCTTGTTCTGGCATTGCGTGTTCACTGTCCACGCCTCACAACTAACATTATTGGTTCTATATGACAGTCAAGAACTCTCTGCCTGATGTTAATTGATAGGCATTTGTTGATAAGAATGCTTTTCATCTTCTTGAATGCCATTATGTGGATGGCATGCCCAATCGTCTGTGTCATCTGTTCATAATGATAATGCCCATTCTGTCTTCATTGCATGGGACAAGTAGCTGTTGGCTGGAGATGGTGTCGCTCCTGAAGATTCACATGATTCTTCGGACGTTCTCTGTGTGGAACGTTTACAGCTTGGTAAGATCACTTTCTGTCATCGTCCAGCATTGTCACCCGTAACGTGAGACAAAAGCGCTACACAGTGGGCTCCTTAAAAAACCTCTTTCGAGACGTCCCTCGTGATGCAATTTTCCAGTTTTTACAAGAGATCAATAGATTTCACCTGATGCGATTTTTCTTTAATCACATTTCAGATTTGCAAGGTTAACGGTGAGCATGGTTTTTAACTGTTGTCTTTTATCTTAACGGGTTTTTTTTTTTTTTTTGACATGGTGTTAACCCTTATGTGGCTCTACATGTAGATCTAGTAGTCGGTTGGGCAATAAGCAATATGAACTGAAATGAACCCATAACGTTGGGTGGTGAGGACATGGTTCTGGACAGGGAATGTTGTGCTCCTGTCTTCTCTTTGAAACCGTATTCATTTCCTGTACAAGCGAAGTGGCATGAAAACTTTTGATGAGAAGGACGATTTGATGTGGTACCCTGTATGCTCGGCGTATAGGCCTACAACACAGACTGTCCCAGCGTATGTTGTCAAAAACAGTATCAAAGTCTGCAATGTGTGTGTTGTCAAAAACAGTATCAAAGTCTGCAATGTATGTTGTCAAAAACAGTATCAAAGTCTGCAGTATGTGTTGTCAAAAACAGTATCAAAGTCTGCAATGTTGATGTTAGGCTGTCTGTACCATTCCGAGCGTAGGCTTTCATTTTTATTTCGAATTTGATTTTTGTCTTTTTGTGTTGTTTTGTTGCTGTTGTTTTTGTTGTTGTTGTTCTTGTTGTTGTTTGTAACTTTTTCTTTTATTCACCTTTTGCTTCATAACAAACGGACATCAAACACACAATGTGGCAATGAAAAATGACAACAACAAAAATATATCGACATATGAAAAGACAATGTTGACATATGAACTCCGTGTAGCATACAGAATATACAGAATATTTTATACACTGGGGGTTTGAAATTGAACGTCAAGATCTAAGCACATGTCAACATTTTTTTTAGAATTTGTTTCACAAATAAATTATTTATTTGTTTATATATATATTTATTTATTTATTTATTTATATTTATTTGTTTATTTATTCATTTTTATTTATTTATGTATTCTTTTTGCTGAACGATAATCAAGCGTTAACGAACAATGTGATAACAAGAAATGATATCAATTTATACAAATGTTGTTGTTGTTGTTGTTAAGTGTGTGTGTATGTTTGTTTTTGTGTACATTGCCTTAAACTTTTCTTTTTCTTGTCATTTACTGTAGGCCCTATGTTCTGACAGTATTGATAACCTGTTCTTAACATGGAAATGTGCAATGCCCATTGACCTCAAATTTGCTTGAACTTACGTTTCCAATATGGACTTCTGCATAATCTTGACACGTGTATCGTGTGTGTATGTGTGTGTGTGTGTATGTATGTGTGTGTATGTATGTGTGCATGTATGTGTGTATGTATGTGTATGTGTGTGTATATGTGTGTGTATGTGTGTGTATGCACACATATTGACTCTATCTATATGCATGAATATGCACTTGTATGCTGTGTGTGTATTTGTGTGCATCATCGTTTAATAAATTGTGTGTAAATTTCTTCTTTGTGTCAGTATGTGAATATGAATTGTGTGTGCGTGAGTGTGTGTGCGTGTGTGTGACAAATTTCTAGAAGGATCATATTTTCCCTTTATATGTTTGCCAAGTCAAATGTGTATTAGTGAAATTCCCAGAAAAAAATCTGCTGCTGTTGTTGCTCTAGAACAACGTGTAAAGAAGAAAAAAGATTGATAACTGTGAGATCGAATTCCAACCTTGTATTGGTAATACATCAATCAGAAATATACACAAATCTTGCCTGTGGTTTCTTTCTTTCTTTCTTTCGTTTTTCTTTCTTTCTTTCTTTCTTTCTTTCTTTGTGTGTATTTAATTCCGTATTGATAAATGTCCGGGTTCCAAGTAATCCATGACCTAGATGTTATGTGCTCTGCAAAGGTATTTTGTTGTGAATTAATGGTTCAGACGTTCGCCTGCCAATAACTAAACTCGAGGTTCCAGGGTTGACTCCCCATAGAGGTCTCGACTTCTCTCCTCAGTTTGACCGGAAAATTGAGCCAAACGTCTAGTCCTTCGGAAAGGGACGAAAAACGAGTCGGACCTGTGTGCTTTGTGACTGCGCACGCTGAAGATCCCAAGGCAGTTAAAAATCGTGAAGGGCAGGGTATTGCCTGGCTGCCTTTGTATAAAACATTGGAGAGATAAGTTGATTTTCCAGGTCCCACCCCTTGAAGACTAATTAGCCTCCTTGCTATTACATTCTTGCAAGTTGACGACTCCGAAGACAGAGCAATGCTTCTAGTCTTTAATGGAAGAGACTGACTGATTCTCAACTGACACTTATATACATGTTAACATGAACAGCAATCAGATACACGTTCGGTTCACATTTACACGAATATCATATTTACACAAATATCATGTTTACACGAATATCTCGTCATTGAGTATGTAAGGCTGCATTATAAATTACAGTCTCAATAGCAAACCTCACACTTGCCTTTCTGAAGTCTTGTCCTTTTTAGTTCCCGTGAATGGATACGGCAGATCTTTGCTGGCTGGAACGTGTTTGTGTCATTGTACAGCCAGTGGCGTTCCTCTCATGTCCCTTGGCTTGACAAGACGGATGTGAGGCATCTGCAGTAGCTGAGGGTGGTCCTCTTGAGGCTCAGGACCTGGAGCTGTTCAGTCCCGTAGGGTCCTTAATGGACAGGCACCATTCTCGACAGATGTTCATGGCCCTATAGACACTTGCATTATATTATATACTACCATGGTTTGCTTTGGCTGACCATGAGCAACAGCCGCAATGAGAATAGAAAACGATATAAGCTCTTTCCAAAATACCAAAAGAGGAGTCAGGCAAGGTTGTGTTCTGTCACCAGATCTGTTTTCACTTTACAGCGAAAACATCATGAGAAACCTTGAAGAATACCCTGGATTAAAGTTTGGAGGAAAAATGATAAACAACATTCGTTAAACAGGTGACACTGTGGTAATTGCAGAAAATGAAAGAGACTTACAAAACCTTGTGAATATACTAGAAATAGACAGCAAAAATAAAGGGTTGGAGGTTAAATAGCAAGACGACGGAAGTCATGATAATCAGTGAAAAACATGAAATCCCCTCATGCAAAGTTACAGCAAATGGCACAACTTTGAGACAGGTTGATAAGTTTAGACATCTGGGAACGGTCATCTCACTGGACGGCAGATGCACATCAGAAATAGCCAGCAGAATGGGCCAAGCCAAAACAGCATTCAATAAGATGAAAAGCATTCTTACCAACAAATGCCTATCAATTAACATCAGAAAGAGAGCTCCAAAACAAGTGTGACTGCCCGCGCCCAAGCAAACAGGAGGAGAGAGAAAGAGAGTTCTTGAATTTTTGTATAGAACCGATAATGTTAAACGGTTGTGAGGCGTGGACAGTCAACACGCAAAGCCAGAACAAGATTGAGGCAGCCGAAATAATGTGGTTACTAAGAAGAATGTTGAGAGTTCCATGGACAGCAAAGAAAACAAACGACACAGTCTTGATGGATGCAGACACAAGAAGATCATTCATAAGGAAGATTAGGAAGAGACAAGCAACATTTATAGGCCATTTTATGAGGAAAGGGGAATTAGAGCACCTGGTCACAACAGGAAGTGGAGGGAAAGAGAGCACCAGGTAGACCCAGGGAGAAAAATATTGGACGGACTTGCAGGGTGGCTGAGGACAGAGAGGGTGGAAGATGTGCGTGCGGTGACAAGGGATAGATGGATATGGAGGGCCATGATCGCCGACGCCATGCGGCAGGGCACATGATGATCATGATGATGATGGTGATGATGATGATGATGGTTGGCTGGAAGGCGCTAGCAGGCCTGGTACCCCCGATGTGACCGTCTAGGTTTTCTATAGGAGTTGCTCCACCCTTAGTTCATGGCCAGAAGACCTGCCTTGTAAGCATAGAAGACTTGGATTTCAAGTGTCCCTCACATATCTGATAGCTCCATCGTAGAACACTTAGGGTATACTTTCCCCGTGGGGATGCCGGGGGCTCTTTCAGTATAAATAGTATCCCCACCTTCTGGAAATTCTGTGCTAGAAACTTCCTTCTTTTCTGTCACTCTCTTTGCTGCTTTTTTCCTCTTTGGCTTTCTGTCATTTCTTCCTATCATTATCTGCCTCGCTGGTCCATTCACTTGTATGTGTTCGATAAAGTCTTACGTACTTTCTCTTATGATTGACAATTGGATAGATGTACTTAATTGCATTTTTGGCTCTAGGTAATTGAGATAGGTAATTTAGGCCTGTTTTTATATATGCTCTAGAATCCTTAGTTATGTTTAAATTTGTATTCAGGCATGTTTGTTAAATCCCCTGTGTGATAAATTGGACGAAGTGGTCAACGTCAGGGGCATTTCGTTAGATTATGTACGCGAATGCATTGACATGTGTACCGTACTTAATTTTCTTTCCCCTTTTTTTTTCCTGTTGAAGTATTGTGTGTGTGTGTTGAAATGGTTATAGGCCCTGATATGGCTCTATGCAGTCGGCTGGGCTTTAAACAAAAATAACAATAACAACAAGCATCCAAACAACCATACAAAGTCTAGTGGAGGAAGCAGAAATTCCCCAGCTGACTGGGGATCCGACCCTGAAAGCCTTTCACATCCTGGGCAGGCACATAAATCCTTGGATTCCCGCACCCTGTCCACCAGCTTTCCGCATCGTCAACCGTGCTAGCAAGGCAAAAACTTAAACCCTATGGCTCCCTCACCCTAT
>JAPXFY010000026.1:22158085-22178085 GCA_030674185.1 Monoplex corrugatus
TCTGTCTGTCTGTCTGTCTGTTTATCTATCTATCTGTCTGTCTGTCTATCTATCTATCTCTCTCTCTCTCTCTCTATCTATCTATCTATCTATCTATCTATCTATCTATCTATCTATCTGTCTGTCTGTCTATCTACCTATCTATCTATCTGTCTATCTGTCTACCTACATTGTATGTATGTATGTATGCATGTATCTTTCTATCTCTCTCTCTCTATCTATCTATCTATGTTTATCTGTCTATCTGTCTACCTATCTACATGTATATTTATCTGTCTATCTGTCTACCTATGTATGTATGTATGCATGTATCTTTCTATCTCTCTCTCTCTCTCTCTCTCTCTCTCTCTCTATCTATCTATCTATCTATCTATCTATCTATCTATGTTTATCTGTCTATCTGTCTACCTATGTATGTATGTATGCATGTATCTCTCTCTCTCTCTATCTATCTATCTATCTGGAAAAACAGACAAAAGGACAGAAATCGAAAGCTATTTCATGAGGTCTTGTGCAGAATGCCCACCAACCTCAGAATAGCTTTTAGAGAGCATTTGGCGACATTTCGTCCTGTATTCAGACAGCCCCTTTAAGAGAAAGAGAGAGAGAGAGGGGGGGGGATAAAGCAATGAGTTTGTCTCTGCCTGCTGTATATAAGAAACATGTGAACCAACAGACATCACAGAGTAGACAAGATGATCACGTCAGCACTGACCCTGGTTCTTGCAATGGCACACACATGGGCCCATGTCCAAGTTCCTCCTGACAGTGAGCACATCACACTGTCTCCGTCCATGGAACACAGGATGGACACACTGGAACATCTGCTTTGGAAGCAAGAAGCTAAGCTGTCACAACAAGAAGTTCAACTCAACGAACAAGAGAAACTACTCCGTTTGCAAGGTGAGAAACTGTCCATCATGGAAGATTTGCTTCGTCAACAAGACACTGAACTATCTGACACAAAAGCTGAACTATCTGACACAAAAGCTGAACTGTCTCACACGAAAGCTGAACTGTCTGACACAAAAGCTGAACTGTCTCACACTAAAGTTGAACTGTCTGACACAAAAGATGAACTGTCTCACACTAAAGCTGAACTGTTTGACGCAAAAGTAGTGCTTGGTAAACTTACACAGTCCATTCAAGAAATGTCTGGGCAGAGTTCTAAGCTGGACCAGTTACAACGTCCGTCCCATCCACCAGGAGATATCATCCAGCCACCAAATGCCCAATACATACACGCTAGGCCTAAGGTTGACGTTCGCTTGACCAAGCGGCCGTCTACTGTTGCCATGAACGTGTCCAGTGTCGTAGAAGCAAAGGTACCTACACTGTCAGACAACACAAACAGTTCATCATCACACCACGTCACGTCTCGCTCTGATGACGGAGGTCCCCTGGAGGTGGTTGTCAGTTACCTCAGCCAGAAGGTGACAGAGATGGATGTAGACATACAGATCTTAAAGAACAGCAACACCCAGCATGACGTGAACATCCAAAACGCCCAGAGCTCAACCTTCATTCACTGGGGCAGCTCTCAGTGTGGCGGTCTGTCCCAGCTGGTCTATTCTGGTGTGGTGGGAGGGTCGTTCTCTGAAAACACTGGTGCTGCCACCAACTACCTCTGTCTCACTCTGTCTCCTGTCATCATCGATCATTGGATTTCCATTTACTCTGCCAGTCTGTTCGGCGCTCAGTACGAGACTGGGGATTCTCACGATGAGCAGGATCCTGTGTGTGCCGTGTGTCGATCCACGCTATCCACCACTGTGATGATACCAGGCACCAACGTGTGTTCTCAAGGCTGGCATCTGCATTACTCAGGATTACTCATGGCCGGCAACCCAGGAAGTAAAGGTGGTTCAGAATACATCTGTGTGGACTCCAAGCTAGAGTCCAGTATGCACAGCGAGGCCGACGAAGACGGAATGCTGTTGTACTACACAGTGACTCAATGCGGTTCCCTCCCTTGTCCCCCATACGTCGACAGAAATATTGTCACATGTGCCGTTTGTGGTAAATGAGCGTTAGTGAGCGCTCTGGGCCACACCAGACTGAAGAAGAAACAACCCGATGGGATGACTGGATGCTCACCAGAGACAGCAGTTCGTTGAGTTGTCTACCTTGAGGGGTCTTCCTCGGGTCAAGTCTTGGTTATGTGTTTGGCTCTGTCCCTTGTTCGAGTTTTGTTCTTTTATTTTCTTTTGTGTCTGTGCTTAAAACATACAGGCCTGAATGCAGTCTCAAGTCAAACAACCAGAAGCTTCTGGCAAAAATCAAAATCAAAATACAATACCATAGGACACCGAGCCTTCCGTTGCCAAGCCCCATTTGTCTGGAACGATCTGCCTTTTTCTCTCCGCTGTTCATCATCTCTCTCTTCTTTCAAGGCGGGCCTCAAAACTCATATTTTGATAAATACTACCATTAATGAAACATGATTTTTGATCTTTCTGATTCAGTAATGTATCTATTAGTACTTGCTTGCAACAGATGTGCTAGTGTGTGTGTTTGGGGGGGGGGGGGGGGGAGGACTAGGAGTGGGAGTTAGTATAATTGACCACTAGGCATAGGGCTGATTGTGAAAAATGAACTGATTATTAATGTAAAGCGCAGTGAGTCTTTACCTATGTGTAGGAGAATAGCACTATATGAAAGTGATTTATTATATTTTTATTATTCAACGTCTTTTCACTGTAAATGATATACTGTCTTGTGTGAATGGCAGTCGCGTGGATCGGAGATCGTCAGATGGCTCCTGTTCTTTTCATTGTATGAGATCTTTAAACGTATAGAGCAATAGAAGTGTTTAGGTACGTTTTTGGGGTAACAAGTTATATTTTGTCTGTCACACTGACGATATCAAGTGGAAATGTCAGTCTAGGCATCACTGTCTTCAAAAGCTTAGGCCCTTTTTGTCGTTGATTTTTGGAAATGTTTTTACATATTAATTTTGCGTGATAATATGGGTGATTGAGTGTTAAGTGTAATATTGTTTTGGATAGACATGTCGGTAGAAAAGTTGTGAATGAGAGACAGATGAGTGTTATACAGATGTCGTGTGGTGTGTTAGTTTCAGTTTCAGTTTCAGTTTCTCAAGATGACGTCTCCACGCTCGGAATGAATTCCATACGCACTAACGTCACAGGTACCATGTGTATGGTGATCCACATAAACCAATGAGCTGGCCAGGTCCTGAGGCCCTACCTAGACTATGTTTCACCTAGTCTATATTTTTATACTGGTATCTTATAAGCCTACTGCTGGCATATCTTAGTTACATGTAAATGACATGTGTATGTATCTTATCTTCAAAAAAAGGAATATACATATAAAGTAAACAAATAAATGATTAAAGGTCTGAATCACAACACAGCTAGTTATTTTTTATAAACTCGTCACACATGACAGACCTCCCCCCCCCCCCCCCCAAGTCAATGTTCAAATGCTCAGCTGTCTATCAACTAGGTGAAGACAATTTTTTTTTTTTAATCACAGATAGGTATGTAAGTAAGTGAGTTAGTAAGTAAGTAAATAAGTGAGTGAGTGAGTGAGTGAGTGAATAAGAAGTAAGTAAGTAGGTGAATAGACAAATACAAAATAAAGGAGTATGTAGATAAATAAACAGGTAAGAGATAAAAATAACAAATAACAGTAAATACATGCATAATTATACCCACATACCCTCACACAGACATACACACGTAGACCTACATTCATACAAACATGTGGACACAGCATGGTGGTGTGTTAGGTTGGGATAATTGCATGTGAGCAAACTCATGACCTTGCGAACCGCTATGAAGTCTTGCCATTTGGGAGACGGTCTCGGTCTTTCCGGACGAGCTCCCTTACTTACTTTTTTTTTCCATTTTTTTAATTCATTTTTTAACAGTGAATAGACATCAACAAACAATGTAGTAATAATAATAATAATAATAATTAATAATAATTACAATATTTATATAGCGCAAAATCTTGATAAAATCAAATCTAAGCGCTGAAACAGACACGCACGCACGCACACACACGCACGCACACACACACAACACACACACACAACACACACACACACACACACACACACACACACACACACACACCACACACACCCCACACACATGCATGGCTATAAATGGGGAGAAAGAATAAACGCAATGGAAAATTATTAAGAGCATATAATATACAATTATATATAACAATGTGATTCCCCTCCGAGTGGAGACAGGCTGCAGAGGGGGTTGAGTGAGGTCAGGATTTTATGCAGAGGAGAAAAGGTGAGTTTTGAGAGCGGACTTGAAGGAGACAAAAGTAGGTTGCTGACGGACTGAGAGAGGAAGTTTGTTCCAGGAGAGTGGACCAGAAACAGAGAAGGCTCGTGGACCATAGGTATTGAGCTTAGTGCGTGGAAAGCGAAAAGTCAGAGGATCGGAGGCAGAGCGGAGGGTTCGTGAGGGAACATAGATCTCAAGTAGGCTTGACAGGTAATCGGGGGCTGCGTTATTGAGGCTTTTGTAGCACATGGTGTCTAGTTTGTACTGTATGCGCTTTGATACAGGGAGCCAGTGAAGTTGTGCCAGGAGAGGAGATATGTGGTCAGCTTTTTTCTTTTTGAGTACAAGGCGTGCAGCATTGTTTTGAATGCGCTGTAGGGTGTGAATGGTGGAGGCAGGAAGACCAGACAGGAGTGAATTGCAATAGTCAATGCGAGACATTATGAAGGAGAGAACGAGTTTTGCAGTTGTTTCGACAGAGAGATACTTTCTGATCAGGCTTATACGATGGAGGTGATAGTAACAAGATCTGGCAGTTTGAGAAACAAAGTTGTTCATGGAGAGGGTAGAGTCAAGGCAGACACCAAGGTTTTTAGCTGAATCAGAAATTGGGACTGATGTGTTACATAATGGGAGAGAAAGAGAAGGCAGCTGAGAAAGTTTCTGACGGGTGCCAATGAGGATAGCTTCTGTCTTGTCGTCGTTCAGCTGAAGTTTATTGTATGTCATCCAGTTCTTAATGTCCGAGTAACACTCGGTGGTGCGAGTCAAGAGGCGCTGTATATTGTCAGGTGAGTCACTGTCTTGAAGTTGGGTGTCGTCAGCATAGAAGTGGTGTTTTATAGAGTGGAAGTTGATGATGGTGGACAGGGGGGAGGTGTAAAGAGTAAAAAGAACAGGGCCAAGGACAGATCCTTGTGGAACACCACAGGTCAGGTATGCAGGTTGAGAGTAAATGCCATTGATGAGAACAGTTTGTTTTCTGTTTGATAGATATGAAGTGAACCAGGAGAGAGCAGTGTCAGAGATGCCAAAAGTATGATGGAGTCTAGAAAGGAGAATACCATGATCAATGGTATCAAAGGCTGCAGAAGATCAAGGAGTGTGAGGAGAGAGACTTTGCCAGTATCAGTTGCAAGGAGGAGATTGTTGAGAATGTGTAGTAGGGCAGTTTCAGTGCTATGGCACTGGCGGTAAGCTGACTGGAAAGGATTGAGGAGTTTGTTGGCAGACAGGTGAGAGTTCAGCTGGTTGAGGACAACTTTTTCAAGGAGTTTTGACAAGAAAGAGAGATTAGAGATAGGCCGGTAATTTTTCAGTTTATTTGGGTCTAAGTTGTATTTCTTGAGGAGAGGGTGAACAATAGCAGACTTGAAAGAATCTGGGACAGTTCCAGTTTGAAGAGAAGTGTTGATGATGTCAGTGATGAATGGGAGGAGAGTAGGGAGACAGTCGGAAAAGAGAGAACCTGGAAGAGGATCCAGTTCGCAGGTTTTGAACAAACAAACAAACAAACAAAAAACAATTTCAATTCATACATATAAGAGGAACGACGTTTTAGACATCTGACAACATACAACATATAGAAGACAAAAAAAGGAAAAAAAAAAAAAAACCATGGGAGATTTCAAAGTGAACATCAAGATTTCAAACATGTCATAAAGATGAATTTGTTTTTTATTAAGAAAACAGTGGTTTACAGTTATTCCATTGAGCATTAAAAGACGGACAAATGAAAGCCGTCCACTCTGGCATTACACTGTTCAATTCTGAATCTTATTTAATAATCTTTGATAAGTACGTATGTTCGAAATACATTTGTTAATCTTACCAGGTTTTGTTTTTTTTTATCTTATTTTACTTTTTTATTTATTTACTTTTTTTTAATGTACAGAATGATATTTTTCACATTGGAAGTTCAAAAATGAACACCAAGATCCAACGCATGTCAACATTTCCCCTACTTACTTACTTACTTACTTACTTACTTACTTACCAACTTGATTACTTATTAACTCACTTACTTACTTACTAACTTGATTACTTACTTACTAACTCATTTACTTACTAACTCACTTACTTACTAACTCACTTACTTACTAACTCACTTACTTACTTACTTACTCACTCACGAACTCACTTAGTTACTAACCCACTGACTTACGAACTCACTTACTTACTAACTCACTTACTTACTTACGAACTCACTTACTAACTCACTTACTTACTTACTAACTCACTTACTTACTAACTCACTTACTTACTTACGAACTCACTTACTAACTCACTTACTTACTTACGAACTCACTTACTAACTCACTCACTTACTTACTAACTCGCTTACTTACTTACGAACTCACTTACTAACTCACTTACTTACTTACTAACTCGCTTACTTACTTACGAACTCACTTACTAACTCACTTACTTACTATTACTTACTTACTCACGAACTCACTTACTAACTCACTTACTTACGTACTTACTTACTCACGAACTCACTTAGTTACTAACCCACTGACTTACGAACTCACTTACTTACTAACTCGCTTACTTACTTACGAACTCACTTACATACTAACTCACTTACATAATTACCTATCTATGATTAAGAAAATATTGTTTTCACCTAGCTGATAGACAGCTGAGCATTTGGGCATTGACTGGGGGGGTGGGATTCTGTCATGTGAGACGATTACAGTATACATGTAGCTAGTTGTGTTGTGATTCAGACCTTTAATTATGTATTTATTTACTTTATGTATATATGTTCCTTTTTTGAAGGTAAGATACACACATACACATGTCATTTACATATAACCAAGATTATTCCAGTGGTAGGCTGATAAAATACCAGTATGAAATGTAGACTAGGTAAAACATAGTCTAGGTAGGGCCTCAGGACCTGGCCAGCTCATGGGTTTATGTGCAGGCTTAAGGCATGTGCCACGGTCACCATACACGTGGCACCTGTGACGTTCGTCCACATGGAATTCGTTCCGAGCGCGGAGACGCCATTTTGAGAAACTGAAACTAAAACTTAGAAACATCAATTGTTGACTGATCAGATGTACGCAAAGTTTCCTCCCCAATTCATCTGATTTTTGACTCAAGACGCTGTCTGAAGCATGTATGGCCAGTTGATATAGGGTGGGGTGTGTGTGTGTGTGTGTGTACTTTGTGTGTTTTTGTTTGCGCGCGCGTGTGTGTGTATGTACGTGTGTGTGTGTGTGTGTGTGCGTGCGTATGTGTGTGTATGTGTGTGTATGTGTATGTGTCTGTGTGTATGTGTGTATGTGTGTGTATGTGTGAGTGTGTGTATGTGTGAGTATTGTGTGTGTGTGTGTGTGTGTGTGTGTGTGTGTGTGTGTGTGTGTTTTGTGTGTGTGTGTATGTTTGTTCGTTCTTTGATTCAACGTCTTTTCACTATAAGTGTGAGTATGTGTGTGTGTGTGAGAGTTTGTGTGTATGTGTGAGTGTGTATGTGTGTGTATATGCATGTGTGTCTGTGTGCATGTCTGTCTGTACGTGTGTGTACGTGTGTGTATGTGTGTATGTCTGTGTGTACGTGTGTGTATGTGCGTGTGTATGTGTGTATGCATGTGTACGTGTATGTGTGTGTGTGTATGTGCGTGTATGTGTCTATGTGTGTGTATGTGTGTATGTGTATGAGTGTACATGTATGTGTGTATGTGTGAATGTATGTGTGTGTGTGTGTTGCCTGCATCTGTATGTGTATGAATTAAATCAAATATGATTTACTGACTGAATTGTTTATTTACGGATCGATTTCTTTCTATGATTGAATAACTTATGTGGTGGTGGTGATGGTGGTAGATATGTGGTGGAAGGAAGCTGGTGGATAGGGTGAGGGAATCAAAGGGTTAAGATTTTTGCAGCTGGTGAATAGAGTGCGGGAGTCAAAGGGTTAAATATGAATTGAGTTAATGTAGGAAGTTCTGGTATTGTAATGTAAATGATTTACCTGTTCGTGTGGTATGTTCGTACACTTACGTGTGGAGGGCTACGGTGTTGTTTCCCTTTCTTGAGATAATAAAGGTTGGCCAGATCTGATTTCACTTGGTGTTCCTTCTTTCTGTTCTATCTCTGTCATGTGGTCTCTTCATTGTGTATGTCATCTCTTTGTCCCTTTCTCTCTCTGTGTCTCTGTCTGTCTGTCTGTCTCTGCCTCTGTCTCTGTCTGTCTGTCTCTCTCTGTCTCTTTCTCTCCCTCTCTGTCTCTCTCTCTCTTGGTCTCGCTCTCTCTCTCTCTCTCTCTCTCTATCTCTTTTCTGTGTGTCTCTCTCTCCCATCTGTGTCATGTGATCTCTTCATTCTGTAAGTCATTTTTTTGCCCTTTTGTCTCTCTCTCTCTCTCCCCCTCTGTCTGTCTGTCTCTCTCTGTCTGTCTATCTGTCTGTTTGTCTGTCTGTCTGTCTGTCTCTCTCGCCCATCTGTGTCATGTGATCTCTTCATTCTCTGTCATCTTTTTGTCCTTTTGTCTCTGTCTGTCTGTCTGTCTCTCTCTCTCTCTGTGTCTCTGTCTGTCTGTCTGTCTGTCTGTCTGTCTCTCCCCCCCCCCCCCATCTGTGTCATGTGATCTCTTCATTCTCCATGTCATCTTTTTGTCCTTCTCTCTCTCTGTCTCTGTCTCTCTCTCTCTCTTTCTCTGCCTCTCTCTCTCTGTCTGTCTGTCTGTCTCTCTCTCTCTCTGATATTTTGATTTGTTGGATGATCGACTAACTGATGAATGATGGATTGATTGATTACTGATAGATCGGTTGATTGATTGATTGGTTGGTTGATGGATTTATTGATTGATTGATTGATTGATTAGATGATTGATTGATACATTCACCGGTTAATTAATTGATAGGTTAGATGCTTAATCAATTGATAGATTATATTTCACAATGTGGATGAGTCTCTGGTTGATTGAGCTGGCCGGTGATTATCACTTTGCTAAGTACTCCATTGATAACTGATGGACGATTATCATTTGGATAAGTAAATTCATTGTTATACATTTTACTAAGGAATTTATTGGTCATCGATTAATTGGTCGGACGATTGATACATAGGAGGCTTTGTTTGATTATTTACTAATTTAACCAAGAGATTTGGCTGAGAGTTAATGCCAGTTGTTCTCTTTGATGATCAAACTGTTGATCAGATGATTTTTTTTGTCTATCTAAGTGATGTATAGTTGTTTGAACTAAAAGACGTAATGTAAATCATAATTCTAATATTACGATTAAATATCTGCGACGTATTACAAAACGTAGAGGTCTTTTGATTCTTTAACATAGTTGTGATTACTGTGCAGTGTATATTCTTTTTATATATATTTGTGTATATGTACATGTATACGTATTGTACTGGAATATATATGTGTGTTAATATGAAATATGTGTGGAATTGTCAAGACCCGGATCCCTTCCCCATTTCATCCATGCGTTTGTATTGTGGCCTAAGGCCGATGTACAATAAACAATTCTGAGTTCTGAGTTCTGAGTTCTGAGTTCTCTCTCTCTCTCTTTATACTGTTTAATTTCCTATGTCACCTTAATGGCCTCAGAATCTGGGACAATTGTTTTCACAATGCTGTTATGATGATGACGATGGGGACGATAATCTTGATGGTATGGAGTTCCATCAAAAGAAAAGAAACGAGACAGTCTTGAAGGAGGCAGACACAAAAAGATCATTAACAAAGAAGATCAGGAAAAGATTAGCAACTCTTACAGGACATTTTTGGGAGAAAAAGAAATTAGAGAACCTGGTCACAACATGAAAGCTGGAGGGAAAGAGAACACTAGATAGACCCAGGGAGAAAATATTGGACGGACTTGCAGGGTGGCTGAGGATAGAGAGGGTGGGAGATGTACTTGCAGCGAGAAGGGATAGATTTGTATGGAGGGCCATGATCGTCAACGCCATGCCGTAGGGCAGATGATGATGATGATGATGATAATGATGATGATGGTGATGATGATGATGATGGAGTTCCATCCTGGATTGAGACTACAGGGCTTACTCTACTCTTTCACACTCTATCCTGGAGTCAGCCAGGCCCTAGAGATACAGATACTTGCGGTGCTGGTCAGGAGATTTGAGCAAAACTCTTAACCCTTTGACTCACGCACCCTGTCCATCAGCATCCTGCATTGTCAATCATGCTAACAAAGTAAAACCTTAACCCTTTGTGAAAAGACGTAGAATAAGACTTTTCTTTCTCTAACGATAGCTATTCAGACTATCGCTGTAACTAATCTTCATTCACCTCAAAATATGAATGTTTCTGTCTGTTACAACGCCATTTGCAAGTGTGGCTTTTCTTTTGCTTACTCTGTACTCTAAATATTGTTTGCCTTTCTAGAAAAAATTTATTTGGCAATGATATCGTAAACAGTAACTGAAATGTGGTTTCTAAGAAGAATGTGACAGCAAAGAAAGCAAACGAGACAGTCCTAAAGGAGGCAGACTCAAGAAGCTCATTAATAATAATATAAACAGATTAGGAAAATGGCAAGCAACATTTATAGGACACACTATGAGGAAAGGGGAATAAGAACACCTGCTCACAACAGGAAAGATGGAGGGAAAGAGAACACCAGGGAGACCCAAGGAGAAAATATTGGACGGACTTGCAGGGTGGCTGAAGACAGAGAAGCTGGGAGATGTACTTGCAGCGACAGGAGATAGATTCGTGTGGAGGGCCATGATAATAATAATAATAATAATAATATAATGATAATAATGTTTATTTGTATAGCGCATATTCCATATAAAAACATGCTCACCAGCGCTTCACATTTTGCAAAAAATGCAAATGGTGAAAAAAAAATGTTCACAATTACATACACAATAAGATAACAACAAACATTAAAGCTGTACAAGTAAGAAGACACATAAGAAACCACAGAATATTAAAATTTAAACACTGACTTATGTAATGAAAAAAGATTAACAGATTTTTCATATGAATAAAGAGGCATACTGTGTTTATATATTGCTGCGTGTGTGTGTGCGTGCATACGTGTGTGTGTGTGTACGTGTGCGTGTGTGTGTGTTCGTGTGTGTGTGTGTGTGTGTGTGTGTGTGTGTGCGTTGCTGTGCGCGTGTGTGTATGTATGAATGTGTGTGTGTGTTTGTGTGTGTGTGTGTGTGCTATGTTTGCATGCGTGTGTGTGGTACAGAAAGTTATAATCAATATTTTGAATGAAGATAAAAACACAGAAAAATTCTAATTCATATACAGGAAAAACATTATAACTTCAGTATTACAGCATTAACACCTTGACAGTCAAAATTACCTCACAAATTATAAACTATTCGCATATCATATATCACAATTTACATACAAACAAAGATTAAGAAATTTCTTAAAGTATTTCAGTCTCTTTCCCACTCAATTTCTCCCCTATCACCTCCTCAGCTGTACACATACAGTGATACACACACATGCTCACTCATGCACACACACACACACACACACACACACACACACACACACACACACACCACACACACACACACACATACACACATGCACGCACACACACACCTCGCTCTATAGGCCCTTATACAAAATACTGTTACACAGGCAGGAGAAATTAGTCTGATGATAGACTTGCAAACTAAGGCTCTTCAGGTTAGATGAGTTTGAAAGAGGTGGGTTTTCAGGTGCTGTTTGAAGGTTGAGAAGCACTTAGTTTTTCTGAGAGACAGTGGTAAAGAGTTCCATACATTTGGGCCAAAGACAGAGAAAGACTTTTTACCAAAGGTGTCTAGAGAGAAGCGAGGAACAGTCAACAGTGAGGTGTCAGAACAGCGGAGCGTTCGAGAAGGTTTGTAACCCTGCAGGAGGTTGGCAAGACAGGATGGCATGTTCTCATGATAGATACACTGAAAGTAGAGACAGGCAACTTTATATTGAATCCTAGCCTTTACCGGGAGCCAATGAAGTGTTCTAAGCATAGATTTTGCACTCTCACGCCAGGGCTTGCCAACTCCATGCGGCAGAGCACAGGTGATGATGATGATCGTAAACAGTTGATCCTTTTCAAAATATTCTAACTATTCCATGAGCGCTCATTGTAGAAATGAGTACACAGAGCTAGCTATATGGTTCTCGTACTCAGCTAGCCTGCATAGTGATATACATATAAGCTTACTTATACCCAAGCTGACGAATATTATCATCAGTCGTCTTCACGCGGCTGTCGGCTGAAAGCTGACCCTAATTATCTGTACCCTCTCTTCATTAACTCTTTGACTCCTGCGGCCTGTCTACCAGCACCCTTCATTGTCAACCATGCTCACAAAGCAAAAACTTAACCCTTTGACTCCTTCACCCTCTACACCAGCTCCCTGCAGGATAGAATGCGGGAGTCAAGGGTTAAGTTTTTGCAGTTGTGGATAGGGTGCCGGGAGTCAAAGGGTTAATTTTTTTCAGTTGGTGGATAGGGTGCGGAGTCAAAGGGTGAAGTTTTTGCAGTTGTTGGATAGGGTGCGGGAGTCAAAGGGTTAAGTTTTTGCAGTTGGTGGATAGGGTGCCGGGAGTCAAAGGGTTAAGTTTTTGCAGTTGGTGGATAAGGTGCGGGAGTCCAAGGGTTAAACCAGTTGTCAGAGCAACCATGCTCATAATACAGGGAGTGTGTGTTCAACACTCGGACAGGCCACTTTTTATTATTATTATTATTATTGGCCGGTTGGTTCTTTTGCCAGAGCCGTGGATTCGAAGATCTGATATCTAGAGTTTAGTCCCTTAGTCCCTTGCTAGCAACATTAACAACGTTTTAACGCTGCCCATCCTTCAAGTTTCCATCATTCTGGTGGAGTGTCAGCTTAGTGTCTGGTGGGGTGTCTACCTAGTGTCTGGTGGAGTGTCTACCTAGTGTCTGGTGGAGTGTTAGCTTAGTGTCTGGTGGAGTGTCTACCTAGTGTCTGGTGGAGTGTCTACCTAGTGTCTGGTGGGGTGTCTACCTAGTGTCTGGTGGAGTGTTAGCTTAGTGTCTGGTGGGGTGTCTACCTAGTGTCTGGTGGAGTGTTAGCTTAGTGTCTGGTGGAGTGTCTACCTAGTGTCTGGTGGAGTGTTAGCTTAGTGTCTGGTGGGGTGTCTACCTAGTGTCTGGTGGAGTGTTAGCTTAGTGTCTGGTGGGGTGTCTACCTAGTGTCTGGTGGAGTGTCTACCTAGTGTCTGGTGGAGTGTTAGCTTAGTGTCTGGTGGGGTGTCTACCTAGTCTGGTGGAGTGTCTACCTAGTGTCTGGTGGAGTGTTAGCTTAGTGTCTGGTGGGGTGTCTACCTAGTGTCTGGTGGAGTGTCAGCTTAGTGTCTGGTGGAGTGTCTACCTAGTGTCTGGTGGAGTGTCAGCTTAGTGTCTGGTGGGGTGTCTACCTAGTGTCTGGTGGAGTGTTAGCTTAGTGTCTGGTGGAGTGTCAGCTTTAGTGTCTGGTGGAGTGTTAGCTTAGTGTCTGGTGGAGTGTCAGCTTAGTGTCTGGTGGAGTGTTAGCTTAGTGTCTGGTGGGGTGTCTACCTAGTGTCTGGTGGAGTGTCAGCTTAGTGTCTGGTGGGGTGTCTACCTAGTGTCTGGTGGAGTGTTAGCTTAGTGTCTGGTGGGGTGTCTACCTAGTGTCTGGTGGAGTGTTAGCTTAGTGTCTGGTGGGGTGTCTACCTAGTGTCTGGTGGAGTGTCAGCTTAGTGTCTGGTGGGGTATCTACCTAGTGTCTGGTGGAGTGTCAGCTTAGTGTCTGGTGGAGTGTTAGCTTAGTGTCTGGTGGGGTGTCTACCTAGTGTCTGGTGGAGTGTCAGCTTAGTGTCTGGTGGGGGTCTACCTAGTGTCTGGTGGAGTGTCAGCTTAGTGTCTTGTGGAGTGTTAGCTTAGTGTCTGGTGGAGTGTCAGCTTAGTGTCTGGTGGAGTGTCAGCTTAGTGTCTTGTGGATTGTCTACCTAGTGTCTGGTGGAGTGTCAGCCCAGTGTCTGGTGGGGTGTCTACCTAGTGTCTGGTGGAGTGTCTACCTAGTGTCTGGTGGAGTGTCAGCCCAGTGTTCTGGTGGGGTGTCTACCTAGTGTCTGGTGGAGTGTCTACCTAGTGTCTGGTGGAGTGTCAGCCCAGTGTCTGGTGGGGTGTCTACCTAGTGTCTGGTGGAGTGTCAGCTTAGTGTCTGGTGGAGTGTCAACTTAGTGTCTGGTGGAGTGTCAGCTTAGTGTCTGGTGGAGTGTCTACTAGTGTCTGGTGGAGTGTCTACCTAGTGTCTGGTGGAGTGTCTACCTAGTGTCTGGTGGAGTGTCAACTTAGTGTCTGGTGGAGTGTCAGCTTAGTGTCTGGTGGAGTGTCAGCTTAGTGTCTGGTGAGTGTTAGCTGGAGTGTCAGCTTAGTGTCTGGTGGAGTGTCAACTTAGTGTCTGGTAGAGTGTCAACTTAGTGTCTGGTGGAGTGTCAGCTTAGTGTCTGGTGGAGTGTCAGCTTAGTGTTTCCATCATTCTAATGGAGTGTCAGCTTAGTGTCTGGTGGAGTGTCAGCTTAGTGTTTCCATCATTCTAGTGGAGTGTCAGCTTTAGTGTCTGGTGGAGTGTCAGCTTAATGTCTTGTGGAGTGTTAGCTTAGTGTTTCCATCTTTCTGGTGAAGTGTCAGCTTAGTGTCTGGTGGAGTGTCAGCTTAGTGTCTGGTGGAGTGTCAGCTTAGTGTCTGGTGGAGTGTCATCTTAGTGTCTGGTGGAGTGTCATTTTGTGTCTGGTGGAGTGTTAGCTTAGTGTTTCCATCCTTTTGGTGGAGTGTCAGTTTAGTGTCTGGTGGAGTGTCTGCTTAGTGTCTGGTGGAGTGTCAGCTTAGTGTCAGGTGGAGTGTCATCTTAGTGTCTGGTGGAGTCTCAGCTTAGTGTCTGGTGGAGTGTTAGCTTAGCGTTTCCATCCTTTTGGTGGAGTGTCAGCTTAGTGTCTGGTGGAGTGTCAGCTTAGTGTCTGGTGGAGTGTTAGCTTAGTGTCTGGTGGAGTATCAGCTTAGTGTCTGGTGGAGTGTTAGCTTAGTGTCTGGTGGAGTATCAGCTTAGTGTCTGGTGGAGTGTTAGCTTAGTGTCTGGTGGAGTATCAGCTTAGTGTCTGGTGGAGTATCAGCTTAGTGTCTGGTGGAGTATCAGCTTAGTGTCTGGTGGAGTGTTAGCTTAGTGTCTCCATCCTTTTGGTGGAGTGTCAGCTTAGTGTCTGGTGGAGTGTCAGCTTAGCGTCTGGTGGAGTGTCAGCTTAGTGTCTGGTGGAGTGTCAGCTTAGTGTCTGGTGGAGTGTCAAACTTAGTGTCTGGTAGAGTGTCAACTTAGTGTCTGGTGGAGTGTCAGCTTAGTGTCTGGTGGAGTGTCAGCTTAGTGTTTCCATCATTCTAGTGGAGTGTCAGCTTAGTGGCTGGTGGAGTGTCAGCTTAGTGTCTTGTGGAGTGTTAGCTTAGCGTTTCCATCCTTTTGGTGGAGTGTCAGCTTAGTGTCTGGTGGAGTGTCAGCTTAGTGTCTGGTGGAGTGTCAGCTTAGTGTCTGGTGGAGTGTTAGCTTAGTGTTTCCATCCTTTTGGTGGAGTGTCAGCTTAGTGTCTGGTGGAGTGTTAGCTTAGTGTTTCTATCCTTTTGGTGGAGTGTTAGCTTAGTGTCTGGTGGAGTGTCAGCTTAGTGTCTGGTGGAGTGTCAGCTTAGTGTCTGGTGGAGTGTCAGCTTAGTGTCTGGTGGAGTGTCAGCTTTGTGTCTGGTGGAGTGTCAGCTTAGTGTCTGGTGGAGTGTCAGCTTAGTGTCTGATGGAGTGTCAGCTTAGTTTCTGGTGGAGTGTCAGCTTAGTGTTTGGTGGAGTGTCAGCTTAGTGTCTGGTGGAGTGTCAGCTTAGGGGTTGGTGGAGTGTCTGCTTAGTGTTTGGTGGAGTGTCAGCTTAGTGTTTGGTGGAGTGTCAGCTTAGTGTTTCCATCCTTCTGGTGGAGTGTTAGCTTAGTGTTTCCATCCTTCTGGTGGAGTGTCAGCTTAGTGTTTCCATTCTTCTGGTGGAGTGTTAGCTTAGTGTTTCCATCCTTCTGGTGGAGTGTCAGCTTAGTGTTTCATAGATCACTCTCTCTGCCTCCCTATTTCAACACCTTGGCAGCGTGTGGAATTTTTCGCATGCTCAGCGAGCGTGAGAGGCATTGACTGACGGGGTGGGGAGGAGCGCATATGGAATTTTCTGAGTGCGATGAGTCCGTCTTGAACAAACGCCAAACACTTTGCCAGTACTCCATGTTGTATGATTAGACTGGCTACGTGCAGAAAAGCCACTTTCCTGTGCTTACTTTTTATTGTAACACTCGACCCACTAACTGCAGTCTTCGCTATCACAGCGAGCGTGACCTTTTCTGGTTCGTAGTGCATAATTCGAAGAGCAAAAAAAAGCAGACGACATTTTCAGTCAAGTCATTTCAGGGCTCTTTTTCGGTCTTGTCTCCGTCGGTGTGAAAAAAAACGAGGATGCACGGTGTATCAATCTAAATGCGATCATATTATTAATATCCGCAGGCTAACAGTTTAAGTATATGATCATTAACATCCAGTAGTCTGACAGTTTAAGTATACTTACAACACCGGGATTATCAGTAGATCGGGATCGTTTGGTGAACGTTGAGTAAAGCTTCGCCTTCATTTCTGGGTCAAGTTGTCCACTAATGTGACCAGCCAGGCTCTCCACAGCGAATCACGTCTCAGCTACAGTGCGCACACAATCGTTGTTCAAGTGGCTTCTCCGTGAGGTGACAGAGAAGAGGAAGTTGACAGAGAGAAGGTAAGTAGTATAGCAAAACATACTAGGCAGAACTGGGGTGGTTACACACACACACACTCATGTATATATACATACACATACTCACACACACACACACAAACATGTACACACATCCGTCTAATATCACTTACAATGAAAAGACGTTAAATCAAAGAACGAACGAACGATATACACACATATACACACACATTCATATACACACACACACATACAAATACGCACACAAACACACACTCATATACACACACATACACATACACACACACACTCATATACACACATACACATACTCACACACACTCATATACACATACATACACATGCACACACAGACACACATACAGACACGTACATAATTATACACATACACATACACACGCACTCACACACACACACAGACACACACACACACACACACAACAACACACACACACACACACGCACACACACACACACAACACACATACAACACGCACACACATACACACATATAAACACACAACACACAACACACAGCACACAAACACACACACACACAATACAATACACTACAATACAATATTTTATTTATATAGCACAAAATCTTGATAAAATCAAATCTAAGCGCTAAAACAGACACACACGCACGCACACACACGCACGCACGCGCGCGCGCGCACACACACACACACACACACACACACACACACACACACACAACAGATTTATCAGCCACCTCACAGACTGACTGAAAACATGACCATACCATCGGTAACTCTATGCAATTGTAGCGAATGATTATATACCACTTAAAGAAATCCGTAACATGGCTACTTGAGCGCAGTGTATTTTCGTGTTGAAATTCGAAAATATTTGTATGTTGCAGATTGTTATGAGAAGTTAATTAATTGTTAACATGTTGTACGTTATTATTTGACACTGATAATTCATTGTTTTTGAATTATTAATTGTAATTGTTCCCCTTCTTACATTCAAACTTCCACTACCTCCCCTTCCCCATCCCCACCCCCTTTTTGTCCATGTCCTTTTCTTTTTATTTCCCTCCCTCTCTCTCTCCCTCTCTCTGTCCCATCTGTGTTATGTGATCTCTGCATTCTCTATGTCATCTTTTTGTCCTTTTGTCTCTCTGTCTCTCTCTCTGTCTCTCTCTGTCTGTCTGTTTCTCTGTCGCTCGCTCTCTCTTTCTCTGTCTCTCTCTCTCTGTCTCTCTCTCTTTCTGTCTGCTCTCTCTCTCTCGCTCTCCCTCACACACAAACACACACACACACACTCTCTCTCTTTCTCTCTCTCTCTCTCTCTCTCTCCAACATCAAACTTTATTAAGAGCACTGATACAATCTGGTACATCTAGAACATTTACAAAGGCTGTAATGGCAATGTACAAATCATTAAAAGCATGTGTACGGGTAAAAAATAATTTGACTAACAAATTTGACTGCCACAAGGGTTGAGGCAAGGTTGTGTTGCGAGTACAACCTTCTTTTCTATGATTATAAATGAAGTTGCAGATCAGTTAAATACCAATGGTAAGCATGGAGTTCAGCTCTGTCCAGGCCTGGCCGAACTATTTGTTCTTATGTTCGCAGACGACATGCGCTCCTTTCCAGTACACCATCTGGTCTACAAAACCAACTACATTGCTTAGTAAATACATGCTCCAACCTGAGTCTCGAAATCAATTGTGATAAGACTAAAGTGATGGTTTTCAGGAAAGGTGGTTTTCTAGGCAGACATGAAAAATGGTTCATTGGAACAGAACAGCTAGAAGCAGTAAATAACTATGTGTATTTGGGATTTACTTTTTCAACTACTATGAGCTCTTTCCAGCCTTCAAAACATTAGGCAATAAAGGTAAACACGCAACTGTTGACATTGTACGCGCACTAAAAAAAAACTTGACAGTAAGACACGGGAAATATTTTTCAAGTTATTTGATTCCATAGTACAACCTTCAATTTCATACAGTTCTGAAATTTGGGGCTTGTTACAAGATAATAGTGCAGTTGAAAAAGTCCATTTGTATGCCTGTAAAAAATATCTACATGTACCTGTTCATACACCATCTGCTATGGTATATGGTGAACTGGGACGTTATCCTCTTGTGGTAAACTGTTATATAAGAACCCTAAAATACTGGCTACGATTTATGAAAATGGAAATCCACCGACTACCAAGACAAGCATATGCACTGTTAACTAAACTTGATGAACAAGGTAAAATTAACTGGGTGACAAAGGTAAGAATTGCGCTACAATCATTTGGATTTAATTTTGTTTGGCTGAACCAAGGCGTTGAAAATGAAATTGTTTTTTTTTATCAGTGTTAAGACAGAGAATTGTTGATGTTGTGAAACAAGACTGGTTTGCGGACATGAGGGACAGTGAACGTTTCCATTTATACAGATCATTTAAATCTGTGCTAACACATGAAATTACTTCAGTGGGTGAAAACTAAAGTTTTTCGAGAAAATTGACGGTTTCAGACTAGGAGTCAGTGATATCAAAACACACCGAAATCGTTTTATTAATCAATATGAATGGTGACATAAACGACTGCCCCTTTAGTCCGCAAACTGTTGGGGATGAAAAACATGTATTATTTTATTGCCCTAAATACGGTAAGATACGACCAAATGTTTTCAAAAATGTCCCATTGCATTATGAAAATGAATATTTAGTTAAAGTCATGTCATGCAAAGATGTTTGCTTAACCAGACAAGTAGCATGGTTTATTCATAAATGTTTTGAAATAAGAAAACAACCAGTATGATGTCCATTGTAGACTAAATTGGTTATGACCTACATATTCAGCTCATTTAGTGACATTGGTCTTTGTGCCATAACTCAATAAAATTCATGTTCGAGTTCTCTCTCTCTCTCCTCTCTCCCATCTGTGTCATGTGATCTCTTCATTCTCTATGTCATCTTTTTGTCCTTTTGTCTC
>JAPXFY010000026.1:22185585-22193085 GCA_030674185.1 Monoplex corrugatus
GGGCTGTCTCGTTTGTTTTCTTTGCAGTCAGAGTCTAAATTCTTTTCCAATGTATACGCGCGCAGAATCTCGAGTACGCACGTTAAATATCCTTTAAGTCATGACAGTGTCCCGTGGCTTATGGAAAGACGAAAAAGCACCCAGCATACACACCTTGTGAATACACTAGAAATAGAAAGCAAAGGAAAGGGGCTGGAACTAAACAGCAGGAAGACTGAAGTCATGGTGATCAGTAAAAAACATGAAATCCCCTCATGCAAAATAACAGAAAATGCCACAACCTTGACACAGGTTGATAAATGCAAATACCTGGGAACGATCATTTCATCAGACGGCAGATGCACATCAGAAATAGCCGCAGAATCGGCCAAGCCAAAACAGCATTCAAGAAGATGACAAGCATTCTTACCAACAAATGCCTGTCAATTAACATCAGGAAGAGAGTTCTTGAATGTTATATAGAACCAATACTGTTGTACGGATGCGAGGCGTGGACAGTCAACAAACAAAGCCAGAACAAAATTGAGGCAGCCGAGATGTGGTTTCTAAGAAGAATGTTGAGAGTTCCATGGACAGCAAAGAAAACAAACGAGACAGTCTTGATGGAGGCAGACACAAGTAGATCATTCATAAGGAAGATTAGGAAAAGACAAGCAACATTTCTAGGCCATTTTATGAGGAAGGAGGATTTGGAGCACCTGGTCACAACGGGAAAGCTGGAGGAAAGAGAGCACCGGGTAGACCCAGGGAGAAAATGCTAGACGCACTTGCAGAGTGGCTGGGGACGAGGAGGGTGGGGGAGATGCTAGGGGCAACGACAGATAGAGACAGATGGAAGTCCATGATCGCCAACGCCATGCGGCAGGGCACCTGATGATGATGATAGACACCTACCAAGATGTAGTATGCAGACTGTGCAGCAACATACCATATGCGCAGTGTGGGCAAAATAGCGTGCATACACACATACGAGAAAAATCCGAACGTTTATAATATACAGAACCCTTATAGGTTGATCGGAAAACAATAGTCATATTTCTATCATTATCAAATGCCTTGCCACATGGTGTTGGCGATCATGGCCTTCCATATGTTTCTATCCCTTGTTGCCTCAAGCACCTCTTCCACCCTCTCTGTCTTCAGCCACTGTATGTGTGTGTATGTTTGTGTTTGTGTGTGTTTGTGTGTGTGTGTTTGTGTGTATGTATGTATGTGTGTTTGTTATATATTATATATATATATATATATATATTATATATACATATGTGTGAGTTTGTGTGTGTGTGTGTGTGTGTGTGCGTGTGTGTGTGTGTGTGTGTGTTATGTATGTTTGTGTTTTGTGTGTGTGTGTGTGTTGTGTGTGTGGGGTATGTCTGTGTGTGTGTATGTCTGTGTGTGTGTTTGTGTGTGTGTGTGTGTGTCTATATATATATATAAAATATATATATATATATATATTTGTGTGTGTGTGTGTGTGTGTGTGTGTGGTGTGTGTGTATGTGTGCGTGTGTGTTTATGTGTATGTGTGTGTGTTTATGTCTCTCTCTCTCTCTCTCTCTTTCTCTCTCTCTGTCTCTGCTCAGCAGATATTGTGGATGAAGAGGAGGGAGGAATGGAGAGAGACAGCGGGAGGGAAGTGGGTGGGGGTGGGGTGGGGTGGGGGTGGAAGGTTATGATACACGTGTCATTAGAATGACATCATGTCTTACGTCCAGGCAACTTCCGGATAGTAGACCGGAGATTTGACATTGATTGATGTGTTCGTCTGTTTGAGCCTTCATGAGTTAGGGGTGTGTGTGTGTGTGTGTGTGTGTGTGTGTGTGTGTGTGTGTGTGTGTGTGTGTGTGTTGTGTGTGTGTGTGGTGTGTGATGTGTGTATGTGTGTATGTGTGTATTGTGTGTTTTGTGTCTGTGTGTCTGTGTGTGTATGTGTCAGGTCGAAGTCGTATGGGTGCTGACTTTGTTCTTGTTAAGCCTTGACTGGGATTATCGTTTTGGAACCAAGGTTGTTTTTTTGCGGCCCACATGGTTGCCTTGGTTACTGGTGGAGTTTCGGGGATGCTCTCTTGGTGGTCAAGGGAGTCTAATTTCTGTTTGGGAAAAAATTCTCGGTAGGGCTTGTTTTCCTTGCTGCTTCTTTTTTCGTGTGTGTCTGTGTTTCAAGGGCGAGTCACTCTCTGTTTCTGTTGGACCTGTGAATCACGCTTTTCAGGCGGATTCAGTGGATTGTGGGGCCAACCTGAGTTCAGGTCTGATTTTTGAGTTCTCGTTGCACTGGCTTGGAAATTTCTGGTCAGTTGTTGGGTGTCTGTGTTTCGGGAAGGGTGTTAGTCCTTTTTTTTTTTCCTCCGAGATAACCTTGTTACTCGGTAACAGGTTATAAGTGAACTTGAGATGTAGTTCTGGTTCACTTTCGAGATTATTCTGTGCTTTCTATGTTTCTGTGTTCACCCTGTAGTCCAGTTGAGTGTACTTGGCAAGGGTGATGTGGTGTCTGTACCAGTTTGTGCTGTTCCGTGCTGTTCCAATTTCTAAACTTCTGGTGGAGACCAGTATGATTCTGTGACTCTTTTGGAGAGGTGAGGAGTTTTAATATCTGTGTTTATAGAAGGGTGTTAGTGCCTCTTCCTGGAGATAACCTTGTTAATTGGTAACAGGTTATAAGTGAATCTAAGATGTAGTTCTGGTTCACTTTCGTGATTATTCTGTTTTCTATGTTTTCTATGTTCACCCTGTAGTCCGCTTGTCAAAGGTGGATGTGATGCGTCTAGTGTGTCGGCTAGTGTCTGCGTGCTTGTCACCTCTCACTTTC
Organism: Monoplex corrugatus; assembly: GCA_030674185.1. Taxonomy (NCBI): domain Eukaryota; kingdom Metazoa; phylum Mollusca; class Gastropoda; order Littorinimorpha; family Ranellidae; genus Monoplex; species Monoplex corrugatus. Next base: position 22,188,398 of record JAPXFY010000026.1, read on the forward strand.
ACATCCTACACCGCTGGCTAGCACTGCTGCTTGCAGCTATGCGAAAAGAAGGGCAGAAAGCGTGAGTCTCTTCCTGTCAGTACATAGCCTCTCCATCAGCAAGCCCTACGTTGTGCCTCCTCGTGGCGATAGGCGGTAACTGAGCACCTCACGGACTCGGGCTAAACCTCGTGGGACTCGGAGGAGGTCTGGCCCCCAGACGTGCGGCATGCAGGCCCACCGGAGTGTGGATATGCCCTGGTGCCCACGAACCAGATCCCCAAGCTATGGGTAAATAGCTCCATTGCCTTGTGGACATCTCGGGAGAGAGCAAGGCTAAGGGAGTTAACCCTGAAAAAAAAAACAGATGGGAGGATAGGGGAAATCACCATCGTAGTTTCCCCAGGGCAATCATGGACAAAAGAAAAATGAAGAATGAAGTTAACGAAGTTAATAGGTGCTCCTGTGGAGCACCTTCGTCCGGTAGGGACTGTCATGCGGCACAGATGACACCAGACCGTCAGCCAGCTACTGCGACCAAAATCAAACCCAAAGTCAAACTTAGAAACACCAAAACAGCAACATGGAACATCAGAACACTGTCGCAGAAGGGAAAATTAGACAACATCAAAATGGAGATGGAAAGGCTTAACATTAGTATTTTAGGACTAGGGGAAGTGATATGGAAGGGGGCAGGCATGATAACATCAGGAGAATACACAGTGATATACTCTGGTGGTAATTCACATGAAAGAGGAGTAGGCATCATAATGGACAAAGACAAATCAAAAGCAGTTAAGGGATACTGGGCTGTGTCCGACAGAGTTTTGCTGGTCAAATTGGGAGGCAAACCATTTGTTTATCAACATCATACAGGTGTAAGCACCAACATCCGCAAGTACTCAGGAAGACATTGACAACTTCTACGAAGTTTTAGAGATGGCCAATGTCTAATGTAAATCACAAGAAGTTAGTCATAATTGGAGATTTTAATGCTAAAGTGGGACAGGATAGGATGGAGGATGTAGTTGGACCTCATGGCCTTGGTACACAAAATGAAAGGGGAGGGAAACTTGTAGAATGGGCACAGATGAATGAGTTCATAATAGGAAACGCCTGGTTTGAGGAGCCTAACAGAAGAAATGGACTTGGATGAGTCCAGGAGATAATACCAAAAATCAGATTGACTACATCCTGATCAACAAAAGATTTAGAAATTCTTTACTGTCAGCAAAAACACTATCAGGCGCAGACTGCAACAGTGACCACAATCCTGTAGCGGGAAGGTTTAGGCTGAAATTGAGGAAAAGGAAACAGACCAAAAGCAACATCAAACTAAACCTTGGACTCTTAAAGACAGATGAAATGATACGTAAAAAATTTAATGTACATGTTCAAAACAAATTTATTGCTCTGGAAGACGTTGGTGACAGTGAGGAACAATGGACAAAGTTGAGAAATTCGATAAATGAAGCTTGTGAAGAAATCCCTAAGGCAGATAGAAAAGCAAAAAAGAGCTGGATGACTAATGAAATTTTGGGCTTGATGGAGGAAAGGAGGAGGGCAAAGAGAAACAAGGAGATATACAGGAAGATAAACAAAGAAAACAGGTATAGGTGCAATGAAGCTAAGGAAGCTTGGCTGAACACAAAATGCAAAGAGATAGTAGACCGACACAAAATGGATCCTCAGGGTATGTACAGACGAATTGAAGAAATTGTCCACAGGAAAAATACATGCACATCAACTGGTTGCTTAAAATCGAAAGATGGCACGCTTATCATGGAAAAAGACAAAATACTGGACAGATGGGGAGAGTACATTAAAGACCTTTTTGAGGATGACAGAAACGAAGAACACATTATAAAAAAGAACTTTGAAGGACCACCCATAATGAAAGATGAAGTTAGAGCAGCACTGAAAAAGATGAAACCAGGAAAAGCCCCAGGACCAGACAACATTACTACAGAGATGATTGAAGCCCTGGAGGAATTTGGCATAGAAAAAATAACAGTCCTCCTAAATGAAATTTAGACACTGGAAAAATCCCCAAAGATATGTCAAAATCAATTTTCATTGCACTTCCAAAAAGGGGCTGTAGAATGCGAACTCCATCGCACAATCAGTTTGATGAGTTATGTAACAAAAATCTGTTAAGAATAATCATGATGAGGACAAGGAACGGAATCAAAAGAGAAATAGCGGAAGAACAGTGTGGATTTGTGGAAGGGAAAGGAACTATTAATGCCATATACATCCTAAGAACTATCATAGAGAGGTCAGTTGAGATGAATAAAGATTTGTATTTGTTGACTATACCAAGGCTTTCGATCGGGTGCGACATGAAGTGATCAACCAACTGGAGAGACTCAATGTTGATGGAAAAGATCTACGAATAATCAGGAATATGTACTGGGAACAAACAGCTGCAATGAGAATAGAAAACAATATAAGCTCTTTCCAAAACATCAAAAGAGGAGTCAGACAGGGTTGTGTTTTGTCACCAGATCTGTTTTCACTTTACAGCAAAAACATCATGAGAAACCTAGAAGAAGACCCTGGATTAAAAGTTGGAGGGAAAATGATAAACAACATTCGATACGCAGATGACACAGTGCTAATTGCAGAAAATGAAAGGGACCTACAAAACCTTGTGAATATACTAGAAATAGAAAGCAAAGGTAAGGGATTGGAACTAAACAGCAGGAAGACTGAAGTCATGGTGATCAGTAAAAAAAACATGAAATCCCCTCAAGCAAAATAACAGAAAATGGCACAACCTTGACACAGGTTAATAAGTTCAAATACCTGGCAACGGTCATTTCATCAGACAGCAGATGCACATCGGAAATAGCTGGCAGAATCGGCCAAGCCAAAACAGCATTCAAGAAGATGACAAGCATTCTTACCAACAAATGCCTGTCAATTAACATCAGGAAGAGAGTCCTTGAATGTTATATAGAACCAATACTGTTGTACGGATGCGAGGCGTGGACAGTCAGCAAGCAAAGCCAGAGCAAGATTGAGGCAGCCGAGATGTGGTTTCTAAGAAGAATGTTGAGAGTTCCATGGACAGCAAAGAAAACAAACGAGACAATCTTGATGGAGGCAGACACAAGTAGATCACTCATATGAAAGATTAGAAAAAGACAGGCAACATTTATAGGCCATTTTATGAGGAAGGGGGATTTGGAGCACCTGGTCACAACGGGAAAGCTGGAGGGAAAGAGAGCACCAGGTAGACCCAGGGAGAAAATGCTAGACGGACTTGCGGAGTGGCTGAAGACGAGGAGGGTGGAGGAGATGCTTGGGGCAACAAGAGATAGAGACAGTTGGAGGTCCATGATCGCCAGCGCCATACGGCAGGGCACTTGATGATGATGATGACCCTGCAGTCCAGTTGAGTGTACTTGGCAAGGGTGATGTGGCGTCTGTACCTGTTTGTGCTGTTCCAATCTCTATGTCGTTTCGAGGGAGTTGCATTGTTGGTCGTTGTGTGGTGGTCTGTTGTTCGCGTTTATGTTTAATTTAGGTTTCCCTAGGTTCCAAACTGGTTTGAGAGGCTTGCCCATCCGGTTTGTGTGGCGTCGTAACGTAGTTTGGGTCAGGGTTTATTCGTCGTCGTTGAGATGTAAATTCGCGATTATTTTCGATTCTCTGCGCCTTGGGTTGTTGATTAGGCCTTGCGTTGTGAATCCAAGCCGTGAGGTTAAGATAACCAGTTTAATTTACTGATAGTAAGCACATTGGGCTGTTTACTTTTGGGGGATAAACGTAGAGGAACTTACCGTTTGGAGATAAGGTTATGTGTGTCGTGTGGCAGACTGACAGACAGTTGACGAGGAAGTTAAAGATGAAAAGGATATTGTAACTTTATTATTGAGTGCCAGTATGAGTGTGTGGCTATTGTCAAGGGCCGGTTGATGTTTCTGTATTTTGGGCCCATGTCGTGGTAACGTTTTATGGTTTTATTTTATGTGATTCTACTATGTGCGTTGTGATGAGTAACGAAATTGTTACCTTCATATATTCATAACATTTGATCGGGACAAAGTTCAGTCATTTGCTTTGCCTTGGGCAACGCGATGGTTACTTATATCTGATTTAAAATCCACTTCGATTGAGAGTCTAACAAAACGTTTGGGTATTGGAATTGTTACCGTCATTATTCATAAACTTTTGTCAGGGCGAAGTTTAATCATTTGCCTTGCCTTGTGAACGTGATGGTTACTTATACCTGACTTCAAGTTCATTTCGGTTGACAGTTCAACAAATTTTCAAGGGTTTATGTTTTTTTATGATTTGGTAGTGCCCTTATCTCTTTGAGATGCCCCGTGTGTGATGTTTGTGTGTATTTCATTGTATACCCTGTGTGATTTTGTGTGTATTTTTGATGCCCCTGTGTGTATTTTGTTGTTATTTCTTGATTACCCATGTGTGGATTTTTGTTGTAGTTTTCTTGATATGCCCGTGTGTGATTTTGTGTGTATTCTTTGAGATGTCCCGTGTGTGATTTTGTGTGTGTTTCTTTGAGATGTCCCGTGTGTGATTTTGTGTGTATTTCTTGATATACCCGTGTGTGATTTGTGTGTGTTTCTTGAATGCCTGTGTGTGATTTTGTGTGTGTTTTTTGAGATGTCCCGTGTGTGATTTTGTGTGTGTTTCTTTGAGATGTCCCGTGTGTGATTTTGTGTGTATTTCTTGATATA
>JAPXFY010000026.1:22203085-22205585 GCA_030674185.1 Monoplex corrugatus
GGAAATCCTTAAAATCTGAAATTTCTTTGGTGCAGTATGATGCCCAATAATATTTCTTTGCTTCAGCGATGATTTTATTACATTGGATGTTAGCAGTTTTCATTTCCTTATGATCTTCAGGGTTTCTGCTCTTGATGTAGACTTTGAATTTCTCTTTTTTATACTGAACTGCTTTTTCGCATGCCTCTGTCCACCAGACATTACCCAAACGATTATTGGACTTAAAAGATTTGAGTTTCGGGATTGAGAGGTCTGTAGCAGCTAGAACTGACTCCTGGAATTTAGAAAACATAACATCTACATTTTCACCTTCATCATAATTATATTTTTGTTTAGCAAGAGCAGTCTGAAACAATGTCCAATCAGCGCGCGTATAATTATATTTTGGTATAATATCAGGTGTGCTGTCTTTCTTCCTGATGTTTTCATTAGTTATTGTTATGATGATAGGTAAGTGATCACTTCCCAAAGTGTCTCTGTGAGTGTCCCAGGTACAGCATGGTACTAATTCTGGTGATATCAAAGATAGATCGATGGCTGTTGCCCGGTGTTTGGAGATATCAGGAATTCTAGTGACACTTCCATCATTTAAAAGGTAAAGCGAGCTGTCAAATATATTCTCCACCAAACGATTGCTTGTAACAGTGCAACAGTCTTTTTCCCAGAACGGGGAGTGGGAATTAAAGTTTCCACCAATTAGCCATTTACCGTGCTGCAGATCTGGTATCGTACGCAGCCATTCTGTATTTTGGTCATTTGGACCTGTTGGCAGGTAGACTGACAAAACATTCAGGATTAATGAATTACTGGATTGTAATGTGGCGGCACAAGCGTGTAAGTCTTCAGTTGATGTTAAAACAGGGGACGTAAATATGTGATATTGTAACTCTTTAAGTATGTATATAGCAGTGGCTACCTTCTTCCCGGAATTCCCGAAGTCATATATTGGAGGATAATAATAATTTTGAAAGTTGGGAAGTTTGGTTGGTATAACATTAAGCGACTGTAGAATCAGAACTTCACACTGATTTGATGCGAGGAAATGTTCCAGGTATGCGGAATTGGTGGAAATAGATCTACAATTCCACTGTAAAAATTTGATTTGTGATTGTTGGCGCATTTTCATTGTTGGCTAATCTCTTATTTTAAATTAATGGTTATTTGTTTGATAATCACGAATACTTTAGTTTTCTGTGTACAAGAAAAATGGCTAGAAAAAAAAATTACTTAGACCACTAATGAAAGGTAGAAAAAAGATGTAGTTAAAACTATGGGAAAACGTCCTTCTAATAGAGAGATAAGAGTTAGATTAAGAACAGAAATAAGTAAATAAAAATAAATAAAACAATGGTATACACGTCTTCAAATGTACAGAGAATATAGTCTGGCTGAGTCCTGATAGTCTGATTAAATCCTAGTGTTTATAGACTTTGAACAAGAGAATTGTCAGAGACGACGAGGAAAAAGTCCTGTGACATGAAACGTTGATAACTGTAGATCTACTAAAACATATTGTATGGCAGCCACCACGGTTCGCAGGTGTCAAAATGGTGGAACGATCCTCGGTGGACTCTAGAGGCGTGTAGCCGTGAAGATCGTGATCCTGGTGTCCTCCTTGGGGTCTCCCAAAACAGATCCCGAACATGTCTTCCTAGGTTCCCCGCTAAGACGCTGCTTCCTCTGGTAGTGGGGTGAATACTGTCGTGAAGGAACTGCTGGTTAGTTCTAAGGTTTTCATGGGAGACAAATGATATGTTTTTTATGTTTACAAGCTCAGCAGATAAGAATGCATTAAACAAATTTCGCTGAACCTCCGTACGTGCATGTCGTACAGGGGCGATCTTGCTGATGACTATCTTTGATTTTGGGTATGTTTGTGCTGCATGTTTGATGCAAGAAGCGAGATTGTGAGTTGTTGTTGCGATATCTTTGTTAATATTCAATTCGTGGACACCACAGTGGAGAATAATACAGTGTGCATGATTGTCAAATTTGGATAGTGTCTCGTCTAAAGAACTTTTTATATCGTTAAGCCAGCGAAAAGATTGACCGAAAAGAAAATCAAAGACGGAATAGAACAACACCATGACATCAAAAAAGTTACAGACGTCACCTTACAGCAAAAACGTGCAACGTCACACCCTAAAAAGATATCAGAACGACGTGAAAAGAACCACGACCTTCCGTATGTTCTGACAATCCACGACTCGGTTTTGAGAGATATCAACTCAAGAAGACTGGGACAATCTTATGGCTTCGAAGAAGACTCGTGTCCTGTGTGTGTATGTGTATGCTCGCGCGTGTGTGTTTGTGTGTCTGTGTGTGTGTGTGTTTGTGAGCGTATACAGTGTTGTGTGTATGTGTGTGTCTGTTTGTGTGTTTGCATGTGTGTGTTTGTGTGTGTCTGTGTGTGTGTGTGTGTGTGTGTTTGTGTGTGTATGTGTGTGTGTGTGTAGCGTGTGTGTGTGTGTGTTTGTATGTGTGTGTGTGTGTGTGTGTG
>JAPXFY010000026.1:22210585-22228085 GCA_030674185.1 Monoplex corrugatus
ATCTGCAGTAATTGCAGGTGTAAACTTACAGTACGTAGGTAAGAGAAGCTTTGAGATCATGGAGTCTACTACACCGGTGTACAGGTGTCAAAAATCACGCTTACAATGACGTATACACACACTGTGAATAGGGCAGAGATAGGTCATACGGCCTAATTAGAAATATCAATGACTTCGTTATCATCTGAAATGGTTTGATCGTATTATACTATACAACGTAAGTTGTCCATTATCTTTCCTAGCAGATTACGTACGGTTAATATCATACACAGTTACAACACAGGCGGAAAGGCTGAGGTTATTCAGCCCCTTAGCTGTCAAACTGAATCTCGAACCGGTATCAAGCCTACCTTCGTTTGTTTGATCAGGGCCAATCAGATCTAGGACTTAATCATTTGACGTTGGACCCAGCGAACAGGTGCCACTGTGATAAACAGATCTACTGGAACATAATGAGACTAGACCTGCGGGCCTCAATAGATCAGTTGGGTTAGGGTCGGATTCACATGCTAATGGTTGTGGGTTCTAAGCACGGGGTGAGCAACATCAAACTTTGCAATTGTTACTGCCCATTTTAGGGCATTTTGTTCAACCCATGCCTTAAACCCAATCATTAGCATGTGGATCTGACACTAACCCTACTGCCTTGTCGCTTGTCGTGGGAACGACAAAGGCTAGCGAGAGACCGTACACAAACCGATGGAAGGCAACGGGAAACCACCATCGAACTTTCCCAAGAAAAAGGAGGATAACGACGTAAATAGGAGCTCTTATGGAGCACCTTCGTCTGACTGTTTGTCTGTCTGTCTGTCTCTCTGACTGTCTCTGTCTCTGTCTGCTGTCTGTCTCTGTCTCTGTGTCTCTCTCTCTGATTGTCAGTCTGTCTGTCTCTCTGACTGTCTGTCTGCCTGTCTCTGTCTGTCTGTCTGACTGTCTGTCTGACTGTCTGTATGTCTCTCCCCCCCCCTCTCTTATTCTCTTTCTCTCTTTTCTCATCTCTCTCTCTCTCTGTCATTTCTACCCCGTCTCTTTTTTCTCTTCACTCTCACTCTGTCTGTCTGTCTTTCTCTCTCTCCCCTCTCTGTCTGTCTTCTCTCTTCTTTCTCTCTCTCTGTCTCTCTCTCTCTCTCTCTCTTTCTCTCTCTCTCATTCTGACGGTGTGTGTGTGTGTGGTGTGTGTGTGTGTGTGTGTGTGTGTGTGTGTGTGTGTGTGTGTGTGTGTGTGTGTTATGGTTTGCTCAATTGTTTTCCTTGTTGCTCATGTTTCTTATTACACAGATGGGAATGCTCTCTCTCTCTCTCTCTCTCTCTCTCTCTGTTCTCTCTCTCTCTCTCTCTCTCTCTACCTGTGTCCTTCTCCTCTACCGTGTCTCTCTACCTCTCTCTACTCTACCTGTGTTTCTCCTCTCTTCTACTCTCTCTCTACTCTGTTCTCCTCTCTACCTGTGTCTCTCTACCTGTGTCTCTCTACCTGTGTCTCTCTCTACCTCTCTTCTACCTTCTCTCTCTACCTCTCTGTCTACCTCTCTCTCTCTACCTTGTCTCTCTACCCTGTGTCTCCTCTCTACCTTGTCTCTCTCTACCTCTCTCTCTCTACCTCTGTCTCTCTCCTCTCTTCTCTCTCTACCTCTCTCTCTCTACCTCTCTCTCTCCTACCTCTCTCGCTCTACCCTCTCTACCTCTCTCTATCTCTCTCTACTCTCTCTCTCTCTCTCTACCTCTGTCTCTCCACCTCTTCTCTCTCTCGACCACTCTCTCTCTCTCTACCTCTCTCTCTCCACCTCTCTCTCTCTACTCTCTCTCTCTCTACCTCTCATCTGTCTCTACCTCTCTCTCCACCTCTCTCTCTACCTCTCTCTCTACCTCTGTCTCTCTCTACCTCTCTCTCCTCTCATCTCTCGCTATCTCTACCTCTCTCTCTCTACCTCTCTCTCTACCTCTCTCTCTACTCTCTCGTCTCTCTCTACCTCTCTCTCTCTCTACCTCTCTCTCTACCTACTCTCTCTCTTACCTCTCTCTCTACTACCTCTCTCTCTACCTCTTCTCTACCTCTCTCTCTCTACCTCTCTCTATCTCTCTCTACCTCTTCTCTACCTCTCTCTCTACCTCTTCTCTACCTCTCTCTCTAACCTCTCTCTCTCTACCTCTCTCTCTCTCTCTCTACCTCTCTGTCTCTACCTCTTTCTCTCTACCTCTCTCTCTCTCTACCTCTCTCTTTTTCTCTACCTCTCTCTATCTATCTCTGTCTCTACTTCTCTCTCTACCCCTCTCTCTCTACCTCTCTCTCTACCTCCTCTCTCTCTACCTCTCTCTCTACCTCTCTCTCTCTACCTCTCTCTCTCTCTCTTTCTCTACCTCTGTCTCTCTCCATCTCACTCTTTGTTTCCCTCTCCCTTTCTTTCCCTCTCCCTTTCTCTCTGTCTCTCTCTCTCTCTGTCTCTCTTTCTTTTTTTCTCACTCTCTACCTCTCTCCGTCTACCTCTGTCTGTAAACCTCCACCTCTCTCTCTACCTCTGTTTTCTCTCTTCTTTTTCTCTCTCTGTCCCTGTCTTTCTCTCTCATTCTCTCTCTCTGCCTTTCTCTCTCTCTCTCTGTCTGTCTCTGTTTCTCTCTCTCACTCTCTCTCTCACATACACACACATGCACACACACATGTATATACACACATAAACACACACAAATGCACACACACGCACACATACACAAGGACACACGCACGCACGCACAGACAAACACACGCACACACACACACATAAAAACACACACACGTACAAACACACGCACCCATAAACACATCCACACATCCACTCACACACACACACGCACACACACACACACACACACACACACACACACACACACACACACATATATATATATATATATATATATATATATATACATGTACACACATATGCGCACACACATGCACACACACACACACATACACACACACACACACACACACACACACACACACACACACACACACACACAAACACACACACACACACAACACAACACACACACACACACACACACACACACACACACACACACACACACACACACACACACACACACACACACACACACACACACACACACACAATTCACGCTGTTTCACTGTTTATTTTACTGCAAAATGCTGCGTTCTTTTTTACCAAAAATGTTTACACAAGGAAACTATTCTGAAACTCATTTTAAAGAAATAACTTCAGATCAATCTTTGTCAGTTAAAATTTCAGAATCATTGGTTTACAGTCCTGTTAATCCATTGCTTTAAGTTTATGATGTTTGTACTTTAGCGTTAAAATTTTCCCTTCACATTGTTGATGTTAATTGTTAGTGTTCATTGTTAGTGTTAAGATCTTGTTCCATTTTTCTATTTTCCCACCTGCTTGTGTCTCTTACTCCGTCTCCCCTCTGATCCCAATCCAATCCGCCCAACTCTCATCCTCCATTTTTTCCCGTGTCTAATATCACTCATAGTGAAAAGACGTTAAATCAAAGAACGGACACACACACAACACACACACACACACACACACACACACACACACACACACACACACACACACACACACCACACACACACACACCTTACACATACACACACACACAGACACACACACACACACTCGCACACACACACACACCACACACAGATACACACACATACACACACAGTACGCTCACATACAAAATACACAACACAAATGCACACACACATACAAATCATCTACTATATGACATTCAGATCACCACTAAAATATTGTGAATAATGACTAGGCGACTAAATATGAAATTTTAGAATCTTATTTCTTTAGCTTTTTTAATTTTTTTAAAATATTTTTTTTACTATATGCTATTCAACGGGTTGGAACTAAACAGCAAGAAGACTGAAGTCATGGTGACCAGTAAAAAATCATGAAATCCCATCATGCAAAATAACAGCAAACAGCACAACCTTGAGACAGGTTGATAAGTTTAAATACCTGGGAACGATCATTTCACCAGACGGCATATGCACATCGGAAATAGCCAGCAGAATCGGACAAGCCAAAACAGCATTAAAAAAAATGAAAAGCATCCTTACCAACAAATGCCTATCAATTAACATCAGGAAGAGAGTTCTTAAATGTTATATAGAACCGATAATGTTATACGGTTGTGAGGCGTGGACAGTCAACAAGCAAAGCCAGAACAAAATTGAAGCAGCCGAGATGTGGTTTTAGAAAGAATGTTGAGAGCTCCATGGACAGCAAAGAAAACAAACGAGACAGTCTTGATAGAGGCAGACACAAGAAGATCATTGATAAGGAAGATTAGGAAAAGACAGGCAACATTTCTAGGCCATTGTATGAGGAAAGGGAATTGGAGCACCTGGTCACAACAGGAAAGGTGGAGGGGAAGAGAGCACCAGGTAGACCCAGGGAGAAGATATTGGACGGACTTGCAGAGTGGCTGAAGACAAAGAGGGTGGAAGAGATGCTCGAGGCAACAAGGGACAGAAACAGATGGAAGGCCATGATGGCAAACGCCATGTGGCAGGGCACTTGATGATGATGATGATGATTATGATGATGATTATGATGATGATATTCTGACATGTTTTGTATGGTGACCTCAGCCACTTAGTATCTGAACTTATAAACCGTTTTTTTGAACTTTTAATGTGACTGATATCTGATTGATGTTTATATTGTTGAAATATTAGTGTTTGTCGTATTGCTTAATCTTTATAGTCCATTGTGGTACCACGTACACAGGGCAGTTCTGGCCATCGTTTCTTGTTGGTTTTGTTTGTTCTTCTCATTGTTTTGTAGTTGTTGTTTTTATTATTTTATTATATTTTATCTTATTTTGTTTCATTTCATTTTTTAAATTTTATTTCATTTCATTATATTTTATTTTGTTTTATTTTATTTTATTTTATTTTATTTTATTTTATTTCATTTTAATTATTTATTATATTTCATTTTGTTTTATTCGTTTTATTTTATTTTATTTTATTTTATTTTATTTCATTTTAATTATTTATTATATTTCATTTTGTTTTATTCATTTTATTTTATTTTATTTTATTTTATTTTATTTTATTTTATTTTATTTTATTTTATTTTATTTTATTGTGATAGTGTGGTGGTAAGGACTGAAGACAGGGGACAGAAGAGCAGAAGAGCACAGGTTGTTGGGCAACCTGACAAAGAAGACCCAGAGGAGAAAGGCATACACAGCATTCTTGTTCTTGTTGTGTATTAAGATTAGCTGCCAGAACTAGAGATGTCCATCCGTGGGAGCTGTCTTGATCGGTTAGTTGAAGCATTTGAAGAGGGTTTGTGTGCCCTGTGAAGAGAGTTCTTACAGGCTGAAAATGGCTCCTTAAAGTCAGGCAATCAAAAAGACAGTACTGGAAGGAGATGACATACTTCAAACATTTACGCTCACCCGCATAATTGCTATAATTATACTTCACAAGTGAACTGCAATGACAACACTGCGAGCCTGCAGGCAAATCGCCTCACTGGAAACCCTGAGGGGCCAGATTGTATTTCTTCGTGCAAGCTCAGCGGTGTTTATCTTGCGGTCTTTGTATCAAATATCAACATATCACACATCAGAAAAATCTGCACAGCACACAGGTTGTTGTAGTCTACATCATTTTGCATCATATTCACTTAGATCGAAACTATGAGCGATTTAAGTCAATGAATACACCTTGCTGAAAAGGATTCTAGACGGTTTTTTAAAAAATATTTAACAAGGTAATAAATTATCAATAATGATAAAATTTAACCAGTTGATATCAATCCATGACAAAGATAAAAAAAATGAGTAAATAAACAATAACTGCGGTCTTTTTTGTGAGCATGTTTTCAATAGGTAAATCAACTATTTTTGTGCAGAAATCGATCAGTGAATAGGAAATAGAAATTGAAAACACAAATGATGTTAATCTGAGCACACGCAGCCCTACCACAGTGTCGAGTGCCAGAATCTCTTCTAATACTTTATTCGTTGGCAACATTTATTGCAGAACCAATTCTATTTACAAAAAGATGTAAGAATAAATTAAAATTGTGTATTTTAAGTCGGACTTTGATCATCAAGAACTTGGTTCTACATCCCGACAAATGGCTGTCATTTTGGCGGTTTGTCGCGCCTTGATTTGGCCTGAACTTGCTTTGATGCAAGTTTAATGTCTATTGATTAAGAGTGTGGTGTGGTTCAAACGAAAGATTAGAATACCAATATTCTATTCGTGATCTTAACATTTCCATACATTGTTTCATTATTTTACAAATTTACGATTACCGTCAAAGCTCACTGGTCTGGAAGCTGAACAGTGCCAAACGATCGAATAACAAAATTCGGGAATTTAGGGAAAACAAGAGAAACATCACCTCGAGGACAGTTACAGTGAGAAATACATGTGTTTTTGCAAAAAATAAAATGCATAAATTACTCATTTCCTAGTGTTTAGGGGTTTTAAATATTAGACATTTCTTCTAATAGTTTAAAGCCACGGCAAGACTGTATAAAGCGCTGTGTGTTGGAAATGTCCGTTTCAGTCCAACCTTTGACAGCAGACATCACATCTCTCCAACGTTTTTTTCAAGTAGTTTGATGCAGAAGCAATAACGCGGCATCATATTTGATAGAATGATATCTGTTATTACTTTCTAATGCTTCGTTGAATAAAATGTGGCATTAATGGAAAATGCCAAGACAGATCGATAGAAACATTTCAAACCTGGGCAGATTAGAACTATGATGGGTGGAGCAAGTGTCTGGCACGCGCATCTCGCCAGGCACACCACGGATCTAAAAATAAACGTCTAGGTCAGTGGCACAGTTTCTGGGGCCTCAGTAGGGCTGCAGGCATATCACTTTCAGTTTCAGCTTGACCAAACTATAACTGTAGGGACTACCCGGTTTCTCCATGTGCGTACGTGAACCCATATAGTGCCCCACTCTGCTTTGTCGCACGAGCACGTGGGGATGAAAATCTGTAAACTAGCTCTTTTCAGACGATCGTCTGATAGGCTTTGGAGCCTTTAAAAATCACTGAACCAGGGGAAGCAACTGTAATCTCACAGTCGCTCGAACAAAAAAGGCGTCTGCTACGCGCCTTGCAACAATCCATGGAAATTATGACAACGCTTATCTTCCTTAACTATATGACAAGATTCATCTTACGACAGTCCATAATCGTTATCACGCTGGGACGTAAATACTACTGAAGAAGAAGAAGAAGAAGAAGAAGCGCCTTGCAATAATCGTTGCGCACGGTTACATAATTTTATTTTGTTTTATTTCATTTCATTTTTATTTTGTTTCAGTTTAGTGATTTCTTTTATTTTCTTTTTATTTATTCTACCTTATTTTCTCTTATTTCATTTTGTTTTATCTTGTTTTTATTTCAGGTCTGCTGTGGTGTAATTGTTCAGTATTTTCGACTTAACCATTCCTTGGCGATCCCGTACACGAACACATCATGAATTTGAACATGAGTATGTCCAACTCTTCTGGGGTGTCTGGAATGGGCGGAATGTCTGGAATGGGCGGAATGTCTGGCATGGGCGGAATGTCTGGAATGGGCGGAATGCCTGGTATGGGCGGGATGAAGGTTGGTGGACAGCTGAACTTTGCCTTTTAGTTTTCCCGTTTTGTCAAGTGTTTGTCTGTATGGTATTGTTGATGTTTGTGTGTGTGTCTATATGTGTGCATGTGTTTGTGTATGTATATGAGTGTTTGTGTGTATGTATGTGCGTGTGCGCTTGTGTGTGTGTGTGTGTGTGTGTGTGTGTGTGTGTGTGTGTGTGTGTGTGTTGTGTGTGTGGTGGTCTTTGATTTAATGTCTATTCACTAAAGTGATTTTACACAAAAAAGAAGAAAAAAAAAGAAAAACAATGAAAAGGAAAAAGGAGGAGGATACACGAGGAGAGAAGAGGAAACCTGGAAATGGTCAATCTTCAGAAAAAAGAAATGAACCAGAAAAACAACTGTGCCGAAGACGAGAAGGAAAAATTCACAAATAACGTTATCATAATTAACGATTGAAACAGTAAATATGAACAATATGTGCGCGCGCGCGCGCGCGCGCGCGTGTGTGTGTGTTGGTGTGTGTGCGCGCGCGCGTGTGTGTGCGCGTGTATGTGTGAGTGCTTGTGTATGTATATATGTATATTTGTGCTTATGTGTGTATGTATGAGTTTTGTGTGTGTGTGTCTGCGTGTGTATATTTGTGTGTAAGCATGTGGGAGTGTAGTGTAGTTGCTTGCTTGTGTGTGTGTGTGTGTGTGTGTGTGTGTGTGTGTGTGTGTGTGTGTTGTGTGTGTGTGTGGTGTGTGTGTGTGTGTGTGTGTGTGTGTTTGCGTACGTGAGTGCATATGTATATAAAAAGAGCAACATGTAAAAAGGTACAAAGTAAATTTTTAATTTTTTAAAATCAAAACCAAGATTTAATAGTCAGGTTTTTGTTGTCGTTGTTGTTTTTACAATCACTGTAAACAATAACACTATCTGTAAACAATAACACTATCACTAAACAACAACACTATCACTGTAAACAATAACACTATCACTGTAAACAATAACACTATCACTGTAAACAACAACACTATCACTGTAAACAACAACACTATCACTGTAAACAATAACACTATCACTGTAAACAATAACACTATCACTGTAAACAATAACACTATCACTAAACAACACTATCACTGTAAACAATAACACTATCACTGTAAACAATAACACTATCACTGTAAACAATAACACTATCACTGTAAACAATAACACTATCACTGTAAACAATAACACTATCACTGTAAACAACAACACTATCACTGTAAACAACAACACTATCACTGTAAACAATAACACTATCACTGTAAACAATAACACTATCACTGTAAACAATAACACTATCACTAAACAACACTATCACTGTAAACAATAACACTATCACTGTAAACAACAACACTATCACTGTAAACAACAACACTATCACTGTAAACAACAACACTATCACTGTAAACAATAACACTATCACTGTAAACAATAACACTATCACTGTAAACAATAACACTATCACTAAACAACACTATCACTGTAAACAACAACACTATCACTGTAAACAACAACACTATCACTGTAAACAATAACACTATCACTGTAAACAATAACACTATCACTGTAAACAACAACACTATCACTAAACAACAACACTATCACTGTAAACAATAACACTATCACTGTAAACAATAACACTATCACTGTAAACAATAACACTATCACTGTAAACAATAACACTATCACTGTAAACAATAACACTATCACTGTAAACAATAACACTATCACTGTAAACAATAACACTATCACTGTAAACAATAACACTATCACTGTAAACAATAACACTATCACTGTAAACAATAACACTATCACTGTAAACAATAACACTATCACTGTAAACAATAACACTATCACTAAACAATAACACTATCACTGTAAACAATAACACTATCACTGTAAACAATAACACTATCACTAAACAACACTATCACTGTAAACAATAACACTATCACTAAACAACACTATCACTGTAAACATTAACACTATCACTGTAAACAATAACACTATCACTGTAAACAATAACACTATCACTGTAAACAATAACACTATCACTGTAAACAATAACACTATCACTGTAAACAATAACACTATCACTGTAAACAACAACACTATCACTAAACAACAACACTATCACTGTAAACAATAACACTATCACTGTAAACAATAACACTATCACTGTAAACAACAACACTATCACTAAACAACAACACTATCACTAAACAACAACACTATCACTAAACAACAACACTATCACTGTAAACAATAACACTATCACTGTAAACAATAACACTATCACTGTAAACAACAACACTATCACTGTAAACAATAACACTATCACTGTAAACAATAACACTATCACTGTAAACAACAACACTATCACTGTAAACAACAACACTATCACTGTAAACAATAACACTATCACTGTAAACAATAACACTATCACTGTAAACAACAACACTATCACTAAACAACAACACTATCACTAAACAACAACACTATCACTGTAAACAATAACACTATCACTGTAAACAACAACACTATCACTGTAAACAATAACACTATCACTGTAAACAATAACACTATCACTGTAAACAATAACACTATCACTGTAAACAATAACACTATCACTGTAAACAATAACACTATCACTGTAAACAATAACACTATCACTGTAAACAATAACACTATCACTAAACAACAACACTATCACTAAACAATAACACTATCACTGTAAACAACAACACTATCACTAAACAACAACACTATCACTAAACAACAACACTATCACTGTAAACAACAACACTATCACTAAACAACACTATCACTGTAAACAATAACACTATCACTGTAAACAACAACACTATCACTAAACAACACTATCACTGTAAACAATAACACTATCACTGTAAACAATAACACTATCACTGTAAACAACAACACTATCACTGTAAACAACAACACTATCACTGTAAACAACAACACTATCACTGTAAACAATAACACTATCACTGTAAACAATAACACTATCACTGTAAACAATAACACTATCACTGTAAACAATAACACTATCACTGTAAACAATAACACTATCACTGTAAACAATAACACTATCACTGTAAACAATAACACTATCACTAAACAATAAACACTATCACTGTAAACAATAACACTATCACTGTAAACAATAACACTATCACTAAACAACACTATCACTGTAAACAATAACACTATCACTGTAAACAATAACACTATCACTGTAAACAATAACACTATCACTGTAAACAATAACACTATCACTGTAAACAATAACACTATCACTGTAAACAATAACACTATCACTGTAAACAACAACACTATCACTAAACAACAACACTATCACTGTAAACAATAACACTATCACTGTAAACAATAACACTATCACTGTAAACAACAACACTATCACTAAACAACAACACTATCACTAAACAACAACACTATCACTAAACAACAACACTATCACTGTAAACAATAACACTATCACTGTAAACAATAACACTATCACTGTAAACAACAACACTATCACTGTAAACAATAACACTATCACTGTAAACAATAACACTATCACTGTAAACAACAACACTATCACTGTAAACAATAACACTATCACTGTAAACAATAACACTATCACTGTAAACAATAACACTATCACTGTAAACAACAACACTATCACTAAACAACAACACTATCACTAAACAACAACACTATCACTGTAAACAATAACACTATCACTGTAAACAATAACACTATCACTAAACAACAACACTATCACTGTAAACAATAACACTATCACTGTAAACAATAACACTATCACTGTAAACAATAAACACTATCACTGTAAAGAACAACACTATCACTGTAAACAACAACACTATCACTAAACAATAACACTATCACTGTAAACAATAACACTATCACTGTAAACAATAACACTATCACTAAACAACAAACACTATCACTAAACAATAACACTATCACTGTAAACAACAACACTATCACTAAACAATAACACTATCACTAAACAATAACACTATCACTGTAAACAACAACACTATCACTGTAAACAATAACACTATCACTGTAAACAATAACACTATCACTGTAAACAATAACACTATCACTGTAAACAACAACACTATCACTGTAAACAACAACACTATCACTGTAAACAATAACACTATCACTGTAAACAATAACACTATCACTGTAAACAACAACACTATCACTTCAAACAATAACACTATCACTGTAAACAATAACACTATCACTGTAAACAATAACACTATCACTGTAAACAATAACACTATCACTGTAAACAATAACACTATCACTAAACAACACTATCACTGTAAACAATAACACTATCACTGTAAACAACAACACTATCACTGTAAACAATAACACTATCACTGTAAACAACAACACTATCACTGTAAACAACAACACTATCACTGTAAACAATAACACTATCACTAAACAACAACACTATCACTAAACAATAACACTATCACTGTAAACAACAACACTATCACTAAACAACAACACTATCACTAAACAACAACACTATCACTGTAAACAACAACACTATCACTAAACAACACTATCACTGTAAACAATAACACTATCACTGTAAACAACAACACTATCACTAAACAACACTATCACTGTAAACAATAACACTATCACTGTAAACAATAACACTATCACTGTAAACAACAACACTATCACTGTAAACAACAACACTATCACTGTAAACAACAACACTATCACTGTAAACAATAACACTATCACTGTAAACAATAACACTATCACTGTAAACAATAACACTATCACTGTAAACAATAACACTATCACTGTAAACAATAAACACTATCACTGTAAACAATAACACTATCACTAAACAATAACACTATCACTGTAAACAATAACACTATCACTGTAAACAATAACACTATCACTAAACAACACTATCACTGTAAACAATAACACTATCACTGTAAACAATAACACTATCACTGTAAACAATAAACTATCACTGTAAACAATAAACACTACACTGTAAACAATAACACTATCACTGTGAAACAATAACACTATCACTGTAAACAACAACACTATCACTAAAAACAAACACATCACTGTAAACAATAACACTATCACTGTAAACAATAACACTATCACTGTAAACAAACAACACTATCACTAAACAACAACATATCACTAAACAACAACACTATCACTAAACAAAAACTATCCCCTGTAAACAACAACACTATTCCTTAAAATCATAACACTATCACTGTAAACAACAACACTATCACTGTAAACAATACACTATCACTGTAAACAATAACACTATCACTGTTAAACAACAACAACTATCACTTGTAAACAATAACACTATCACTGTAAACAATACAACTATCACTGTAAACAATAAACCTATCACTGTAAACAACAACACTATCACTTAAACACAACACTATCTACTAAACAACAACATCTATCACTGTAAACAATAACACTATCACTGTAAACAATAACTTCACTAAACAACAACACTATCACTGTAAACAATAACACTTCACTGTAAACAATCCCTATCATGTAAACAATAACATTCACTGTAAACAACAACACTATCACTGTAAACAACAACTAGCGACTCAAACAATAACACTATCACTGTAACATAACCTATCACTGTAAACAATAACACTATCACTAAACAACAACACTATCACTAAACAATAACACTATCACTGTAAAAACAACACTATCACTAAACAATAACACTATCACTGAAACAATAACACTATCACTGTAAACAAACATATTCTGTAAACAATAACACTTCACTGTAAACAATAACACTATTCACTGTAAACACATAACACTTCACTGTAAACAATAACACTATCACTGTAAACAAAACAACTATCACTGTAAACAATAAACATCACTGTAAACAATAACACTATCACTGTAAACAACAACACTATCACTTCAAACAATAACACATATCACTGTAAACAATAAACTATCACTGTAAACATTAACACTATCACTGTAAACAATAACACTATCACTGTAAACATAACACTATCATAAACAACACTATCACTGTAAACAATAACACTATCACTGTAAAAACATACACTATCACTGTAAAATATAACACTATCACTGTAAACAACAACACTATCACTGTAAACAATAACACTATCACTGTTAAACAATATGACTATCACTGTAAACTAAAACACTATCACTTAAACAACAACACTATCACTGTAAACAATACATATCACTGTAAAACAATAACACTATCACTGTAAACAACAAACTATCACTAAACAACAACACTATCACTGTAACATACAACACATAAACAACAACACTATCACTGTAAACAATAACAACTATCACTGTATAAACAAACACTATCACTAAAACAATAACATATCACTGTAAAACAATAACACTATCACTGTAAACAATAACACTATCACTAAACAACAACACTATCACTAAACAATAACACTATCACTGTAAACAATAACACTATACTGTAAACAATAACACTATCACTGTAAACAACAACACTATCACTGTAAACAATAACACTATCACTGTAAACAATAATACTATCACTGTAAACAATAACACTATCACTGTAAAACAACAGAGACCAGATATAGTTTGTCACATAACAATGAGGTTTTGGGAGAGGTGATGAGTTCCATGGACAGCAAAGAAAACAAACGAGACAGTCTTGATGGAGGCAGACACAAGAAGATCATTCAGAAGGAAGACTAGGAAAAGACAGGCAACATTTCTAGGCCATTTTATGAGGAAAGGGGAATTGGAGCACCTGGTCACAACAGGAAAGATGGAGGGAAAGAGAGCACCAGGTAGATCCAGGGAGAAGATACTAGACGGACTTGCAGAGTGGCTGAAGACAAAGAGGGTGGAAGAGGTGCTTGCAGCAACAAGGGACAGAAACAGATGGAAGGCTATGATGGCCAACGCCATGTGGCAAGGCACTTGATGATGATGATGATGTGGTGGAGACCTTTCTTGGAAAGTGGGGAGAGGGGAAGAAGTTGGCTGAGTTTGTGCAAGAGGGATTCTTCGCGTTAGGACAATTCCATATGTGCTCCATACAAATCAGCCAGCTCTCTACCGACAGACTCCTTAAGCCTGCGCAAACCCCTTAAGCACTGGCAAAGTCTTGAAGGAGCGAAACGCTAAGCTGACCCACCTCCAAAACAACGGAAACATTAACAAGACCAGTGTAGACATGAACGGGTTAGTTCTGAATGTTAATGGCTGGGATTGAACTCAAGAGATCAGATCTTGAGTCCTAGGTTCTATCAAAACGACCAACCAGCCCGCGCCGGGGAGTGGGGGAGAGAGGAGAGGGGAGGAGGAGGAGGAAGAGAAGTGGCAGCCATCAGGAGGATAGTATCCGTCTTCTCTTTCTCTGAAGGCCTCTCACACCAAGTCCAAAACAAGTGTGACTGCCCGCGTTCAAGCAAACAGGAACCAGAAAAACACGAAAATAGAATCAGAACGCGTATTTCATGCAACCAGACAAGACAGGCGCTAAATGTTCGGCCAACTGGCCTTTGTCAAGCGTGAATGTAGATCACTAACAATCACCAAATACAAAATTAGGAGAAAAAAACTGAAACTTCCCTGCTGCTTCGTCCAGTGAAGAAGAGGACTAAATGAAATGGCCATGTGCTTTTTCTGGTTCCCCTCGTACAAGGTTTTTCTCGTGCGAGTTTCAGGAGCGGAGTGGAATTGATGTTGGCCTTCAGGAAAAGGAAGATACGCAGCTTTGATTTCTGGAGTAGATACAGCTGGTTGCAGGGCAGGATTGAACTGAATGCTAAAAAAAAAAAACAACAAACAAACAAACAAAACCCAAAAAACCAAAAAAACAACAAAAAAACATAAATCATACAGATAGCGAGAAAACAAGGCCAGGAACATCCACACATTCAAATAAATAAAACACACTTGGAAAATGTCCAACATTTCAAGTCTCTAGGATCTGTAAAAGTAAACGACGGTTCCTGCACCAAAGATGTGAAAACAAGAATTGGCATTGCAAAACAAACAAAAAAATGGTCCAGTTAAACAACGTATGGAAAGACAGAGGGCTTCCCAAAGATTTAAAACTAAGAATCCTGAAATCTTTTATTTGGTCTGTTTTAAGTATGGTTGCAAAGCCTGGACACTAAGATAAGACGAAGAAAATAAATCATTTCAGCAGAAATGTGGCTCTATAGACGATTTCTCAGAGTCAAATGAACAGACAGAAGAACAAACGATAACGTGTTAAACGAACTGAATGTCAAGCGCCAACTGCTGACAGAGATCAACAAAACAGAGCTGAAATATGTAAGCCATGCGATCAGAACATCAAACCAGATCTGACATTAACGGTCCTGCAGGGGAAAGTTGAGGCAAGGAGAAGAAAGGGACACCGCACACCTCCTCCATCAACAACATCACTGAAGTCTGTGGTCTGGGGATCCAGGAGGTCGCCCACAGATGTCTTAATCGTGTGACCTGGTGAAAGCTTGTGACGTCGAGCGTTGGCTCCTACCGCCGATCCCGGCGAGGGAGAGAGGTGAGGTGAAGGATGGTAGGAGTGTGGAGTGTGTTCAAGAGGGATTCGTCATACTCGGACATCTCCATATGCGCGCCATCCAAACACGTCAGTAATAGTCCGGCAAACCCAGAGTAGAGGCCTCGACTTTTCTCCTCAGTGTGACCGGGAAATCCAACTGAACGTCGGGACGAAAAATGAGTCGGACCCGTGTGCCTTCTGGTTGCACACACTAAAAATCCCACGACAGTTGAAAACCGTGAAGAGCAGAGCATTGCCCCGCTAACATGATATGAAACATTGGAGAGATAGGTTGATTTCCCAGGTCCCACCCCTTGACCCCTTGAAGACCAATTATCCTTCTTGCCTTTCTTAAGTCTTGGTAATAAAATGTGAATATGAATATGAATTTAAAACGATGGAGAGGGAATAGGCGCCGCCCTCGTGGTGCTGGCCCCGGGAAAGGTTAAGATCTCTGCCATCTCACTCCTCCACGACCCCAGGGTTATGGAACTATCTAGGTAGAACCTCAGAACCTGGCCAGCACGTGGATTTATGTGCAGGCTTAAGCCTTGTGCCGTGACCATTCTGGATTCTCTGGGACCTTGAGTTTACTTATTGGCAGGCGAACGTCTGAACCATTCTGCCACCCTTACCCCTAGATCCCATGGCTTTATTAATTCAGTCCTCCGGGGAACTGTTGAAGAAAGGAGACGGAGGTGAAGAAAAATAAAAACCCTGACAACATTTCAGAATGGGCAGAAAAACCAGCTGCAGAGATCAGGACCTGGCACACAACCAGCAGAGCTGAAGGAATCTTTTGAGAAGGTCTCTGATGATGACGACCCATGACTTTTTACAATTACGGGATAAGAAGACTAAATCTTGATAATCAGCGTCTGTTGATCTGAAAATTTCGTCACGTGAGAATTTTAGAATTGTTTTTATCTGTTTTAATAGCAAGGTCAGAAATGAAATGTCATGCTGCGTGTTTCAGATGTACTTTCACATGGGGTACCAAGAATACATTCTGTTTGAGAGTACCTTCACACAGTCCAAGGGAGGTAAGAAAGTTTTGTTCGTTGGGTTTATCAGTGACTGGTTACGAGCCTTGGTAATTTTTGTCTGTTGTGTGTGTGGAATCATCTCCCTTGCTTTCTTTTCGTCGTTGTGTCTGTTCGTCTGCGACATCTTTCG
>JAPXFY010000026.1:22235585-22238085 GCA_030674185.1 Monoplex corrugatus
CAGGTGCCCTAATTCCCCTTTCCTCATAAAATGGCCTGGAAATGTTGTTTGTCTTTTCCTAATCTTGTTTGTCAATGATCTTGTGTCTGCCTCCATCAATACTGTCTCATTTGTTTTCTTTGCTGTCCCTGGAACTCTTAATGTGAAGGATTGATCAGGCTCAAGGGAAGAATATTGTCATTGAACGCTGTCCTCGAATTTTTAGAGGAGCTGAGAGACTGTCTTTCCAAACAGTTTTGGAGGGACTTAGACTGTGCTCTGTGCTTTTAGAGGGAAAATTGTATAGTACCTGTGAGTGATTTCACAGAGGGACGAAGAGAGTTTTCTTAGTTTCTTAGAGATTTTGGAGGAAGCAAAACGATGTTCACCCATAGAATTGGTGAGACTTAGAATGTGTTTTTAACCTTCCTATCCGCTCACCCTATCCACCAGCTTCATTCAGAAAGCTGGTGGACAGGGTAAGCGATGGAAAGAGTGCAGAAAGCTGGTGGACAGGGTAAGCGATGGAAAGGGTGCACAAAGCTGGTGGACAGGGTAAGGGATCGAAAGAGTGCACAAGCTGGTGGACAGGGTAAGGGATGGAAAGATGCACAAAGCTGGTGGACAGGGTAAGGGTATCGAAAGAGTGCACAAGCTGGTGGAATGGGTGAGCGATGGAAAGACGCACAAAGCTGGTGGAATGGGTGAAAGAGTTTTAAGACAACGGACATTGGCATTCCCCAGAGGCATTCCCCAGAGACATTCCCCAGAGAATTCCCCAGAGACATTCCCCAGAGGCATTCCCCAGAGACATTCCCCAGAGGTATTCCCCAGAGACATTTCCCAGAGGCATTCCCCAGAGGCATTCTCCAGAGGCATTCCCCAGAGACATTCCCCAGAGGTATTCCCTAGAGGTATATCCCGAGACAATTCACAGAGGTATTCCCCAGAGACATTCCCCAGAGGTATTCTCCAGAGACATTCCCCAGAGGCATTCCCTAGAGGCAATCCCCAGAGACATTCCCTAGAAGTATTCTCCAGAGACATTTCCCAGAGGTATTCCCCAGAGATATTCCCCAGAGGTATTCCCCAGAGACATTCCACAGAGACATTCCCCAGAGACATTCCCCAGAGACATTCCCAGAGGTATTCCCAGAGACATTCCCCAGAGGTATTCCCCAGAGACATTCCCCAGAGGTATTCCCCAGAGACATTCTCCAGAGGCATTCCCCAGAGACATTCCCTGAGGTATTCCTCAGAGACATTCCCCAGACGCATTCCCCAGAGACATTCCCCAGAGGCATTCCCCAGAGGCATTCCCCAGAGGTATTCCCAGAGACATTCCCCAGAGACATTTGCAGACATTCCTCAGATGTATTCCCCAGAGGCATTCCCCAGAGACATTCCCCAGAGGTATTCCCCAGAGGTATTCCCCAGAGACATTCTCCAGAGGCATTCCCCAGAGACATTCCCTGAGGTATTCCTCAGAGACATTCCCAGACGCATTCCCCAGAGACATTCCCCAGAGGCATTCCCCAGAGACATTCCCCAGAGGTATTCCCAGAGACATTCCCCAGAGACATTTGCAGACATTCCTCAGATGTATTCCCCAGAGGCATTCCCCAGAGACATTCCTCAGAGGTATTCCCCAGAGACATTCCCCAGTTTCTAGATCTTAACACAAACAAACAAACAAACAAACAAACAAACAAACAAACAAACAAACCCCGAACATTGTGCATGGTTACTACCAACCTTAGAACTGATGTTGTTTGGAACAAGTAAACATAATAACATGTATGACGTTTTTGAGAAGATGTTTTCATTCACGATAAATGTTGTCTTTGAATACATAATTACTACGAATTAAAGCACATGTGCAATACTCTTTGTGCGTTTTAGAAAGGTAAATAGTCATGACTGAAAAATACATGTTCAGAAATAATGATAATGATAATAATAATAATGATAATAATAATAATAATAATAATAATAATAATAATAATAATAATAATAATTAATATTAATAATAATAATAATAATAATGATGATGATGACAATAACATAACAATAATAAATCATTTTTATATAGCGCCATTCTCCTACACATAGGTAAAGACTCACTGCGCTGTACATTAATTAGTTCATTTTTCCCAGTCAGCCCTATGCCTAGTAGTCAATTATACTAGCTCCTACTCCTAGTCCCTCCTCCCCCCCCCCCAACACACACACACTAGCACATCTGTTAAAGCAAGTACTAATATATACATTACTGAATCAGAAAGATCAAAAATCATGTTTCATTACTGGTAGTATTTATCAAAAAGATGAGTTTTGAGGCCTGCCTTGAAAGAAGAGAGAAATGATGAACAGCGGAGAGAAAAGGGCAGATCGTTCCAGACAACTGGAGCCTGGCAACGGAAGGCTCGTTGTCCTATGGTTTTGTATTTTGATTTTGATTTTGCCAGAAGTTTCTGGTTGCTTGACTTGAGACTGCGTTCAGGCCTGTATGTTTTAAGCA
>JAPXFY010000026.1:22243085-22245585 GCA_030674185.1 Monoplex corrugatus
GGCAAAAGGTGATAAAAAATGTTCACAATTATATACACAATAAGATAACAACAAACATTAAAGCTATACAAGTAAGAAGACACATAAGAAACCACAGAATATTAAAATTTAAACACTGACTTATGTAATGAAGAAAGATTAACAGATTTTTCATATGAATAAAGAGGCATACTGTGTTTATATATTGCTGCGTGTGTGTGCTTGTGTACGTGTGTAGTGTGGTGTGTGTGTGTGTGTACGTGTGTGTGTGCGTGTGTGTGCTTGCTGTGCGCGTGTGTGTATGTAAGACTCTGTGTGTTGTGTGTGTGTGTGTGTGTGTGTGTGGGTGGGTGTGTGTGCGTGTGCGTCTATGTTTGCATGCGTGTGTGTGTGCTTATGCATGCAATAGTTGTACATAAAATTATAATCAATATTTTGAATGAAGATAAAAACAGAAAAATTCTAATCCATATACAGGAAAAACATTATAACTTCAGTATTACAGCATTAACACCTTGACAATCAAGATTACCTCACAAATTTAAACTATTCGCAATATCATACATCACAATTTACATACAAACAAAGATTTAAAAAAGTTTCTTAAAGTATTTCAGTCTCTTTCCCACTCAATTTCTCCCCTATCCCCTCCTCAGCTGTACACATACAGTGATACACACACATGCTCACTCAAGCACACACACACACACACACACACACACACACACACACACACACACACACACACACACACACACACACACACATACATACACACACACATACACACATGCACGCACACACACACCTTGCTCTATAGGCCCTTATACAAAATACTGTTATACAGGCAGGAGAAATTAGTCTGATGACAGACTTGCAAACTAAGGCTCTTCGGGTTAGATGAGTTTGAAAGAGGTGGGTTTTCAGGTGCCGTTTGAAGGTTGAGAAACATTTAGTTTTTCTGAGAGACAGTGGTAGAGAGTTCCATACATGTGGGCCAAAGACAGAGAAAGATTTTTTACCAAAGGTGTCTAGAGAGAAGCGAGGAACAGTCAACAGTGAGGTGTCAGAAGAGCGGAGCGTTCGAGAGAGGTTTGTAACCCTGCAGGAGGTTGGCAAGATAGGATTGCATGTTCTCGTGATAGATACACTGAAAGCAGAGACAGGCAACTTTATATTGAATCCTAGCCTTTACCGGGAGTCAATGAAGTGTTCTAAGCAGAGATTTTAGCACTCTCACGCCTGGGGTTGCGGAGAACAAGGCGAGCCGCGTGGTTCTGTATGCGCTGAAATTTAAATAGTTGATTGTCATGGAGACCTGCGAATAGAGAGTTACAATAGTCCAGTCTAGATAGTATGAAAGAGACAGCAAGCTTGTTGGTAGCATCAGTGGAAAGGAAGGAGCGAATCTTACCTATTCTGCGTAGCTGATAGTACAGAGTACGGCACAACTGTTTGACATGGGCTTCCATAGACAGTGTTTCATCCAGGTAGAAGCCAAGATTTCTAACAGTTTGTGAGAAAGATACATCACAGAGATAGACATGGGAGCACGAGTAACCTGATTGATCTTTGACTTAGTACCAGTAACAATAAGCTCAGTTTTATCATCATTCATCTTCAGCTGTTTTCACTCATCCACTTGGAGACATCATCTGTACAATCTCTCAGACTGCACGCAAGAGCGTCAAAATCTGATGGGGCAGAGGAGCTATGCAGCTGTGAGTCATCCGCAAAGAAGTGGTATGAGTGACCTGACTGATGAATGATAGCGCTGAGAGGTTGTGTATACATAGTGAACAGGACAGGTCCCAAGACAGAACCTTGTGGGACACCACATTTCAGCACAGATGGATTTGATTTGTGGCCAATGACAACAGACTGGGTACGGCCAGTCAAATAGGAGGTAAACCAGTCCAGAACCGTTCCAGAACAGCCAAAAGTGGTACGCAACCGCGTTATGAGGATGCTATGGTCTATGGTGTCAAATGCTGCTGACAAGTCAAGCAGTGACAAGATAGACACACTCCCATTGTCTGAAGCCTGAAGGAGGTCATTGACCACACGCAATAGAGCGGTTTCTGTGCTATGGCACTTACGGTAGGCTGACTGGAATGGCTCTAGCAGGTTGTGAGATTCCAGATGCTGCAGAAGCTGTTCTAGTACAATACGTTCCAACACCTTTGATAGGAATGGTAGATTGGAAACTGGACGATAATTCTTCAAGCAGTCTGGGTCGAGATTTGCCTTCTTCAGAAGGGGCTTGACAAGAGCGCGCTTAAAGCACTGAGGCACAACACCAGATGACAAGGACTTATTCATAATATCTGTGACAATTGGAGTAATTTCATCTAGACAATCAAATAGGATAGAGGCAGGGATAGGGTCAAGGTCACAGGACTTCTTTGGCATTTTCTTCAGTATCTCTTTCACACAACCCTCAGACATAAGCTCAAAATTTTCTAGCTGTGTACCAGAGAACACAACAGCATCAGTGGAGCATGGTAATAATAATAATAAT
>JAPXFY010000026.1:22250585-22256678 GCA_030674185.1 Monoplex corrugatus
CATTCAAGAACTCTCTTCCTGATGCTAACTGATAGGCATTTGTTGGTAAGAATGCTTTTCATCTTCTTGAATGCTGTTCTGGCTTGGCCGATTCTGCTGGCTATTTCTGATGTGCGTCTGCCGTCTGGTGAGATGACCGTTCCCAGATATTTAAACTTATCCACCTGTCTCAAAGTTGTACCGTTTGCTCTTACAGCTGGGTAAAGTTGAGGACGCACGCACATATAAATTTCCCACAGTCGTGATTTTCACTCGTGCAAACTCATGCAGGCAGATTGGAAAGCACGTGCGCCAACCAAACCTGGTTTCTATATTCAGCTCAAACGTTTGGCTTTCATACCAAAAATGTCAGTCAGCATTTCTTTGAATATCCAAAACAAGTGTGACTGCCCGCGTTCAAGCAAACAGGAACAAAAAAAACAAAAAAACAAAACACGAAAAAAGAATAAGAACGCGTATTAAATACGCCTGTCTTGTCCATTTCTTAGAACAGTTTTGAAAGCATTTCAGCTGAAGTGTAGCATAGTTTAGGGACAAAATATTCACAGATATCACACTTGTAGTCATAGTTTATGAAAAAGACATCAACGACACCATCATCGTTTCTAATTCTTGCCATCAGGAATGTATAACAGTAAGTATAAATTAACTCGAAGAACATGGTCAACAGTAAACGTTTTGGATGCAACATACTCAACTTTGACCTAAAAAGATCCTGAAATGGAGTCTATACCACATAAAGATCATAAGCTTTATGCCCAGGCTTAGTCTATGCCATGATGATTTTAGACTCTTTTATATCAAATGGCTGTTACGGCGTAGTACATATGGAATATATTCTTAGCATAGAAACAATGTCTTGGGACAATTCAAACCCAAGCTATTGGTCTAATATAAGAAATGCGGAACTGACACCAATGTCATAGACGATGTTCTTGATAACCATAGCTGTTCAGTTAATGACTGACTTCCGTTTTATGACTGACTGGAGTGATAGGTTGATTTCCCAGGCCCCACCCCTTGAAAACCAATTAGCCTTCTTGCCTTTCTGAAGTCTAGGTTAAAAAAAGTGAATATGAATATAAATTTGAAGCGAGGGAGAGGGGATGGGCGCCGCCCTCGTGGTTCTGGCCCCGGGAAAAGTTGAGGTCTCTGCCACCTCACTCCCCTACGACCCCAGAGTTATGGAACTATCTGGATGGGACCTCAGGACCAGGCCAGCTCATGGGTTTATCTGCAGGCTTAAGGCTTGTGACGTGATCATTCTGGATGTTCTCCATCACATGGTACCTGTGACGTTAGTGCTGATGGAATTTGTTCCGAACTCGGAGACGTCATCTTGAGAAATTGAAACTGAAACTGAAACCAATGACTGACTATCCGTCGATCTGACAGGGAAAGAGGCAAACTCGTCCTTTATCGCCTGGTACGGTTTTCATGCGGGATACAAAACTGGCCCTGGTCGCTAGTGTTCTTCCACATGTGTTGCATGGTAAAGGGTCATGTGGTCTTGTGTTCTACATCAGCCAGTCCCTCTTGTGTTGAATAGTAACTGTTTTGCGCTGTTCAAATGTTATTGTGTCCTGCATGGACTGCAGTTGCCAACTTACTCTTTTGCGGCCAAAGTCTTCCTAGTTGGTGATGTTGATACCACATCAGATAAGGTTGGCCTTCAGAGGATCCTTGTATCACTCTAGTGGTCTTCCCTGGTCAATTCATCCTTGTATCAGACCACACCAGATAAGGTTGGCCTTCAGAGGATCTTTGTATCACTCTAGTGGTCTTCCCTGGTCATGGCATCCTTGTATCAGACCACACCAGATAAGCTTGGCCTTCAGAGGATCTTTGTATCGCTCTAGTGGTCTTCCCTGGTCATGGCATCCTTGTATCAGATCACATCAGATAAGGTTGGCCTTCAGAGGATCTTTGTATCACTCTAGTGGTCTTCCCTGGTCATGGCATCCTTGTATCAGACCACACCAGATAAGCTTGGCCTTCAGAGGATCTTTGTATCACTCTAGTGGTCTTCCCTGGTCACGGTATCCTTGTATCAGACCACATCAGATAAGGTTGGCCTTCAGAGGATCTTTGTATCGCTCTAGTGGTCTTTCCTGGTCATGGCATCCTTGTATCAGACCACACCAGATAAGGTTGACCTTCAGAGGATCTTTGTATCACTCTAGTGGTCTTCCCTGGTCATGGCATCCTTGTATCAGACCACATCAGATAAGGTTAGCCTTCAGAGGATCTTTGTATCACTTAGTGGTCTTTCCTAGTCATGGCATCCTTGTATCAGACCACATCAGATAACGTTGGCCTTCAGAGGATCTTTGTATCACTTTAGTGGTCTTCCCTGGTCATGGCATCCTTGTATCAGACCACATCAGATAACGTTGGCCTTCAGAGGATCTTTGTATCGCTCTAGCGATCTTCCCTGGTCACGGTATCCTTGCTTCAGCTCTCCATACAGAAGTATCTTGGGGATGTGTTTGTATTACACACGGACAACATGTTCTGTACAACGATGCTGGCATTTGATGGGTAGACACTATATATAGCCAGCCACACTTCTTTCAGGATTTGAAGACTGGATTCTTGACCTTGCCATGTGATGTTACACATCTTACGAAGACATCTTTGGTGGAACGATTCCAGCTGTTGAATGTGTCGTTGGCAGATAGTGCAGATCTAGGAGTATCACAGTAGTGATGCAGGTCATACAGCCGTACAGCAGGACGCTCAAGACTACTGCTTTGTCTACAGCAAATATGGTGATGAGCCCTGACGCCATGGTTTTGCCACAACGTTTTGGTGAACTTTTCCAACTGGAGAGCTACACTTACAGAATGGTAGCGCCACCTCAGCATCGAGAGATTAACCCCTTGATTCCCGCACCCTATCCAACAACTGCAAAAACTTGACCCTTTGACTCCCTCACCCTATCCACCAGCTTCCTGCAGGAAGCTGGTGGATAGGGTGAGGGAATCAAAAGGATTAAGATTTTTGCTTTGCTAGAATGGTTGGCAATGCCTTGTCAAGCATAAGATCACAAAGAAACAAACATCAAATACAAAAATCAGTGTATTTTAGTCATTTTAGTCCTTTTTTATTTTAGGACTAGGGGAAATGAGATGGAAGGGGGCAGGCATGATAACATCAGGAGAATATACAATGATATACTCTGGTGGTAATTCACATGAAAGAGGAGTAGGCATCATAATGGACAAAGAGAAATGAAAAGCAGTTAAAGGATACTGGGCAGTGTCCGACAGAGTTTTACTGGTCAAATTCAGAGGGAAACCTTTTGATATCAACATCATACAGGTGTATGCACCAACATCCGCAAGTACTCAGGAAGACATCGACAACTTCTACGAAGTTTTAGAGATGGCCAAGGTCCAATGTAAATCACAGGAAGTTACAGTCATAATGGAAGATTTTAATGCTAAAGTGGGACAGGATAGGGTGGAGGATATAGTTGGACCTCATGCCTTGGTACACAAAACGAAAGAGGGGGGAAGCTTGTAGAATGGGCACAGATGAATGAGTTCATAGTAGGAAACACCTGGTTTGAGCAGCCTAACAGAAGAAAATGGACTTGGATGAGTCCAGGAGATAATACCAAAAAATCAAATTGACTACATCCTGATTAACAAAAGATTTAGAAATTCTTTACTGTCAGCAAAATCACTACCAGGCGCAGACTGCAACAGTGACCACAATCCGGTAGTGGGAAGGTTTAGGTTGAAATTGAGGAAAAGGAAACAGACCAAAAGCAACATCAAACTAAACCTTGGACTCTTGAAGACAGATGAAATGACACGTCAAAAATTTAATGTACATGTTCAAAACAAATTCAGTGCTCTGGAAGACGTTGGTGACAGTGAGGGACAATGGACAAAGTTGAGAAGTTCTATAAATGAAGCTTGTGAAGAAATTCCTAAGGCAAATAGAAAAGCAAAAAAGAGCTGGATGACTAATGAAATTTTGGGCCTGATGGAGAAAAGGAGGAAGGCAAAGAGAAACGAGGAGATATACAGGAAGATAAACAAAGAAATCAGGTATAGGTGCAATGAAGCTAAGGAAGCTTGGCTGAACACAAAATGCAAAGAGATAGAAGAACGACACAAAATGGATCCTCAGGGTATGTACAGACGAATTGAAGAAATTGTTCATAGGAAAAATACATGTACATCAACTGATTGCTTAAAATCAAAAGATGGCACGCTTATCATGGAAAAAGACAAGGCATTAGACAGATGGGGAGAGTACATTAAAGACCTTTTTGAGGATGACAGAAACGAAGAACACATCATAAAAAAGAACTTTGAAGGACCACCCATAATGAAAGATGAAGTCAGAGCAGCATTGAAAAAGATCAAACCAGGAAAAGCCCCAGGACCAGACATTACTACAGAGATGATTGAAGCCCTGGAGGAATTTGGCATAGAAAAAATAACAGTCCTCCTAAATGAAATTTATGACACTGGAAAAATCCCCAAAGATATGTCAAAATCAATTTTCATTGCACTTCCAAAGAAGACAGGGGCT
Organism: Monoplex corrugatus; assembly: GCA_030674185.1. Classification (NCBI taxonomy): domain Eukaryota; kingdom Metazoa; phylum Mollusca; class Gastropoda; order Littorinimorpha; family Ranellidae; genus Monoplex; species Monoplex corrugatus. Next base: position 22,255,137 of record JAPXFY010000026.1, read on the forward strand.
ATAGAATGCAAACTCCATCGCACAATCAGTTTGATGAGTCATGTAACAAAAATCCTGTTAAGAATAATCATGATGAGGACAAGGAATAGAATCAAAAGAGAAATAGCAGAAGAACAGTGTGGATTTGTGGAGGGGAAAGGAACTATTAATGCCATATACATCCTAAGAACTATCATAGAGAGGTCAGTTGAGATGAATAAGGATTTGTATTTATGCTTTGTTGACTATACCAAGGCTTTCGATCGGGTACGACATGAAGAATTGATCAACCAACTGAAGAGACTCAATGTCGATGGAAAAGATCTACGAATAATCAGGAATATGTACTGGGAACAAACAGCTGCAATGAGAATAGAAAACAATATAAGCTCTTTTCAAAACATCAAAAGAGGAGTCAGACAGGGTTGTGTTTTGTCACCAGATCTGTTTTCACTATATAGCGAAAACATCATGAGAAACCTGGATTAAAGGTTGGAGGGAAAATGATAAACAACATTCGGTACGCAGATGACACAGTGCTAATTGCAGAAAATGAAAGGGACCTACAAAACCTTGTGAATATACTAGAAACAGAAAGCAAAGGTAAGGGATTGGAACTAATACTAGAAACAGAAAGCAAAGGTAAGGGATTGGAACTAAACAGCAGGAAGACTGAAGTCATGGTGATCAGTAAAAAACATGAAATCCCCTCCTGCAAAATAACAGCAAATGGCACAACCTTGACACAGGTTAATAAGTTCAAATACCTGGGAACGGTCATTTCATCAGACGGCAGATGCACATCGGAAATAGCTGGCAGAATCGGCCAAGCCAAAACAGCATTCAAGAAGATGACAAGCATTCTTACCAACAAATGCCTATCAATTAACATCAGAAAGAGAGTCCTTGAGTGTTATATAGAACCAATACTATTGTACGGATGCGAGACGTGGACAGTTAGCAAGCAAAGCCAGAGCAGGATTGAGGCAGCCGAGATGTGGTTTCTCAGAAGAATGTTGAGAGTACCATGGACAGCAAAGAAAACAAACGAGACAGTCTTGATGGAGGCAGACACAAGTCGATCACTGATAAGGAAGATTAGGAAAAGACAAGCAACATTTATAGGCCATTTTATGAGGAAGGGGGATTTGGAGCACCTGGTCACAACGGGAAAGCTGGAGGGAAAGAGAGCACCGGGTAGACCCAGGGAGAGAATGCTGGACGGACTTGCAGAGTGACTGGGGATGAAGAGGGTGGAGGAGATGCTGGGTGCAATGAGAGATAGAAATGGTTGGAAGTCCATGGTCGCCAACGCCATGCGGCAGGGCACCTGATGATGATGATGATGATGATGATGAGTCCTTTTCTCACACTGGACGAAGCAGCAGGAAAGTGTCAGTCTTTTTCTCCTAAGGTTTGTATTTGGTGTTTGTTTGTTTGTGATCTTACGCTTTACAAAGGCCAATGGCCGAAAATTTGCGCCTGTCTTGTCTGGTTGTATTAAATACACGTTCTTATTCTTTTTTTGCGTTTTTTTTCTGGGACCTGTTTGCTAGAACGCGG
>JAPXFY010000026.1:22256778-22266778 GCA_030674185.1 Monoplex corrugatus
AATTGTCCACAGGCAAAATACATGCACATCAACCGGTTGCTTAAAATCGAAAGATGGCATGCTTATCATGGAAAAAGAAAATATTAGACAGATGGGGAGAGTACATTACAGACCTTTTTGAAGATGACAGAAACGAAGAACACATTATAAGAAAGAACTTTGAAGGACCACCCATAATGAAAGACGAAGTTAGAGCAGCACTGATAAAGATGAAACCAGGAAAAGCCCCAGGACCAGACAACATTACTACGGAGATAACTGAAGCCCTGGAGGAATTTGGTATTGAAAAAATGATAGTCCTCCTAAATGAAATTTACAACACTGGAAAAATCCCCAAAGATATGTCAAACTCAATTTTCATTGCTCTTCCAAAGAAGACAGGGGCTATAGAATGTGAACTCCATTGCACAATCAGTTTGATGAGTCATGTAACAAAAATCCTATCGAAAATAATCATGATGAGGACAAGGAATAGAATCAAAAGAGAAACAGCAGACGAACAGTGTGGATTTGTAGAAGGGAAAGGAACTATTAATGCCATATACTTCTTAAAAACTATTGTCATAGAGAGGTCAGTCGAGATGAATAAGGATTTATATTTATGCTTTGTTGAGTATACCAAAACTTTCGATCGGGTAAGACATGAAGAATTCATCAAGCAACTAGAAAGACTCAATATTGATGGAAAATATCTACGAACAATCAGAAATATGTATTGGGAACAAACAGCTGCAATGAGAATAGAAAACGTTATAAGCTCTTTCCAAAACATCAAAAGAGGAGTCAGACAGGGTTGTGATTTGTCACCAGATCTGTTTCCACTTTACAACGGAAACATCATGAGAAACCTAGAGGAAGACCCTGGATTAAAGGTTGGAGGAAAAATGATAAACAACATTCGATACGCAGATGACACCGTGCTGGTTGCAGAAAATGAAAGGGACCTACAAAACCTTGTGAATATACTAGAAATAGAAAGCAAAGGTAAAGGGTTGGAACTAAACAGAAAGAAGACTGAAGTCATGGTGATCAGTAAAAACATGAAATCCCCTCATGCAAAATAACAGCAAACGGCACAACCTTGAGACAGGTTGATAAGTTTAAATATCTGGGAACGATCATTTCAGCAGACGGCAAATGCACATCAGAAATAGCCAGCAGAATCGGCCAAGCCAAAATAGCATTCAAGAAGATAGAAAGCATTCTTACCAACAAATGCCTATCAATTAACATCAGGAAGAGAGTTCTTGAATGTTAAATAGAACCAATAGTGTTATACGGTTGTGACGCGTGGACAGTCAACAAGCAAAGCCAGAACAAGATTGAGGCAACCGAGATGTGGTTTCTAAGAAGAATGTTGAGAGTTCCATGGACAGCAAAGAAAACAAACGAGACAGTCTTGATGGAGGCAGACACAAGAAGATCATCGATAAGGAAGATTAGGAAAAGACAGGCAACATTTGTAGGCCATTTTATGAGGAGGGGGAATTGGAGCACCTGGTCACGATGGGAAACCTGGAGGGGAAGAGAGCACCAGGTAGACCCAGGGAGTAGACCCAGGGAGAAGATACTAGACGGACTTGCAGGGTGGCTGAGGACAAAGATGGTGGAAGAGATGCTTGAGGCAACAAGAAATAGAGACAGATGGAAGTCCACAATCGCCAACGCCATGCAGCAAGGCACCTGATGATGATGATAATAGACAGTCTTTCTTCCAGCCACTCTCGTGTTCTTTTGTATCACTGTTTCCATGTCACATTCTGGCCAGTTCTATCACATTTAGAAAGACATTTTATTGATATTACTGTTTTATTTTCGGTCTGATCCGCAAGTTTCTCGTTTTGGAAACTTTTTAATTCCAAATGATAGTAAAAGTGGTAACAATGATAATGATGACGATGATGATGATGATGATGATGATGATGATGAATGATGATGATGATGATGATGATGATGATGATGATAACAAGAAGAAGAAGAATGACAACAACAAGAAGAATGGCATGGTTTACTACATTTTCTGTATATGTTTTTAAATTTGCAGATTTATTACTGTTGGTGTTGTGGATGATATGCTTTGTTTACCTGCAAGTCTGGCATGAAATACTGTTCACCTGTATTCCTTTGATGGTTGTCGTCTGTTGTACACCTGTTGTTTAGCATTTTTACATGTTGCTTCAAACAATACACCAGGCTCTTGCGTGCACTGGTATGTTTCATCTTCCTGTACGTATGTGAGACATTAACCCTCACAGCAGATTTCATCATCATCAGGTGCCCTGCCGCATGGCGTTGGCGACCATGGACTTCCAACCATCTCTATCTCTCGTTGCCCCCAGCATCTCCCCCACCCTCTTCATCCCCAGCCACTCTGCAAGTCCGTCCAGCGTTCTCTCCCTGGGTCTACCTGGTGCTCTCTTTCCCTCCAGCTTTCCCGTTGTGACCAGGTGCTCCAAATCCCCCTTCCTCATAAAATGGCCTATAGATGTTGCTTGTCTTTTTGAGGCAGCCGAGCTGTGGTTTCTAAGACGAATGTTAACAGTTCCATCGACAGCAAAGAAAACAAACGAGACAGTCTTGATGGACGCAGACACAAGAAGATTATAGACAGCAAAGAATAAACAAAACAAACGAGATGTGGTTTCTCAGAAGAATGTTGAGAGTTCCATGGACAGCAAAGAAAACAAACGAGACAATCTTGATGGAGGCAGACACAAATAGATCACTCATAAGGAAGATTAGGAAAAGACAAGCAACAGCAGATTTGACAAGACGAATCCAAGTCATGCAGTTGAGGTGCTGTCAGAAAATACTAGACACCAGACACACTTGTCATATTCACCCATAAACACGAGCGCCAAACCATCAAGCAGCACACTCATCATCATCATCATCATCATCATCATCATCATCAAGTGCCTTGCCACATGGCGTTAGCGATCATGGCCTTCCATCTGTTTCTATCCTTTCTTGCCGCAAGCACATTTTCCACCCTCTGTCTTCAGCCACTCTGAAAGTCCGTCCAATATTTTCTCCATGGGTCTACCTGGTGCTCTCTTTCCCTTCACCTTTTCTGTTGTGACCAGGTGCTCCAATTCCCCTTTCCTCATAAAATGGCCTATAAATGTTGCCTGTCTTTTCCTAATCTTCCTTATCTATAATCTTCTTGTGTCTGCGTCATTCAAGACTGTCTCGTTTGTTTTCTTTGCTGTCCATGGAACTGTTAACATTCGTCTTAGAAACCACAGCTCGGTTGCCTCAATCTTGTTCTGGCTTTGCTTGTTGACTGTCCACACCTCACAACCGTATAACATTATCGGTTCTATATAACATTCAAGAACTCTCTTCCTGATGTTAATTTATAGGCATTTGTTGGTAAGAACGCTTTCCATCTTCTTAAATGCTGTTTTGGCTTGGTCGATTCTGCTGGCTATTTCTGATGTGCATCTGCCGTCTGGTGAAATGATCTTTCCCAGATGTTTAAACTTATCAACCTGTCTCAAGATAGTAGACATTAGATACGCTTACCATATTTACCCATGAAAACAAGCACCAAGCCATCAAGGAGTATACTGGACCACAGAAATGAATTTCACCACAAATACATAAAATAATATAGATATGTTCGACTGAGTTCGTGCATGCATGTGTGCGTGCGTGCGTGCGTGCGTGCGTATGTGTGCGTAAGTACTAGCGTACGTGTGTATGTGTGAGTGTCACTAGATGTTAATGCTAGTGTTTCTGCGCTTTTCCTGCATTGTTCTAATTCCAGTCTTTTCCTTTGTCTTTAATCAATATCATTACGTTGACACCACCAGCATCAACACCACTGCAATATCTATACTAGTTAGCTGGATTATCAAAGAGGGGGGAGAGAGATGGGGGAGGGAGAGCGAGAGGGAGAGACAAACAGACAGACAGACAGACCGCACGATCATTAGGAGTTGTAACTGAGACGCTCTCTTGCCTCGAGCATGCACACACATACAAACATGCGCACAGACACACAGACACAGCACACACACACACACACACACACACACACACACACACACACACACACACACACACACACACACACACACACACACACACACACACACACACGCACGCACGCACACACACACACACACACACACACACACAACACACAACACACACACACACACACCACACACACACACACACACACACACACACAACACACACACACAACACACACACACACAACACACACACACACACACACCACACACACACACACACACACAACACACACACACACTTAAACATGCTTGCACAAAAAAGCGCGCTCACACGCGCGTGCACTCGAGCACGTAAAACACAGACATTTCACCTGCAAACGTAAGTTGGGCCATTAAGAAATAATTAGATTGATTCACTCTTTAATGAGTCAGTACAGGACCTAATGAGCTCGTTTGGTGGGATAGGTTTCTATTCTCATTCATATAAACTTTTTTGTAACATTCAAAAGGGGATGAGGATGGAGGAGCAGAGTATATTTATTTCTTAAGATATTATAACTACCAACATTATGGTTTATTTTATTTGTTTTGATTTTGCTTTTGTTTTGTTTGATTTTCAGATTTTTTTTAACTTTTATTTTTTTATTGTTGTTTTTATTTCATTTTTTTTTTTTAGATTTTAGAGCCAAAAGCAGTACTACTTATGGTGCCACATCGTATGTGAGACAGCTCATTTGCACTGGTCTTGCTCGGCACAAGTTGTATACTCACATTCAGCTGCATTTTCTGACACATAGAAAAGTGCTGTTTCGCCCGGCTCATACATACTACACGGTTCATTTGTGTCTGAGTACGGTAAGTTTTATTCACTGGTTGTGTGCTGATCATCATCATCATCAAGTGCCCTGCAACATGGCGTTGGCGATCATGGCCTTCCATGTGTATCTATCCCTTGTTGCCGCAAGCACCTCTTCCACCCTCTTTGTCTTTAGCCACTCTGAAAGTCCGTCCAATATCTTCTCCCTGGGTCTACCTGGTGCTCTCTTTCCCTCCACCTTTCCTGTTGTGACCAGGTGCTCCAATTCCCCTTTCCTCATAAAATGGCCTATAAATGTTGCCTGTCTTTTCCGAATCTTCCTTATCAATGATCTTCTTGTGTCTGTGTCCATCAAGACTGTCTCGTTTGTTTTCTTTGCTGTCCATAGAACTGTCAACATTCTACTTAGAAACCACATCTCGGCTGCCTCAATCTTGTTCTGGCTTTGCGTGTTGACTGTCCACGCCTCACAACCGTACAACAGTATTGGTTCTATATAGCATTCAAGTGTGCTGGTAGCCTACAATAATATGATGTTGCGCATGCATAATAGATTTTGATAGAGCTCTACCATCCTGTCTCTCAGATCGCCTCTAGCTCTGCCCATATCAAACATCATACATCATACATCATACGACTCTCAGAACAAGGGTCTCTGATGGTGCCGGAACAGAATCCTAAGTTAGCTGTCAAACGTGCTTTCAGTTTCATAGTGCCATCAATTTTGGAATTCACTGTCGGCTGATCCAAGAAGACAGCAGATGCACATCAGAAATAGCCAGCAGAATCGGCCAAGCTAAAACAGCATTCAAGAAGATGAAAAGCATTCTTACCAACAAATGCCTATCAATTAACATCAGGAAGAGAGTTCTTGAATGTTATACAGAACCGATAACGTTATACGGTTGTGAGGCGTGGACATTCAACAAGCAAAGCCAGAACAAGATTGAGGCAACCGAGATGTGGTTTCTAAGAATGTTGACAGTTCCACGGACAGCAAAGAAAACAAACGAGACAGTCTTGATGGAGACAGACACAAGAAGATCATTCAGAAGGAAGATTAGGAAAACAAGGCAACATTTATAGGCTATTTTATGAGGAAAGGGGAATTTGAGCACCTGGTCACAACAGGAAAGGTGGAGGGAAAGAGAGCACCAGGTAGACCCAGGGAGAAAATATTGGACGGACTTCAGAGTGGCTGAAGACAGAGAGGGTGGAAGATGTGCTTACGGCAACAAGGGATAGAAACAGATGGAAGGCCATGATCACTAACGCCAAGTGGCAAGGCAGATGATGATGATATGATGATGATGATGATGATGATGATGATGATGATGATGATGATATGATGATGATTATTATTATTATTATTATCATCCAAGAGACCTGCCCACCTTTATGCATTTGGAGTCATGTTAAAAGCTTCACGCAGGTCGTCCATTGCATTCTGGTGATAACCGCTGCCAATATGCACTTGTACTTATAACTACTGATTATATGGTATTGATCTCCGGGGGATGCCGGGGGCTCTTTCAGTATAATTAGTATCCCCACCTTCTGGAAAATCTGTGCTAGAAATTTCCTTTTTTTCTGTCACTCTCTTTGTTTCTTTCTTCCTTCTTTGTTTTCTGTCATTTCTTCCTATAATTTTCTGCCTTGCTGATCCATTCACCTGTATGTGTTCGATAAAGTTTTATGTAGGCCTACTTTTTCTTAGTATTGATAATTGGGTACATGTATTAAATGCATTTTTGGCTCTAGGGAAGTGAGATATGCGGAAGCAATTTTAGGTAATTTAGGCCCGTTTTTTATATCTGTTTTGGTATCCTTAGGTATACTTCAATTTTTATTCAGGTGTGTTTTTTAAATCCCCTGTGCGATAAATTGGATGGAATGGTCAACGCCAGGGGCATGTCCTTAGATTATGTGCGCGAATGCATTGGTAAGTGTACTTAATTTTCTTTTCTTTTCTTTTTTCCAGTTGAAGTTTTGTGTGTTTTGAGGCGGTTATAGCCTTGATATGGCTCTGCAATATCGGCTGGGCTTTAAACAACAATAACAACAATAATAACAATGTGGCATTGTGTCGTTTAAGCAACGAGGGTAGACAATAGGCCGTAGGCAGTATCCTGTTTGGTTCAAGTATGTACATAATGGCTCCGTCAGTCTGTCTAGACAGAAGCGGACTGTTGAGAACTCAGTCGTGTAACGGCGTCGGTCGTGGCTGAACAGACTGGGTCTCAAGTGGTTGTCCTTGGCACAGTCGCCACACTAAAAGCTGAAGGCTGTCGCTATATGGTCACTACCGCGGTTTTCTTTCTCTTTTTCTCTTAAAGGGAGAAGAGTGGCAGAATGGTTCAGACGTTCGCCTGCCAATAACTAAACACGAGGTTGCAGAGTTCGCTCCCTGTAGAGGCCTCGACTTTTCTCCTTAGTTTGACTGGAAATCGAACTGAACGTCTAGTCCTTCGGAAGAGGACGAAAAATGAGTCGGACCCGTGTGCCTTCTGGCTGCACAAGCTAAAGATCACACGGCAGTTGGAAATCGTAAAGAGCATGGCATTGCCTGGCTGCCTTGGTAAAAATCATTGGAGATATAGGTTGATTTCCAAGGTGCCACCCCTTGAAAATCAATAAGCCTTCTTGCCTTTCTGAAGTCTTGGTTAAAAAGTGAGTATGAATATAAATTTGAAGCGAGGGAGAGGGGCTGGGCGCCACCCTCGTAGTGCTGGCCCCGAGAAAAGTTGAGGTCTCTGCCACCTCACTCCCCTACGACCCCTAGGTTATGGAACTATCTTGGTAGAACTTCAGGACCAGGCCAGCTCATGGGTTTATGTGCAGGCTTGAGGCTTGTGCCGATGATCATTCTGGATCTTCTCTATCACATGGCACCTATGACGTTAGTGCATATGGAATTCATTCCGAGCGCGGAGACGTCATCTTGAGAAATTGAAATTGAAACTGAAATTAAAATTTCTTTCTCTGTCTTCTGTCCCGCACTGTCGAGTTCGGTTCTCCCCAAAAGTGACAATGTTTACACGTACAGCCTGTCTCCCGGCACGGCCATCTGTAGCTGTCTCTTCCCATGTGTCCAAATCATTATCATTGGACTTTAGGTCACGTTTGCCGACATCCCTGTATCACAGCAGTGGGCATCCATTGGGCCGAGATCCTGTGGATATATTTTGGGATGCGGCCGTCCTGCATACGACACACAGGTTTAAGGGTAACTGATGACTGGGTCAGACTGGGTCATGCAGTGCATGGACTGTCCCGGCCCCCCTTTGCTTGACGAAATGACTGTCGATTGCCGGGAGCTTGGGAGGTGAGTGTCCCGAGGGTGGTGAGCATTGGTGTTCTGGGTCCCATCCGCACCTTCGTGGTGTTTCTTGTTAACTTCAGCTTGTGGCTTTGCCACTGACTTCAGCGAATCAGGCCTGGTGACGGTAGGAAAAGACGGCAAACTTGGGATCTCGTTCGGAGCATGTCAGACCTTGCTGAACAGCAAAATGCGCTGTCTGGAACACCATGCCCGGTCACTTTTGCGGCCGTTCAAACAACCCCTGTGGTTGAAGAAAGACAACGTTGGAAGCTGTCAAATACTAAGTGTCGAGACTATAGTAAGGGGAAAGGTGCGGACAGCTATGCCAGCTGGTGGCAGGGCAGGCTGCCGAAAGAGAGATGAAGACCAGAGTGGGGAGAGAGAGGGGTTGTCCATTCTCTCTTGGTCCAGAGCTATGTCCCGGAGTTTGTCATCTCCCCATCTTGCCGTTCGGTTTGTAAACAAGGTGACTGATGACTGGGTCCAATGGGTCATGCAGCGCATGGACAGCCCCCTTTGCTTGAAGAAATGACTGTCGATTGACGTCGGGAGCTTGGGAGGTGAGTGTCCCGAGAGTGGCGAGGCATTGGTGCTCCGGGTCCCAGCTGCACCCACGCTGTGTTTCTTGTTAACTCAAGACCTCGCCAGTACATGCCGTTTAAGCGCAGGCTGGTTATACTTGCAATTGTTGTTTTGAACTTTGGCACAAAGCGAAATGGACATGATGGAAACAGTTGGCTGATCCGGACATTGCTGATGATCTTTCCCTGCTGTCCCTATAACCATCAGCAGATGCAAGATAAAACCACGACACTGGTGGACACATCATCAAAAGTACACCTCAACATTCACAAAGACAAGGATAATGATAATAGTACAACAAGTGTTGAGCCAGTCACACTTGAAAATAATTCGCTGGAAGAAGTGGAATCGTTCACCTATAGTAATAATAATAGCAATAATAATAAATGATAATAACACATGACTTTTATATAGCGCTATTCTCTTACACGTAGGTAAAGACTCACTGCGCTTTACATTAATTAGTTCATTTTTCCCAATCAGCCCTATGCCTACTGGTCAATTACATGTATATTAACTCCCACTCCAACCCCCCCCCCCCCCAGCGCACACACTAGCACATCTGTTGCAAGTACTAATATATACATTTTACTGAATCAGAAAGATCAAAAATCATGTTTCATTACTGGTAGTATTTATCAAAAAGATGAGTTTGAGGCCCGCCTTGAAAGAAGAGAGAGATGATGAACAGCGGAGAGAAAAAGGCAGATCGTTCCAGACAAGTGGGGCCTGGCAACGGAAGGCTCGGTGTCCTATGGTATTGTATTTTGATTTTGATTTTGCCAGAAGTTTCTGGTTACTTGACCTGAGACTGCGTTCAGGCGTGTAAGTTTTAAGCACAGAAGAGAGGTAGACAGGCAAGGTACCATCAAAATGCCGATAAGCCAGAGTAGCTTGTTTATATTCTACTTTTCCTTCCACAGGGAGCCAATGTTAGACGTGTCATCAGCAAGGAGAGTGGCACAGATGCAGTTGTGTCAAAACAAGGATCGGCAAGGCCACGGCTATCTTGTATAGCACAAGAACACCTGAAGTCACAGAATGCCGATACAACAAACCAGAATCCGGCATTTCAATTCCAACATAAAGTCAGTGCTACTGCACGGTGCCAAAGCATGCAGGATGACAAATTTCATGTTCATTTTCATTTTCTCAAGATGACGTCTCCGCGCTCGGAATGATGTCCATATGCACTAACGTCACAGGTGCCATGTGATGGAGAAGATCCAGAATGATCACGGCACAAGCTTTAGGCCTGTACATACACCAACGAGCTGGCCAGGTCCTGAGGTC
>JAPXFY010000026.1:22274278-22276778 GCA_030674185.1 Monoplex corrugatus
GTCTGTCTGTATGTGTGTGTGTGTGTGTGTGGTGTGTGTGTGTGTGTGTGGTGTGTGTGTTTGTGTGTGTGTGTGTGTGTGTGTGTGTGTGTGTGTGCACGCACGTGCGTGCATGTGTGTGTGTGTGTCTGTACGTGCGAAAAACTTTGGACCAATTTTCTCAGGTCTTTATCGGTGGATCTTTTTCAAATTTGGATCAAAAGTGTAGACCGCTGAAAGTCGCGAAAGCGAAGTTTGCATGTGTAAGCAAATCAGTTCAGACTCCCATACGCTTTTTGAATCTGAGTGTATGTGACGTGAAGATTCATTATTACAAATCAGAATCAAAGTGTGAGTGTGTGTGGGGGTGGGGGGGTGGGGGGGGTGGGGTGGGGGGTCTGAATTGAGGGATCGCATGTGTTGAAGTAGTTCTGAAGCTCGCTTGTCCCCCAAATCGTGCATATTCAATAGTACACTGTCCTATACATCCTAAGAACTATCATAGAGAGGTCAATCGAGTTGAATAAGGATTTATGTTTATGCTTTGTTGATTATACCAGGGCTTTCGATCGGGTAAGACATGAAGAATTCATCAAGCAACTAGAAAGACTCAATATTGATGGAAAAGATCTACGAATAATCAGAAATATGTATTGGGAACAAACAGCTGCAATGAGAATAGAAAACAATATAAGCTCTTTCCAAAATATCAAAAGAGGTGTCAGGCAGGGTTGTGTTCTGTCAACAGATTTGTTTTCACTTTACAGCGAAACCGTCATGAGAAACCTAGGAGAATGCCCTGGGATAAAGGTTGGAGGAACAATGATAAACGACTTTCGTTACGCAGATGACACCGTGCTAATTGCAGAAAATGAAAGGGACCTACAAAACCTTGTGAATATATTAGAAATAGCGAGCAAAAATAAAGGGTTGGAGCTAAATAGCAAGAAGACTGACATCAAGGTAATCAAAAAAAAAAGCATGAAATCCCCTCACACATAATATATCAATTGTGAAAATTGGATGCTCACGCAAAATAACAGCAAAAGGCAAACCTTTGAGACAGGTTCATAATTTCAAATATCTGGGAACGGTCATCTCACCAAACTATATTTAAACTGATGAACCTGTCATACTCCCGTCCATACAGCAAGCAGTCCATGCTCATGTCCTTACAGCAATCAGTCCATACTCAGGTCCTTACAGCAATCAGTCCATGCTCAGGTCCTTACAGCAATCAGTCCACACTCCGGTTGTCCGTAGATCAATCAGTCCATACTCAGATTATCCTTAGAGCAATCAGTCCGTATTCAGATTATCCTTAGAGCAATCAGTCCATACTCAGGTTATCCTTAGATCAATCAGTCCATACTCAGGTTATCCTTAGAGCAATCAGTCCATACTCAGGTCCTTAGAGCAATCAGTCCATACTCAGGTCCTAAGAGCAATCAGTCCATACTCAGGTTATCCTTAGAACAATCAGTCCATACTCAGGTTATCCTAAGAGCAATCAGTCCATACTCAGGTTATCCTTACAGCAATCAGTCCATATTCAGGTTATCCTTACAGCAATCAGTCCTATACTCCTGTCATCAGTGCAATCAGTCTATGCTCAGGTCCTTATAGTAATCATTCCATAGTCAAGTCTTTAAAACAATCAGTCCATACACAGAGCAATCAGTCCATACTCAGGTGCTTATAGCAATCAGTCCATACTCAGGTCCTTACAGCAATCAGTCCATACTCAGGTCCTTACAGCAACTACAGATCCATACTCAGGTCCTTACAGCAATCAGTCCATACTCCGGTTGTCGTAGATCAATCAGTCCATACTCAGATTATCCTTAGAGCAATCAGTCCGTATTCAGATTATCCTTAGAGAAATCAGTCCATACTCAGGTCCTCAGAGCGATCAGTCCATACCAAGATTATCCTTAAAGCAAATAGTCCATACTCAGATTATCCTCAGAGCAATCAGTCCATGTTCAGGTCCTTATAGCAATCAGTCCATATTCAGGTCCTTAGAGCAATCAGTCCAAACTCAGATTATCCTTAGAGCAATCGGTCCATACTCAGGTCCTAAGAGCAATCAGTCCATACTCAGGTTATCCTTAGAACAATCAGTCCATACTCAGGTTATCCTTAGAGCAATCAGTCCATACTCAGGTTATCCTTACAGCAATCAGTCCATATTCAGGTTATCCTTACAGCAATCAGTCCATACTCAGGTCCTTACAGCAATCAGTCTATACTCCTGTCGTCAGTGCAATCAGTCTATGCTCAGGTCCTTTTTGTAATCAGTCCATGGTCAAGTCTTTAAAACAATCAGTCCATACACAGAGCAATCAGTCCATACTCAGGTGCTTATAGCAATCAGTCCATACACAGATCCTTAAAGCAATCAGTCCACATTCAGGTCATCTTTAGAGCAATCAGTCTATACTCAGGTACTTATAAGCAATCAGTCCATGCTCAGGTCCTTACAGCAATCAGTCCATGCTCAGGTCCTTACAGCAATCAG
>JAPXFY010000026.1:22281778-22291778 GCA_030674185.1 Monoplex corrugatus
AGTCATTCTGCATGAGTGCTTAGTGATTCGTTCTTTTAGGTAAGTCATTCTGCATGTGTGCTTTAGGTAAGTCATTCTGCATGTGTGTTGTAGGTAAGTCATTCTGCATGGGTGTTGTAGATAAGTCATTCTCCATGGTGTTGTAGGTAAGTCATTCTGCATGTGTGTTGTAGGTAAGTCATTCTGCATGAGTGCTTTAGGTAAGTCATTCTGCATGAGTGCTTACTGATTCGTTCTTTTAGGTAAGTCATTCTGCATGTGTGCTTTAGGTAAGTCATTCTGCATGAGTGTTGTAGGTAAGTGATTCTGCATGAGTGCTTTAAGTAAGTCATTCTGCATGAGTGTTGTAGGTAAGTCATTCTGCATGAGTGCTTTAAGTAAGTCATTCTGCATGAGTGCTTTAAGTAAGTCATTCTGTATGAGTGTTGTAGGTAAGTCATTCTGCATGAGTGCTTACTGATTCGTTCTTTTAGGTAAGTCATTCTGCATGTGTGCTTTAGGTAAGTCATTCTGCATGAGTTTTGTAGGTAAGTCATTCTGCATGAGTGCTTTAAGTAAGTCATTCTGCAAAGGTACTTACTGATTCGTTCTTTTAGGTAAGTCATTCTGCATGAGTGCTTTAGGTAAGTGATTCTGCATGTGTGCTTTAGGTAAGTCATTCTCCATGAGTGCTTTAGGTAAGTGATTCTGCATGTGTGCTTTAGGTAAGTCATTCTGCTTGAGTGCTTTAGGTAAGTCATTCTGCGTGAGAGCTTTAGGTAAGTCATTCTGTATGAGTGCTTTAGGTAAGTCATTCTGCGTGAGTGCTTTAGGTAAGTCATTCTGCATGAGTGCTTTAAGTAAGTCATTCTGCATGAGTGCTTTAGGTAAGTGATTCTGCATGTGTGCTTTAGGTAAGCATTCTGCATGAGTGCTTTATGTAAGTCATTCTGTATGAGTGCTTTAGGTAAGTCATTCTGTATGAGTGCTTTAGGTAAGTCATTCTGAATGAGTGCCTTAGGTAGTGATTCTGCATATGTGCTTTAAGTAAGTCATTCTGCATGAGTGTTGTAGGTAAGTCATTCTGCATGAGTGCTTTAAGTAAGTCATTCTGCATGAGTGCTTTAAGTAAGTCATTCTGCATGAGTGCTTTAGGTAAGTCATTCTGCATGAGTGCTTACTGATTCGTTCTTTTGGGTAAGTCATTCTGCATGAGTGATTTAGGTAAGTCATTCTGCATGTGTGTTGTAGGTAACTCATTCTGCATGTGTGTTGTAGGTAAGTCATTCTGCATGAGTGCTTTAAGTAAGTCATTCTGCATGTGTGCTTTAGGTAAGTCATTCTGCATGAGTGTTGTAGGTAAGTCATTCTGCATGAATGCTTTAGTAAGTGATTCTGCATGAGTGCTTTAAGTAAGTCATTCTGCATAGGTACTTACTGATTCGTTCTTTTAGGTAAGTCATTCTGCATGAGTGCTTTAGGTAAGTCATTCTGCATGTGTGCTTCAGGTAAGTCATTCTGCATGAGTGCTTTAGGTAAGTCATTCTGCTTGTGTGCTTTAGGTAAGTCATTCTGCATGAGTGCTTTAGGTAAGTCATTCTGCATGAGTGCTTTAAGTAAGTCATTCTGTATGAGTGCTTCAAGTAAGTCATTCTGCATGAGTGCTTTAGTTAAGTGATTCTGCATGAGTGCTTTAGGTAAGCCATTCTGCATGAGTGCTTTAGGTAAGTCATTCTGCATGAGTGCTTTAGGTAAGTCATTCTGCATGGGTGTTTCAGGTAAGTCATTCTGCTTCGTTCTTTTAGGTAAGTCATTCTGCATGAGTGTTTTAGGTGAGCCATTGTGCATGAGTGTTTCAGGTAAGTCATTCTGCTTCGTTCTTTTAGGTAAGTCATTCTGCATGTGTGCTTTAGGTAAGTCATTCTACTTCGCTCTTTTAAGTAAGTCATTCTGCATGTGTGCTTTAGGTAAGTCATTCTGCATGAGTGCTTTAGGTAAGTCATTTCGCATGAGTGCTTTAGGTAAGTCATTCTGCATGTGTGCTTTAGGTAAGTCATTCTGCATGAGTGCTTTAGGTGAGTCATTCTACTTCGTTCTTTTAGGTAAGTCATTCTGCATGAGTGCTTTAGGTAAGTTATTCTGCATGAGTGTTGTAGGTAAGTCATTCTGCATGAGTGCTTTAAGTAAGTCATTCTGCATGTGTGCTTTAGGTAAGTCATTCTGCATGAGTGCTTTAGTAAGTCATTCTGCATGAGTGCTTTAGTAAGTGATTCTGCATGAGTGCTTTAAGTAAGTCATTCTGCATGCATGTTTCAGGTAAGTCATTCTGCTTCGTTCTTTTAGGTAAGTCATTCTGCATGTGTGCTTTAGGTAAGTCATTCTGCTTCCTTCTTTTAGGTAAGTCATTCTGCATGTGTGCTTTAGGTAAGTCATTCTACGTGAGTGCTTTAGGTAAGTGATTCTGCAATTAGTGCTTTAGGTAAGTCATTCCGCATGAGTGCTTTAGGTAAGTCATTCTGCAGGAGTGCTTTAAGCAAGTCATTCTGCTTCGTTCTTTTAGGTAAGTCATTCTGTATGAGTGCTTTAGGTAAGTCATTCTGCATGAGTGCTTTAGTTAAGTGATTCTGCATGAGTACTTTAGGTAAGTCATTCTGCATGAGTGCTTTAAGTAAGTCATTCTGCATGAGTGCTTTAATTAAATGATTCTGCATGAGTGCTTTAAGTAAGTCATTCTGCATTAGTGCTTACTGATTCGTTCTTTTAGGTAAGTCAATTTGCATGTGTGCTTTAGGTAAGTGATTCCGCATGAGTGCCTTAGTAAGTGATTCTGCATGAGTGCTTTAGGTAAGTCATTCTGCGTGAGTGTTTCAGGTAAGTCATTCTGCTTCGTTCTTTTAGGTAAGTCATTCTGCATGTGTGCTTTAGGTAAGTCATTCTACTTCGTTCTTTTAAGTAAGTCATTCTGCATGTGTGCTTTAGGTAAGTCATTCTGCATGAGTGCTTTAGTAAGTCATTTCGCATGAGTGCTTTAGGTGAGCCATTCTGCATGTGTGCTTCAGGTAAGTCATTCTGCTTCGTTCTTTTAGGTAAGTCATTCTGCATGTGTGCTTCAGGTAAGTCATTCTGCATGCGTGTTTCAGGTAAGTCATTCTGCTTGAGTGTATCAGGTAAGTCATTCTGCATGTGTGCTTCAGGTAAGTCATTCTGCATGAGTGTTTCAGGTAAGTCATTCTGCTTCGTTCTTTTAGGTAAGTCATTCTGCATGAGTGCTTTAGGTAAGTCATTCTGCATGAGTGTTTCAGGTAAGTCATTCTGCATGTGTGCTTTAGGTGAGTCATTCTGCCTGAGTGCTTTAGGTAAGTCATTCTGCATGAGTGTTTCAGGTAAGTCATTCTGCATGGGTGCTTTAGGTAAGTCATTCTGCTTCGTTCTTTTAGGTAAGTCATTCCGCATGAGTGCTTTAGGTAAGTCATTCTGCATGAGTGTTGTAGGTAAGTCATTCTGCATGAGTGCTTTAGGTAAGTTATTCTGCATGAGTGTTGTAGGTAAGTCATTTTGCATGAGTGCTTTAGGTAAGTCATTCCTCCACATGAGTGCTTTAGGTAAGTCATTCTGCATGAGTGTTCAGTCAACCTTTTTTTAGGTAAGTAATTCAGCATGAGTGCTTAGTTTTTCTTCTTTTTTTTTTTTTTTTTTTTTTTTTTTTTTTAGGTAAATCATTTTGCATGAGTGATTATTTATTCATTTTTTCTCCCTCAGTGTCTTTGTTTCTGTCTCTTCTATGATTTGCTCATTGCTCAGTTGTGTTTTCTTCTCCTTTTCTATTAGTTTTGTTTTGTTATTTTGGTTTTTGTCAAGAAGTTTACTTGTTTTGTTTCTTTGTTGTTGACATGTTTTCTTTGACGATGGCGATGAGAATATTCCTACGTTCTCTGTCTCAGTGTTTTGCCTCCTCCCTCACACACACACACACACATACATGCATACATACATACATACATACATACATACATACATACATACATACATACATACATACATACATACATACATAAACAAACAGACACACACAGACACACGTATGTACATATATATATATACATATCTATGTATATATACATATACATACATGAAATTATATATATACACACACACAAACACATATATGTATCTAGTATCTATCTATCTATCTATCTATCTATCTATCTATCTATATATCTATCTATCTATCTATCTATCTGTCTGTCTATCTATCTATCGATCTATCTGTCTGTCTGTCTATATATATATAATATATTATATATATGTGTGTGTGTGTGTGTGTGTGTCTCTCTTTCTGTGTGTGTGTGTGTGTGTGTGTGTGTGTGTGTGTGTGTGTGTGTGTGTGTGTGTGTGTGTGTGTTTTGTATGTATACGTAATCTCACACGTAATCTCTTTCTCTTTTGTATCACTTATAATTTGCCGTTGTTATTGCCAGTGTCATGCTCTTGTCATTGTTATTGTCAATGTCATTCTCATTCTCATTCTCAACATCATTCTCATTCTCATTCTCAGCTACTTCGCCAGTTTCATAGACGTATGGCTGTGGGTCAATTTCCTGCTGGCCTCCTTTCTTCCTTTCTCCATTCTTCTCGTGAGCAACACAGTGCTGATCTGGAAAGTGCTGCAGGCTGTTAGAACAGCGGAGCAGTGTCTTGCTGGGGGACAGAGTGCTGACCAGGTGGCCACCCGGGAAAAGAAATTGCTCTCCATGACTGTAACGCTGATAGCGGTGTCTGCTGCCTTCATTCTTCTCACAGGTTGGTGACGCTGGTTTTGAGGGGTGGGAGGTGGGGGACATCTTTCCTCTATTTTCTTTCTTTTCGTTTTTTTTTTTTTTTTCCCCTCCCATTTTGGTAGTGGGTGGGTGAACTAAGTGCTGTCAGGTCAGCTTGAGAAAGATGACGTTTTTGTGTTTGTTGTTGTTTGTTTGTTTTTGTTTGTTTGTTTGTTTGTTGTTGTTTTTTGGGGAGAGGGGGATCTTTCTCCTATTTTCTTTCTTTTTCGTTTTTTTTTCCCTCCCTCTCTGGTGGTGGTTAGGTGAACTATCTAAGTGCTGTCAGGTCAGATTGAGAAAGATGCTGTTTTTGTGTTTGTTTGTTGTTGTTTTGTTTTTGGTTTTTTTGTTGTTGTTGTTGTTGTTGTTTTTTGGGGGGGGATCTTTCTTCTATTTTTTTTTCATTTCGTTTTTTTTTTTTTCCTCCCTCTCTGGTGGTGGGTGGGTGAACTATCTGAGTGCTGTCAGGTCAGCTTGAGAAAGATGCTGTTTTTTGTTTTTTTGTTGTGTTTTTTTATTTGTTTGTTTGTTTGTTTGGGTTTTTTGTTTGTTTGTTTGTTTGTTTTGTTTGTTGTTGTTGTTGTTGTTTTTGGGGGGATCTTTCCTCTATTTTCTTTCGTTTCGGTTTTTCCCCTCCCTCTCTGGTTGGTGGGTGAGTGAACTATCTAAGTGCTGTCAGGTCAGATTGAGAAAACTGAAACTGATTGGTAGTGGTGGTGATGGTGGCAATTATGGTAGTACTGACGACAAATGACGACGATGATGATGACGACGATGACAACGACAACGACGACGATGGAGATGATGATGATGATGTGATGATGGACGTATATGTTTTCTTGTGATTCAGAACTGCTGAATAGCTATTTTTAAACAACCATATGAAAGTAGAAGTTTTTGTTTACACGCCTGCGTGTGCAGGCGCGCACGCTGACACACACACGCATTCGCGCACACCCACACACTTAAGCACAAACATGCACAAACACACGTACACACACGTATACACACACACACTCACGCACATGCGCACCCAAACAAACACTTTTACGCAAGCACACAAACACACACGTAAACACGCACCTGCACTCGTGCGCGCACACACACACACATACATACATACATACATACATACATACATACATACATACATCTACATACATACATACATACATACATACATACATACATACATACATACATACATACATACATATATACACACACGCACAAATACACACACATTCGAATACAACTGCGCGGAAACAGACATATTTTTTGTCCTAAAAATTCTTGAATGTTTGAAAGCACAAAGGTGATGTCACACGCACGGCACAAATACTGTTTTTACGTAAAGAACACACAAACACACGCACGCAAGCACGCACGCACGCACGCACGCACACACACTCACACAGACAACACACAGACATACACAAACATGCACTCATGTACACAAACACATGCACAAATACACACACACAAACACAGACACACACATATATATACACACGCACACACACACACACTCACACAGACAACACAGAGACATACACAAACATGCATTCATGTACACAAACACATACACAAATACACACAAACACTCACAAACACACACTCACACACACACACACACTCATCACACACACACACACACACACGTATACACCCACAAACACACACAGACAACACACACATACATTCACGTACACAAACACATACACACATACACACACGCATACACATACAAACATACAAAGATACACACATAAACACACTCACAAACATACATGCACACACACACGTATACACACACACACACAAACATATATACGCATACACACATACACACACAAACATACACACACACACACACACTCGAACATGCACACACACACACACACACACATACACACACGGACACACACAATATACACACACACAAACACACACACACACACACACACAAACACACACACACACACACGCACACACGCAAACACACACACACATACACACACAAACACACACACGCAAACATGCACACACAAAACACACACACACACAAGCATACACACACACACACAAGCACGCGCACACACACACACACAAGCATACACACACACATGTACACAAACACACACTACTCACACATGCATAAACACATAAAAACACACACACACATACATACACACACATACACACACACAAACATACACACATGCAAACATGCCACACACACACAACACACACACACACACACACACATACACACACAAGCATACACACACACACATGTACACAAACACACACTACTCACACATGCATGAACACATAAACACAACACACACACACACACACACACACACACACACAGACACACACACACACACACACACACACACACACACACACACACACACACACACACACACACACACCACGTCTCTGTCTGCTGCAGGTCCAAATGTGGGTACCTTTCTCTGGGAATACTATCACCTGTTCGCTGACACAGAGAAGTGGAGTGACGAGGAGTTCTACAACACCTACCCGTACCTGGATTTCGTCAGCTCCTTCGGCAGCTTGTTAGTGAACACCAACAGTGCCATCAACTTCTTCCTCTACATCCTCACAGGGACCCGCTTCAGGCACGAGTTCAGGGCTCTTCTGGGTATGTGTCTGTACACCCGCAGTGCTGAGACGCTTAAAAGTTCCGCCAAGAACGGCAAATACGCAACAGGGAAAAAAAGTACAGATTTGTCCGGTGTCACGCAGAGCTCCATTATCGCCAAAGAATTTTAGCGATTTTCCCTCTCCCTTCGCCTTTCTCCTCCCCCCCCCCCCCCCCCCCCCCCCCCCCCCCCACCTCCTCCTCCTTAAGAAATATGTTTTGAAAGTGTAAAGGATTGGGGTTTGTTTTTAATTAAAAAAGAAAAACTCGCATACAAAACACAGCGTTGTTTTTGTTTATGAAAGATAAATATAGACACTATAAACATATTGTTTTCGTGTGCTTTTCTTTTCACAAAAAGCAAAAACAAAACAAAAATCAACAAACAAACAAAAAATCCAGTATTTTACAATGCGCGCACGTTATTCTACTTTGCCTTGTTTAGGCAATATGGGTAAACCGTAGTTATTGCATTGCAACACCTGTGGTGATATACCATGTATCCCTTGTGCTGACGTCACATCCTGCGACTCAGTTGGGTTTGTGTGGGGTTTTGTTTGTTTGTTTGTTTGATTGTTTGTTTTGTTTGTTTATTTGTTTGTTTTGTTTGTTTCGTTTTGTTTTATTTTGTTTGTATCTCTGTCCCTGTGTGAACTGAGAAAGGAGAGCATTTGCTGCGAGACTGACGTGTCATTTTAATGGGAACACATCTGCTTTCCAATCTTTTGCCCATTTTGACCTTTTCTGTGGAATGATCTGTACTTCGGTCTGAGAAATTTGCTTGACCTTTCCACTTTTGAGACCCAGCGTAAAGATTCTCTTCTCTGTGATTTTTTTCTGTTCAAATCAACTTTTGTAATACTGGCCCTAGAGCATTTCAGTGTGTTCTTATAGTATATATTGTACATGGATGTTACTGAATGTGTGTGCATGATGTTAATGAGTGAAAAATAATACTGAATGTCTGTTTGATGTAGATGTATATTTCTGTAGTTTTTGTAGAACTGTAAGCACGTACAGCAATGTTAGCAATATAAATGTACATTATTACTATTGTTATTAACTGATTAAGAACATGTAATCTTAGGTGGTAACTGTCTCTGCTTTTTTCCTCTGGGGACTCCGGTTTTCCTTGGCTGTTGGTGTAGGATGTTTTTCTTCCTATTCCAAATTCAGACCGGTTTCGTTGCACTAGGCACGATCCATTTACATCAGCCATACCTCTTGATTAATATTTTCCCATTCAGCCGAACATATGCCTATATTTTCCCTTATGCATTATTTAATACTGATATCCTGTACATTCCAAACACTACTCTTCGCTAGTGTGTCATAGTTCTCATTTCCGCTCTGACATCATATTTACTCAAAAACACATTGTGATGTCATTTTAGTCAGTTTATTCCTTTTCTCACACTGGACCCAGCAGCAGGGAAGTTTCAGTCTTTTTCTCCTAATTTTTGTGTCTGGTGTTTGTTTGTTTGTAATCTTACGCTTGACCAGTTGGCCGAAAATTTGCGCCTGTCTTGTCTTGTTGTATTAAATACACGTTCTTATTCTTCTTTCGTGTTTTTTTCTGGTTCCTGTCTCTGCTTTGTGACAATGAAGACGGGGGCTGGTAAGATGTATAATGTTATCAGCATTATTTGAAGCGAGTTTAGCTATAGTTGATACAGGAACCATAACAAGAAACCACGAAAAAAGAATCAGAACGCGTATTTAATATGTGAGTCCTTTTCTCACATTGGACGAAGCAGCAGGGAAATTTCAGTATTTTTCTCCTAACTTTTCTATTTGGTGTTGTTTGTGATCTTACGCTTGACAAAGGCCATTTGGCCGAAAATTTGCGCCTGTCTTGCCTGGTTGTACTAAATACGTGTTCTGATTCTTTTTTCGTGTTTTTCTTTTCTGGTTTCTGTTTGCTTGAACGCGGGCAGTCACACTTGTTATGGTTCAGTTCAGTTCATATTGCTTATGTCCACGACACTAGAGCCATATCAGCTACACGTCAAAAAAACCGTTAAGATAAAAGACAGTTAAAAACCATGCTCACCATTAACCTTGCAAATCTAAAATGCGATTAAAGAAAAACAGATGTGAAAATCACATCAGGTGAAATCTATTGATCTCTTATGGTTGAGGCAGACTAACATTGTGATGAAAAGAGAATGACTAAAAGATCAGTGAAGCTTCAGCAGGCCTGCACGCTGTTGATACAGATTAACTCTGTGTGTTGACGACACCTTTTCTACTGTGTATGTTATCGGCCAAGCCAAAACAGCATTCAAGAAGATGACAAGCATTCTTACCAACAAATGCCTATCAATTAACATCAGAAAGAGAGTCCTTGAATGTTATATAGAACCTATACTGTTGTACGGATGCGAGGCGTGGACAGTCAACAAGCAAAGCCAGAACAAGATTGAGGCAGCCGAGATGTGGTTTCTCAGAAGAATGTTGAGAGTTCCATGGACAGCAAAGAAAACAAACGAGACAGTCTTGATGGAGGCAGACACAAGTAGATCACTCATAA
>JAPXFY010000026.1:22294278-22309278 GCA_030674185.1 Monoplex corrugatus
TTCAGGTGTAGAAATACATGAAAGATCTATTTGTGTGTAACCAGGACTATTTACAAATACTTCAGGTGCAGAAATACATGAAAGATCTATGCTTTGTGTGTGTAGTACAAGGACTATTTACAAATACTTCAGGTGCAGAAATACATGAAAGATCTAGCTTTGTGTGTGTAGTACAAGGACTATTTACAAATACTTCAGGTGCAGAAATACATGAAAGATCTAGCTTTGTGTGTGTAGTACAAGGACTATTTACAAATACTTCAGGTGCAGAAATACATGAAAGATCTAGCTTTGTGTGTGTAGTACAAGGACTATTTACAAATACTTCAGGTGCAGAAATACATGAAAGATCTAGCTTTGTGTGTGTAGTACAAGGACTATTTACAAATACTTCAGGTGCAGAAATACATGAAAGATCTAGCTTTGTGTGTGTAGTACAAGGACTATTTACAAATACTTCAGGTGCAGAAATACATGAAAGATCTAGCTGTGTGTGTGCAGTATAAGGACTATTTACAAACACTTCAAGTGTAGAAATGCATGAAAGATCTAGCTTTGTGCATGTAATGCTAGGGCCGTATAGAAATACTTCAATTGTAGAAATACATGAAAGATGTAGCCTTGTATGTGTAGTGCTAGGGTTGTCTAGAAACACGTCAAGTGTAGAAATACATACAAGATTTGTTTTTGTATGTGTAGTACGAGGACTATCTACAAATGCTTCAGAGGTAGAAATACATGAAAGATGTAGCCTTGTGTGTAGTACCATCACTATCTAAAAACACTTCAGGTGTAAGAATACATGAAAGATTTAGCTTTGGTATATAGTACCAGGGCTGTCTAGAAACACTTCAGGTGTAGAAAAATATATGAAAGATGTAGCCTTGTGCAAGGGCTGTCTAGAAACACTTCAGGTGTAGAAAAATACATGAAAGA
This sequence comes from Monoplex corrugatus, assembly GCA_030674185.1. Lineage (NCBI taxonomy): Eukaryota > Metazoa > Mollusca > Gastropoda > Littorinimorpha > Ranellidae > Monoplex > Monoplex corrugatus. The sequence continues at coordinate 22,295,215 of JAPXFY010000026.1, forward strand.
TGTAGCCTTGTGCAAGGGCTGTCTGGAAACACTTCAGGGATCCTGTGGACTAGTCTCTGGGTTTACGGTGACTTGTCAAGGCCTCTGCGGATTTCTGGAAGCTCAGAAACACTTACAGTAGTGCACGTAGATAGAAAGTCATGGAGTTGTAAATGTTGTGGTGATTCTTCTTTCTTGATTAGGTGGTGTACATTATCTTACAAATCAATAAATCCACCATTCTGACCGATTTTAGGTGGGTGTTTATTTTTTTACATCAGATACGTTTTTAACATGTGCACAATATGTCTGTCTGTCTGTCTGTTTTTTTTTTTTACATCAAGATACGTTTTTAACATGTGCACAATATGTCGTCTGTCTGTCTGTGGTTGTTTTTATCAATAGTTTAACTGTGCACAATATGTCTGTCTGTCTGTTATTTTTTTTACATCAAGATACGTTTTTAACATGTGCACAATATGTCTGTCTGTCTGTCTGTCTGTTGTTGTTTTTTTTACATCAAGATACGTTTTTAACATGTGCACAATATGTCTGTCTGTCTGTCTGTTTTTTTTTTTTACATCAAGATACGTTTTTAACATGTGCACAATATGTCTGTCTGTCTGTCTGTCTGTTTTATTTTTTTTACATCAAGATACGTTTTTAACATGTGCACATAGTCTGTTGTCTGTCTGTTTTTTTTTTACATCAAGTACTTTTAACATGTGCACAATTTCTGTCTGTCTGTGTTTATTTTTTTTACATCAAGATACGTTTTTAACATGTCAATATGCTTCGTCGCTGTTTTTGTTTTTTTACATCAATATTTTTAATGTCACAATTGTCTGTGTCTGTCTGTTTTTGTTTTTTTACATCAAGATACGTTTTTAACATGTGCACAATATGTCTGTCTGTCTGTCTGTTTTTTGTTTTTTACATCAAGATACGTTTTTAACATGTGCACAATATGTCTGTCTGTCTGTCTGTTTTTGTTTTTTTTAACATCAAGATACGTTTTTAACATGTGCACAATATGTCTGTCTGTCTGTCTGTTTTATTTTTTTTACATCAAGATACGTTTTTAACATGTGCACAATATGTCTGTCTGTCTGTCTGTTATATTTTTTTACATCAAGATACGTTTTTAACATGTGCACAATATGTCTGTCTGTCTGTCTGTATATCTTTTAAATCAAGATACGTTTTTAACATGTGCACAATATGTCTATCTGTCTGTCTGTTGTGTTTTTTTACATCAAGATACGTTTTAACATGTGCACAATATGTCTATCTCGTCTGTTGTTGTTTTTACATCAAGATACGTTTTTAACATGTGCACAATATGTCTATCTGTCTCTCTGTTTTTTGTTTTTTTTACACCAAGATACGTTTTTAACATGTGCACAATATGTCTGTCTGTCTGTCTGTCTGTCTGTCTGTCTGTCGTCTGTCTGTCTGTCTGTCTGTCGGCCTGTCTGTCGGTCGGTTGGTCTGTCTGTCTGTCTGTCTGTGGCTGTGTATTTTTTAAACCGAACTACGTTTTTAACGATGTGCACATTGTCTGTTTGTTTGTCTGTCTGTCGGTCGGTCGGTCTGTTTGTGTATAAAAAGAAAAACGAGAGAAGAATGTTTGCACAGCGCTACACCAAAAACTAGGGCTAGTGTTTATACCAGAGTGACTAACCTAGGAAAGTCAGCAGGATTAACAGACAGCCCATCATCATTATCATCATCATGATCGTCGTCATCGTCAACATCATCATGTACGAGTACGTATGTCTGCTAAGGTTAATTATTTTGTTGGAAATAGTTGTGCCATTTTTCTTAATGCAGTATGAAACAAACACTTTTCTGCCCTGCTGCATGGCGTTGGCGATCATGGTCCTCTATAATCATCTATCCCTTGTTGCTGCAAGCACCTCTTCCACCCTCTCTGTCTTCAGACACTCTGCAAGTCCGTCCAATATGTTTTCCCTGGGTCTACCTGGTGGTTTCTTTCCCTCCAGCTTTCCTGTTGTGACCAGGTGCTCTAATTCCCCTTTCCTCATAAAATGGTCTATAAATGTTGCCTGCCTTTTCCTAATCTTCCTTATGAATGATCTTCTTGCGTCTACCTCCATCAAGACTGTCTCGTTTGTTTTCTTTGCTCTTCATGAAACTCTCAACATTCTTCTTAGAAACCACATCTCGGCTGCCTCAATCTTGTTCCGGTTTTGCTTGTTGACTGTACACGCCTCACAACCGTATAACATTATCGGTTCATATACAACATCCAAAAACTCTCTTCCTGATGTTAATTGATAGGATTTGTTGGTAAGAACACTTTTCATCTTCTTGAATGCTGTTTTGGCTTGGCCGATTCTGCTGGCTATTTCTGGTGTGCATCTGCCGTCTGGTGAAATGACCGTTCCCAGATATTTAAACTTATCAACCTGTCTCAAGATTGTGCAGTAGTAAGAAACTATGGGACAGCGGACACAGCAGAAGGTCCTCAGAGGAGAAACCTCCGTCAAGCAAGTGTTTCGGTTCTTAACTCCTGACACTCTAAGGGGACCGAGCCGCATCCAGGATGCCCCTCTGCTGTCGCCATTTTTTTTTTATTTGTCCTCCTCCGGAAATCGAACCCGAGCATCTCCGGTGGTCAGGTTTCTTAAGGCAAAGCCACCCTTGTGACGGATGTCTTAACCACTTGGCTATCGGTCACCAGCAAACTATGTGGGAATTTTAAGCCTTATGAACTCCACTTTTGTTCCTCCTGGTCCAGATCCAGCTGGAGTGTTTATCCACTGCTTCTGCCATTGTCTTTAGGGCTCTGGTCCTCTCTCTCCTCGAAATCCAGATCTGTTTCATGAGACGCAATATGTGTTCAGCTGTCTGGTCCTGTTGACCACAGCGGACAAGTTGGTGATGGCGTCATTTTGAACTTGCTATATATTTATAGGTCATTTTATGAGGAAGGGGGATTTGGAGCACCTGGTCACAACGGGAAAGCTGGAGGGAAAGAGAGCACCGGGTAGACCCAGGGAGAGAATGCTGGACGGACTTGCAGAGTAGCTGGGGATGAAGAGGGTGGGGGAGATGCTGGGGGCAACGAGAGATAGAGATGGTTGGAAGTCCATGGTCGCCAACGCCATGCGGCAGGACACCTGATGATGATGATGATGATGATGATGATATATGGACGTTGTGCTGTTTGTGGATTGTGCCAGGGGGGTCATCAGCACAACCTGCGGCTTCTGGACAAAAGGTGGTAGTCGTCTTTTTCTGTCCTTGGCTTAAGGTGTGATCTGATGACGCGCATCCACTCGCCGTAGCTGACGTTGTTGTCTGGTTGGTCTTCCTGGATTCCTCTTTGTTGTCATGTTGCCTGTCTGCATCAGCAGTCAAAGCCCAAAGATTGGCATAATTTTCATGTTTGTGTCACAAAATTGCAATCCTTACAATGTATTCCAAGTTATTATCTTTCCTTTGCAACTTAAATGCATTGTAAAGCGATATTTGTACCATAGTCATGAATGTTGTATTTTGTCAGACGGAGCATGGACCACTGGACAATATGACTTGCCGGAATTGTAACGTGCATATTTGATGTTCTGCGCCCGTATTCTTCACATAGGTCTGCACACATGTTGACCTGGGAGACTGGACAAATCTTCACCCTTCACCCACCGGGCAGTTGGTACCCAGGCTGAATCAAACCCAGAGACCATCCAGTTGGAACTATGACGAAAGAGACTCATCATCATCATCATCATCATCATCATCATCATCATGTGCCCTACCGCATGGCGTTGGCGATCATGGCCCTCCTCACGAATCTATCCCTTGTCGCTGCAAGTACATCTTCCACCCTCTCTGTCGTCAGCCACCCTGCAAGTCCGTCCAATATGTTTTTCCGTGGGTCTACCTGGTGTTCTTTCCCTCCAGCTTTCCTGTTGTGACCAGGTGTTCAATTTCTCTAAAATGTCCTATAAATGTCGAAAGAGAGTACACCTGCAGAAAAAGCGCCCATTGTGTCGAAACCATGGTGGCATCCAGATGTTGCCATTCTGCACATTTTCTGCTGGCACGTTTTTCTTTCCCATTTGAACATGTCTTTACGTGTGTTTGTTTGGGTATTTCACCCTAAGCATTGCCGTATCTGTGTCGTTTGTATATATGTTTCTTCTTCTTGTTGTTGTTCTTCTTGTTCTTGTTCTTGCTCTTCTTCTTCTTCTTGTTCTTCTTCTTCTTCTTCTTCTTCTTTTTCTTCTTCTTGTTCTTGTTTTTCTTCTTCTTCTTCTTTTTCTTCTTCTTCTTCTTCTTCTCTTCTTTTTCTTCTTCTTCTTCTTCCTCTTCTTTTTCTTCTTCTTCTTCATCTTCTTTCTTCTTTTCTCTTGTTATTCTTTTTCTTCTCTCTTCTTCTTTTTGTTCTTGCTCTTGTTATTCTTTTTCTTCTTCCTCTTCTTTTCTTTTTCTTCTTCTTTTTCTTTTTCTTCTTCTTCATCATCATCTTCTTCTTCTTCTCTTTTCTTCTTCTCTCTCCTCCTCTCTCTCCTTCTTCTTCCTCTCTTCTCTTCCTTCTTTCTTCTTCTTCTTCTTCTTCTTCTTCTTCTTCTTCTTCTTCTTCTTCTTCTTCTTCTTCTTCTTCTTCTCTTCTTCTTGTCTTCTTCTTTTTTCTTTCTTTCTTTCTTTCTTTCTTTCTTTCTTCTTCTTCTTCTTTGTTCTTCTTCTTCTTCTTACACAGACTAGAGTTCCTGCGAACACTCCCTACCTAGGCATCTAGATTCACACAAACCTACCTTCCTAGCAGAGAGAGCGGATTTTTGTGTGTATGACCATTCTTTATCCCGCATTAAGGGCAATAATATTCCGTCTTTGTGTTGCTTAGAAGAGAATTTTAAAAACTATCAAATGACACTGAAGGCAGAAATAAGAGAAAAAAGTCTTGTGATGAAAAGACAGCACGACAGGAAAGAGGAATCCCTAACAACATAAAAGCAAACGAAATAATTCCTCTGGCGCCAAATCCGCAGGAGACCTTCATTTCAGTGTCCGCAGTACCCCATTGCGGGAGTTTTTATGTTTATAAACTGTCTTTCTTTGTTTGTTTGTCCCCAACAAGGACGTCCTAGCACGTGCAGGAACTCTCAGCATGTTTGACCTGCTCACAAGGAGACGCTTGCGCTGGCTTGGCCATGTTACCCGCATGCAATATAGCAGAATACCCAAAGACATTTTGTACGGCGAGCTTGCTTCTGGCTCCAGAACCACGGGAAGGCCCATACTCCGCTACAAAGATGTGTGCAAGCGGGACCTCAAGGCGGGTGGCATTGCACCAGCAGGTTTCGAAGTGGTAGCAGCAGACAGCAGCAGCTGGAAACTTGCCATCAGTTCGGCCATCAAGACATCCGAGCAGAGGAGAGAGGAGCAGTGGGAGGTAAGAAGAGCACGCAGACGCCAGAGAGCAGGGTCAGCGCCTTCGGACGACACCATCTTCACGTGCAGCAACTGCAACAGGACCTGCCGTTCGAGGATCGGGCTCTACAGCCACAGCCGACGCTGCAGTTCCACCGCAGAATGACTTCCAAGGCGCAATCTCCATTGTCTCCCGAGACAGACGGATGCCAATAATATAATAAACTGTCTTTGTTTGGTTGGTTGGTGTTTGGTTGGTTGGTTGGTTGGTTGGTTGTTGGTTGGTTGGTTTGGTTGGTTGGTTGGTTGGTTGGTTGGTTGTGGTTGGTTGGTTGGTTGGTTGGTTGGTTGGTTGGTTGGTTGGTTGATTGGTTGTTTCAATTAGTTTACTGGCCAAACTGAAGATTGTTGTTTTTGTTGTTTTGTTTGTTTGTTTTTTGTTGTTGTTTGTTTGTTTGTTTGTTTGTTTGTTTGTTGTTTTTTGCACGGTTTTGATTTGGTCATGTTCCTTACAGGATATCCTGTCTCCTTCAAGAGGAATATGGAAAGCAGAGGACTTCCCCAGATTTAAACTAAGAATCCGAAAATGTTTATTTGGTCTGTTTTAATGCATGGTTACATTGGTTATATACCAATAAGGAAGTGAAACCGAATCGAAACGCTATCGGGCCGTATGAAGACTCTGACTTCAGTGTTAAGACGCAAACTGAGGTGGTACGGGCACGTCACACGTCATCTGGACTGGCCAAGACGTCTTGCAGGGAACATAAGGGAGGGAGACGAAGAGGCAGACAGAGAAAAAGATGGGAAGACAATATCTGAGAGTGGACTGGCCTTGAATGGAACATCATTCTGCGGAAAGCTGAGGACCGTGAGGAGTGGAGGAAGTTGGTTGCAAAATCTTCAGTAGTGCCCCAACGGTCAACCAGACTACGGGACTGATGATGATGATGATGAATGCATGATTGCAAAGCTTGGACACTAAGAAAAGACGAAGAAAACAAAATCAATGCAGCAGAAATGTGGCTCTACAGACGATTTCTCAGAGTCAAATGGACAGACAGAAGAACAAACGATAGCGTATTAAAGGAACGTCAGATGCCAGCTGCTGACAGAGATCAACAAAAGAAAGCTGAAATATTTAGGCCATGCGATCAGAAACGCCAAAACAGATTTGATATCAACAGTCCTGCATGGGAAAGTTGAGGCGAGAAGAAGAAAGGGAGACTGCACACCTCTTATTTCAACAACATCACTGATGTCTGTGGTCTGGGGATCCAGGAGGTCGCCCACAGATGTCTCAATCATGTGACCTGGTGAAAACTTGTGACGTCGAGCGTGGCTCCTACCGCCGATCCCGGTGAGGGAGAGAGAGGATGAGATGATGATTCTAGGACAGGCACGGCTTTCAGGTGGGTAAATGTCCAATTTCCCAATTGGAAGGTCAGGGTTCAATTCGCCTGGGCATATCCGCTGGGTGGGTAAAGGATGTAGAGATTTTTTTTCACAAAAGAAATGTAGACCTACTGTTTGTGACGACATAAGTTCCCATAGTCAAATACTATGTTTGTCGTCACCACTGAATATTAATTGTCTAATAGCTGCCCACTCAGACCTTATTGTTACTACTTACTTTGCCCATTGCAGCGTAACAGCTTAATATGACTGTGCATCATTTTGCCAGTACATTATTGAACGTCTACTCTATGCTTATGCTATCGAACAAGCAGTATGGTATTTTAACCCTCACCTTATCAAAGGGTTACTCAAAGTTTTGTTATCAATTATTTGTTCCATGTTTACAAGTGCTAGTGCTTTTGAGTGTAAATATAGACGCCACACATTGTTTTGTTATAATGTAGTAATTCATTCTTACACATTGACACTGTTAGTTCACAAAATGTGTACTTTGTCATTGTGTTTATGAAACTTGTTTTGTGTCTTACAGGCACTGTCTTCTTTGTCTTCTTCCATATCTTCTTCATCTTCTTTGACTTCATCATATATCATGGTCCTTTTCCCCTTATTACCATTAACCCATTTCCCTTTTTTTCCTTCCATACCTATCATCATCAAGAGACGGAATAAAGAGTCAAGCAGTAAAAAAAATAAATGAATAAAAAATGAAAAATAAATAAATTAAAAATTAAAAAAGAAAGAAAGAAAGAAAAAATTTTAAAGGGCGTAGAGATTTTTCAGATCTCTCTGGTTTGCATGCATCCAGACCTGACAGTGCCTGCACCTCCTTTTTGTGTATACTCGTACAGAATATCAGATTTGTTGGTAGTTTGTAGTTTGTTCAAGAGGGATTCACTGCACTCGGAAAGCTCCATCTGCGCTCCACACAAATCTGCCAGCAATTATCTGAACAGGCTTCCGAAGCCTGCGGAAAACCCTCTGCGTTGGCAAAGTCTTGAATTCGGGATTGGGGGAAGAGGGACCTATGAAACATTAAGCCGACACCACCAGAATGATGTAAACATTGAGATGGGCAGCCAACAGGCCAGTGGACCTATGAAACATTAAGCCGGCACCACCAGAATAATGGAAACATTCAGATGAGCAGCACACAGGCCAGTTTTTTAATGTTGCGGGCTGGGATTGAACTCAAGATATTAGATCTTGAGTCCATGGCTCTGCCAGATATCAAGTATGCACATTTAAAGTTCCTGTGATTCATGTCAGTGGCTAGCTTACGGAAACATGAACACATCTAGCGTATCAGCGACGACGAGTTTGCAAACAAACAAACAAACAAACAAACAAAAAAGGTTTTCAGTTGATAACTTCTACCGCTAGAAAATAAAGAATTGTTATCATTATCATATTATCATTCTTCCTACATCACTTGATCGTAAGTCTACTGTTGTCGTGTATTGAAAGATGGACTGTTCTTATTGAATGTTTTCTTTTCCAAACACACACACACACACACACACACACACACACACACATATATATATATATATATATATATATATATATATATATATATATATATATATATATATATATATATATGCTTTGATCGTAAGTCTACTGTTGTCATGTATTGAAAGATGGACTGTTTTTATTGAATGATTTTTTTGTTTTGTTTTCCAAAACACACACACACACACACACACACACACACACACACACACACACACACACACACACACACACACACACACACACAAACACATACACATACACATACACACACACACATACCACACACACACACACACATCACACACACACACACATACACACACACATACACACACACAAACACATATACACACACACATACCACACACACATATGTATGTATATATATATGTATATATATATATATAATATACACAAACACACACACACACACACACACACACACACACACACACACACACACACACCCCACACACACATACACACACACTTACTTTTGAATATGTGTATACATTTTTGTTATCTTCAGATTATTTGAGGCAATCTTACAATGCTATGATTCTAATAATGACAATGGGATGATAATCATGATGCTCTGGAGTTCAACGTAGGACTGAATCTGCTCAACAGTGCTGTACTCTGTGTTTCCTATTATAAGATTCTGACATCAACCAGGCCGGAGAGGTACAGACACCTGCAGCGTCGGTCAATAGATTTGAGCAGCAGGACCTTCAGTGGCGCATGAAGTACGTGAGACTTGATTGTGTGGTCACAGTGTTCCCGTTGAGACCACAGCACACTCAGTTCTGAGTGGAAGCCAGTTGAGGTCAAAACGATCCCCACAATGATTTCGATAAGAGTGATAGTATTCGATCCCACAACCTTCAAGAGGTGTGTCGTTGCGTCAACTACTGTACCACGGCGACTACTCAATATTCTTTTGTTGTACATTTTGTACTTTGTTGTTGATTTGAATTTAACTAAATATTTTTTTCACAAATTTGTGTTGTTTGTTTGTTTAAGCTCGTTGTTGCTTTTTTCCCAATTTTGTTTTTTAGAAAGACCAACAGCAGTAAAAGTATATACATATTCATACACAGACAAATATATAGAAGAGCAGAAGAGCGCAAGTGGCAAGGCAGCCTGACAAAGAAGACCCAGGGAAGGCAGAGCTGGTGTCTGGTGAAGCTCTGTTGGTACCGTTGTCTTGCTCTGCATTCTCTGTTTCTGTGGCCCTGGCGTTGGCACCTCCAACAGACTATTTTGCGCTGCCTCTTGGTCAGCCGTCGGTTTCTTGCTTGGGTTGGTTTCTTACATAGGGGCTCTGGATCACCCCTGTGTGTCGTGTGGATGGTGGATACAGTGGCATATTGTTGCACTTTAAGTTGTTGCTTTAGGGCAGCTATCTCCAAAGTGAGGACGTTGATGCTTTCTTCCAGACGATGGAGGGTGCTAGCGTCTGTGGCAGTAGTCTGTTGAGCTGTGGCGTCCAGGCTGCTGTCCTCCTTCATCCATCGTTGTGCCTCTATGGTGGCGTCCATGAAAGTGGAGTCAGCTTTTTCTCTCACGTAACGTTTCAGGTCTCTTCTAAGAGAGGCAGGATGTAGCCCATTACATCTGGCAGTGCGTTGGTAGCGGCTGTGTTCATCTTCGAGAACAGGAGTCGTATGGCTGCCGCATATTCTCCCACTGTTTCGGTGAGGCCTTGTTGCCGTTTGAACAAGGCCCTGGCGAGCATGATGGGGTCCCTCTGTTCTCCCCAGTGCTGCTCAAGGACGGTGAAGATCTTCCCCGGTGTGTTGACTTCTTCAGCCTCTAGGGACAGGACTTGTTGGTGTGCCTGGCCTTCTAGGGCGCTCAGAAGCCAGCCAGCTGCAACATGGTCGGCCATGGGTTGTAGCGCAAGCAGAAGTTTTGTTTCACGAATGAAGCTTTCAGCATCCTCTTCTCCAGAGAATGTTGGAAGTTTGTGGGATCGGAAGGTGTGCAGGGTCTGGTCACTGTTGGGTCTCTCCTCATCGGTCATCCTACTCTATTTCTTCTTGGTCCCTAGTGCTACTTTGGATCTTCTTGACAGGCTGGTCTCTTCTTCTCTTTTTGGATGGTCAAGATCCAATCCTGCTGCCAGCGCCAATTGTGATGGTGTGGTGGTAAAGGTGAAGACAGGAGGCAGAAGAGCAGAACAGCGCAGATGGAAAGGCAGCCTGACAAAGAAGACCCAGGAAAGGCTGAGCTGATGTTTCTCTCTTTATTCCGTCCTAACCGTTCACGACCAGACCAGAGGAGAAAAGGCATCCATAGCACTTCTTTTTTTCTTCTTCTTCAGTGATATTAACGTCCCAGCGTGATAATGATTAGGGACTGTCGTAAGAGCCATAGCACTGACACTCACCCGCTTATATACGCGGTATGTGAACCGCAATGGACGACACTGCGAGCCCGCAGGCGAATTGACTCTCTGGAACCCCTCAGAGGCTAGATTTGTGTTTCTTCGTGCAAGCTCAGCGGTGTTTATCTTACGGTCCACATGACAAGTATCAACATATTATACATCAGAAAAATCTACACAGCACACAGATTCTTGTGGTCTACATCATTTTGCATAATATTCACTTAGATCGAAACGATGAGTGACTTAAGTCAATGGATAGACTTTGCTGAAAGAGATTCTAGACGTATTTTTTATGTTTAATCGATTAATATCAATCCGTGAAAAATATCAAACACAATATTAATCCGTGAAAAATATCAAACAAATGACTAAATAGACGATAATTCAGACGTTTATGTGGACATATTTTTAATATGTAAATCAACCTTTCTGTGCAGAAATTGATCAGTGAACAGGCAATAGAAAACACAAATGATTTTAATCTGGACACACGCAGTACGATCAGGGTGCCGAGGACTATTTACAAATACTTCAGGTGCAGAAATACATGTGAAAGATCTAGCTTTGTGTGTGTAGTACAAGGACTATTTACAAATACTTCAGGTGCAGAAATACATGAAAGATCTAGCTTTGTGTGTAGTACAAGGACTATTTACAAATACTTCAGGTGCAGAAATACATGAAAGATCTAGCTTTGTGTGTGTAGTACAAGGACTATTTACAAATACTTCAGGTGCAGAAATACCTATGAAAGATCTAGCTTTGTGTGTGTAGTAAAGGACTATTTACAAATACTTCAGGTGCAGAAATACATGAAAGATCTAGCTTTGTGTGTGTAGTACAAGGACTATTTACAAATACTTCAGGTGCAGAAATACATGAAAGATCTAGCTGTGTGTGTGCAGTATAAGGACTATTTACAAACACTTCAAGTGTAGAAATGCATGAAAGATCTAGCTTTGCGCATGTAATGCTAGGGCCGTATAGAAATACTTCAATTGTAGAAATACATGAAAGATGTAGCCTTGTATGTGTAGTGCTAGGGTTGTCTAGAAACACGTCAAGTGTAGAAATACATACAAGATTTGTTTTTGTATGTGTAGTACGAGGACTATCTACAAATGCTTCAGAGGTAGAAATACATGAAAGATGTAGCCTTGTGTGTAGTACCATCACTATCTAAAAACACTTCAGGTGTAAGAATACATGAAAGATTTAGCTTTGTGTATATAGTACCAGGGCTGTCTAGAAACACTTCAGGTGTAGAAAAATACATGAAAGATGTAGCCTTGTGCAAGGGCTGTCTAGAAACACTTCAGGTGTAGAAAAATACATGAAAGATGTAGCCTTGGGCAAGGGCTGTCTGGAAACACTTCAGGGACCTGTGGACTAGTCTCTGGGTTTACGGTGACTTGTCAAGGCCTCTGCGGATTTCTGGAAGCTCAGAAACACTTACAGTAGTGCACGTAGATAGAAAGTCATGGAGTTGTAAATGTTGTGGTGATTCTTCTTTCTTGATTAGGTGGTGTACATTATCTTACAAATCAATAAATCCACCATTCTGACCGATTTTAGGTGGGTGTTTATTTTTTTACATCAAGATACGTTTTTAACATGTGCACAATATGTCTGTCTGTCTGTCTGTCTGTTTGTTTGTTTTTTACATCAAGATACGTTTTTAACATGTGCACAATATGTCTGTCTGTCTGTCTGTTATATTTTTTTTTACATCAAGATACGTTTTTAACATGTGCACAATATGTCTGTCTGTCTGTCTGTTGTTGTTTTTTTACATCAAGATACGTTTTTAACATGTGCACAATATGTCTGTCTGTCTGTCTGTTTTATATTTTTTACATCAAGATACGTTTTTAACATGTGCACAGTATGTCTGTCTGTCTGTCTGTTTTATATTTTTTACATCAAGATACGTTTTTAACATGTGCACAATATGTCTATCTGTCTCTCTGTTTTTTGTTTTTTTTTACACCAAGATACGTTTTTAACATGTGCACAATATGTCTGTCTGTCTGTCTGTCTGTCTGTCGGCCTGTCTGTCGGTCGGTTGGTCTGTCTGTCTGTCTGTCTGTGGCTGTGTATTTTTTAAACCGAACTACGTTTTTAACGATGTGCACATTGTCTGTTTGTTTGTCTGTCTGTCGGTCGGTCGGTCTGTTTGTGTATAAAAAGAAAAACGAGAGAACAATGTTTGCAGAGCGCTACACCAAAACTAGGGCTAGTGTTTATACCAGAGTGACTAACCTAGGAAAGTCAGCAGGATTAACAGACAGCCCATCATCATTATCATCATCATGATCGTCGTCATCGTCAACATCATCATGTACGAGTACGTATGTCTGCTAAGGTTAATTATTTTGTTGGAAATAGTTGTGCCATTTTCTTAATGCAGTATGAAACAAACACTTTTCTGCCCTGCTGCATGGCGTTGGCGATCATGGTCCTCTATAATCATCTATCCCTTGTTGCTGCAAGCACCTCTTCCACCCTCTCTGTCTTCAGACACTCTGCAAGTCCGTCCAATATGTTTTCCCTGGGTCTACCTGGTGGTTTCTTTCCCTCCAGCTTTCCTGTTGTGACCAGGTGCTCTAATTCCCCTTTCCTCATAAAATGGTCTATAAATTTTGCCTGCCTTTTCCTAATCTTCCTTATGAATGATCTTCTTGCGTCTACCTCCATCAAGACTGTCTCGTTTGTTTTCTTTGCTCTTCATGAAACTCTCAACATTCTTCTTAGAAACCACATCTCGGCTGCCTCAATCTTGTTCCGGTTTTGCTTGTTGACTGTACACGCCTCACAACCGTATAACATTATCGGTTCATATACAACATCCAAAAACTCTCTTCCTGATGTTAATTGATAGGATTTGTTGGTAAGAACACTTTTCATCTTCTTGAATGCTGTTTTGGCTTGGCCGATTCTGCTGGCTATTTCTGATGTGCATCTGCCGTCTGGTGAAATGACCGTTCCCAGATATTTAAACTTATCAACCTGTCTCAAGATTGTGCAGTAGTAAGAAACTATGGGGACAGCCGGACACAGCAGAAGGTCCTCAGAGGAGAAACCTCCGTCAAGCAAGTGTTTCGGTTCTTAACTCCTGACACTCTAAGGGGACCGAGCCGCATCCAGGATGCCCCTCTGCTGTCGCCATTTTTTTTTTATTTGTCCTCCTCCGGAAATCGAACCCGAGCATCTCCGGTGGTCAGGTTTCTTAAGGCAAAGCCACCCTTGTGACGGATGTCTTAACCACTTGGCTATCGGTCACCAGCAAACTATGTGGGAATTTTAAGCCTTATGAACTCCACTTTTGTTCCTCCTGGTCCAGATCCAGCTGGAGTGTTTAT
>JAPXFY010000026.1:22316778-22343201 GCA_030674185.1 Monoplex corrugatus
GAGAATGTTGGAAGTTTGTGGGATCGGAAGGTGTGCAGGGTCTGGTCACTGTTGGGTCTCTCCTCATCGGTCATCCTACTCTATTTCTTCTTGGTCCCTAGTGCTACTTTGGATCTTCTTGACAGGCTGGTCTCTTCTTCTCTTTTTGGATGGTCAAGGTCCAATCCTGCTGCCAGCGCCAATTGTGATGGTGTGGTGGTAAAGGTGAAGACAGGAGGCAGAAGAGCGCAGATGGTAAGGTAGCCTGACAAAGAAGACCCAGGAAAGGCTGAGCTGGTGTTTCTCTCTTTATTCCGTCCTAACCGTTCACGACCAGACCAGAGGAGAAAAGGCATCCATAGCACTTCTTTTTTTCTTCTTCTTCAGTGGTATTAACGTCCCAGCGTGATAATGATTAGGGACTGTCGTAAGAGCCATAGCACTGACACTCACCCGCTTATATACGCGGTATGTGAACCGCAATGGACGACACTGCGAGCCCGCAGGCGAATTGACTCTCTGGAACCCCTCAGAGGCTAGATTTGTGTTTCTTCGTGCAAGCTCAGCGGTGTTTATCTTACGGTCCACATGACAAGTATCAACATATTATACATCAGAAAAATCTACACAGCACACAGATTCTTGTGGTCTACATCATTTTGCATAATATTCACTTAGATCGAAACGATGAGTGACTTAAGTCAATGGATAGACTTTGCTGAAAGAGATTCTAGACGTATTTTTTATGTTTAATCGATTAATATATATCCGTGAAAAATATCAAACACAATATTAATCCGTGAAAAATATCAAACAAATGACTAAATAGACGATAATTCAGACGTTTATGTGGACATATTTTTAATATGTAAATCAACCTTTCTGTGCAGAAATTGATCAGTGAACAGGCAATAGAAAACACAAATGATTTTAATCTGGACACACGCAGTACGATCAGGGTGCCGAGTGCCAGAATCTCTTCTAATAGCCTACTACTTGGTAACATTTCATTGCAGTATCAGTTTCTATTTACAAAAGGAGCAAGAATGTAAATGAAATTGTATATTTGAAGTCAGATTTTAAACATTAAGAATTCGATTCTAAATCCTGACAAATGGCGGTCATTTTGGCGGTTTGCCGCGCTTTGACTTGGCCTGAACTTGCTTCGATATCAGCTTAATATATACTAATTAAAGGTGTAGTGGGGTTCAAATGAAATGTTAGAATACCAACATTCTAATCGTGGTCTTAAAATGTCCATGATTTATTCATTTATTTTACAAATTGCCGATTACCATCACGGCTTACTGGTCGGAAATTTGAACAGTGCCAAACGATCGAACAACAAAATTACTGATTTCAGGAAAACGAGGGAAATTTTCACCTCGAAGACATTTCTGATAAGAAATTATACATACTTTTCTGCTAAACTAGAAAGCATGAATTACTCATTTCTTAGCTTTTAAGGGTTTGAAATACTAGAATTTCCAAATATTTTAAGAACCGCTGAACCAGGGGAGGCAACTGTAATCACGGTCGTTTCAGAAGAAAAGGCATCTGTTACGCACCCTATTGAGTGTGCATGGCCACATATGTATATAACGTTATGTGCATATATGTATACATATATATATATATATAATATATATATATATAAGGCAACAAATCGATGTAAAAATTTCCCAAATTTTCGGCGGTACACCCGCCTTCCTCAAGGGGGCTTTAGTCACTGACTACGATATGCTACACAAACACATCAGAATATTTTACGTAGGCTACATTACGTAGTCTTGACTCGATATTGTTACCTATAGATAGGTAGGTGGGTAGGTAGGTAGGTAGGTAAATAGGTAGGTAGGTAGGTAGGTACATAATACATACATGCATACATACATACATACATACATACATACATACATACATACATACATACGTACGTACGTACATACATACATAGATTAGATAGATAAGATAAATTAGATAGACAGACAGACAGATAGATAGATAGATAGATAGATAGATAGATAGATAGATAGACAGACAGACAGATAGATAGATAGATAGATAGATAGATAGATAGATAGATAGATAGATAAACAGACATTTATATATATATATATATATATATATATATATATATATATATATATATGTGTGTGTGTGTGTGTGTGTGTGTGTGTGTGTGTGTGTGTGTGTGTGTGGATAGATAAATTAGATAGAAAGACAGATAGATAGATAGATAGATAGACAGACAGACAGACAGGTGGGTAGGTAGGTAGGTAGATAGATAGGTAGATAGATAGATAGATAGATAGACAGACAGACAGCTAGATAGATAGAGAGAGAGATAGACCGATAGACAGACAGACAGACAGGTAGGTAGGTAGGTGGGTAGGTAGGTAGGTACATGCATACATACATACATACATACATACATACATACATACATACATACATACATACATACATACATGCATTAGATAGACAGATAAGATAAATTAGATAGGCAAACAGACAGACAGACAGATAGATAGATAGATAGATAGATAGATAGATAGATAGATAGATAGACAGGTAGGTAGGTAGATGGGTAGGTGGGTAGGTAGGTAGGTACATACATACATACATACATACATACATACATACATACATACAAACATACATACATACATACATACATACATAGATTATATAGATAAGATGTATTAGATAGACAGATAGACAGACAGACAGACAGACAGTTAGACAGATAGATAGATAGATAGATAGATAGATAGATAGATAGATAGATAGATAGATAGACAAACAGATAGATAGATATAGTTATAAACAGATAAATAGAGATATATGAACTGCTGCCTCGCGTGTTGATGTTGCTGCTTTACCAGCAGTAGCACCGAAGTGATCTCTCTGAGGCACACACGTGAGCGATGAGTATGGAGATCCTGGACTGCCCAACATCAGGATCCTCATCTCAGCCTCGCTGACGTGGACCGCAGGAATACACAGCAGTACATTTGGCTTCAGCTTAGCTGCAGGTCACAACAGGAAAGGTGGAGGAAAGAGAGCACCAGGTAGACCCAGGGAGAAAATAGTTGACGGACTTGCAGGGTGGCTGAGGACAGAGAGGGTGGAAGATGTACTTGCAGCGACAAGGGATAGGTATGCCAGAGAGCAGCATGATGTGATGAGTGGGTGAAGGTGAGTCATAAGACTTGATCAAGTCTTTGCAGTTGGTAAGAAAAAGGTAGTTGGAGGGGGATGAGAGTCAAAGAGTTATAGTTGTTAAATTTGGCAGTTGGTAGATAGGATGAAGGAGTCAAAGAGTTAAGTTTTTGCAGTTGGTAGATATGGTGCGGGAATCAAAAGGGTTAAAGGCTGCGCTCTGCAGATTTGTGTTGGGTTTACTCCTTAGCCTTCTCTTCTCCCAAAGATATCCAAAGGCAGTGGGATCCAACTTTTTCTAGCTGTCCTCATCCCTTGTTATCATTGTGGACACTTGGGAAAAGACAGCAACAAATCGCTGTGCCTGGTGACAGGCTGTTGGTACAGGCATTGTCATTCATCATCATCATCATCATCATCGTCATCAAGTGCCCTGCCACATGGCGTTGGCGATCACGGTCCTCCATATACATCTATCCCTTATTGCCACAAGCACATCTTCCACCCTCACTGTCCTCAGCCACTCTGCAAGTCCGTCCAATATTTGTTTCCCTGGGTCTACCTGGTGCTCTCTTTCCCTCCAGCTTTCCCGTTGTGACCAAGTGCTTTATTTCCCCTTTCCTCATAAATGTTGCCTGTCTTTTCCTAATCTCTTTCATTATCAATGATCTTCTTGTGTCTGCCTCCATCAAGACTGTCTCGTTGGTTTCTTTGCTGTCCACGGAACTCTCAACTTTCATCTTAGAAACCACATCTCGGCTGCCTCAATCGTGTTCTGGCTTTGCTTGTTGACTGTCCACGCCTCACAACCGTATAACATTATCGGTTCTATTAACATTCAAGAACTTTCTTCCTGATGTTAATTGATAGGCATTTGTTGGTAAGAATGCTTAAGAATGCATTGCCATTGCAGAGGAGAAACAACCGACTGTGATCGACAGAAGAGAGAGAGCATAAAAGCTCCGGCAGCGACCATCCAGCCCCAGCCATCAGCTTTTATTTGCAGCGGCTGTACCAGGACTGTCACTCAAGAATCGGCCTGTAGAGTCACAGTCATCGCTAGTAGTATGATCAGGGGCCTCTCACCCCCTATGGGGATGGGGATGTGGATGGGTCAGTAGGTCATGAGGTCAGGTCAGTAGGTCACGATGTCATGTCAGTAGGTTACGAGATGCTGTCAGTAAATCACGAGATGCTGTCATAGGTCAGTGGGTCATGAGGTCAGAAATTGAATGGGTGAGCTCACTATGTACTGTCACTAGGTCAGTGGGTCATGTCAGGTAAAGCTTTTACAGAAAATGGAACAGTAGTGTGGAAATGGTTTGAAAAGAGCAGAGAAAGTTGAAAGGTATTGTCTTTTCCCTCTGTTTTTTTTTTCTGGGCTTGGGACCAGCATATAGATATATTATGTTGATATTAAAACATATATGTATATGGCAACATTAAAAAGACATGGAGATTGGTCATAAGATGGCAACGTTGAGAATATGAGCTATTAGAACATTTACAGAGAATGTGGAACAGTATCACAGAAGTAAACAGTAAATGATATTATCACAGATACGCTCACAATGGTCATTTAAGAAAGGAATGAGTGAAATGGTATGATCAGAATCATCACAGATCTTGTGGAATGTTACTAAACCAAAATGAGAAAAGTAGAGACCCCATCAGCAGCTACGATGCGTTTGATGTAAAAGTATGACAGAGACTTTCGTGTTTGAAAGTAAGTAAACATGGTTTTGCCGTCTGTGCGAAATCCTGTATTAGTCCCAGCCCCGCTTTCTCTCTTGTCTAAGACCTGTTGGTACGTATCAAGGGTGAGTGTGTTGTGGTGTTTATTGATACCCTTACAACTGAATTTGTCTCCCTTGTCCCCAGAACAAAAGCAGGTTTCGGAGCATAACCCCACGAAACTGTTACCCGTGTATTCGGTCTTGAAGAGTCCAGGGGTCCGTTTGTCATAACGTAAACAGTCAAGGCAGTCTGAGCACAGAGAAGGGTTCCATGCTTGTTGCGCTATACGTGCACGCTGGTAATCAGCCGCGTGTGTCACTACCAAGTTCTGTGAGTTTTTGAAACCGCGGCTCGTTGATGAGAGTAGGTGCTCGACCGCTAGATACAAATCGAATGTCACGATGTTTGGCAACATTAGTCAATGTTTTGCCATAGGCAGAATTTCCTAGCAATTTGAACGTGTCAGCGAGTATCGATTTTGTTGGATCAGCGTCACCTTGTCGGCGTGCTTTTGACACATTTTCTCCGAACTGTTTGAAACAAGCCTTGGGCGTATATTCTATCACGAATGAGACGTTAGAAGCGCGCAGTCCGTGATCGATGTACCATTTTAACAGAGGCGTCGCTAGCAAGATTTTTTTCCCGAAGTAACTACCAATTAAACTGCGGCGTGGTTGGGTTAGGAGTTTGTGAGTTTCCGCATACTCGCGCATATGGGGTCCGATATCATCGCGAGAGAGAGATACATTTTTGAACATCGGTTGTAATTCGCTGAAATAGTCTTGTAAATGATTAGGCTCCTCAATGTCACACTGAATCAATCCGAACAACGAGTTAGTTTGAACGGCTTCCAGGACAGCTTGTTCCGTGATGGGGGTTTGGAAACGATGATGTGAGTCGGGAAAACGCGTCTGTAGAAACTGTCTTATGTTTGGATTGTCACGTTTTTGTCGTTGCCATTCACACTCATACATTTCAACCACACACACACCCATGTCTTCTCTCAAGTATTTGGTGATTGCGCGAGTGTTATCTCTGAGTTCCTGAAGCGATTTCCCATTGACGGGATTGATGGTTTTTCCGCGGGTGATGTGACAATCGTGACCGTGAAATCGTGACCGTGAAAGAGACACCCATGAAATTGATACGCAGTATGGGTATCTGCTTCCCACCTATCTACGCAAATATGTCGACGGCCTAAAGAATGTTCTTTTCCATTAAATTTGTGTTGGATAGATGTTTTGTTTGTATGCGCCACCCATTCAAGCCACCCTCTCGCCTGTCGTCCGTATTTGTCTGTGTATTCAGGTCGGAACCCTGTCTCTCTTTTACGGATGATAGGATGTTCAGTGAGCATGTCTTGCATGAGGCAATACAGGTAAAGGGCATTGGTGTCATACCCTTGAATAGATTTGACAGGTTTGGACGGATTATCGCGAATGAAGGTTTTATCTTTTTCGTGTGGTACCGGTGAAAAATAATGGACGGGCCGCCTACGATGTTGTCTCTTATCAGTCTGTGGATGTCTTGTCGTTTGTCATCGCAGAGAGAGAAATAAACGTCAGAAGGAAGTGTCTGAAACAGGTATTTCAGAGTGATACCTGGAACAGAAATACCGTCTTTCAAAAGGTCTATGTTGAGAGAAGAATACATGTCGATCTGGGTTTGCAGAGCCTGGAGGAAAGGACCCACGTCTTGTTATACCAAACCAAAAAATCTTTGAGAGAGGTCATGTTATGTTCTGTCCATACCGTTTGACATTGTGTGTATTCTTCTTCCGAAATGTTGGCATTCTTGAGCGAGCTGTGAAAAGCGCTGTGTGGGGGAAGAGACGTTTCTCGTAGTTTATCTAGACTGGTGATGTATTCATAACAAAAATGTCCCTTTTCTTCCATGACATCGAAAGCTTTCAGGTATTTCGAGTATGAAAACCTGGGCGCCAGAAAATTAACAATGTCCAAAAATTTCAGTTTTCGTGTGGCGAGACACATGTACTGGTTGTTTTGTTTCACTACAAAATTTAGAGTGTTGTTTTCATCGTCATCATTATCATCATCATCATTAGCAGCACCAGCACCAGCATCATCACTGTCAGTCACGAACCGTCGAATGAGATAAGGTTTGACTACGTTTAGATCATAGTTGGACGAATTGAATCCTACCACGGGAAGTTCGTGGAGGACTTTGGCGGGAATATGCTGCGTGTTGCCAGAGTCGACCTCCAAAGCATCTAACTCGGAGAATGCATCCTCAAAATGTTCTCCGAGGTAGCGGTAAGACGTGTCTGAAATGCTTTCTAAGTAATCGATCATGGAATTAACGATCGTTTGGGGGTCTCCTTCACTCACGAAACACCGAGACTCTTCAAACCCAGGGACGTTAGAAGCCACAGAGACAGACAGAGGTACGTGTCTAGCGGTAAAGGTAGTGTTTGAATCCATTTTTATGGTCTGGGGTAAGTCGTCAGTCTCAAAAAAAACTTCAAAGTCAAAAGTAGCTCTGTAAGGGAAGATAGATGAAATCTCTGTCTACCGAAATTCCATACCTGTCCAGTTCTTGTAAGATGGATTTCGGAGGGTTATAAACTCCACCTGCGTACCTTTCTTTAGGGAGACTACCCTGACAAGCGTTCATATGTTTGTTTAACTTTTTTGTTGTAGACCAAAATTTACCGCATCGGCTGCAAGCCAACGCGTGTCCTAATTTGTTGATGTCTTTGATGTACATGAAGTGATGATTGTGGTATAAGAATCTGAGTGTATCTGAATGTTTGTAGTCGCTGCGTCGAAGGGAGTGTGAGACAGGGTGGTGATTGAGTGGTGTCAAACTCAAAAACATCGACGTTGATTTGAAACTTGGTTTCTATGGAATCTAAGTCTAAGAGAGTGACACCCGGAAAATGAGAAAGAGGAGGGTGACCCGCCCATTCTTGATAGAGAGCTTTAGTCGGTGTTTGAAGAGAATGAGGAAAAGCGCCCTGGTTAACAACAGACAACGGAAAAAAGCAGAGATTATCTGTATAAGGGAATGAATTATGTTCATCTCTCTGTAAATTATGCAGAAAAAGCATTGTCTCGAATGAAATCAGGCAGTTCACTCTCACATGCACAATCGATAGGAAAGTCTGGAAGAGGATTGACATAGAAGGAAGTAGCCATGATACTCTGCACAGAATAACGAGATTCTGGTCTTTCTTTTTAACCTGTCCGAGAATGTCTTGATCATTCAAGTCATCTAGAAAAGAAAGGAAATCTTGTTTGGAATTGATCAGACGCGGTGTATCCAAACCGGCATGATTATTATAAGAGGCGTGAAAAAAAGACAGCTGGTTGGTTTTCTTTTCTTTCAAGAGGAAAGAATGCGAAAAATTAATCTTGAAACGTTTGGTCTGTTCGTTGAACATGTCCAAGAGAAAAGTTTGCCATTGCGGACTATCATGGTTCTGATCCCAAAAGTCGAGGTGCGCAGACTGCACCTTCTTTTCCGAGAATGGGTTTTGATACTGTCCCAATGTTTCTCATACATGTCTTTAATATTTGGGGGCAAATGATCCAACAGCTCTTTTTTCTTCCCTTTTTGCATCTTTGACCAATCTCTTTTGTTTGGCGGAGGAGGACATGACAGATCTTTTTCTGGAGCATCTGTGTCCAATCTCCGTTTGTTTGGGGGTGAAGAAAAGATGTTTTGTCGTTGGTGGGTTGTTTTGTTGCGTGTGGGTTTTCAAATGCCATGTCAAATGTTCCTTTCCTCCACGAAAGCCTTTGTTGCACTGGTGACATCGATGACAAACATTTTCAGTGTGTTTTTCTTTGATATGTCTGGTTTATTATCTTTGTTTGATAAATATTTTCCCACAATAAGAACAGGTGGTATCGTTTTACTTGCAGGTATTTTAAGCATGTCAATTTCCTTCTATGAAGCTGCACACACGATGTAAAACTTAGTTGTTCATGCTTTATTTGTGAACTCCACAAACAGTCTGTAATTGGGAAAAAACAATTATTGTATGCACTCGCCTCAATTGCCATACACATCGTACACATAACAATACACACACACACACACACACACACACACACACACACACACACACACACACACACACACACACACACACACACACACACACACACTCACACACACACACACTAGACACACACACACATTTTTTGTATCTCAAGTTTATTTATGACAGATAATAATATTATATATATATATCATAGGCGTCCTTCAGTCTCGGAAGACTATGGAGATGCGCTCTGGGTGTTTATTCTGGTGCAGCGCCGGGTGTGGCTGGCCAGTCCGACGCGGGAACGACAGTCCCTGTGGCAGAGGGCACAGATGAAGTCTGACGCTGGTCTGTCTGCCTGGGCTGCAGCCTTTCTTCTCGTTCTCTTTTCCTCGTGCCGCTGAGCGAGTGTCTCTTCGAACTTGGAGAGATCTTTCTGCACAGTCTGTCTCCAGGCTGACCGTTCGAGGGCTGTTGCTTCCCAGTTGTCTTTGTCGATATTCAAGGCTTTTAGGTCCCTCTTGCACACGTCTTCGAATCGCAGCTGTGGTCTGCCTGTGGGACGTTTTCCCTGCACCAGTTCTCCGTAGAGGAGGTCTTTGGGGATCCGTCCGTCGTCCATGCGCACGGCATGGCCAAGCCAGCGCATGCGTCTCTGTTTCAGCAGCGTGTACATGCTGGTGCATCCAGCTCTTTCCAGGACAGTGTTGTTCGGGACCTTGTCCTGCCAGGTGATGTTTAGAATGCGTCGGAGGCTACGCATGTGAAAAGCATTGAGCTTTTGCTCTTATCGGGCACGCAAAGTCCAGGACTCGCTGCCAACAGGAGGGTGCTCACGACGCAGGCTCTGTAGATCTGGATTTTTGTGTGCTCAGTCAGCTTGCTGTTGTTCCATGCTTTCTTTGTCAGTCTGGCCATGGTGGTAGCTGCCTTGCCGATGCGCCTGTTGAGCTCTATGTCAAGTGAGAGGGTGTCTGAGATTGTTGAGCCCAGATAAACAAAGTCATGGACGACATCCAGTTCATGGTCATTGATGCTGATGGCTGGGGGAGAGTCAACATCCTGTCCCATGACCTGTGTTTTCTTCAAGCTTATGGTAAAGGCCCGAAGTTTTGGCAGGCACCGCTGAAGCGAGTCATGAGCTGCTGTAGGT
Source organism: Monoplex corrugatus (assembly GCA_030674185.1). Lineage (NCBI taxonomy): Eukaryota > Metazoa > Mollusca > Gastropoda > Littorinimorpha > Ranellidae > Monoplex > Monoplex corrugatus. The sequence goes on from JAPXFY010000026.1 coordinate 22,326,822, forward strand.
CCTCAGCTGAGTGGGCGGTTACTGCCGCGTCGTCTGCAAAGATGAAGTCACGCAGGCACCTCAGCTGGACTTTGGTCTTGGCTCTTAGTCTGGAGAGGTTGAAGAGCTTACCGTCTGTCCTGGTTCGGAGGTATATGCCTTCAGCTGCAGGACCGAATGCGTGTTTCAGCATCACAGCAAAGAAGATTCCAAACAGGGTGGGAGCCAGGACGCAACCCTGTTTCTCCGCTCCGTATGTTGAAGGCAGCTGATGTTGAGCCGTCAAAGACGACGGTGCCTTTCATGTCTTCGTGGAAGGATCTGATGATGCTGAGAAGTTTGGGTGGACATCCAATTTTGGGAAGGATTTTGAAGAGGCCATCCCTACTGACCAGATCGAAGGCCTTTGTGAGGTCTATGAAGGCAACGAAGAGTGGCTGCCTTTGCTCCCTGCATTTCTCCTGAAGTTGTTTGAGGGAGAAGATCATGTCTATAGTGGATCTGTTGGCACGGAACCCGCACTGCGATTCAGGATAGACTTGCTCTGCGAGTACCTGGAGCCTCTTCAGTACTACTCGTGCAAAGACTTTCCCAACGATACTGAGGAGGGATATGCCGCGATAATTATTGCAATCGCTTCTGTCACCTTTGTTTTTGTACAGTGTGACGACGTTAGCATCCCTCATGTCTTGTGGTACTTCGCCTTCAATCCAACAGAGGCAGAGGATTTCATGCAACTCGGTGATGAGTGTCTCTTTGCAGCACTTCAGTACTTCGGCGGGAATACCGTCTTTCCCTGGTGCCTTGCCAGAGGCAAGAGAGTCCAGGGCTTCGCTGAGCTCATCTATGGTTGGTTCTCTGTCAAGCTCTTCCAGCTCTGGTAGGCACTCTATGGCATTCAGGGCGTCTTCTGCGACTACAGTTTCCCTTGCATATAGCTCAGTGTAGTGTTCTACCCAGCGCTCCATCTGTTGTTCTCTGTCTTGAATCACCTCCCCTGTAGCTGATTTCAAAGGGGCAGTTTTCTTTTGCGTTGGGCCCAATGTCTGCTTGATGCCTTCATACATCGCCTTGATGTTGCCTGTGTCAGCCGCAGTCTGAATCTGGGAGCAAAGCTGAAGCCAATAGCCATTGGCGCATTGTCTGGCACACTGCTGGACTTTGCTGCGAGCAGCGCGGAGAACCTGGAGGTTCTGCTCACTGGGATTGCTTTTGTATGCTGTCAAGGCGTTTCTCTTGGCCTCGATGACTGGTGTCATTTCTTCTGAGTGGGCTTCGAACCAATCAGCTGACTTGCTGGTCTTTTTGCCAAATGTAGACATGGCGGCATTGTAGACAGCATCTCTGAAGTGTTCCCATCGGTCTTGGGCATTTGCAGTGGGTGGGCCAGGGAAAGAATCCTCCAACACACGCGCAAACTTCTCCACTTTTCTTTGATCGCGTGTTTTGCTGGTGTCAATGCGAGGTCGGCCCTCCTTTCTCGTACGGTGCAGTCTCTTCGCGCGGAGCTTCACATTGCTGCACACCAAAGAGTGGTCAGTGTCACAATCGGCGCTCTGGTAGCTGCGAGTGATCTTGATGCTGGAAAGGTTGACACGTCTGGTGAGGATCAGGTCGAGCTGGTGCCAGTGTTTGGATCGCGGGTGTTTCCAGGAGACTCGATGCTGAGGCTTCGTGTTGAAGAAGGTGTTACTGACGCACAACCCATAATGACAACAGAGCTCTAGCAGGCGCTGGCCATTCTCGTTCATTTTCCCAGTGCCGAACTGACCCAAGCAGGTGGGCCAGGAATTGTAATCGACACCCACTCTGGCGTTGAAATCGCCGGCGATGAACAGTAGTTCTCTGTCAGGAATTCTCCTTATAGCAGCACTGAGGTCGTCATAAAACTTGTCTTTTGCTTCTGCTGTGGATGCCAAAGTTGGTGCGTAGGCACTGATTAGACTGACTGGTCCTGAGGATGTTTGGAGTCGGAGAGACAGGATTCGCTCTGTTCCTTCTGCTGGTGGGTTATGGATCCCAATAATCTGTTTCTAACTGCGAATCCCACGCCGTGTTCTCTGACCTCGTCTGATGGTTTGCCCTGCCAGAACAGGGTGAAGTCTCTCTCCCTCACAGATCCTGTTTCTGGGAGCCTGGTTTCTTGAAGGGCGACGATGTCCATCTGCAGTCTGCTCAGTTCTCTGTCGATGACGGCTGTCTTGCGAGCATCATTTACTTCCTGCAGGTCGTCAGAAAAGCCTGGTGTCATTGTCCTTACGTTCCATGTGCCCAATTTCAGGGCGGGAGTTTTCATTTTTCTGTTGCCTGTGCACAGTTGTCGATCCGCTTGTCGGTTTTCACCCTAAACCCCACGCACCCAGTGAGGCTAACGGACCGTGGCGGGGCAGCACCTTACTGGCTGGGGGCTGCCCAGCTTAAGGCGGGCGGTAGCTGCCCAGTGAGATGCGATGACCTCTCCCACCGTCGGAAGCAGCCCCTGGCGTCTGACTCTACGCCAATTGAGTATGCAGACTTAATTTTAAAACCGGTAAACTGCTACTTCCCGTGTTTAGTCGACGCTACAAAGCGAAGCTGGAGTGACCTCTCCAGAGCGCAAGGCCTGGGTAAGTAAGTGTGGAGGGCAAGCTGTTACCCATGCAGCAGACCCCCCCTCTCCACGTCGCTGGAATGGTCCATTGGAAAGGCAAGCGCCGATACACATGGTTCCAGTGCCGTCGCAGGAGTTGCCAGAACGTTGCTGTATACAGCCTCGGATTGCCTTGGGGACTCCGACTCCGGATTTTTCCTCAGGGCTGACTCCCGAAGCCTTTCCTATGAGTGGGTATGGCCGCAAGGCAGCGGAGGTTTGAAATCAGAGTTTTCCTTCTCTTAGATGAGCTGTCTTCCCAGACTGATGAGCCCCATCTACCCAAAGCACTGGTTTTCAGGCGCCAGTAACCCGCCTTCACCCCTTCTCCTATCAGTAGTAGCAGTTCCGCCGGGCTTATATCTAAGCCACACGAGCAGGCTAGGAGCTGGACTTAGTTGTCAGAGGCTGTTGGAGACGCGCGCCGTGAGGGGCATTTTATAGACAATGGGAGCTTGTCCCCATTGCCACCCTCGGCTATGACAACCTTGGACACCTATATATATATATACACAGTTATACGGTACATTGACTTCTAATGACATATCATACCGATTGTCGGTACATTTACACGATTCATATAACAACTATTTATATTGTTCCCAAAATGTCGCAGTTGCATGCTAATGACTTTTTTTTTTCTCTCTATCTCTCTCACTCTCTTTCTCGCTCGTATTTTCTGCTCACGTACACAAGCTAAAATAAAAAAAAATCTCTCTCTCTCTCTCTCTCTACATATATATGTTATAGTTTTCCTCTAAAAAGAGAGATGTCACTCAAAAGTCACTAACCATACAATTGCATTCTCTCCCTCTCCCTCCACTCCCTCTGCTGCCCCTTTCTGTTTTATGTGTCATTTTATCTGCGCGTAAATCACCAAGCGCGGAGACTAACCGACACCCCCCTGCGCCCAGTAAATGGAAAAACAGACTTTTTCCCCTTCTTTCCAAAGTGGTATACATATTATATACACAAGTTTAACCAAAGCGCAAAAAACGCTAAATATACAAAGGCAAGCGATACACAAAATAACATAAAAACATGCACATTTGATCAGATACTAAAATAAACAAAAACTAACGCTTCACATAAAAATCAGGTACTACAAAGACTGTTTTTAAACACTACAAAGTCACTCTGTTTTGGGTAAAATCAAAAACTGTATGTATATACACAAATTTAACCAAAAACACAACACCAAACCTGAGCGATACACGAAATAAGAAAAAGAAAAGATAAAAAAAATCATCATTTCATTACCAAAATATCACAAACAGCAATTTTCACAAAAGACTGCTTTTCACAACACCACAAAAGTCACTCGCGCCTGGCCATTTTTTTTTTAAATTTTGTCCATGGCCGTAATTAGTCCATCTAGTTCCTTTTGATTTAAACAGATCCCTTTCCTGGTAGGGTACAGTTTTTCTTCCTCCCCCACCGTAGCATATCTGCGGATATGAATCAGCGGTTCGTTCTTCCATTCTGTCACACAGACGTAAGTCGACTTTTCACCCAAAGGGATGAGCTCGTCGCCGTACACTGAATATTTTGTTGTTGACATTCTGCAGCACACAAACAAGGGAAAAAAAAGAAAAAAAGGCTAAGTATATATCATACAAAGTCAAGATTTCTCCCCGACACAAAATCAAACAAACAAAAGTTACCTGGGTTGTATTGTTGAAGAAGAAGAAACCTTGGAACTCTGCGTTTCATTGTTGTTGGTGGTGGTGGACAGAGGGCCGACTAACATCTCGGCCACTTCTTCACTGGTCGAATCGGCTATCATTTTAAAGTTTAGGATATGGTTAGATCTCTCAGGATTTTGTTTTAGTCAAGTCTTTGAAAAGCTTCTGGAAAATATCTATGCACTGTTTCCTCCCAGTCTAGCATCAAACAGGGATGTCCGAGTTGATTCGCGAACCCCTCTCGGCACCCTTTGCATTTTTCGAAGCTTAGGTCTTTGATATGGGCAGTGAGTTGGTCTTCTATGCTACGAAGAAATGCTTCCATTACTTTTTCTCTTACCTCGAAGACCGCAAAATCAACCAACAGAGACAGTCGAAGAAGAACCACTTCTCAATCAGTGAAAGTTGGAAGTATGAAAAACCTGGTTTGTGGGGTCTACTTGTATATCTTTCTGGTTGCCTATATTAAAAATGTAGTCACGGCTTTACAACCGAGTAACAAAAAATAGACTGAATAAATATTGCATCAAGCTATGGAAAACTCTCAACAAAACAATTATCTGTATTGTTATCACGCTCAACAACAACATAAAACGTGACAGCTTTATGAAAGACACAGTTATTTTCAAGACTCTAGATTGTTGCAATTGCCAAATGGTTCGCACACTAGCGTATCACTGTAGTAGGATGTATAACAACCTTTTTTCCTCGGTTCTGTTTTTTGTCATTGGCTGTCAGTAACCTTGTCCACTGGATGCTGAAGGTAATGAGGATTACTCTCCTTCACGACGTCAACAGTAGGTGCGTAGTTACTAGGTTGTTGTTTTTTTAACATCAGCTAATATTTTCTCTCGCATCTTGATCAGTCTTTCAAACTGCTTTGGGTTCAGTGCAGGTAATTTTCTGGAGGAGACAAGACGAGCACCTTTGGTGTTTGTTGGAAATTTATAGTGTCGTATATAGATGCGCGGAACACCGCGCCACAGTTTGACGGTAGCGAACACTAAACCCCCTAACGGATACAACGTTCTTGATGGTGAGGCCATGGTGTAACTAAACCGCGCTAAAGATGTACCCTTCTTTTTACACCCCCCCCCCCCTATGAACCAATCAAAACCCCCCAACTATTTTAGATGTTGGACTAGCGACCACACTCGGTTATCATTAACCCTTCCATTATGCGTGTGAAAAGGAGATAACAATCGCCTTGATAGTCCTTAAGTCAGTCTTGTCATATATATATATACACTCACTGGCTATGCACATCTGGTTCCTTCTGGTTACAAGTGGTTCACACCAGTTTAGACCTGAGTTTCACATGATCCAATCAGAGATCTTGTTTCTTGATGGCGGTTGAGCATGATTCGATCAGCCACATCATCCACCACTTGATCTTTAAAGGTTTTGGTTCTGGTCCATGACCAGACTGTAATTTTCATACACCACCACGATAAATATTCAGGTATGTACTGTACCAACGACCTATTCCAATGATTGAGCTGAGCAGTTTGTCACAATCAAGAGAACTCCAGCATCCACTTGCTAAGGCTGCTTCTTTGGTTCGGGTAGTAGAAAATACTTTTTCTTCTGTCATACATTGATGCACATGAAATTCTAGTTCAATCCTGAAGACCATAATCAACACGTTTTGCAAATGAGTTCTTATACTTCTGATAAGTTCTTCAGCTTCTTTGAGTATGTTTTCTAAAGACAGTGCAGGACTCTCCAAGATGGCTTTTGTCTCCATGACGATGTCCCTTTGTGTTGTGACGAGTGTGATGACATCAGGTCCTTTTTAACTGCTGAGCCATTGACCACACTTTTCGATCATTCGTCCGCGGTTTGTGAGGGTGAAAGGGAGACAAAATCCTGGACATGAGTGCTCCACAGCTTTTCATCAATATGAAATATAGAACGTAGACTCCACACATTGAACTACTCAAATCTTGCAACAACCGTTGATTATACAGATAATTTCGACTATGTCTTAGGATAAATGACTCAATGTCTGAATGGAGGGGTGGTAGTCCAAAGCTATCAAAATATTCCGCTTTTCCTCTTCCGTCAAACCAGACTGCTACCCAGTGTTCTCCTGGCCCTGAGGCTTGGTCCGTGTTGATGACAAAGGCACTGGGCTGTCGTGTATTTACCAGGGAGTTTGTTTCTTGGGTGCACTCCTCGAAACACGCGTCGTGCGCGATGGTCTCTCAACAAAACGGTGGCTATCTGTCTGTTGTTCATGTTGAGAAATCTGTCAGGACTTGACGACTGCGGTCAATCTCAATCATGCTGTCCAGTTCTCCATACACCAGCACATGCACAGGTTGAGCCAGAGCTTGTGAAAACTTCAGTTCCAGACGCAGAGCTCCACTTTTCACCAACTCAGATTGCTGATCTCCATCTAGCAGACTGGGGCTGAGATCAAAGGCAAATAATCCGTATCCCAGTGCAAAATGCCTGTATTCAATGTAAGATCCGTTGTCTCTGTTGACCACTCCTGTGGCCAGCATCAGACTGTGGTAGGACCGAACAAACAAATGACGGTCAAAGTCAGGAGTCAGCGCTTTGGCAGGGACCTGCTTTCCATCCAGATACAGGCTTAGAGAGGACAAAGTCTGAAAGTTGAAGGGATTTCTGTTGTACGTCCGTTAAAGGCTTCATGCTCACAAGGTCCTATGACCAGCTTGGTGGGGGTCTGAAATCAAAACAAATTGTCTTGCACAGTTTCCAATTCATTCTGTAGGAACGGCAAAAGTTCTCTGCACCACCCTTTTTAGTCGATACTTGGCCATTCCCCTCTCCAGCTCTTTCTCGTGAGCCAGTGCTACTGCTGGGTTCAGCTTCACTTTGCTAACAAACAAAGATGCATGGGTGATGACACTTTTGTATCCAGCAGTAGCATCATGGGCCATCAATGAAAGATACTCTTTGAGGGAATAAGTCTGATCTTCACATCCACTCCCTTGATCATGTAACGCTCCTAATGCATAATGTCTGTGTGATGCCTCCCCATCATATCTACTTCATGGCTTCTGGAGGTCAACTGACGTCGCACCCTCAGCCCCCAGTTGTCCTCCCCTCGCGTATCGTCCAGTGGTTACTGCTGTCTCTGTAGTACAGGGTAGATGTAAGGTGACTCTTTTTTGCTTCTCTGCCAAAATTCAAAGTAGCCTCCAAGTAAGCACGGAAAGGATACGTATTTTCACTGGAAGTGATCAGCGTGTCATTCAGGGAAATGTCCACTTCAGAAAACAGGCTATGTAGCCAGTAGTTGACCGGGCCCACATCAGTGTCCGCATCTAGGTTGGTTCCATCTGCCTTGGTGATTTTGGCTCGCACGTGCAGATAGGTGTTGCTCAAGTCAGGTACTCTGTTGTTGCTCCACTGATAGCAAACTCAATAGGAGCAGCAGGAGACAAAGAAGACAAGGGGTGATATTCTACAAACTGCCCCTCTTCTACAGCTGTTTGTGTTGGAGGCACAGAAAATAAATCCAGTCCTGTGTGCACGCTCTCGCAAGACTTGGGATGAACAAGGGCCATGATGCTTTCAATCTACCCAAAGATGTCTGCTGGCTGTTGTCGCCTCCTGCTGGTAAATGTCTTCTGAGTGGTCTGCGAGAGGCAGAAGATTTTATACGCTTTCTAGCAGGCTGACCAGGGGGTGCTGACCTTCCTGTCACTTGACCCACAGCTTGGTGAAACAGCCGTTTCTCTGCCTGCTTGGCTCTCTGTTTCATAGCTGATTTTACACTTTGTCCAGACAGAACATCTTGAGCAACCTGCATTCCTGTTCATGCTCCTTCTTTCAGTAAAGCTTTCCCACCACTTTTCAAAAGGGAGATCAGACTGCGCCCGATGCCTCCAAGCAGACTTCCAGTCCTCTGCCCCGGACGTTTCTTCCACCGATAAAGACAGGCAAACCATGACCTGCTTGAGAGCAGTAGTAGTCTTCGTAGACTTTATTGTTTCCCACATAAGGTGTGTGACGCACCATCTTGTACTTTTTAATAGTGGTCTGGACGCTTGCGTCGAAAGTGAAGTGTCACTATGGTGTTCCCGGCTGCTGAATGCGATTGTCTTGCCTGTGTCAGTCGTTAATAAAATCTCCACCGAGTTGAACTGTAAACGACTCAGCGGGATGTAGTGGGGCTTCACAAAGATGTGATGTACAACCTCTCGTTTCTTGTCTTTCATCGATACAATTCTCAGCAGAGGAGCCATGGTGTCGCCCACTGGCCGAGCGCTGACGAGATCGCAGTACACATAGATGCTCTTGAAATCCTCAATCAAATCCACGATAAACTGACCTGTATAATGCCCGGGACCTACCAAGTTGTTTGTGTTGATACTCAAAATCCGTTGTAAACTCGAGCTCATGTGCAGTGTTGCACCGCGTTCGTACAGAGTAAGACCGGCTTTCTTTGATGCTTTGTTGTAGTAAAACATAAGTTTTCGTTTTCCATTTTCTTGATTACCTATTTCGTTTTTCACCAACTGCTTAAGGGTGTGAATAAAAAAGTCACTGGACTCATAGAGCCCTCCTGGAACAATCACCACAGTGGAGGTAGGTCCTTTATATTCAGGCTTTTCTCTGTCAGCTTCCTCTTCGGGTGCCACATAGCTGAAGTGGCAGTCTCTGTCTGGAATGTTAGGTAGGTATTGCTAAACTGAATTTCAGAAAGTCCCACTTCGTAGTCACCTGTCAGATGAATATCCTGAGGTAGTCTGATGAAGTAGTGACCAGCCCTGTTGAGTGGATGATAGTGCATGGAGCTGTTGCTGGGCAGAGTGAGGTAAAACATGATGATGATGATGACAGATGACAATCGTAGTGGCGTAGATCAGCCCTGGGAAGCAGGAGGATCGATGCTGGGATTGGGAAGGACGTAGCCCAGACAGCTACCCAGAAGAGCCACCCACAACTTGTCAGGTCCGTCTCCACGCGTCAGATTGAACAATAACACTCCAACCACCACGTAAATAAGGACCATCTGCATAAAAACACAATTTCACTGCGGGGGACACGACGACCAAAAAACTGCCACACCTTGGATGTTCTGTGCCGTCGTGTAACATTGTCATTCAGGGGGGTGTCCACTTGATCTTCCTCAATCATGGTTGGAGAGTTCAGTCTGTGTATCTCTCAAGTGCTGTCTGTGGAATCCAAGAGTTAAATGAAGTAGGGTAGCCATACCACTTGATTAAAAACTCCCTTTGACCGCTTGGGGTGGGACGCTGCTTTAAGACGGCTTCAATGCGAAAAATGTCTTTCTCCCCTACTTTCTGGATTTCCTGGTGATAAAACGTCCCCAGCAGCTCTTCACCATGATCATCTTTCAACACATAGGTCACAGGAGTGGTTCTTTTGATGCAACTGACTGTAAACAGCTCTTCTGTCCAAGAAGGTAGGTAACCTTTCTTAAACTGGCGCCTTGCCTTGCTGATCCGCACTCTGTCCCCAGCTTTTAGAGGCTTTGTAATACGAGTCTGCTGCAGTTTGTCCGTACAATGTTTGCCAGACATCTTCTTGGTTAGAGGTGTTGACTTCAGCTGGAGTTCTCTTGATACTTCTATGGTAGCTGTGGTTGAAAGCGTGCACAAGATGAGACAGCACTTCCATATACATCAGCGTGTTCTTTTTTGTGAAGTAGCGCCACAGCTTTTCTTTCACTGTGCGGTTAAAGCGTTCTGCAATAGAAGCTTTGATGTCCTCGTTTTGGGTCACAAAAAACTCAACCCCTTCTTCCTTTAAAAACTTTTGAAAAGTTTTATTCAAAAATTCAGCTCCTTTTTCTGTCTGTAGTTTGAAAGGCTTGCGACCTCCTGCAAAGATTTCATGAAAAGTTGCCACTAATGTTGGCCCACTTCTGTTTTTCAGTGGAACGACCCAGGCGTGCTTTGAGAAAACATCAATGACCGTCAACAAATAAGAGTAGCTATCGTTGTCCTTTTTCAGTCTCTGCACATCAGTCAGATCAGCCTGCCACTGATGATCAACTCCACCCACAACAATAGGTCGACGATTAAATGTTCTACGCACAGGTTTGTGTAGGGTGTAAGCATCTTGATAAGAGAGCCATTGTTTCACTTCCGACTGTTTCAGTTTCGTGGCGCGTTGCAGGGCTCCTACTCCTCCATAGGCACTAGGACGTTTGGTCGTGTAGTAGGCTTGAGCCAGCAGTTTGTTTTGCTTTGCATTTTTCTTCCTCGTCTGCTTGGTTTGCCGTTTCATGATGATAAGACATTAAAGAGATTCCCAGTCATCTAAAATAAGGCGCTTCCGGGCTCTCTGCTGTTTCCTCTTATACTTGTGCGTCTTGGCCTTTTTCCATGCTGTTGGGGTCTCCTTTTGGGTAAAAGAGGATTCACGATCCTGGCTTTCTTCTTCTTCTGCCTCTTTTCGTCTCTTCAGAGCTGACAAGGCAACATTGTGTGGGTGAATCTGAGGGTCAGTACTGGAGGTGATGTTTCTAATCCCTTTTCACGCATATACTTCCATCGTTCAGGGTTCCCCACCAAATCCTGAGGCACATTCAGATGATGCAATGCTGTAGCGAAGATTTTTCACCCTACAGGTTCTGCTATGTTTCGCCTCTTCCTCAACACATCGTTGACAAGATCCGTGAGATTCGAGTTCTTGACAAGTTGACCCTGATACTCAATTTCACCACGTGGATTCCATGTTACATCAGGGTGAGACTTGATGCGTTGTAACAACCGCTCTGCTCAGCTTTTCATTGTCTTGGGCACACTCTGTAGCACATCTTGTTCAATGGCAGACGGATCATATTTCCCATCCTCTGTTGCTGTGGTCTCTGATCCTGACAGGATTGCTTTGTTCCGCTCATGTGGTCTGACCTGCACTGTGCCGAGTGGTTTGTCTTTATACTGACCAAAACGCTTCAAGTACCGCCATAATGTCTGTTGATACAGGTTTGCTTTGTCTTCTAAGTTCATGTCATTTCTGTCCAGCATATCACGCATCTGCTGTTCCATACCCCGTAAACTTTCAGTTGCAGCATCAGGAACAGGAGGGGCCTTACTCTGCAAGGAATCCATCATCCGAGGATCCACCAAAATTATTTTCTTTGTGTGCTCCACGCTGACACATTACTGTCCAAAAGAACCCAAAAGTCCACCTAAGACACCCAAGTACAGGTTTTAGCAGAGCTCCTATAAACCCTCCTTTCTGCAAAATTTGCTTGCGTCGCTTTACAGAGGTTTCTTTCCTGGCCAGGGCACGCAGGCTCTGTTTGTACCTTGACAACTGTTTCTTCTGAGCCAGCGTCAGATGAACATTGCCTTTTAAGATATTGAGAGGACATTCACACAAGGCATTGATCAGGTCTGGAGAGGCACCTTTCAACACAGCCTTAATCAAGGCTGGTTTAGCTCCACACAAGACTTTCAAAAGGGGTAAGTTTCTCTTGATGCGGGCAGACATGGTTATTACTTTTGCAAGTACACTACTTGATGCTCTGTGGGAAAGATGCTGGTTCTTAGTCCAAGATGGTCTGGCGTGTCCTGTGGAAGATCGATCAGCAAATAACCATGAGGGGGTGATGTTGCGTCTTTATAACTTTCCTGGACATATTTTAATTTCCCTGGATACATTTGTTTGGTGAGATGAGTCATCTGCGAAGCGTCTCTTGGATTCTTGAAGACAACAAGGTAGTGGCTGTTGAGACTGATGGTGCGCTGCTCCTTGTTTTTACCAAACAAATTTTGCACAATAAACATGACGCTTATGTTTCTGTGGTGACTTCCCTTGGTAAATAGTTTAGCCACTCGATCATCAGCTTCACTCATGGGATCATCCAAAATGACCAGGCGCCGCTTCGTTGTGTCCCACTCCTTCACTTTGGGCAAGCCTTCAACAAACGTAACGCCTTTCAGCTGACTGTAACCTGCTTGCCACTCTCCATAACAACAAACAACTTCCTGAGGGGTAGAGTCATCATTTCTGGTACATGGTTCAAAAAACACGTCACCCAAATCCGCTGCCTGTAGGCCCTGCGATCACACAGGTAAAGGGGTGTTTCCAGCGTGGATCCATCATGAGAAATACTAAGAGACAAAGACATCACACCCTTTTTATTTATTGATTTTCTGCTAACAACAACATTAAAGTACCTTTTTCCTACTCAATTCAACAAGCTCAGTACCTCGTGACCTAGTGACCTGGCCTCATGACCTAGTGACAGTACCTCGTGACCTACTGACATGACGTCATGACCTAGTGACAGCATCTCGTGACCTACTGACATGACATCGTGACCTACTGACCTGACCTCATGACCTACTGACTCATCCACATCTCCACATCCCCATCCCTATAGGGGGTGAGAGGCCCCTGATTATACTACATGTACTATCGCGCTCGTTCCTGGTGTAGTTGATAGGGGCTCTTGACTTTAAGTTATTAGAAGACCTTTGACACGAATCTTCCTCTCTCTCTCTCTCTCTCTCTCTCTCTCTCTCTCTCTCTCTCTCTCTCTCTCTCTCTCTCTCTCTCTCTCTCTCTCTCTCTCTCTCTCTCTCTCTCTCTCTCTCTCTCGGAAGCAGTATCATTATTAGTATTCAGTTAACTTTCGACTATCGTGCTCGTCCGTGATATAACTGATAGGGGCTCTTGACTCCAGGATACGTTTGATATTGACTTGATTCATGCGCTCTGCACAAATCAGTACATACGGCCAATGTCAGCTGTCGCACTTCCAGTCATTTTGATCGCAGAGTCTCGTCACGTACACCCAGTACGATTTGGTCTCTCAGCAGTCTGTCTTCCAATGCACCATAGTTGCAGATCTTGACCAGTCTCTGTAGGTCTTCTACAAACTGTTCGATGGATTCTCCTGCTGCCTGGTGTCGGCAGTTGAACCTGAATGCTTCGTAAGTTTCGTTGGTTGAACCCACACAGTATTATTCGAATTTGCGGAGAACAGTGTCGATATTTCTTTCAGCTTCATTAGCAAATGCCAATCCTTCGTAGATGTCCATAGCATCTAACTCGATGCAAGAAAGAAAAACAGCTGTTCTGTATGTTGAGTCTTCTTCTTTCTGTTTTGTTACAATTTCGTAACTGTCCCACAGCCTCGTGAATTTCTTCCAGTTGCTCTGTAGGTTTCCTCCATTCACATCAAGTTTAGGAGGAAAGGGAATCTTGGCGTGCCGTCGACTGGTTCTTCTTTCTCCCATGGTTGAACTTCAATCTTTGATGTTTTGTCAGTCTTTCTTCTCTTTTTTCAAAGTTCGTATCCCACATCTGACATCATCTTTCGTTCTTGATATTGACGACTCAGAAGACAGAGCATTGCTTCTACGTCTTTACTGGAACATACCGTCTGATTCTTAACTGACACTTATATACATGTTACAGTGAACAGCAATCAGTTTACATTTACACAATCAGTACACATTTACACGAATATCATGCCATGCTGCTATCTACGTACACGAATATCATGCCATGCTGCTATCTACGTACACGAATATCATCCCGTGCTGCTATCAGCAGGCTGATTATAGTTAACACACGTCACATCTGGTTTCCGTAGAAGAGCTTTGTGCAGGGCACAGACCCAAGTCTGGTTTCCGTAGAAGAGCTTTGTGTGTAGGGCGAAGACCCAAGTCTGGTTTCCGTAGAAGAGCTTTGTGCAGGGCACAGACCCAAGTCTGGTTTCCGTAGAAGAGATTTGTGCAGGGCACAGACCCAAGTCTGGTTTCCGTAGAAGAGCTTTGTGTAGGGCACAGAACCCACAGAAGGACTTTGTGTAGGGCACAGACCCAAATATGGTTTCCATAGAAGAGCTTTGTGTAGGGCACAGACCCCACAGAAGGACTTTGTGTAGGGCACAGACCCAAGTCTGGTTTCCGTAGAAGAGCTTTGTGTAGGGCACAGACCCCACAGAAGGACTTTGTGTACGGCACAGACCCAAGTCTGGTTTCCGTAGAAGAGCTTTGTGCAGGGCACAGACCCCACAGAAGGACTTTGTGTAGGGCACAGACCCAAGTCTGGTTTCCATAGAAGAGTTTTGTGCAGGGCACAGACCCAAGTCTGGTTTCCATAGAAGAGTTTTGTGCAGGGCACAGACCCAAGTCTGGTTTCCATATAAGGACTTTGTGCAGGGCACAGACCCAAGTCTGGTTTCCATATAAGGACTTTGTGTAGGGCACAGACCCAAGTCTGGTTTCCATAGAAGAGTTTTGTGCAGGGCGCAGACCCAAGTCTGGTTTCCGTAGAAGAGTTTTGTGCAGGGCACAGACCCAAGTCTGGTTTCCGTAGAAGAGTTTTGTGCAGGGCACAGACCCAAGTCTGGTTTCCGTAGAAAAGTTTTGTGCAGGGCACAGACCCAAGTCTGGTTTCCGTAGAAGAGTTTTGTGCAGGGCGCAGACCCCAGTCTGGTTTCCGTAGAAGAGCTTTCTGTAGGGCACAGACCCAAGTCTGGTTTCCGTAGAAGAGCTTTGTGTGTAGGGCACAGATCCAAGTCTGGTTTCCGTAGAAGAGCTTTGTGTAGGGCACAGACCCAAGTCTGGTTTCCGTAGAAGAGCTTTGTGCAGGGCACAGACCCAAGTCTGGTTTCCATAAAAGAGCTTTTTGCAGGCACAGACCCAAGTCTGGTTTCCGTAGAAGAGCTTTGTGCAGGGCACAGACCCAAGTCTGGTTTCCATAGAAGAGCTTTGTGCAGGGCACAGACGCAAGTTGTAGAAATGTTCATTGTTTAGATTATATTGAGACTGTATGTTGCTTAGGGATGGATGGCTTGGTGTTTGGTCACTATTCTTTCCTGTTGGTCTTGGTCGAATGCAGATAATTGACCAAGGGATACGCGCTGGTGACTTATGTTTGCGCATCCTTGTGTGCACTAGTGTGAGCATGGCAGCTGACTTGCCCGCACGGACATACATCAAAGGTATTTGTGAATACTTTTGTGCGCCTATGTGTGTACACGCCCCCTTGTTTGTTTGTTGTTGTTTTTTAAGGGTAAGCGTGTGAATGTGTACATGTATGTTATTGGGGATGCGTATGAATATGTTATTTTGCGTGGGAAAGGTGCATAGCATGCAGCATATTCATAATCGCGCATGCATGAGTACATTTCGTTGACTTGATATCTAGGTGTTTGTGTATGATGCTTAACGTGCATTTTTTCATATATTTGCATCCAAGTGTTAAGACTTGGCACAGCATAAGTGCTTAGGGTATGATGCTGTTGGGTGAACGAAGAGGTATGTTCCTTTTGTGCTGAATCAGTGTATGTGTGTGGATGTGTGGATGTGTGTGTGTGTGTGTGTGTGTGTTGTGTGTGTGTGTGTGTGTGTGTGTGTGTGTGGTGTGTGTGTGTGTGTGTGTGTGTGTGTGTGTGTGTGTGTGTGTGAGACTGAGTGTGCGTGTGTTTCGGAAGCGTAAGTGTGTGCAATGAATTATTGATATCAGCACGCGCATTCGTGTGTATAGGCATGTATGTACATGCCTATGTATGAATGTTGGGATCTGACTGCTTGCATGAGAATTTGCGAAGATCGAAACCAATCCAATATGAAAGGAGAATTGACGTCTGTGCACGTCTATATATGCTTAATTTTGCTTTGAATTATTGATTCACAATCGATCTTTTTACGCTTTATCGTTGGGAAATCTGTCATACCTAACTTCACATTGTTTTCAACTTTTGAGAAAACCTGGTATTCATATAAATATATAGTTGTTTACTGTATCTGTGTATAATTTGTATTTGTTATACATGTTTGCCTTAATCTTTTCAGATCATGAGATATATTTGGGAAGCGTGCATGTCACTAAACAATCTATTGTATATAATACTGTATGGACAAAGGTTTGTACTTTTTTAACTAGAAACAACTGTGCTGGAATCACTTGGAGCAACCTTCTTAAAATAATGAAAACTATCAATAATGGGTAGCATCACAGTTGCCTCTTTAAATTGTCAAGGTTTGGGAGATATGCGAAAACGAAGAGATGTCTTCCATTACCTGAAACAGAAAAAATATTCGATATACTGTCTCCAACACACACATTTTAACAAGAGATTTGTCTCCAACACACACATTTTAACAAGAGATT
>JAPXFY010000026.1:22343301-22388301 GCA_030674185.1 Monoplex corrugatus
AAGAGCTTTGTGTAGGGCACAGATACAAGTCTGGTTTCCATAGAAGAGCTTTGTGCAGGGCACAGACCCAAGTCTGGTTTCCGTAGAAGAGCTTTGTGCAGGGCACAGACCCAAGTCTGGTTTCAACAGGACTTAGTGCAGGGCACAGATCCAAGTCTGGTTTCAACAGAAGGACTTAGTGCAGGGCACAGACCCAAGTCTGGTTTCCGTAGAAGAGCTTTGTGCAGGGCACAGATCCAAGTCTGGTTTCAACAGAAGGACTTTGTGCAGGGCACAGACCCAAGTCTGGTTTCCATAGAAGAGCTTTGTGCAGGGCAGTGCATGTGCGCATTGGTCAGACAGTGTGGTCAACAAGCTGTGTGCCAATGTCCACACGCTTGCCGCACATTCTATCCTTCTGCTTCAGCTGGAAGACGCTTCCTGGCACTTTTTATTTTTCTTGGCACATTAATGGCCACAAAATCTATGATACTTTTTTTTACGATGCTGTGATGATATTGGTGGTGGATATGATAATCATGATGCTATGGAGTGCCATTCTGGACTGACACTGCGTGGCAAGGCTGTACTCTACGCTTCCTTTATGATATATCCTGCCATCAACCAGGCCCGAGACATACACACACCTGTGGTGTTGGTCAGGAAATTCGAGCAACACCCTCAATGACACATCTATGAAGTGGATGAGACTCGACTGTGTGGTCCAACATTTTCCCCCAATGAGTCCACATAGTACACTCAACTGCCGCTTGGGATAGACAAAAAATCCCACAATGATTTTGACAAGATTGATGAGATTCGAACCTGTAACCTTCCAGTTGATAGTCCGTTGTGCCAACCACTGCACCACAGAGAGTGGTCCTTCCTATATCATTGTCTATTTGTTAACTCAACCCTTCTGCAGCGGGAGGGTACGATAGTGAGGTGGATAAAACTTCAGACTTTCAAAATCCAAAACAAGTGTGACTGCCCGCGTTCAAGCAAACAGGAACCATAAAAAAAGAAAAAACACGAAAAAAAAATGAAATAAGAACGCCTATTTAATACAACCAGACAAGACAGGCTCAAATTTTCGGTCAACTGGCCTTTGTCAAGCGCAAGATCACAAACAAACAAACACCACATACAAAAATATAGAGAAAAAGACTGAAATTTCCATGCAAAATTGAGGCAACTGAAATGTGGTTTCTAAGAATAATGTTCAGAGTTCCATGGACTGCAAAGAAAACAAACGAGACAGTCTTGATGGAGGCAGAAGCAAGAAGAGAATAAATATAAAAGATTAGGAAAATGCAAGCAACATTTATAGGGCATGTTACGAGACAAGAGAAATTGGAGCATCTGGTCGCAACAAGACAGCTGGAGGCAAAGAGAACACCAGGTAGACCTAGAGAGAAAATATTGGACGGACTTGCAGAATGGCTGAGGACAGAGAGGATGGGAGATGTATTTGCAGCGACAAGGGATAGATTCGTATGGGGGGCCATGATCGCCAACGCCATGCGACAGGGTACTTGATGATGGTGATGGACCAAAAACAGAGAAGATTTCTTTCCGCAAATCATTGTCGGCAAGAACCGAGGTACGCTTAAGAGAGAAGCTCCTTGAAATCTGAGAGCTTTGGAAAGTTTATAGAGCAGGAGGAGTTCTTTATATATATTTGTTGGCATGGTATTTGAACTTAAATAGTAAAAGCAGAGTGTGGCAATTCTTGCGTTGACTGGAAGCCAAAGTAGTTTACGCAAGAGTTCTTTTGCACTGCACCATTTGCTCTTCCGAAAAACAAGCCGAGCTACACATTTTTGGATTCGTTGGAGTTTGGATAGCTCATTATCAGAAAGTCTTGCTGAGAGAAAGTTACATTAGAAGAGTTTGGGTGGAATGAATAGTAAGCTACACACAACTTGTTTGTGGCATCAGCAGAGAGAAAGGGGCGGATTTTGCTTATTTTACATTGTTGTAGGTATAGAATTTTGCTCGGGTATTTAACATGAGCTTCCATGGACAGGAACTCATGATGAAAAATACCTTGATTTCTTGCAGATTTGCAAGATTCATCAAGAAAAATACCTAGATCCCTTGCAGATATGCTAGATTCATCAAGAAAAATACTTAGATTCCTTGCAGATTTGCTGAAAGATATAATATAATCTAGGATAACTACGGTCATTGACGTTACTTTTTTTTTCTTTTTTATTTATTTCATTATATTTTTTTAAAGATTTGATTACCAATGTGCATCACCGGTGCAATAACATCCACAGTAAGTGAGAGCCTATGAAGCTGGAACGTGTCACAGGCATACCTCCACTAATGACGAGACAGAAACGCCAAGCTGAAGCCTCAGAAGATCCCCTGAAGCACAACAGAATAAAGGAACTTGGTTCATGAAGACTGAAAAGGTCAAACTTTATGACAGGAACTAGGCTAGAGTGTTGCAGAGAAATCTAAAAAAAATAGCCGCCAACAAAAGTAGACATACTGCGAGCCAGCAGTGGCCCTACACCCTGGGGGAAGACAAGCTGAAGAAGATCACCATTAAGCCTATAAAAGGGCCTTGTTAATGCAGGGCAGCTCTGATGTGTTCTGGACAAAGACGTTATAAATACGACTTTTTAATAAGGTCTTTGATTTTGGATTATTTTGTTATTCTGATCATATTTAGGTGAGTAGATGTCGCGCCAGCAGGCAGCAAAAGTGTGTGTGGTGTTTTACAGTGATTTTATCGTTCTATTTGATTTTATGCATTGAATTTTGTATCAGTTTGTTCCTCTTAAATCCCGACATATGGTGATGTAAATTTTTTTTTTAATTTTGAATATTTTACCTGATAATCTGATTTTAAAGTTTTATATACCTACTTTTCATCATTTTAATGCAGCCGCTCCAATCGGACATTTAATCTGTGAACTGCATTTACATTTTGGCCTACTGTGTTCGCCCAACGCTACAGCTCCCAAACCTTTGTTGTTCTCTGGTTTCAAGTGTTATGAACTGACCAACCCACACACCAACCTGCAAACATCATCCTCTCTCGACTGGCTCACAATTATGGACCCGTCCTTTATAAAACAAATTGGACTGACACTTCTTAAACACAGCAAGTGCTACCTCGGTGGAGACGTCTACCAGCGCATACGTACATTAGGGCTGTGTCGTAAGCCCCGCACTGCGCGATCCTGTCGTGCTGGACGTCTCCACCGTCTTTGGCACAATCTGCCTCCTGCTGTACCAGCCCGACACCACACTTCGTCTTCTGCTTCATCGTCTCCTCCACTGCCCATGCCCTCGACCTTGCTGCTGCAGACTTCGTCTCCTCCTCTGCCATCTTCGCCTTCGCCTTCTGTCCTGATGGTGCCGCCTACACCTTCTGTCCCGCTGGTGCCGCCTTCACCTTCTGTCCCACCAGTGCTGCCTTCATCTTCTGTCCCACCAGCGCTGCCCTCATCTTCTGTCCCGCTGGTGCCGCCTTCATCTTCTGTCCTGCGGGTGCCGCCTTCGTCTTCTGTCCCGTCGATGCTGCCTTCATCTTCTGCCCCGCTAGTGTCGCCTTTATCTTCTGTCCCGTTGGTGCCGCCTTCATCTCCACCTCGGCCACCGCCATGTGACTCTGACAAACTAAAAATATGCCTTTTTAACGCTCAGTCAACATGCAAAGATGGCAAAGTGGATGTCATTGCTGACTTCATCGCAGATGAGCATGTTGACATTGCTTTTATCACCGAAACATGGCTTTACCCCCTTGGTCATGAACCTATACATGCGAGTCTCACTCCGAGTGGTTACAGGCTTGCTTCTTTCCATCGCTCATCCCGAGGTGGCGGTATTGCTATCCTCTACAATGACTCACTCCATTCCTGCCTATCTTTCTCGCAGTCTCTGCCTTTCTCCCATCCTTCTTTCGAGCACGTTGAAGTATCCTTCCAATCCACCCCTCACCCCATCACCTTCTCCTATGTCTATCGACCTCCACCTAGCTCTGCCAACAAGCTCACCACATCCACGTTTCTCTCTGACTTTGACCAACTACTTGACTACTACTGCCTCTTACCTGGAAATCTCATCATTCTAGGTGACATCAATGTCCACTATGACAACACTCACCATTTATGACACAAGACATATCATCAACTCGCTGTCCAATCACAATATGACTCAACACATTTCTGAACCAACCCATCAAAAAGGTCACACTCTTGACTGGATCATTTCTCGTGATCACCACAATTCAGCTACTGACAACTGCTTAGTTCTTTCTACCCGTCTAACTTCAGCCCTTCCATCTGACCACTCTGCAATTCTCTGTTCTCTTGACATTTCTCTTCCTTCCCGTACCAAGCGCACAGTGACTCGACGCAATCTCAAATCTATCGACCTCTCCACTTTTTCATCTGATGCCTCCCGTCTCCTTTCTGAAAAGTCACATAACCTTGCCGATGAATTCTATACTACTCTCCACCATCTTCTGGACACTCATGCTCCAGCCACAACCCGTCTTTTACCTGACCGCCCCCCTACCCCCTGGCTCACTCATGAGATTGCCTGTGCAAAATGTGCCCGCCGCAGAGCAGAGCGCCGCTGCCACAAATCCAAACTCACTGTACATAGGCAACTTTTCCAAGCCTCTAAAACAAAAGTATCCACCCTCATTGCATCAGCAAAAACAAGCTTTTTCCAAAACAAAATCCTGAATGCCTCTTCTTCAAAAGAACTCTTTACAACCATGAATCATCTCCTTGGCACACGAAAAGATTTACCTCTCCCAACAAAACATACAAATGAAGAACTCCCATCTATATTCTCCAAGTATTTCACCACCAAAATACAAACTCCTCGTGACAGGCTTGACAGGACACCCTGTCAACCATGCCAACCTGACCCTTCCTTCTCTGGCACACCTCTTACTACTTATACCCCAGTCTCACAAGAAGAAATTCTCAACACAATCAGATCCATGTCGTTCAAAACCTGCGAATTGGATCCTCTTCTAGGTTCTCTCTACTCCGACTGTCTCCCTACTCTCCTCTCATTCATCACTGACATCATCAACACTTCTCTTCAAACTGGAACTGTCCCAGATTCTTTCAAGTCTGCTATTGTTCACCCTCTCCTCAAGAAATACAATTTAGACCCAAATGAACTGAAAAATTACCGGCCTATCTCTAATCTCTCTTTCTTGTCAAAACTCCTCGAAAAAGTTGTCCTCAACCAGCTGAACTCTCACCTGTCTGCCAACAATCTCCTCAATCCTTTCCAGTCAGCCTACCGCCAGTGCCATAGCACTGAAACTGCCCTACTACACATTCTCAACAATCTCCTTGCAACTGATACTGGCAAAGTCTCTCTCCTCACACTTCTTGATCTGTCTGCAGCCTTTGATACCATTGATCATGGTATTCTCCTTTCTAGATTCCATCATACTTTTGGCATCTCTGACACTGCTCTCTCCTGGTTCACTTCATATCTATCAAACAGAAAACAAACTGTTCTCATCAATGGCACTTACTCTCAACCTGCATACCTGACCTGTGGTGTTCCACAAGGATCTGTCCTTGGCCCTGTTCTTTTCACTCTTTACACCTCCCCCTGTCCACCATCATCAACTTCCACTCTATAAAACACCACTTCTATGCTGATGACACCCAACTTCAAGACAGTGACTCACCTAACAATATACAGCGCCTCTTGACTCGCACCACTGAGTGTTACTTGGACATTAAGAACTGGATGACATACAATAAACTTCAGCTTAACGACGACAAGACAGAAGTTATCCTCATTGGCACCCATCAGAAACTTTCTGAGCTGCCTCCTCTTTCTCTCCTAATTATGTAACACATATGTCCCAATTTCTGATTCAGCTAAAAACCTTCGTGTCTGCATTGACTCTACCCTTTCCATGAACAACTTTGTTTCTCAAACTACCAGATCTTGCTACTATCACCTCCATCGTATAAGCCTGATCAGGAAATATCTCTCTGTTGAAACAACTGCAAAGCTCGTTCTCTCCTTCATAATGTCTCGCATTGACTATTGCAATTCACTCCTGTCTGGTCTTCCTGCCTCCACCATTCACATCCTACAGCACATTCAAAACAATGATGTACGCCTTGTACTCAAAAAGAAAAAAGCTAACCACGTATCTCCTCTCCTGGCACAACTTCACTGGCTCCCTGTATCAAAGCGCATACAGTACAAACTAGACACCATGTGCTACAAAAGCCTCAATAACGCAGCCCCCGATTACCTGTCAAACCTACTTGAGATCTATGTTCCCTCATGTACCCTCCGCTCTGCCTTCGATCCTCTGACTTTTCGCTTTCCACGCACTAAGCTCAATACCTATGGTCCACGAGCCTTCTCTGTTTCTGGTCCACTCTCCTGGAACAAACTTCCTCTCTCAGTCCGTCAGCAACCTACTTTTGTCTCCTTCAAGTCCGTTCTCAAAACTCACCTTTTCTCCTCTGCATAAAATCCTGACCTCACTCAACCCCCTCTGCAGCCTCCACTCGGAGGGGAATCACATTGTAATACATAATTGTATATAATATGCTCTCATACAGGTATATGCACCAACATCCGCAAGTACTCAGGAAGACATTGACAACTTCTACGAAGTTTTAGAGATGGCCAAGGTCCAATGTAAATCACAGGAAGTTACAGTCATAATGGGAGATTTTAATGCTAAAGTGGGACAGGATAGGGTGGAGGATATAGTTGGACCTCATGGCCTTGGTACACAAAATGAAAGCGGGGGAAGCTTGTAGAATGGGCACAGATGAATGAGTTCATAGTAGGAAACACCTGGTTTGAGCAGCCTAACAGAAGAAAATGGACTTGGATGAGTCCAGGAGATAATACCAAAAATCAAATTGACTACATACTGATCAACAAAAGATTTAGAAATTCTTTACTGTCAGCAAAAACACTACCAGGCGCAGACTGCAACAGTGACCACAATCCGGTAGTGGGAAAGTTTAGGCTGAAATTGAGGAAAAGGAAACAGACCAAAAGCAACATCAAACTAAACCTTGGACTCTTAAAGTCAGATGAAATGATACATCAAAAATTTAATGTACATGTTCAAAACAAATTCAGTGCTCTGGAAAGACGTTGGTGACAGTGAGGAACAATGGACAAAGTTGAGAAGTTCTATAAATGAAGCTTGTGAAGAAATCCCTAAGACAAATAGAAAAGCAAAAAAGAGTTGGATGACTAATGAAATTTTGGGCCTGATGGAGGAAAGGAGGAAGGCAAAGAGAAACGAGGAGATATACAGGAAGATAAACAAAGAAATCAGGTATAGGTGCAATGAAGCTAAGGAAGCTTGGCTGAACACAAAATGCAAAGAGATAGAAGAACGACACAAAATGGATCCTCAGGGTATGTACAGACGAATTGAAGAAATTGTCCACAGGAAAAATACATGCACATCAACTGGTTGCTTAAAATCGAAAGATGGCACGTTTATCATGGAAAAAGACAAAATATTAGACAGATGGGGAGAGTACATTAAAGACCTTTTTGAGGATGACAGAAACGAAGAACACATTATAAAAAAGAACTTTGAAGACCACCCATAATGAAAGATGAAGTTAGAGCAGCACTGAAAAAGATGAAACCAGGAAAAGCCCCAGGACCAGACAACATTACTACAGAGATGATTGAAGCCCTGGAGGACTTTGGCATAGAAAAAATAACAGTCCTCCTAAATGAAATTTATGACACTGGAAAAATCCCCAAAGATATGTCAAAATCAATGTTCATTGCACTTCTAAAGAAGACAGGGGCTATAGAATGCGAACTCCATCGCACAATCAGTTTGATGAGTCACGTAACAAAAATCCTGTTAAGAATAATCATGATGAGGACAAGGAATAGAATCAAAAGAGAAATAGCAGAACAGTGTGGATTTGTGGAGGAGAAAGGAACTATTAATGCCATATACATCCTAAGAACTATCATAGAGAGGTCAATTAAGATGAATAAGGATTTGTATTTATGCTTTGTTGACTATACCAAGGCTTTCGATTGGTACGACATGATGAATTGATCAACCAACTGGAGAGACTCAATGTCGATGGAAAAGATCTACGAATAATCAGGAATATGTACTGGGAACAAACAGCTGCAATGAGAATAGAAAACAATATAAGCTCTTTTCAAAACATCAAAAGAGGAGTCAGATAGGGTTGTGTTTTGTCACCAGATCTGTTTTCACTATATAGCGAAAACATCATGAGAAATCTAGAAGAAGACCCTGGATTAAAGGTTGGAGGGAAAATGATAAACAACATTCGGTACGCAGATGACACCGTGCTAATTGCAGAAAATGAAAGGGACCTACAAAACCTTGTGAATATACTAGAAACAGAAAGCAAAGGTAAGGGGTTGGAACTAAACAGCAGGAAGACTGAAGTCATGGTGATCAGTAAAAAACATGAAATCCCCTCATGCAAAATAACAGCAAATAGCACAACCTTGACACAGGTTAATAAGTTCAAATACCTGGGAACGGTCATTTCATCAGACGGCAGATGCACATCGGAAATAGCTGGCAGAATCGACCAAGCCAAAACAGCATTCAAGAAGATGACAAGCATTCTTACCAACAAATGCCTATCAATTAACATCAGAAAGAGAGTCCTTGAATGTTAT
Organism: Monoplex corrugatus; assembly: GCA_030674185.1. Lineage (NCBI taxonomy): Eukaryota > Metazoa > Mollusca > Gastropoda > Littorinimorpha > Ranellidae > Monoplex > Monoplex corrugatus. The sequence goes on from JAPXFY010000026.1 coordinate 22,351,960, forward strand.
ATAGAACCGATACTGTTGTACAGATGCGAGGCATGGACAGTCAGCAAGCAAAGCCAGAGCAGGATCGAGGCAGCCGAGATGTGGTTTCTCAGAAGAATGTTGAGAGTTCCATGGACAGCAAAGAAAACAAACGAGACAGTCTTGATGGAGGCAGACACAAGTAGATCACTCATAAGGAAGATTAGGAAAAGACAAGCAACATTTATAGGCCATTTTATGAGGAAGGGGGATTTGGAGCACCTGGTCACAACGGGAAAGCTGGAGGGAAAGAGAGCACCAGGTAGACCCAGGGAGAGAATGCTGGACGGATTTGCAGAGTGGCTGGAGATGAAGAGGGTGAGGGAGATGCTGGGGGCAACGAGAGATAGAGATGGTTGGAAGTCCATGGTCGCCAACGCCATGCGGCAGGGCACCTGATGATGATGATGCACTCTATAATTTTCCATTGCTTTTATTCTTTCTCCCCATTTATAGCCATGCGTGTGTGTGTGTGTGTGTGTGTGTGTGTGTGTGTGTGTGTGTGTGTGTGTGTGTGTGTGTGTGTGTGTGTATGTGTGCGTGCGTGCGTGCGTGCGTGTGCGTGCGTGCGTGCGTGTGTGTCTGTTTCAGCGCTTAGATTTGATTTTATCAAGATTTTGCGCTATGTAAATATTGTAATTATTGTAATTATTACATGGCGTTTGTCCTTTTAGCGCCTATGGTAAGTCCTCTTAAGAGAGAAAAGAAGAAGAAAAAAAGGGAAAATAGGCCTAGAAAAAAGAGAGAAGAAGAAGAAGAAAAGAAAAAGAGGATGGACAGCGAAGAGAAGAATCGGTCTTATTTTCTTTTATACAGTGACGAATCAAAGGAAATATGACGTCATCGAAATATGTCTACATTTTTCACAACATATTTATCTTCTTTTCGTGACGTAATGTACACTTCCGGTTTCGCACGCTCATATGATCTGTTGAGAAACTTCTGCTCGAACGAAAGTCGCCGACAGAGTTTACGACTGTGAGGAATGTTTTTCAAGTCCGAAGATGACGAGGGAGATTTTCTTTCTCCTGGAGGGTAAGAGCCGAAGTTAGTCATTGATTTAAGATTGCTTTTTGGCTTTTAATTGCAGGAATTGTCGAATCAAACACAGTCACTGACAGAGAAGTAAGTACCGAGTTACGGCGAGTACGGTAGCAGGCAAGGGGGCGGGGAGACTCGGCCCAACTGACCTCAAATAAAATATTTGTTATGTTTACGTTTTGCGACTGGGTGTATTGAGTTAGTTACTTTGTTGTATAGATACAGATTGAGTGTTTCAACTATGGAGTTATTTTGTGAAGTGGAGATGAAAAGAGTATTTTTGTAGATCTGAAACCATGATGTAGACCCAATTTTCAATTTTCTGTATCAGCATATAAGTCGCACCAACTTTATGCACATATTTTCTCGCTGTCTGTTCCATGTAGATCATCAGTAGGCAAGTGCTGGGTGTAAAAATGCTTCCATCTGTAAGTACACAAAAAATCATTGCAGTGTGTGTCAGTGTACAGGCCTAATCTTTTACTTTTTTATTATTTAAAAAAGTGGATTTTTAGTGGAATTTTGCCAGGAACAGGTGGCTTTTGTTTTGTTTTGTTTTTGTTTTTTTGTTCTTTAATATTTGCAAAATTGTATCATCAGAAAGAATGGCAACCAAAGAAATCTCACTCTCCCCCTCTGTCAGTTTCACTGCCTTAGTTACTTTTTTTTTTCAAATTGATATTACGCCCAGCCACTTACATTTATATGCACATACATATATTTAAAGTTATGCTTGCATGAATAAATTCATAAACTTGAACAATTATCAATAATGTACTAATACCAGCATTTAAGCCTTTGACTGCTCGTCCTATGGAGACCGTGGGATCATTTTTACATATTCATGTGCCTTTGGCATCGCTAATATAGGGTATTTTTGTAAGTGAAATTTTGGATTATGAATGAATTGGAGAGAATACTGTGAACTGGTGTATCCTCTTGTCAGCATGTCACAGTACAATTCTATCCCTTTGATCATTCCAAGAATTACTGTTATCAGTTGTACAGTTTCGGAGAATGTTGGAGACTGATAATCAGATTCATGATGGCAGACCAGCGATGGACTTCATCACGCAGGCCTGTTTTGAAGTACTATGATGTTCTTGAAGTGTCAGAAGAAGTTCTAAATGATCAGGGATAATGTCAATGAAGACTTTTGAGAACCACATTACAGCAGTTCTAATGAAGGGGAGATAGACCACAACCGAAACCATCCTCTTTTGTTGGACATTGTGGATGATGATTATGATGTAAGCTTGAACCTAGTGAACATGAAACTGAAAGTGACATTGAGCAACATGATTTTTTATGCTGCCAACAAAATCAGATTATTGTGTCATGTTATAGCCAAGGATACAAGAAAAAAAATGCCAGAATTCAATAATGAATGAGTAGTGAACATATTAATATAAGTGAATATATGGAAGAGAACAAATTTTGCCTGGCACACAGCAGCACCAAAATACTGTTATATTATGGCCGGGAAATGGTTAAGTACTGACTGTATTTTCCAAAATGATTTTCTTGGTGATGGTTGCTGATGGTTATGTTGTTACAGAATTATTCAGTCATCTTTGACAATAACAGGTCATAAGAATGATACTAGATGAAATCAGAAATGTCGTACATGCAGGAATAATCAGTGTATATAAACAATAAATGAATAAGTCATATTTGAACTCTTGCCTACAACTAGTACTATGAGTCAAAGTCAACATAGGCCATTGTTTTTGTAGCCTCAAGGTTATTCCAATCATAGTCATATTTTCTTTCTTTTTTTTTTTTCTTTTTCATTTTTCTTTCTTTCTGTTCAGTTGTTGATTGGTTTGTTTGTTTGTTTGTTTGTTTGTTTTAATGCTTACATTTTGTTTTGCCTACAACCTTATGTTCAGTTCAGTACAGTTTTATCAATCTACATTTAACAAATAGAAAATGTGCACTGGGCTCTCATCTCACCACATGCATTCATTCTCACCTCTACATAAAACACAGACACAAATCTGTCATTAAAAATAAGAATCAAAATCCAAAGTAAAGAAATGAATACTGAAAAATATGAAAAAAATATTTGATCAATGTTGCTGCTCAGACTGCATATTCTGTTTTCACAGGCCGTGCATACTGGGTCATACTGGGTATTTTCATCATGTTCATGTATATGTCTGATTCAGTATTTCTGCCAGTCATTGAGTGATATCTGCCAGTCAGTCTTTGACTTGTGGGAAGAAAAAAAGATTGTGTGAGTATCATAGTAAATCATAGTAAGATTGCTATGTATTGTACTCCTCTGATAGGCTCAGTCATATCTCCTCAATTCTTACATTTAAAACATACATGCGCGCATGCACGCACGCACATACACGCACGCACGCACGCACGCACACCACACACATACACACACACACACGCACGCACACACACACTCAATACACTCACTACACTACACACACATACACACCACCACGACCACGCACACCACCACGCACGCACGCACGCACACACACACACACACACACACACACACACACACACACACACACACACACACACACACACAGAGTCTCTCTCTACTTGTGATCAAATGTCACAGCAATGGTCATTGAAATGTGGACAGCTGGGTTATAATGATAATTGACTGAGAAGTGTATTATTTGGTTCAAGTTGTGGTTTGAGTATTGCACAAAAATTGTCTCAGGAGCAAGCTGGCCTCCGTCTTTGGCATGGACCGAGCCAGTAGTCAAGGTGGCAACGAGTCTCTGACCTACACTGCTCCCAAGCAACCCAAGAAAAAAGGCAAGCTGTGTATTTATACTACAGTGTGACATACATTATAATACAGATGTAACTGTACACTTGTGTTGTGTTCTTACAGTTCTGTACAGTACTATACTCAAGTTCCTTACTCAAGTTACTGTTCATCAGTCTGTGACTGCAGTCTGGTTGGTTCTTCTGACAGAGCTCTGGACCCAAAATCCGATATCTTGAGTTCAGTTCCAGCCTGCAGCATTAAAAACTGGCCTGTTTGCTACCCATCTTAACCCTTTGACTTCCCCACCCTATCTACCAACTGCAATAACTTAACCATTTGATTCCCTCACCCTATGCACCAGCTTCCTGTAGGAAGGTGGTGAAAAGGGTGAGGGAATCACATGGTTAAGTTTTTGCTTTGCTAGCATGGTTGACGATACAGGATGCTGGTGGATGGTGTGCACGAGTCAAAGGGTTAATGTTTCCATCATTCTGGCAGTGTCGGTGTAGTGTTTCATAGGTCTTCCTGAGTTTTGTGTGGGTTCAGGGAGTCTGCCAGGTAATTGTTGGTAGATTTGGATGAAGCATGTATGGAGTTGTCCGAGTGTGATGAATCCTTGTTGAAAAAGCTCCAAACTCCATAGCATGTAACTTATTGTAAAGCAGCAATGAAGGTTGTCCACTTCTGACTGTTTGGGGCCAGCCTCAGTATAGTACCCCAACTACGTTTCAGGGCCTTAACCTCTTCCCTGCTTACGCCACGTCTACTAAGGGGCCATTTTGATATGTCCATATGCCTGTAACCATGTCTGTCATGGGGGGTTTTTGTCATAGAAATTTCGAAGGGGGGGGGGGGGGGGGGATGGGAGATAACACCTAGAAACTTGGCAGACCTCTTGTGGAGATGTCAAAGTGCAGTTTTTTCCCTTTGAGCGTTTAAGAATTGAATATTGGTCTAATTAGCATCGGAAAGTAACAAACCTGATAATGGGATTCAAGATCGCGGAACAACTGCCTGTTCTGTCTCTTCTTCCACTGTGTTATACCCAAGAACTTATTGACTGTTGCATAGAAAAACATTCACAGAGAGTAATAATAGTAAGAAAACTTTTTCACTTGATGTTTATTATATACAAAAAACAAATTTTGCTCGTGTTTTTTGTGTTTTATGTGCTAGTGTGTGTGTATATATATGTTCCAAAAGCTTCTTTTTTTTTGAGAAAAAGGCTTATCATATCAGCTCTAATCATACTATTTTTCAACCAAATCAAATAGCTATGTCATCAAACCATAGCTTAGGGTATAAAGAAAAAACATGCCAAAAACTGAAAGATCTTTCGAAATGAATGAGCAGTGAACAAATTAGCGAACATAACAAAAAAAGCAATATTTTGTCCTGGCAGGCACCAGTGGAAAAGACTACAAATGCTATGGCAGGGAAGGGGTTAAGGTTTCTTTCTGTTGTTTTTTGTCAAATGTTCTTTGGTCTTCTTGTCATATTTCTTCCCTCTGGTGTCCAGTAAAGAGCATCCAGCTGATGTTATCATACTGTAATATGTATTATGAATGTTTCATGTTCACTTCCGTGTATTCTGTGTTGTAATGTGTATAAGGTATAACGTTTCATACATATGTCATGTTTGTGCGTTCTGGATAACTGGTGCACAGTGTGTTGTGACTTATCTGTCCTGTGCTGGTGCACAGTTTAGTGTTATTTGTCTGTCCTGTCTTCCATCATGTGGAACCTGGAAGAATGCCTTGGAGTAAAGGTTGGAGGAAGAATGATAAACAACATTTGTTACTCAGATGACACAGTGCTAACTGCAGAAAATGGAAAAGTCCTGCAAAATCTTGTGAATTTAATAGAAATAAAAAGCAAAAATATAGGGTTGGAGCTAAATAGCAAGAAGACTTAAGTCATGGTAATCAGTCAAAAACAAGAAATCCCCTCTTGCAAAATGACAGCAAATGGCACAACTTTGAGACAGGTTGAGAAGTTTGAATATCTGGGACAAGTCATCTCACCAGATGGCAGATGCACATCGGAAATAGCCAGCAGCATCAGCCAAGCTAAAACAGCATTCAAGAAGATGAAAAGCATTCTTACCAGCAAATGTCTATTAATTAACATCAATAAGAGAGTTCTTGAGTGTTATACAGAACTGATACTGTTGTACGGTTGTGAGGTGTGGACAGTCAACACACAAAATGAGAACAAAATTGAGGCAACTGAAATGTGATTTCTGAGAAGAATGTTGAGTGTTCCATGGACAGCAAAGAAAATAAACGAGACAGTCTTGAAGGAAACAAGAAGATCATTAATAAAGAAGATTAGGAAAAGACAAGATTTATAGGACATTTTATGAGGAAAGAAAAATAAGAGCACCTGGTCACAACAGGAAAGCTGGAGGGAAAGAGAGCATCAGGTAGACCCAGGGAGAAAATACTGGGGGGACTTGCAGAGTGGCTGGGGACAGAGAGGGCAGGAGATTCATGTGGAGGGTTATGATCACCAACGCTACATGGCAGGGCACATCATAATGATGGTGATGATGATCTATCCTGCCTCTATTACTGTATACTGCTTAAAAGTACACCCAAACCTTAACAAATGTAGATTTATGGTGGGAAAAAGAACCCATTTCAGGAAAAAAAAATATTAGGCTGCACTGGGATAGCTTTCTGTGTATTTCAGGATGTGGAAATAAATTCTGTTTACAAATTACAGATGTGAAGTTCAGGTGACTGGTAACTTAATTTAAGGACAGATTTACTTTTAATGGTGCTCACTCATTTCACCTGAATGAAAAAAATGGCAACTTTGACAGTTTGAATAAGATTTTATCAGGTGTCAGCTTTGTGGGAGGGAATTTATAATTGCAAGGAAATTTGAATGGCTATGTCATCTTTCTTTCTCAATTTTTATGTTGAGAATAAGAGTATCTTCTACATGATGTGTTTTGAATTCTGGATTTCAGAATCTTCTGTGGATTAAAGAAAAACTCATAATGCTGCCTTTATGAAATCTGAAATGAAACCTTATATGAATATTGAAAGCATCATTAAAAAAGGTATTGTTAGTATAACTTGTGTGCATGTGTGTGTGTGTCACTGTGTGTATATCACTGTGTGTGTGTGTGTGTGTGTTGTGTGTGTGTGTGTGTCACTGTGTGTGTGTGTGTGTGTGTGTGTGTGTGTGTGTGCGTGCGCGCTACATATTGTGCCTGTGTTTGGATGTGTGTTACTCTGTACCAGTCACTGTGGTGATGAAAGTGTAGATAACAACATTCACTTTTTTTTTTAAAGATTACATTGTTTATGCAAGCTTCACATTTCAGATGGCGGAGGGGGAGAGGGAGGGGCAGCCTCAAACACCGGGGTTGTATCTCCTACTGTTGTGCATGCCTATAAGCTGTAAGTTTGTGTGTGTGTGTGTTTACGTGTGTGTGTGTGTGTGCGCGTGCGTGTGTGTGTGTGTGTGTGCGTGCGTGCGTGCGTGCGTGCGTGCGTGTGTGTGTGTGTGTGTGTGTGTGTGTGTGTGTGTGTGTGTGTGTGTGTGTTGTGTGTGTTTGTGTGTGTGTGTGTGTGTGCAGTGAGTAGTGTGTGTATGTGTGTGTGTGTTTATGTGTGTGTGTGTGTGTGTGTGTGTGTGTGATTTAATGTCTGTTCACATATACGCTTTTAGACAAACAAGTTATCTGAACAAAAAGTTTCAGTTCCGGTTTCTCAAGACGACATCTCCGCGCTCGGAACAAATTCCATATGCACTAACGTCGCAGTTGCCATGTGTATGATGATCATGGCACAAGCCTTAAGCCTGCGCATAAACCCATGAGCTGGCCAGGTTCTCTGGCCCTACCTAGCCTATGTTTTACCTAGTATATATTTTATGCGGGTATTGTATCAGCCTATAATTGGTAGTCTTGGTTACATGTAAATGACATGTATCTATGTATCTTATCTTTAAAAAAAAAGGAACATATAAAGTGAATAAGTATATAACAAAGGTCTGCATCACAACACAACTGCCTACTCTGTATAAACTCATCTGACATGACAGAAAGTCTCAGCTGTCTATAAACTAGTTGAAGACAATATTTCCTTAATCATAGCCCCACCAGTCTGTCGGTTCGCTTCCGAGGAAAGAGAGGAGGAAATAGTTAGGTATGTAAGTAAGTGAGGAAGTAGGAAATAGTTAGGTGTGTAAGTAAGTGAGGAAGTAAGTAAATAAGTAAGTATGTACATAAATAGATGAGTAAATAAATAGAAAATAAAGGAGTATGTAAGTGAATAAACAAGAAATGAAAATAACAAATAATGAATACATGCATATAATCACATGCCTGCACAGAGACATACACGCGTATATGTATTCACACATACCCAGACAGCGGCAGTGTGTGTGTGTGTGTGTGTGTGTGTGTGTGTGTGTGTGTGTGTGTGTGGTGTGTGGAGTTGTGTGAGTTGTGTGTGTTTGTCTATGTGTGTGTGTGTATTTTTATGTGTTCATGCATGTGTGAGTAGTGTGTGTATGCTTGTGTGTGTTTGTGTGTGTATGTGTGTGTGTGTATGTGTATGTATGGGGTGGGTGGGTACTGGTGTGGGTGTGTGTTGGTGATTGTGTAAGCGTTTGTGGGTGCATGTGTGTGCTAGATCTCTCTCTCTCTCCTTTCTCTTTCTCTCTCTTCTCTCTTCTCTCTCTCTCTCCTCTCTCTCTCTCTCTCTCTCTCTCTCTCTCTCTCTCTCTTCTCTCTCTCTCTCTCTCTCTCTCTCTCTCTCTCCTCTCTCTCTCTCTCTCTCTCTCTCTCTCTCTCTCTCTCTCTCTCTTTCTGTCTGTTATATATACACTGTTGAAGTATATATGAAGTTGTACTGTAAAATACTCAGTCACAGTTTTGCAGTTAAATAAGGTGAAACCCAGTAGCCTGTAACTCAGCTGTCAGTTCCAGTCTGCTCTTGTCTCTATCTGTTATGTCCCACAAGAAATGTCATGCATGCATCAGCTACTTGCTTCGTATGTTCTATAGGCTCTGGCCATTCATTGTCTTTTTTGGGTGTTTCAACATTATTTTCTATCTCTTTCTCTGTTGTACATGTGTGCACGCACAGACACAGACAGAGACAGAGAGAGAGACACACACACACACACCGCACGCACGCACACACACACATGCACACGCGCGCGCGCGCGCACCACACACACACACACACACACACACACACACACACACACACACACACACACACACACACACACACACACACACACACACACACACACACAACCAAATGTCTATCCATACACAGTCAAATGTCTTTTTCTGTGTATATCTTTGGGTTCTTTAACATGCACAACATGCATGCTTCACATGGAACCTCATTGTATTGTCTCATTGAAACACTACAATCAGACCACTGCTCAAGGGTTAGTGGAAGGGGAGAAAACCCTGTCTGACAGGGCATTCAGTCTGGATTTCCGGCATTCAAGGCAGGTGATTCAGTCATTAGGCCTCACGGTCTGCTGTATGGCATCATAACATATATTTGTATTCGAAGTTAGTTTTAGTTCTAGTTTCATTTTCTCAAGATGACTTCTCCACGCTCGGAATGAATTCCATATGCACTAACGTCACAGGTGCCATGTAACGGAGAAGTTCCAGAATGATCACGGCACAAGCCTTAAGCCTGCACATAAACCCATGGACTGGCCAGGTCCTGAGTCCCTACCTAGACAGTTCCATAACCCTGGGGTCATAGGGGAGTGAGGTGGCAGAGACCTCAACTTTTCCCGGGGCCAACACCACAAGGGTGGAACCCATCCCCTCTCCCTCGCTTCAATTTCATATTCATATTCTTTTTTCTTTTTTTTAACTAAGACTTCAGAAAGGCAGGAAGGCTGATTGGTCTTCAAGGGGTGGACCTGGGAAATCAACCTATCTCTCCAATGTTTTTGACCAAGACAGCCGGGCAATGCCATGCTCTTCACGATTTTCGACTGCAGTGGGATCTTTAGTGTGCACAGCCAGAAGGCACATGGGTCCGACTCATTTTTTCTCCCCTTCCAAAGGACTGGACGTTCAGTTCGATTTTCCTGTCAGACTGAGGAGAAAAGTCGAGGTTAGATGAATAGTTAAATAAACTCGCCAGTTTGTTTGTTAGGGCTGTGGACACAAGATCAGATATCTCCAATTCAGTACCAGTAATGACATTAGAATTGCCTGCTTACTGCCCATCTTAACGTTTCCATCATTTTGGTGGTGTCAGCTGAGTGTTTCACATGTCCCTTCTTTCCCTTTTCCCCTTTTCTCTTTTCAACACGTTGCTAGCATTTAGAGATTTGCACAAGTTCAAGGAATCTGCCAGATAATTTGGGTTGAACACACATAAAATGGTCCAGGAGTGATGAGACCCTATTGATCACAAACTCCAAACTAGACTGACTGAAAAGGTTCAGAGTTTGGAGACAGAGTGGTCTGTGTATCGCGTTACAGAAGAACAAACATTGTACAAAAAAGTAACATGCTCATGTAGCGTGCTCATTGCATAGGCAAACAGAGCTGTTTACATTGTTCTTATAAGTGCATTAATCGATGGAAATATTAAACAAGTTAGTCAATGGAATATTGTTAAAAAAGATGTGTTGTGCATATTTTAAATGTCTTATGCATGTCCTGTTAACTTTTCACAGGGTGGATGGCACCTACGCCAGTCAGGGTAAAGTGGGAGCTGCCATTCTCACCAACCACACTGCTCACGAGGTAATACGATGTTGATGATAACAAAAGTTATGATGATAACGAAGCCAGGTGAAAAGAGCAAATATGCAGATTGAATGGTGGTGGTGTGGTTGTTGGTAAGGATTCATCCTGTTTTTCTGGCACAAACTTTTTAGTCAAAGACAGATCATATATTTCAGCACACAGTCTGCAGGCTAATTGAAGTTTCTTAGATGTTTTTTTCATTTCCATTTCTTTTCTGTTTTTCTTCTAAGACATTATTGATTATAGTTTTACAGTGGCATCATCACAAGTTGCCTTGACCATAGCTAAACACTTCTGCTGGCATTTTCGGATAATGCTAATCACATATTTACATCAAAAGCTGCTGACTTCAAATAATGCTGGTTACATTTTTACATTCTATTCGTATGTCTTCAAGTCAGAAAGCAGAGAAAGGAACAGCTACTTTGTAAGACTAAAGTCAGCTTCATTGTATACCCACATTCTGTCTCTTTGTCTCTGACTTCAAAAACAACTGAAGTGAGAGACGTTCATTTTCTTTCATTAATAATAATGACAGTGATAACAGTGATGATGATGTACAAAAGTACAGGTTGTCCTATATCCTGGACGTTAAAGAGGAGTGAAGTGGTAGAGACGTTATATTTTCTCAGGGCCAGCATTATGAGGATGGTATCCACCTTCTTCTTCCTTCCCACCCCCTTTTGTTTTCCATGCCACCCAGTTTAACCCTTTTCCGTTTGCATTTTCGGTTGTGAAACGCCCCATAGTGTTCATATCTTTTCCCAGCATTTTCACACAGATAGTTACACTGACAAACTGCTGTTTATTTTTTTTTAAGTATAAAAGACATTTTTTTAACACACCTGCACAGCCATAGTTTAGTCACTATGGTAAGTGAGGAAAGGCTGACACAGTGCCTTCTAAACACGTCTCACAAAAAGCGTGTGGCTTTTCATTCACATGCAGCGCTGGTCACTTGGTATTTTCTATACAATGCTTGACATAGAAGGCATTGATGACATCCGTGTATTACTGACTATTTCAAGAACCCCTCTTGACTTGGCTGTCTGAGATTCTGACCCCACACTGTAAGGGAGGAAAGTCTAGTATGTGAGTGAAATCGCTGAATGAACCTGAGCAAAGCAAAGGTGTTGTAAATGTTTCCATTTTATAGTTAGACAGTTTCAAGCATCATTAATATGAAGGAGTTTACCCTTTGATTTCCAGAGAATTTGATTAGAATATATGTATGATGATATTAACATTGATATTAACACAAAGGCCTCTAATAAAGTCATGGTTACAAATACAATGAATTTGGCTAAAATGGTCCGTAGTGGTTATTGTGGTTGTAGGGGAGATTATTGCGAATGGCTTAAAGTCCTAGGAAATAGGTATAGTTGTTTCCCTTGGATCAGCTCCCCCTTTTTTATGTGTACACACACAAAACATATATAATATATATATATATATATATATATATATATATATATTATAATATACATATGTGTATATAATATATATATTATATATATATAATATTTTTTTGTTTTTTTTTTTGTTCGTTTGTTTGTTTATAGGTTGTCATATCTCTTTATCTGGAAGAGGTCAGTCAAAGGGTTGTCACTGTGAAGAATTTTGTTTTCTGACATATATGTTGACACAATCAGAAACCATTATCCATGGAATTTACACAGAGCTAACTGACAGGGAACAGTCATCTCACCGGCAGATGCACATCAGAAATAGCTGGCAGAGTCGGCCAAGCCAAAACAGCATTCAAGAAGATGAAAAGCATTCTTACCAACAAATGCCTATCAATTAACATCAGGAAGAGAATTCTTGAATGTTATATAGAACCAATACTGTTGTACAGATGTGAGGTGTGGACAGTCAACAAACAAAGCCAGAACAAGATTGAGGCAGCCGAGATGTGGTTTCTAAGAAGAATGTTGACAGTTCCATGGACAGCAAAGAAAACAAACGAGATAGTCTGATGGACGGAGACACAAGAAGATCATTCATAAGGAAGATTAGGAAAAGACGGGCAACATTTATAGGCCATTTTATGAGGAAAGGGGAATTAGAGCACCTGGTCACGGCGGGAAAGCTGGAGGGAAAGAGAGCACCAGGTAGACCCAGAGAGAAAATATTGGACTTGCAGGTTGGCTGAGGACAGACAGGGTGGAAGATGTGCTTGTGGCAACAAGTGATAGATATATATGGAGGGCATGATCGCCAACGCCATGCGGCAGGGCACATGATGATGGTGGTGATAACTGACAGGTGTTTTAGAATGTCACAATACAGTGGGCATATTTATCGTTTTCTATTGTGATGTAATGTACACCCATTATAATCAAGATGATTAACTCTTTATCTGTGATCATTTTCAGTATCGCATACTGCTCTACTTCAGCAAACAGCAACAGCTCACCAATGCCAAGATTACTCCTGCTTTTGTCTTCAATGTGAGTAATCTGTTCCTTTTTGTTTATTTGCTTTTGTTTTGTTTTGTTTCTGAATGTGGGTTTTTTTTTTCTTCGTAACCATGAGTGTACCTGGGTTTATTGTTGTAATGCTGATGTGTTTGTCCGAATCTGAAAAATCAGCAACTTATATGTGTTTGTCCGAATCTGAAAAATCAGCTACTTGGTATTGTATTGTGACAGATTTTATCTGTAAAATCAATTAGTGTTATTATATTGTGACTAATTTTATCTGAAAAGTCAGCTAGTGTTATTGTACTGTGACTGATTTTATCTGAAAAATCAACTAGTGTTATTTTATTGTGACTGATTTTATCTGAAAAATCAACTAGTGTTATTGTATTGTGACTGATTTTATCTGAAAAATCAACTAGTGTTATTGTAGTGTGACTGATTCTTATCCTGTCTCGGAAGAAATCAGATGCTGTATTTGTATTAATGTGTATAGATGTGCACAGTACTTTGTGGATAAGCTGTCAGTCTTCTATTCAGAAGGTCTTGAGTTCGATCCTGCCTGTGTACTTCCCACACACACGCACGCACGCACGCACGCAGACACACACATGCATGCATGCAGACACACACACACACACACACACACACACACACACACACACACACACACACACACACACACACACACACACACACACACACACACACACACACACACACACACACACACACACACTCTCTCTCTCTCTTCCTCTCCTCTCTCTCCCTCTCTCTCTCCCTCTCCCTCTCCCTCTCTCTCTCCCTCTCTCTCTCTCTCTCTCACACTCACTCACTCACTCTCTCTCACTCTGCTTAAATCTTATATCAGCACCAGTTGCCATGGTGTAGTGGTTTACGCAACAGACTACCGACTGGAAGGTTGTGGGTTTGAATCCCCATCAGTCCATTTGAAAATCTCTGTGGGATTTTTCGGCTCTAACTGGCTCCTTCCCAGAGTTGGGTGTGCTATGGGCTCTTTGGGAAGACTGGGACCACACAGCCGAGTCTCATCCACTTCAGGTATGCATCATTGAGGGTGTTGCTCAAATCTTCTGACCAGCACCACAGGTGTGTGTACCTTTCGGGCCTGCTTGATACCAGGATATGGTATGATAGTAAGCGTAGAGTACAGCCCTGTCACGCAGTCTCAATCCTAGATGGAACTCCATAGCATCATGATTATCATCCTCATCCTCATGGACATCATCATCACATTGTAAAAAAAAAAATTTAGAAATAGGTGCCAGTTTCTGTGGCCATTAAGGTGGGGTGAAAAAAATTAATGGAAAAAAAAAAGTAAGCACAAAGGTAACCTCCCTGAGTGCACTGAGTCTTTAAAAAAATCTTATATCAGCGCACATCTGATTTGTTTGTCGCAAATACAGTGACTATAGATGACTCCTGACTGTTTAAACCATTATCAGATGGGCTCAGTAATCAAGATGTTCACCATCAGATTTCCGTCTGTAAGTCCGGGTTCGATCCACCTAGACACCTCCACCTGGTGGTTAAAGGCTGGAGATGTTTCACATCTCCCAGGTGCAGACCTACAAGTGCCTTAGCTCCCTTTGTGTGTATGCGCATGCAGAATATCAAACATGTGCATCTACCCTTTGACTCCTGCACCGTGTCTATCAACAGCAAAAACTTAACCCTTTGATTCCCTCACCCTATCCACCAGCTTCCTGCAGGAAGCTGGTGGATAGGATGAGGGAATCAAAGGGTTAAGTTTTTGCTTTGCTGGTATTGTTGGCTATGCAGGATGCTGGTGGACAGAGTGCGGGAGTCAAAGGAAGATGAAAACGCCCAGAAAGTATACGTATTGAGAACAAGCATGCAGACTGTGCAGCAACATACTATCTACGCAGTGTAGGCAAAACAACATACATGCATGTATCAGAATTATACACACACATGCACACACATGCACACGCACACACACACACACACACATAACACACACACATAACACACACACACACACACACACACACACACACACACACACACACACACACACACACACACACACACACACACACACACACACACACACACATGAGTGTGTGTGTGTGTATATAATATATATATATATATATATATATATATATATATATATATATATATATATATATATATATATATATATGTATGTATGTATGCTTATATGTATATATATGCTTATATGTATATATATGCTCCAATTCCCTCCTCATAAAATGGCCTACAACTCTCATACCTGCTTGATACCAGGATATGTTACGATAGTAAGCATATACATACATGCACACATATATTATATATAAAAAACCATTACCATAATTATAGTCACAGGCAGAAAGTTCATTTTCGATAAGTGTGTCATTCATCTGATTGTTTTCACATCTGTCTAGCCAACAGCCAATAACTACGCCAATTTTTATGACGATGCCCGCGTCAACTGGTCCGTCATGTTCACCAGCACCCAGGATGCGGAGAAATTTGCGAAGGATGTGAGACCCATTTATTGTTCCATTCGTGTGTGTGTGTGTGTGTGTGTGTGTGTGTGTGTGTGTGTGTGTGTGTGTGTGTGTGTGTGTGTGTGTGTGTGTGTGTGTGTGTGTGTGTGTGTGATGTTAATAATGATTACAATGAACATTTATTTAGCGCAGCATCCTGGACGGCAAGCTCCTGGATGCTTTTGCATTTTACAGATGATGTTATGCAATTAATCCTTTGACTCCCTCACCCTATCGACCAACTGCAAAAACGTAACCCTTTGACTCCCTCACCCTATCGGCCAACTGCAAAAACGTAACCCTTTGACTCCCTCATCCTATCGACCAGCTGCAAAAACGTAACCCTTTGACTCCCTCACCCTATCGACCAACTGCGAAAACGTAACCCTTTGACTCCCTCACCCTATCGACCAACTGCAAAAATGTAAACCTTTGACTCCCTCACCCCGTCGACAAACTGCAAAAACATAACCCTTTGACTCCCTCACCCTGTCGACCAACTGCAAAAACATAACCCTTTGACTCCCTCACCCTATCGACCAACTGCAAAAACATAAGCCTTTGACTCCCTCACCCTATCGACCAACTGCAAAAACGTAACCCTTTGACTCCCTCACCCTATCGACCAACTGCGAAAACGTAACCCTTTGACTCCCTCACCCTATCGACCAACTGCAAAAACGTAAGCCTTTGACTCCCTCACCCTATCGACCAACTGCGAAAAAGTAACCCTTTGACTCCCTCACCCTATCGACCAACTGCAAAAATGTAACCCTTTGACTCCCTCACCCTATCTACCAGCTTCCCTTGTTTTTGCTTTGTTGACATGGTTGGCAAATCAGGATACTGGTGCACAGGGTGTGGGAGTGAAAGGGTTAAAAACATAAAATAACAACAAATCAATCAGTCATCACATTCGTACAGATGCAGACACAGTCATATATACAAGGCGTACATGCATGCACATATCAGGGCTTAAAACGTTCCGCGTCTGGGCGGAATTCCGCAATTTCGGTTTGTCAAAAAAAAAAAAAGGAGCAAGGCAACTCTTGAATGACTTGCACACAGACTTCAAGTGGTCAACTCATACCAAAAGTTTACTGGAAAAGCTTTGCATTGCTTTAGAGATAGTTCCATCTGCCCCAAAGCAGTATATTGTGTGATCATTTAAACCTGAAAAGTGAAACTTATTGAGCAACCCAAGAAGTGAGATTTCATCCAAAGACTACAGATGGTGAACACCTGTAAAACACTCAAGTTAAAGGGAGAGTGTTCATTTTATTATTATGTTATTAGCCCCTTCTCCCCTTTTCCCAAATATATCTTCCTGTAATAATTATGTGTTTACAGCAATTTTTATGCACTAAACATCTCTTGAAATTATGTCCAGAAAGCGCGAAATGGCATAGATTTACACTTGGTTTTTAAAAAATTTTCACGGGTGAGCATGCCCCCGGACCCCCCTAGTTTCAGTGTTTTTTTCCTCCTCCTGTTTTAAGCCCTGACATATAGACATTTGCTGATACCTACACAGGGACCCAAGCTTTGAACACACGTAAACTGATGTAGGGTACCAGAAAAACATGAAAATAGAATCAGAACATGTGTTTGATATGTATGACAAGACAAGACAAGTCAAGACAAGACAAGACCGTAGATGGAGAAAGTTTTACCAGAACCTGATGTATAGTGCTGTTTTACGCCTTCCATTCCCTCATCTTATTAATATAATAATAATTACAGTATTTATATAGCGCAAAATCTTGATAGAAATCAAATCTAAGCGCTGAACAGACACATACGCACGCATGCACACACACGCGTACACACACACGCACGCACGCACGCACGCACGCACGCATGCACGCGCACACACGCACACACCACACACACACACACACACACACACACACACACACACACACACACACACACACACACACACACACACACACACACACACACACACATGGCTATAAATGGGGAAAAAGAAGAAAAGCAATGGAAAATTATAGAGAGCATATTATATACAAATATATATTACAATGTGATTCCACTCCGAGCAGAGACAGGCTGCAGAGGGGGTTGAGTGAGGTCAGGATTTTATGCAGAGGAGAAGAGGTGAGATTTGAGAGCAGACTTGAAGGAGACAAAAGTATGTTGCTGATGGACTGAGAGAGGAAGTTTGTTCCAGGAGAGTGGACCAGAAACAGAGAAGGCTTGTGGACCATAGGTATTGAGCTTCGTGTGTGGAAAGTGAAAAGTCAGAGGATTGGAGGCAGAGCGGAGGGTACGTGAGGGAACATAGATCTCAAGTAGGCTTGACAGGAAGCTGGTGGAAGCTTATAGATAGGGTGAGGGAGTGAAAGGGTAAAGTTGTGATGAGAATCCTAATGCCAGTGAGTTGACTGTTCACAGGTAGGGCTGTTCAAGGCCCTGGCATCAGGAGGCCAGATGACCGGCGTGGTTCAGCAGGAGATGCAGCTCGGGGAGGGAGGGGTTCTGGAGACCGGGCACAGTGTGGAGGTCAAGTACACTGGCTGGTTACTTAGCAACAATACTTTTGGTCAGGTGAGTCGTGGTATGTGTATTGTTTGGAAATGCGATCATGCTTCGAATTTTGTCCCTTGAGTTATTAGGTTGCCGGGAGGTGATGTTTGACAAAAATGGGTATCGGTATGTCTCTTTGACTGTATTGCACATATGTGTGTACACAGTTTGGTGTTTGTCTGACTAACCCATTTGGATCTGAAGTGAATTAAGTATTGCAATAAGAAGCAGACTTCAGCGTTTCTATGGCTATTAACTATTGCAGAAAGAAGTAGTTTTAACCTTTTCCCGATGCGCCGGGAGCCAGTGCTAAAAAAATTCCCTCCTTCCGCACCGTACCCCCAGTGCCGGTAAGGCGTCTGTTCCCTACAGACGGACTGGTCATATAATGCCGGTCAAGTTTTGAAAAATTCTGGCAGCTTTCACCATAAAGAATATCGGGAACAACTACCAGTACTGTTAGGCAGAAGGTTTTAGCTAAGGGACAGAATCTGTTTAGTTGGTGTAGCTTTACACTTGATGCTCTGATGGATAACGGAATAAAGTGACCCCCCTGACCAGGAAATTCCAATGCCATGTGTTAGGTCTGCACTATCTTCCTTGATAAACTGCTAGGTACTAGATATGGGAATTTACGAGTTATTATAAACTTTACCATCTAAGTTGACTGCTCTCTCTCTCTCTCTCTCTCTCTCTCTCTCTCTCTCTCTCTCTCTCTCTCTCTCTCTCTCTCTCTCTCTCTCTCTCTCTCTCTCTCTCTCTCTCTCTCTCTCTCTCTCTTTCTCTCTCTCTCTCTCACTCTCTCTGTCTCTTTTTCTCTCTCTCTTTCTCTCTCTCTCACTCTCTTTCTCGCTCGCTCGTTCGCTCGCTGTATGTATGTGTGTGTGAGAGAGAGAGAGAGAGAGTGTGGGAGAGAGAGAGAGGTTTCAAAGTTTCCTTTAGACTTCAGTACAGCACAGAACAGTTACTACTGGGACATGAGCATGCGTCTGGTTTATACTCTGTTACCTACGTTGTTCTTGTCGTAGCGGTGCTTTTAAGTGTTGGAAGTGTTCTTATTTGAAAATAGTATGCTCGTAAAGATCACATTTTGAGCTCTCTGGTAATACCAAATACTTTGCCATCAACCATTCTTTAGTAGCTGTAAAATAAAATAGAAAAGTAGTAAAAATAGTGCGTCAGCAGGGAAGAAAACAAACTCCAACAGCCCGACTGCTGGTAACTGCCGCAGTGCGCGCTGCCCATAGTGAAAGACTTAAGAGTTTGTGTGACTATTAGATTGTGCAGTGAGATGTGGTTGCTAGAGAGTTTGTGTGGATATTAAGTAATGCTGTAAGAAGAAGCCATTACAGTTTGCATTGCTATTAAGTAATGCAGTAAAGAGTTTGTGTGGCTATTAGCTATTGCAGAAAATGCTTATCTAATACTTATCTAAATCTTGGAACATACCCAAAGCATTGGAGACTGCACACACACACACGTACACGCACGCACGCACGCACGCACGCACGCACGCACACACACACACACACACACACACACACACACACACACACACACACACAGACTGTTTTCTGCCGTCCTCTTTTAACATCATTAACCCTGTGACTCCCGCACCCCATCCAACAGCATTCTGCATTGCCAACCATGCTAGCAAAGCAAAAACTTAACCTTTGATTCCCTCACCCTATCCACCAGCTTCCTGCAAACTTAACCCTTTGATTCCCTCACCCTATGCACCAGCTTCCTGCAGGAAGCTGGTGGACAGGGTGAGGGAATCAAAGGTTTAAGTTTTTGCAGGTGATGGATAGGGTGTGGGAGTCAAAGGGTTAACCTGGTATGAAGTCATGGCCGGCGGACTGTAGGCAAATGCTGTACCTCCTCCTCATGCTGAATTTTGTGCTAATGATGATTACGTGATAAATGTCCTTTCCAACAAGATGATTTCAATCTCTGTAATCTGTAACTTTTCATTGAAAGGTACAGTTGTCACGTGGATAAGCGTCAGACTTCCAGTCTGAAGGAATGAGTTCGATCCATCTAGACACCTCGGCCTGGTAGATAAAGGGTGGAGATTTTTCAGATGTGCCAGGTCAATATGTGTGCAGACCTGCCAGTGCTGAAACCTCTTTTGAATGTATTTGCATGCAGAATATCACATATGCGTGTTAAAGATCCTATAAATCATATCAGTGGCTTGCTTATGGAAATATGAAAACACTCAGTGTGCATGCTCATTGAATACAGAATATGCAGATGGTGCAGCAGTATGTCCCCTGCACAGAGTGGGCAAATAAAATGTGCATACTCATCTGAAAGAAAAATTGGAGAAAAAAGAATCTTTAAAGGCTTCACTTTTTCAACATGTCTGTGTGTGTGTTTGTGTGTGTGTTTGTGTGTGTGTTTGTGTGTGTATGTTTGTGTGTGTGTGTGTATGTGTGTGTGTGAGAGAGTGTATGGGAATGGGGCGGGAGATGGCATATATGTTCTGAGCTTTCTCGGATGCGTGTGTGCACATTGTTTGGCCCTCATGATGCAAGCTTTGTTCTGCTGCACAAGTCTGCATACTGTGTCTTGGATAGTTATGCATGTTGGCTGTTTTCAAATTTCCAGAAGCCACCAAACACATACACGGTTTTTAACATGTACTTAATATTTGTAGACCTGCATACCTGAAGGGGATTCGAGCACTAGCAGGTCTGCACATATGATAACCAGAGAGATCAGAAAAATCTCCACCGTGTACCCACCAGGTGACACGTAAACTGGTTCGAACTCAGACCTTCCAGTTGAAAGTTCAGTGTCTACACTCCACTGTTGTGCATTTCTTTTTTCATTTCAACTTTGAAATTGATTAAATGCAACTGCAACATCAGAAATAGCCAGCAGAATCGGCCAAGCCAAAACAACAATCAATAAGATGAAAAGCATTCTGGCCAACAAATGCCTGTCAATTAACATCAGGAAGAGAGTTCTTGAATGTTATATCGAACCGATAATGTTATACGGTTGTGAGGCATGGACAGTCAACACGCAAAGCCAGAACAAGATTGAGGCAGCCGAAATGTGGTTTCTGAGAAGAATGTTGAGAGTTCCATGGACAGCAAAGAAAACAGACGAGATGGTCTTGATGGAGGCAGATACAAGAAAATCATTGATAAGGAAGATAAGGAAAAGATAGGCAGCATTTCTAGGCCATATTATGAGGAAAGGGGAATTAGAGCACCTGGTCATAACAGGGAAGCTGGAGGGAAAGAGAGCACCAGGTAGACCCAGGGAAAAAATGTTGGACGGACTTGCAGAGTGGCTGAGGACGGAGAGGGTGGAGGATGTGCTTGCGGCAACAAGGGACAGATGCATATGGAGGGCTATGATCACCAACACCATGTGGCAGGGCACTTGATGATGATGCAACTGCAAATTTTCATTTTTCTGGAGAATGACAGATGATGATCATTTTTTTTTTTATATTTCTTTTTTCTGATATGAATAACTGTTCCTGTGATTTTCAGGTGTTTGACAGCAATGCCAGTTCAGACAAACTGTTCAGATTTAAAGTGGGCAAAGGCAAGGTGATCAAGGTAAGAGATTGTTTTTCATATGTCGTAGTCATCATTATTGTCATGGTTGTCTGGCAGAATCTTTAATTTTGTTTTCAGCTTTATCATTGTTCTGTAATATGAAAAGAAAAGGATTTTAAAAAGCTATGTGACCCGATGTGCTGTGCTTAGGATACACAAACTAGTGTGTGTTTGTAGGTGTGCGTTGGTGTGTGTGTGTGTGTGTGTGTGTGTGTGTGTGTGTGTGTGTGTGTGTTGTTTTTAACCCCTTCGCTGCTGATGCTTTTGACTTTTTCCTGTGTGCTGAGAGAATTTCCTGAAAAATGAAAATATGCATGAACAAGTTTGATTTACTCGTATCTCCAACACTATAAAATAGAGTGAATCAGAAATGAAAAAAAGAGAGTCTTTTTGAAACTACGTAATTTGGAAATACTGAAGCATATTGTCGCATCATCTTCCTGAAATGCAGTGCTCCTTATATTCACATATTTCTCTCTCTGTCTCTCTCTCTCTCTGTGTCTCATCTGTCTATGTCTGTGTGTCTCTCTCTTTTCTGTGTCTCTGTCTCTGTCTGTCTCTCTCTCTCTCTCTCTCTCTCTCTCTCTCTCTCTCTCTCTCTCTCTCTCTCTCTCTCTCTTTCTTTCTTTCTTTCTCTCTCTCTCTCCAATATGCACACTCACACACACATTGACAAACACACATACACACACACACACGCACACACACAACACAGAAAGAATGCAGAACAAGAAAACTACCAGAATATACCCCACTCCTTTCATTCATACACACACATACACACACACACACTCACACTCACACTCACACTCACACTCACACACACACACACACACACACACACACACACACACACACACACACACACACACACCACACACACACACACACACACACACACACACACACACACACACACCACTCTCTCCCCCCCCCCACACACACACAACCCACAACCTCCCCTCACACACACACACACACACACACACATACAGTAACACACCACACCACTGAGCTTACTGAACTCGAGGGGTGGGGGTGGGGAAGCTTTTAGGGGAGTTAACTCTGGTAACAGCCATCTATGTGGATTTTCTGTCATGGTGAATAAAACGCCATCATGAGTTTATCCGACCTGCATAGTAGGTGAACAAAAGATTGGCAATCATGAAATCATGACGCATGTTGTACATCAGCAACACAGTCAAGAGGTCAAATAGAGACTTTTAGAGGAAGTGGAATATAGATGTTTGTGTCATACAATTTTTTTCTTCCAGAAGGTAAAACAAATTATGACTGCTGGATCTTGAGGGTAAAAACAAAATATTTTAAAAATACCTTGTTTGTAACAGATCCTTTGGAGTGTAAAACACAATGTTTTGAGCCCAGGCCCTTTGTCAAGTGAAAAAGGGCCTGGGCTCGAAACATTGTTTTATACTCCAAAGGATCTTTTACAAACAAGGTATTTTTTAATATTTTGTTTTTTTCTTCCAGTTTTCTGTTTTCCGAAACATTGTGTTTTATACTCCAAAGGATCTTTTACAAACAAGGTATTTTTTAATATTTTGTTGTTTTTTTCCAGTTTTCTGTTCTCCCAGAACAGTCACTGCAACAGTGTTACCTATTACTAAAAGCTAGTGTTTCTCTTTCTTTTCTTGTTTTTTTTTTCCATAAACTAGACAGTGACTGTGGGAACATAATGATTATAAAAGAAATGCCGGAACTGGAAGAAAAGGTTCATTACCATGAAAATACACATTCTTTGCATTGGCGCTATTAGATGCTAACTCCTGTAGGTGTATTAGAATGTACTGTAGGTGTGTTAGAATGTACTGTAGATGTATTAGAATGTACTGTAGGTGTGTTAGAATGTTCTGTAGATGTATTAGAATGTACTGTAGGTGTGTTAGAATGTACTGTAGGTGTGTTAGAATGTACTGTAGATGTATTAGAATGTACTGTAGGTGTGTTAGAATATACTGTAGGTTATTAGATTGTATCTGTATGTATATTAGAATGTACCTGTAGGTGTGTTAGAATTTACCTGTAGGTATGTTGGAAAGTGTCTGTAGGTATGTTAGAATGTACCTGTAGGTGTGTTAGAATGTACCTGTATTAGAATGTACCTGTAGGTGTATTAGAATATACTGTAGGTGTATTAGAATGTACATGTATTAGAATATACCTGTAGGTGTATTAGAATGTACCTGTAGGTGTGTTAGAATGTACCTATAGGTGTGTTAGAATGTATGTGTATTAGAAAGTATCTGCAGGTATGTTAGAATGTTCCTGTAGGTGTGTTAGAATGTACCTGTAGGTGTGTTAGAATGTACCTGTATGTGTATTAGAATATACCTGTATGTGTATTAGAATATACCTGTAGGTGTGTTAGAATGTTTTGTAGGTGTATTAGAAAGTATCTGTAGGTTGACTGCTCTCTCTCTCTCTCTCTCCTCTCTCTCTCTCTCTCTCTCTCTCTCTCTCTCTCTCTCTCTCTCTCTCTCTTCTCTCTCTCTCTCTCTCTCTCTCTCCTCTCTCTCTCTCTCTCTCTCTCTCTCTCTTAGAATGTACCTGTAGGTGTGTGAGAATGTACCTGTATTAGAATGTACCTGTAGGTGTAATAGAACGTACCTGTAAGTGTATTAGAATGTACCTGTATGTGTATTAGAATGTACCTGTATTAGGATATACCTGTAGGTGTATTAGAATGTACCTGTATTAGAATATACCTGTAGGTGTATTAGAATGTACCTGTAGGTGTGCTAGAATGTATCTGTAGGTGTGCTAGAATGTACCTGTAGGTGTATTAGAATGTACCTTTAGGTGTATTAGAACATGAAGATGTCACAGAAAATATAGACTACAAATTTAATTCAGAATGCACACTCTCTTCATCATCGTCCTCCCTTCACATATTAACTCTTTTACATCTATATTCTGTCAACCAGCTTCCTGCAGGAAGTGGGTGTGGGAGTTGAAAAGTTAAAACTCTTTGCACAACTGCTGCGCAGCAAAATTGTGTGATCAAACGATATTTGTAGTGTGTGTCTGATTGCAGGATGTTGACCATGAGGCCTTATGTGCTGATAAATAATAAGTGATTGTTGATGATTTGATGTATCTGAAGAGAAAAGAACTTCCATTACAGGATTGGGGGGGGGGGAGGGTTGTTTATGTGACACATCATCGGAAGACCAGGCTTTAGTGCCAGATTCATATTTCTGAGGTTTTAACTCATTTTAAAATTTCAAAGTTCACAAATCAACATCCGAGGGAAAAAACAGATAATTTACTTATTATGGTTTTCTTTGTAGATGCGTTTAAATTTCATAAGATATGTTTCTGACAATTGAAATAAAGTTCAGCAAGTTTTGAAAGTGTATTATTTTTTTAGGGTGCTTTCAGCCATAAAACTTTCTGTAATTGAAGATTAGATGTTAAAGACTTGAAATATGGAAAAGTCTCAGCTGTTATAATTTTGACCCTATCCAGCTATTTTTGGTCATAGCTTCAATTGGCTGGCTGCGTCTTTTGCCAGGTTGTCCCATGCTGTGTCACATATGGGAAAAAAGGATGCACTAGTTGCCCAGTTTTCATATTTCTTGAAAATTAGTTGGTCATCTATTCAACATGATTTTTTTTTCAGTTAGAGTGATCATATCGTCAAATGCCTGTCAATCAACATTAGGAAGAGAGTTCTTGTATGTTATATAGAACCAATACTGTTGTACGGATGCAAGGCATGGACAGTCAACAAACAAAGCCTGAACAAGATTGAGGCAGCCGAGATGTGGTTTCTAAGAAGAATGTTCAGAGTTCCATGGACAGCAAAGAAAACAAACGAGACAGTCTTGATGGAGGCAGACACAAGTAAATCACTCATAAAGAAGATTAGGACAAGACAGGCAACATTTATAGGCCATTTTATGAGGAAGGGGATTTGGAGCACCTGGTCACAACGGGAAAGCTGGAGGGAAAGAGAGCACCGGGTAGACCCAGGGAGAAAATGCAGGACGGACTTGCAGAGTGGCTGGGGACGAGGAGGGTGGGGGAGATGCTAGGGGTAACAAGAGATAGAGACAGATGGAAGTCCATGATCGCCAACGCCATGCGGCAGGGCACCTGATGATGATGATGATGATTATCGTCAAGATATCAAATTTACAAGCCATTATTTTGCAATGGACAGGGATGGGACCAAGGTATGCTGGGAATGCGCAAGGGAGGTAAGCGTCTGCTGGTGATTCCTCCTAGCCTGGCTTATGGTTCCCAGGGCGTGGCTGACCGAGTGCCAGCCAATGCGACGCTGATCTTTGAGGTGGAAGTTGTCAGGGTGAGTAAGACAGGAGGCGATTGGTGGAATCAGAATTGCAAACAGTGAAGTGTTATTTGGTTGGTAGATTTCATGGTTCATACCACGGTTCATGTAGACTTGCACCCGTTCATCAATGGGTAGACTCAAGGTCATGATTTGTAGCGGTTCTGAAAGATGGCGTTAATGTCTTGAAGTAGTGATTGTACAAGGCAGTTTGTCAACTCTGTTGACTTGTTCTAGTGTGGTCTAGCATTTTGAATGATTGATACAAATAATGTTTTCTCTTACTGTTTTGAATGATTGATACAAATAATGTTTTCTCTTACTGTTTTGAATGATCGATACAAATAATGTTTTCTCTCACCGTTTGGAATGATTGATACAAATAATGTTTTCTCTTACCGTTTGGAATGATTGATACAAATAATGTTTTCTCTTACCGTTTGGAATGATTGATACAAATAATGTTTTCTCTTACCGTTGGGTATGATTGATACAAATAATGTTTTCTCTTACCGTTTGGAATGATTGATACAAATAATGTTTTCTCTTACCGTTTGGTATGATTGATACAAATAATGTTTTCTCTTACCGTTTGGTATGATTGATACAAATAATGTTTTCTCTTACCGTTTGGTATGATTGATAGAATGTTTTCTCTCACCCATTTTCAAACCTTAGGTTATAGTCTGGACTTTGAAGTTTTCTTTGATGATATACGAAAGTCTATTTCCTAATTATTCATGGCATCTTTTGATTCATTCTAGAGCTTCTTTTATACAGTGTGATTCTTCAAATTATTTCATAGATAATGAGCATTAGTTATACATGTGTAGATGTGTATGTATGTGCACATGAATACAGGGGGGTGCAAAAGTAGGTATACAGTTACGAAGAAAGAAAACACGTATAATACTCATTGCATTTATTATACAAACAAATGAATATCGCATATACATGTAATAACAGGCACAGCCTTAATCCCTCAGATACTCAAACTGCTTGCTGTCAGTATTCACACACTCCTCTAATCGAGAGCGGAATTAAGCATTATGATAATGATGTGATACTTACTATATACCTACTTTTGCACCCCCCTGTATATGAATGTGTTTGTGTGTATGTGCATGTATGTGGGTATGTGTATACATCTAAATTCATGTGCATATATGTAGGTATGTATATTTGTGTATATGTGTATACACATTTATTATGTTTCCAGTTTTGTTGTTGTATTTATTTGTTGCTGCAGTATGAAAAACAATAAAACAAGCTTAAAACCAAAAAAAGTCATTTTCCATGTGTATAGAGAAAGAGCTCATGCTAAGGTGAAAGTTGTAGAAAATATACACTAATAATGAAACCACATTCATTTCTGGCAAGAGGTATGCTGAAAAAGTCTTACACATTAGCAGCTGATCCCAGTGTCTTCACACTCCAGTTGTTCATGGATGTTGGATGTGTGTACATATGTGTTGCTTACACTCTGCAGGTGCTGTGATGCTGCACAGTCTGCATGTTCATCTTTAATGGGCAGGCATGCTGGTTTTTTGTTTGTTTGGTTGGGGGTTTTTTGTGGTTTTTTGTTTTTTTTTTGTTTTTTGTTGTTGCTGTTGTTTCTTTTTTTTTTTTTTTGGGGGGGGGGGGGTCCCCATTTTCTATGCCACCTTAATGGCCACAGAAGCTGGAACAGTTTTTACAATGCAATGATGGTGATGTTGGTGAGGATGATATTGATAATGCTATGGAGGTCCTTCTAGGAATGAGACTGCGTGACAGGGCTGTACTCCACGCTTACTTTCATAATATATCCTGGCGTCAGCCAGGGCATGCTGGGTATTATTTTATGTTTCCATAAAGGAGCAGACACTGACATGACTCACAGGATCTTTAACTTGCATATTTGATGTTCTGTGTGTGTATACACATGAAGGAGGTTTAGGCACTGACAGATCCATACACATTTTGAACTGGGAGAGTGGAAAAAATGTACACCCACTTATCACCAAGCATTAGATACCCAGGCAGGATCGAACCCAAACTTTCCAGTTGTTAGTCCATTGTCTTGCTCACTTGACTCGTGTGTCTGTCGCCCTGATAAAAATGTCAGGATGCCGTTTATTCCTGTTTGGATGATACTGAATTAATTTTTTATATGATGATGACTTTTAGTGTGAACTGTGTGTGTTTACACTGTCGTGAATCTTGGTGGATGGGATGCAAATACAAAAGTTCATTCCACAGGTAAAGATGCAGAAGGGGGAGACGGCGGCTGACCCTGCTCCAGCCCCTATGCCTGCCCCTGTGGCGGTGAGCAGTGACATGCCAGAGGTGGACCACAGTGATGACTCAGTGAAAGAGCGCTCCAGGTCCATCTCAGACCAGCTCTCCCATGTCAGTTCTGTAGATGTGGGAAATGGGTGTGTGGGTGAAGGGGGTAAATTGTGTGTGTGTGGGAGGGGGGGAGTGTGGGGAGTGTATGTGTGTAAGTGTGTGTATGCATGTGTGTGTGTGTATGTGTGTGTTTTTATGTGTAAGTATGTGTGTGTGTTTCTCTGGATATGAGTAATACTTTTTTTTCATGGATGAATAGTTTGTTTTTGTTTTGTTTTGTTTTTATAGATTTTACCTGAATTTAATTGGCAGACTTCAGTTGAGGTGACAGAGACAGAAAATCATTGTCAGAAAGAGATTTCATATTCACATGTGTGGTATTCCTGCTCATAATAGTATACAGTATTTATTAATGTATTTCAACTTGAAACCTAGGTGCATTCTTGATCAAATAAAGTTTTGTTTTTATTTAGTGTCCCTGTTTTTAATGCTGGATTTTTGTTTTTGGTTTACGCTGCCAGTGATATGTTGTTGCCTAGACTGCATATTCTGTCTGTAGAGAGTGTGCTGAGTGTCTTCATGTTTCCAAAGCCAGCTGCTGACATGACTTACAGGATCTTGAACATGTATATGTTGATATTCTGCTTGTGAATATGCTCAGAGAGGATTTACACTCTGGCAGGTCTGCATACATGTCAACCTGTGAGGCTCCCCCCATGGGGATGCCGGGGACTCTTTCAGTATAAATAGTATCTCCACCTTCTGAAGTTCTGTGCCAGAAATTCCGTCTTTTCTGTCACTCTCATTGTTTTTGCCTTGTTCCTTTGTTTTCTGTCATTTCTTCCTATCATTTTCTGCCTTGCTGGTCCATTCACCTGTCTGTTTTTGATAAAGTCTTACATACTTTTTCTTAGGATTGATAATTGGGTACATGTATTAAATGCATTTTTGGAGGTGAGACATGTGGAAGCAATTTTAGGTAATTTATGCCCGTTTTTATATATGTTTTGGTGTGTTTTTTTGATCCCCTGTGCAATAGGTTGGACAGACTGGTCAGCACCAGTGACATCTCCTTAGATTATGTGCGTGAATGCATTGATATGTGTACTTGATTTTTTTCCTGTTGAATTTTGTATATTTTGAGGCAGTCATAGCCCTGATATGGCTCTACGCAGTCGGCTGGGCTTTAACAACTATAACAAAACAATAACAGCCTGGGAGATAAGAAAAACCTACACCCTCTGCCCACTAGGTGGAGGTGTCAAGATGGATCTGATCCAGGAGTTTGTGACAGGAATTCTGATATTTACTTTCTTGACTACAACATCCGTCGTTGGAGGGATATGAAGAAGTAGGGACCATGATAAAGATATGACTCAGAAATCTCACCTTTAGAATTCAAGATCGCATGTTTGTTGATCTCCCCCCTCCCCCCCCCCCCACACACACACATCAACATACCACATTATTGGAAAGAATTTGTTCTGTACTGGGTATTTTTTATATGCTTATTATTTTGGAGTACTTGTTGAAAGTATTACATTATATTGTTTACAAACCCGTGCACGAGGGCCAAGGACCTAAAAAAAATAATGATTACATCGTCTGAATTTCTTCTGTTTGTATTTCTATTTCTCTGTCTCTGTCTCTCTGTGTGTCTCACTCTGTCTCTGTCTCTGTCTCTCTGTCTCTGTCTCTCTCTCTCTCTCTCTCTCTCTCTCTCTCTCTCTCTCTCTCTCTCCCCCCCCCCATCTCCCCTCTCTCTCTCTCTCTCCCCCTCCTTCCCTCCCTCCCTTTCTGTCTCTCACTTACATATCTAATGATATGCATTTAAAATTATTTCAGTATTTACTCATCTAGATAGCTATTTTAGCCTTATGTGGGACAAATGTTAGATGAAAACAAGCATGTGTAAAGTGGTTGTTTTGTTTTTGTCACTTTGGGAATAAAAAAAAAGTACTGTGTTGTATCTCTCTCTCTCTCTCTCTCTCTCTTGCAGTCTCCAAAGACAGACAAAGCCAGGTTGATCTCTCGCATGGCCAAAATGGGTCAGCCCATGTTGCCCAGCATGTCTGGCGCTGCTCCTGCACAGCCTGACAGTGAAGAGGAGCCGGTGAGTTGATTTAAAATATTTTCACTACTTTAGCTACCAAAGCAGAGTACAGTAGCCCAGTATCAGTGATTCGTAAGCAGAGTACTGTAGCCACAGATCGGCGACCCGTAAACAGATATTGTAGCCATGATTAGTGACCAGTAAAAAGAGTGCTGTAGCCGAGATTGGTGATTTGTAAGCAGAAAACTATAGCCATGATCAGAGACCTGTAAGCAGAGTACTGGAGCCACTGATTAGTGACTTGTAAACAGGGTATTGTAGCCATGATTGGTGACTTGTAAGCAGAGTACTGTAGCCACCAGTGACCTGTAAGAATACTGTAGCCACCAGTGGATGACCTGTAAGCAGAGTACTGTAGCCACCAGTGGGTGACCTGTAAGCAGAGTACTGTAGCCACCAATGACTTGTAATCAGAGTACTTTAGCCACCAGTGACCTGTAAGCAGAGTACTGTAGCCACCAGTGGGTGACCTGTAAGCAGAGTACTGTAGCCACCAGTGGGTGACCTGTAAGCAGAGTACTGTAGCCACCAGTGACCTGTAAGCAGAGTACTGTAGCCACCAATGGGTGACCTGTAAGCAGAGTACTGTAGCCACCAATGACTTGTAATCAGAATACTGTAGCCACCAGTGACCTGTAAGCAGAGTACTGTAGCCACCAGTGGGTGACCTGTAAGCAGAGTACTGTAGCCACCAGTGACCTGTAAGCACAATACTGTAGCCACCAATGACTTGTAAGCAGAGTACTGTAGCCACCAGTGACCTGTAATCAGAATACTGTAGCCACCAATGACTTGTAAGCAGAGTACTGTAGCAACCAATGACCTGTAAGCAGAGTACTGTAGCCACCAATGGGTGACCTGTAAGCAGAGTACTGTAGCCACCAGTGACCTGTAAGCAGAGTACTGTAGCCACCAATGGGTGACCTGTAAGCAGAGTACTGTAGCCACCAGTGACCTGTAAGCAGAGTACTGTAGCCACCAATGACCTGTAAGCAGAGTACTGTAGCCACCAGTGGGTGACCTGTAAGCAGAGTACTGTAGCCACCAGTGGGTGACCTGTAAGCAGAGTGCTGTAGCCACCAGTGGGTGACCTGTAAGCAGAGTACTGTAGCCACCAGTGGGTGACCTGTAAGCAGAGTACTGTAGCCACCAGTGGGTGACCTGTAAGCAGAGTACTGTAGCCACCAGTGGGTGACCTGTAAGCAGAGTACTGTAGCCACCAGTGGGTGACCTGTAAGCAGAGTGCTGTAGCCACCAGTGGGTGACCTGTAAGCAGAATACTGTAGCCACCAGTGGGTGACCTGTAAGCAGAGTACTGTAGCCACCTGTGGGTGACCTGTAAGCAGAGTACTGTAGCCACCAGTGACCTGTAAGCAGAGTACTGTAGCCACCAATGGGTGACCTGTAAGCAGAGTACTGTAGCCACCAGTGGGTGACCTGTAAGCAGAGTACTGCAGTCACCAGTGGGTGACCTATAAGCAGAGTACTGTAGCCACCAATGGGTGACCTGTAAGCAGAGTACTGTAGCCACCAATGGGTGACCTGTAAGCAGAGTACTGTAGCCACCAATGGGTGACCTGTAAGCAGAGTACTGTAGCCACCAATGGGTGACCTGTAAGCAGAGTACTGTAGCCACCAATGGGTGACCTATAAGCAGAGTACTGTAGCCACCAATGGGTGACCTGTAAGCAGAGTACTGTAGCCACCAATGGGTGACCTGTAAGCAGATTACTGTAGCCACCAATGGGTGACCTATAAGCAGAGTACTGTAGCCACCAATGGGTGACCTGTAAGCAGAGTACTGTAGTCACCAGTGGGTGACCTGTAAGCAGAGTACTGTAGCCACCAGTGGGTGACCTGTAAGCAGAGTACTGTAGCCACCAGTGGGTGACCTGCATTGTTCCGGCATTCACATACACACATGGGAGCATTTGGAAGTCAGTCACCTGATCTTTTTTTTTTCAGTCATGTGTTCTGTTTGGATGCTGGTTTCTAGGCATTTGCTAAGGCTGTGAGGTCAGTTCTGTGAACAGTGCAGTGTTTGTGTAGGTGGTAGTGAAAGAGTTAAAAGAAAAGTAAAAGATTGTCTTAGGTGATAACATTACATGTAGATTTCCTCTGATAACAACTAACACTTCAGATGAGAGCAAATAAAGTTCAGATTATGTCAAAGTGAAGATTCAAGGGACTCATCCTCAGTCTGGCTCACTGGACAAGCAGTTGTTAGTGATGATTCTTTTTTTGTTTTATCTGGACTATGATGTGTGTTGTGGAAAGAAAGGGTTGTGGTCAGCAGTGAGATTGAAAGCCTGTAATGGAAAAAGTCTGTGTTGTCAAGGTCTCCTGTAAACTATTGATCCAGGACTTTGTTGGTCAGCTTCTTGCTGTAAATCTAGATGTCTTTTTGTTGTGCGTTTGTTGAGCCACCCAGTGGGGATTCTTTGTGATCAGATGTCTAAACTACTTAATATTTTCCTGTTGAATGTGATGGTGGGCTGGTGTTGCTTCCACAGTTTCTCTGATCTATGTGTTCTGATCCTGTCGTGTCTGATCTGTTGACAGCCCTTCTTAATTAAACGATGCATCTCACAGTTGGTAAATTTGTGTAATTTTCAGTTATTGTCATATGAGATGTGGTTTTTAAGAAGAATGTTGAGAGTTCCACGGACAGCAAAGAAAACAAACGAGACAGTCTTGATGGAGGCAGACTCAAGAAGATCATTCATAAGGAAGATTAGGAAAAAACAGGCAACATTTATAGGCCTTTTTGTGAGGAAACATTCATAAGGAAGATTAGGAAAAAACAGGCAACATTTATAGGCCTTTTTGTGAGGAAACATTCATAAGGAAGATTAGGAAAAGAGGCAACATTTATAGGCGGTTTTTGTGAGGAAAGGGGAATTAGAGCACCTGGTCACAACAAGAAAGTTGGAGGGAAAGAGAGCACCAGGTAGACCCAGGGAGAAAATATTGGACGGACTTCCAGGGTGGCTGAGGACAGAGAGGGTGGAAGATGTGCTTGTGGCAACAAGGGACAGACACATATGGAGGGCCATGATCGCCAACGCCATGTGGCAGGGCACATGATGATGTCATATGGGTGGCATCAGGACAGGTAACCCTGAACATACCAAACTGCCCCATTTTCTCTGATCTTCATCTCAGCCATGTACTTGGTCAGGGAAGTGTGACTGTTCTTCTGTGACTCGGCAAGCGGTGCCCAGTTTTATAGCAATGTGGGAAAATACAGACCATGAGGATTTATTGATACAAGGCTACAAAGCAAGGAGAGAACACAGAGAAGTGGTTACATAGGGGAATTAACACAATTTCCATACATGTTTTATGCTTGAGGCTTCCAATTCTTCCAGCTCTGACATAGTTACGAGTCAAGCAAGTTGGATCAGCCCTCAGAAAATTAGCCCCAGAGCAGTGAGGTCTCTACCACATCACTGCTCAGATGAAATCCAAAGGCCAGTTGGCAGAAAAATACAGGCTTCACATACAGCTGTTTTAACATTTACATGACACACCAGCTTTCAGGAGCCGTTGCCAGAAAAGTTCCCTCATGCTGCACCACACCTCTGGTGCTGGTAGGGCAGCCGTGCTCTCAGCCAGTCGGCCACATAGTGCTGGTATGGCAGCCGTGCTCTCAGACGGTCGCCCACATAGTGCTGGTAGGGCAGCCGTGCTTTCAGCCGGTCAGCCACATAGTGCTGGTGGGGCAGCTGTGCTGTCAGCCGATCTGGCCACATAGTGCTAGTGATTATCATCATCATCATCATTCATCATCATGTGCCCTGCTGCATGGCATCAGCGATCATGGTCCTCTATATGTTGCTGCAAGTACATCTTCCACCCTCTCTGCCTCAATTACCCTGCAAGTCCTTCCAATATTTTCTCTCTGGGTCTAACTGATGTTCTCTTTCCGTCCAGCTTTCCTGTTAAGACCAGGTGCTCTAATTCCCCTCTCCTCATAAAATGGCCTCTAAATGTTGCTTGTCTTTTCCTTATCTTCTTTATCAGTAATCTTCTTGTGTTTGCCTCCATCGAGATTGTCTCATTTGTTTTCTTTGCTGTTCATAGAACTCTCAATATCCTTTTCAGAAACCATGTTTTGGCTGCCTCAATCTTGTTCTGGTTTTGCGTGTTGACTGTCTATGCCTCACAACCGTATAACAGTATCGGTTCTATATAACATTCAACAACTCTCTTCCTGATGTTAATTGATAGGCATTTGTTGGTAAAAACGCTTTTCATCTTCTTGAATGCTGTTTTGATTTGGCCAATTCTGCAGGTTGTTTCTGATGTGCATCTGCTGTCTGGTGAGATGACTGTTCTCAGATGTTAAAACTTATCAGCCTGTCTCAAGGTTGTGCCGTTTGCTGTTATTTTGCATGAGGGAATTTCATGGTTTTTTTACTGATTACCATAACTTCAGTCTTCTTTCTATTTGGCTCCAACCCTTTATTCTTGCTTTTTATTTCTAGTGCTAGTGAAGTGTTGAGAAATTCAGCCGGCTTTCACTGTATGGTCTTATCAGGAAAAACCATCAGTACTGCTTAGGAGAAGGTTTTAGCTAAGGAACAGGGTTAGTTTTGTTGGTGTAACTTTATACCTGATGCCCTCAATAAGAAAGGAACAAAGTGACCCCCTGACCAGTTAATTCCAATGCCATATGTTAGGTCTGGCATTTCCTTCCTTGATGATATGTCTGCAAGGTGATTGAATATGCATCTTCGGGAGGTATTAGACATTATCTGAATTGATTCTGCAAGTGTGTGTGTGTGTGTCTGTGTGTGTGTGTGTGTGTGTGTGTGTGTGTGTGTGTGTGTGTGTGTGTGTGTGTGTGTGTGTGTGTGCGCGCGCGCGCGTGCGCGTGTGTGTGTGTGCATGCGTGCGTGCGTGTGTGTGTGTGTGACTGACATGTGTATGTACAGTTGTATATTCATGCTTACACATGTACACACATACACATTCACATGCATAATACCAAGAATCAAAATCATTCAGGCCTGTGATAGTCATTGGTTGTTTATTCATTCACTTGCAGCCATCACCGCAGCCAACCCACACCAAGCCTCATCTACCTTCCAAGCCTCACCCTCATCCAACCCATCCCCAACCCGCTCAGCCCATGGCTCAAGCACAGACACAGATGGCTGATCAGCCAGTTGCTCAACTGTACGCTCAGCCAATGACTCATCCAGTTCAGCCAACCATGACTGCCATGGGCATGCAGAACATTCCACCCGCTCAGCCTGCGTTTTTACAAAGTAAGTCAAAGTGGACAGTTATAAGAGAATGATATCAAGCAACATTGCTAGTCTTTTTTTTTTTTTTTCAGGATCATCACACTTAGGGAGGTTACCTTTGTGCTCACCTTTTAAATTTTTTTTCGTCCCATTTTCTACACCATCTTTAATGGCACAGAAGCAAGCACAGCTTTTTTGTTTGTTCGTTTGTTTGTTTCTTTTACAATGCGATGATGATGATATTGATGAGGATGATAATCATGATGCTATGAGTTCCTTCAGTGATTGAGACTGCATGACAGGGCTGTACTCTACTCTTACTATCATAATATATCCTGGCGTTAACCAGGCCTGAGAGATACAGACACCTGCGGTGCTGGTCAGAAGATTTGAGCAACACCCTCAGTGACGCGTTCGTGGATGAGACTCGACTGTGTGGTCCCAGTCTTCCCAATGAACCCATAGCGCGCCCAACTCTGGGTAGGAGCCGGTTAGAGCCGAAAAACCTCACTGTGATATAGTTTTGAATGGACTGATGGGGATTCAGACCCACAACCTTCCAGTCAGTAGTCTGTTGCAGTAACCACTACACCACGGCGACTGATAACATTGCCTGTCTTTGTGCGCTGGGGATTACATGGGACCTGTATAGTACTGTCGAAACTT
>JAPXFY010000026.1:22393301-22513301 GCA_030674185.1 Monoplex corrugatus
GGTAATTAATTCCTGTTTTTGTATATGTTTTGATGCGGAGGACATGTCCTTTGATTATGTGCGCGAATGCATTGATATGTGTACTAAATTTTCTTTTCTTTTTCTTTCCTGTTGAAGTGTTGTATGTTTTGAAGTGGTTATAGCCCTGACATAGCTCTTCGCAGTCGGCTGGGCTTTAAACAACAATAACAATAACAATGACCTCCATACCACCCCTCCAGCTTTCTTGATAACGTTGAATCTGATTCAAATATTAAATGAAGACCACACCTTCAAACCCCAATACCTCTTGAATCTGATTCAAATATTAAATGAAGACCACACCTTCAAACCCCAATACCTGTTCACTTTGGATGTGACCTCTTTGTACACCAGCATACCCCACTCCGACGGGTTAAAAGCTCTCCAGCATTTTCTGGACAAACGACGTGACCAAACATTGTCTACTTCAACCCTTGTCCGACTTGCGGAGCTGGTTCTTACCATGAACACATTTTCGTTCGGAGATGAGACGTTCTCGCAAGTTAGGGAGTCGCCATGGGTACTAAGATGGGCCCCAGCTATGCTTGTTTATTCATGGGATATTTGGAGGAACAAATCCTACAACAATACAAGAAACCCAAACCTGAATTGTACAAAAGATACATAGATGATTGCATTGGCATGACATCCCTCAATCATGACCAACTTTTACAATTCATCCATTACGTCCAAACGTTTCACCCATCCATCAAGTTCACATATGAAATTTCAAACACATCCATAAGCTTCCTGGATATCGAAGTTTCCCTTCAATCTGAACAACTAGTCACTACAGTCCACTACAAACCTACAGACTCACATTCCTATCTAGACTATCAATCATCTCACACTTCCAACACCAGAAACAGCATTCCCTACTCGCAGTTCTTGAGACTACGACGCCTCTGCTCAGACGAAGACAATTTTCAGGACAAAGCAGTTGAAATGACTAGATTTTTCCTGCGCAGACGTTACCCACTCGAGGTCATCAATGAAGCCCGGAAAAAAGTCAACTCTGTCTCTCGGCCAAATGCCCTCCATTCGAAGCCCAAAGTTGTCGCAGAGGATCGGCCAGTCCTCAGTCTAGTTTACCACCCGTCCGTGCACCTCATAAAAAGGATCATCTTGTCCAACTGGAACATTTTGCGATCCAGTCCTACTACAGGTGAAACCTTTGACAAGCGCCCTTTGATCGTCTACAAGAGAGACACAAATCTCCACGACTTGCTGGTGCATTCGAATCTCAGCAAACCAGTCAGCCAAACCTCCAGGAACCTCTCCATGCAACAAACCTAAATGCAAGACTTGTCCTTTCTTGTGCTCAGCCACCACAGTCAAAGGCCCCAAATCTCATATGAGAATTACAAAACATTTCAACTGTCAAACTTATAACATTGTCTACTTGATCAGCTGCTCTAAATGTTCCCAATTGTATATTGGTGAAACTGGATGCACCCTTGACACACATTTCAAAGAACACTTGGCTGATATCCGCCACCAAAGGGATAAAACTATCCCCAATCACTTCAACCAATCAGACCACTCAATCAATGACATCCGAGTGAAAGGTCTGTGGCTTCTACACAATAACAGCACCATAGACAGGAAAGACAGAGAATCCCACCTCATAAATAAACTTGGAACACGCAAACCACATGGTCTTAATGACAAACCATAAGTAATCCACTGCGCAACAGAATTCAGACATGCCGTTTCATGTCTCTTCCTGTTCCCACGCCTACCAGATTCTTGGCACCGGGCACAATCTACTCCCTTATCTCTTGGCTCTTGCCCTGTGCCTTCTTCAGAACAGGGCTATACCGATATAGCATGGCCACTTCTCAAAATTGCAGAACTCATCTCACTTCCCTTTTGACATCATAGTTGCCTCCCCTCTCCCCATTTCTTACTACTGCTCATGACGACATGGGCATTCCATTTCTTACCCACTGGACGAGGCGGCAGGGAAGTTTTTAGTCCCGTTTTTATTATCCATTGTTTGATGTCTGTGATCTGTCTGTGACCGTGCGTTCGCGCTTGACAAAGGCTAGTTGGCCGAAAATTTGCGCTTGTTTTGTTTTGTCTTGTTGGATACGCGCTTACATTGGTTTTCTTGTTCTTCTGGTTTAACGTTGTTTTGTCGATGTCTGTCTGTTTGGGAAATATTGCCACTCAAGACAGTAAACCCTAAAGTCAGGACACTACATACATTTGAGGAATAAAATATCTGTTAATCCTTTGACTCCCGCACTCAATCCATCAAGTGCAAAAATTGTAACCGTTCACCCTATCCACCAGCTTTTGCTTTTCTAGCATGGTTGACAGTGAAGGATGCTGGTGGACAGGGTGCGGGAGTCAAAGGGTTAAGTTTTTACTTTACTAGCATGGTTGACAATGAAGGATGCTGGTGGACAGGGTGCAGGAGTCAAAGGGTTAAGTTTTTGCTCTTCTAGCATGGTTGACAATGAAGGATGCTGGTGGACAGGGTGTGGGAGTCAAAGGGTTAAGTTTTTGCTTTTTTGGCATGGTTGATAGTGAAAGTTGCTGGTGGACAGGCTGTGGGAGTCAAAGGGTTAAGTTTTTGCTTTTTTAGCATGGTTGACAATGAAGGATGCTGGTGGACAGGCTGTGGGAGTCAAAGGGTTAAGTTTTTGCTTTTTTAGCATGGTTGACAATGAAGGATGCTGGTGGACAGGCTGTGGGAGTCAAAGGGTTAAGTTTTGCTTTTTTAGCATGGTTGATAATGAAGGATGCTGGTGGACAGGCTGTGGGAGTCAAAGGGTTAAGTTTTTGCTTTTTTAGCATGGTTGATAGTGAAAGTTGCTGGTGGACAGGGTGTGGGAGTCAAAGGGTTAAGTTTTTGCTTTTTTAGCATGGTTGACAATGAAGGATGCTGGTGGACAGGCTGTGGGAGTCAAAGGGTTAAGTTTTTGCTTTTTTAGTATGGTTGACAGTGAAGGATGCTGGTGGACAGGCTGTGGGAGTCAAAGGGTTAAGTTTTTGCTTTTTTAGCATGGTTGACAATGAAGGATTCTGGTGGACAGGGTGCAGGAGTCATAGGGTTAAAGAACCTGTCTGACCACCAATATCCATGGCAACCAGCAGGAATTGTGAAAAATGGCCACAGTCATTGCCAGATGTGGTCTAATGGTGAATGAAGGAAGAAAACTCATAGATCATTTATGTTGTGGAACATGTGGTATCACCCAGACCTCTTTGTCTTGTCATCTTGATCAAACTGAAACTGCCGTTTTTTGCATACCCAGATTTACCTGGCGCTCAGCAGCTGGCAGTGTATCAACCTCAACCGACACTACTGCAGCAGCAACAGCAACAACAACAACAACTGCTGGCCATGCAGCAGCAGCAGCGAGCAGCAGGTAAAGGTCACCAACTGTCTTGCCTGACTTGATACTAAAAGCACCCTAGTGGAGATGTCAGGAGCTTTTTCAGTACAAACAGTATCCCTACCTTCTTGCAAAGTTTGTGCTAGAAATGTCCTGTTTTTCTGTTACTACATGTGTTTCTGCCATTTTCTCTTCTTTCTGTCAACTCCTGTTGTTTTTGTATTTTTATATTTCTTTCTTACTGTTTTTCTTCTTTTTTCTTTTGTTATGATGAATTTACCATGTGCACTTCTGAATGGTCTTCCTGGGGTCTTCAGTGCTGCTCCATCCATTCTTTCCCTTTCTTTTTTTCTGTATTTGTGTATTTATATTTATCTATGACTTCTACCTGTACTTGTCTCTCTTTCTGCTTCATCACACTTGGATTTTTCAAGAAATTCTAGCACCTTTTCTGTTTGTTTGTTTGTCTTTTTGTATAGCAAAGTCCGCAGTCTGTGAAACAACATTGTAGTGCGGGCCAGCCCCCAGCCCCATCCAGAACAGTGTGCATGTATGATTACACAATGCTCACATCTAAGCTGGTGTGAAAATGACTTAGGTGGACATATCGAGCATTACTGCCACACTTGAACACAGAAGTAATAAAAGTGATAACAGTAATTGTGATGATGATGATGATGATGATGATGATGATGATGATGACGATAAAGAAAACCGCTATTACTGATGACTATCAATACTACCGCTACAAGAAATATTACTACTACTATTGCTGCTGCTCTGCTGCAACAACCATGGCTTTGCGCAGTCGGTTGGGTTTTAAAGAATAATGATAGTGATAAAACTACTACTATTACTACTACTACCACTGCTGCTGCTATTACTACTACTATGACTACTACTACTACTTGCTGCTGCTGCTGCTGCTGCTGCTACTACTACTACTCTACTACTACTACTACACTACTACTACTACCACTACTATGACTACTACTATTACTGCTGCTGCTGCTACTACTACTACCACTACTGTGACTACTACTGCTACTGCTACTACTACTACTACTACTACTACTACTACTACTATTACTAAACTACCACTACTACTAGTCTCTGCTTTCAGTGTGTAACTGAAAGGTTGTCACATTTCTGATTACAGTGACTCGATGCACTTTGCATTCCATGATTGTGGCAGATTTGTGATCCAGATCCAGTAAAGATTGGAAACAAACAATCAGGAGACTGACTAGCAGTCGTCCAGTCCTACCACATACATTTCTTACCTTACTTGTCTCACCTGTTGACGTCACCAGGTTCGATGTTGGCTGCTGCACACCTGGACACAACCATCTCCCTCCAGGCTGCTCTGTTTTGACTTGTGTGGACAACTTCTTGAACATTTAGGCTACTGATGTTGGTTATGTTCTCGATGTATGAGAATGGAGGTCTGCCTTTCTTCCTTTTTGCCACATTTCTTACCATTGTTACTAATGTTCTGGTTAGAATAAACACCCGTCAGACTTCCGTCACAAATTAGTAATATTTCATTATCACTGTCTTGATGGTTGTTATCGTCATGTGCTCATGTACGTGTGTGTGTGTGTGTGTGTGTGTGTGTGTGTGTGTGTGTGTGAGATTGTGTGTGTGTGTGTGCCTGTGTATGTGTGTGTGTGTGTGTACAGATGGGTGGTGTTCCCATGGCGACTTCTCAAGCACCTGGTTTTATGCCCCAAGCTACACCCCTGTCAGGTGAGAATCTCCCTTGGACTTTGTTTGGGATGTTATAAGATTTCTATTTGTCAGGGGAAAACATCAAGAGAGAAAAAAAGAAAGAAAGAAAGAAAAAAGAAATATGAAGATCAAAGATTTTTTGAAAGAAACAAAAAACTTAAATTTTTGGTGAGTTTTTCATTATATGTAAAATCAGTATAAGTTCATTAATTTTTCTAAAATTTTAAAATATGTTAGAAAAAGGTTGAATCAGCATTAGTGCTCAATCTGGAAAGGTAATGTTTGTGAGTACATGCACGCACTCATGCACACACATGAAGGCACACATATGCACGCACACATACGCACACACATGCACGCACACACGCACGCACACACACATGCACGCACGACACACACACACACATACACAACACACACACACACACACACACACACACACACACACACACACACACACACACTCTCTCTCTCTCTCTCTCTCTCTCTCTCTCTCTCTCTCTCTCTCTACATATACATCCTACACACACTAGACACAGTGTACACAACACACACACACACACACACACTCTCTCTCTCTCTCTCTCTCTCTCTCTCTCTCTCTCTCTCTCTCTCTCTCTCTCTCTGTCTCTATTGCACATGTATTCAGACACATACAATACACATATTTCCATGAGCTCATGAATCTTTTATGAAAATGTATTTGTAAACTTTCATTTATTTTACACAGAATGTATGTTTCTTGTATTGCTTGTGAAAAGGGAAAAAAGCTCAGATTTTGATGCATCTTTCTAACTCGTTTTGTTTTCTGTTCTGTCTGTCTCTTTCTTATTCCATTTCTTGCTTGTCTGTTTATCCTTGGCTTCTTTCCTTATGTGGGCTTTGTGTATCACTATTTATTCCTTCAATCAATCTTGCTGCACTATTCTCTTACCACACCACATCATGTGTCATCATGATCAAACTCCCCTCCCAAAAATCTGTGTACTCTCTATATTGCTAATGTAACCAAAATCCTCTTATGTAATTCCGTATCCTCTGTTTATTCTTTACGTTATCAAACTCCCCTTCTGTAAATCTATGTTCTCTCTATATTGTCAACATAATGAAAACCTCCTCCATAAATCTATGTCATCTCTATATTATCAACATAATGAAAATCCCCTCCATAAATCTATGTCCTCAATTTATTGTCAAATAATGAAAATCCCATCCCTAAATCGATATCCTTTCTGTATTGTTAACGTATTCAAAATCTCCTTTATAAATCTTTGCCTTTTGTATATTTTCAACACATTTGAAATCTTCCAATAATGTATGTCTTCTGTGTATTTTAATCATAATGAAAATTTATCTGTATAAACTTGTGTCCACTGGATTTTGTCAACATGGTCAAAATCTCTTTCCTTGCATCTATTCTGCCTCATCCTAACCACAATCTTAACTGTTTTCATTAATTTTAACATTGTCAACATAATTGAAATTTCCTTCCCATGATCTATTAACCATTGACATTATATCCTCACCTGGACTTTTTACCTGCTTGACCTTGACTATACACTGACCTGACCTTGCATTTTCAACCATGATATAGACCCAACCATCCAAATAGCACCCCATTCCTTTACCGGCCATTCCCTAGCACCCCATTCCTCCTCTTCAGATGCCATGGCGCCTCTGTTACTGTCGGAAACGCGACAACAGAACACAGAAATGAGAATGGCAGTGAGCAAGATGGCGGACAAAGTGGACAGGATTCTGGAAAAGGTGGGCAAAGTCTGGATGAAATTGGATCTGTGACTACTTAGCACATACATGACTTGCATTGTGTTTTCAGTTCAGATGTTTTATTTACCAATTCCAGCATTTTTTTTTTTTTTGATAAGATACACAGATACACGTGTCATTTACATGTAACCAAGATTATTCCAGTGACAGGCTGATACAGTACCAGTATAAAATGTAGACTAGGTAAAACATAGGCTAGGTAGGGCCTCAGGACCTGGCCAGCTCATGGGTTTATGCGCAAGCTTAAGACTTGTGCCATGAAAATCTCACCATACACATGGTACCTGTGACGTTAGTGCATATGGAATTCATTCGGAGCATGGAGACATCTTGAGAAACTGAAACTGAAACAGCATGGGTATTGTCATGGGACTGTTGTTCACTTCTCTCTCTTGACAATGATCAGTTAGTTATATACTGAATATTGATCATGAACAGCACAGAACAGCTTGCTACTCAGCAGAAGAAGGACCAGCAGAAGCAGGACCCAAGTCCTCTGGACTTTTGGCATGCAGTGCCTGTGAAAGAATATGTGTCTTCATGATTGGTAGGCGTACTGTATACCACATGAAGTCCACAATAGGCAACGAGGACCAGTATGCCTACTATCCCACATGAAGACTCACACCAGATCACCGTTTTGATGGATCTTTACCACCTGATCTTTCAAACTGCCTACATACATATCAAGCATCTTGTAGCCTACAACCTTCAAATCAAAAGTTTCTGACAGTGCCAAAATGTAGCTAGTGATGGTGGGCAGATCCTTCACGTAAGTCAGCAGCAAGTTCCAGACAGCTGGTGTAGTGAAACTACAAGCACATTATCCAGCTATGTCAAGTTGTATGGTTTACCTGTGATTCCTACATATCCCCCATGGGGATGCTGGGGGCTCTTTGAGTATAAATAGTATCCCCACGTTCTGGAAATTCTGTGCTTGAAATTTCCTCTTTTCTGTCACTCTGTTTCTTTCTCCCTCATTTGCTTTCTGTTGTTTCTTCCTATCATTTTCTGCATTGCTGGTCCATTCACCTGTATGTGTTTGATAAAGTCTTACAGACTTTTTCTTAAGATTGATAATTGGGAACATGTATTAAATGCATTTTTGGCTC
Organism: Monoplex corrugatus; assembly: GCA_030674185.1. NCBI lineage: Eukaryota > Metazoa > Mollusca > Gastropoda > Littorinimorpha > Ranellidae > Monoplex > Monoplex corrugatus. The sequence goes on from JAPXFY010000026.1 coordinate 22,401,301, forward strand.
TAGGGAGGTGAGAAATGCGGAAGCAATTTTAGGTAATTTATGCCCATTTTTCTGTTTTGTTGTCATTAGGTATGCTTAAATTTGCATTCAGGCGTGTTTTTTAAATCCCCTGTGCAGTAAATTGGATGGAATGGTCGGTGCCAGAGGCATGTCCTTAGGTTATGTGCGTGAATGCATTGATTTGTGAACTTATTTTTCTTTTCTTTTTTTTTTTCCTGTTGAAGGTTTGTATGTTTTGAAATGATTATAGTCTTGATATGGTTCTATGCAGTCAGCTGGGCTTTAAACAACTAACAATTCCTACATTTTTCAATTGTTTTCCAAGTACTACAGCATACAGACAAAACACTACATGAAATCAGAAAATCGCATGCAAAACATATTTACAGTGTTTCCTCATAGCAGCAGCAAATCTCATGTTGTGAATTCACAGACAGCATAATATTCAAATAGTATCTGATACTCTGTCCAAAAGGAGACATCTTGATTTTTAACAAATATGTTACAGAAAATCAATAAACATTCTTTTCAACATCAACAAAAACGACAAGAACAAAAAAACTGTTTTTTCTTTTTACTGTTTTTTGATCAGATTCTACAGTATGAAAATATGTTACTGTGGTGTGACTCAAATAATGGTTGGCTTGGAGAGCTTGCTTTCAGTTTCATACGCCATGTGTTTAGAACTGATATTTATGGTTTCTTCTCCATCAGTATGTACTGTCACTTTTAACTACTGATTGTATGGCATTGTGTAAACTTTCATGTATGTGTATGCCTATGACTATAGGAATGTGTATGTGTTTGTTAGACCCGGCGAGTATATATATTTTTACTGTAGTGTTGTGTGTGTCTGTTGTGTGTGATATCAGTACTTACTGTTACATATTACATTCTGTGTCTTGTAAGTATGTAATGCACAGTGAGTCCAGAGTTGTTTGGAGATTGGAGCTGTACAAAAATTGTTCATTAATATGATGAATTAAGCTTGAAAAAAATAATAATTCAGATTATGACATAAGTTACTGTGTAATCAGATTATAGAAAATAATTTCTTCAGTTCATGAGGGGAAAGAGTTGATATGGCCTGACCATCAGATAAAGTAAGGTTGTGGTGTTGACATTATTTCTATGGTGACCAGATGGAAACGATTGGTGGACATGGGAGCCAGCATCAAAGTTTACCTGCTCCTACCATGGAAACCAGCATTCTGCTTCATAACATCTCTCGCATCGTACAGGTGATGTCTTTACCCTTGTGTGTGTGAGTGTGTGTGTGTGTGTGTGTTTGTGTGTGTGTGTGTGTGTATGTGTCCAAAATGTGAGAAATCAGGACATTTTTCATCTTACTGATTTGGCTGTTTATGCAGGGGTGTTGGCAGTTTGTATACAGTAATTTTTTATTTTTTTATTTTGTATATGTATGTATGTGTATAATTTTTGTTTTCTGTTGTTGGTGGTTGGTGTTTTTTCTCATGTGTGATAAATTGTATGGAAAGGCATCAAGTCAAGGAAAGCGGTGTTTTATGTTTTATCAGCATTAGCAGTGCATATTGTTCTTACTGTCTAATTTCACATTCATATCAAGATGGTTAGGGGTTTGTTGAGGGGTTTTTTTGTGTGTTGTTTTGGTTTGGTTTGTGTGTGTGTGTGTGTGTGTGTGTGTGTGTGTGTGTGTGTACTGTTTGAGCATGATTATGCCTCAAATAATCCGTTCTGTCATGTGGATGAAGGGTATGGCTTTTGTCAAGTCTTCACTGTCACCCCAGAGCTGCTCTACCAGAGTTGATCCATTTGGCCACTGTTCATTTCTTTTGTTTCTGAACAGTGGGCATAAAGTAGAACTTATTCTGGACATTGTGGTCCTGTCTGGCATGGACACTCATTCGTGTGGTACAATCCCTGTTCGGCACTTATGTTGGAAGAGGACGTATGGGTCCTCATTTCTCAATGATGGGTTTGAATGGGGTGTGGTTATGGAGGGGTTGTACTTTAAGGTGATGCCAGTGGTTGTACTTTTAGGTGATGCCAGTGGTTGTACTTTTGGGTGATGCCAGTGGTTGTACTTTTAGGTGATGCCAGTGGTTGTACTTTTAGGTGATGCCAGTGGTTGTACTTTTAGGTGATGCCAGTGGTTGTACTTTTAGGTGATGCCAGTGGTTGTACTTTTGGGTGATGCCAGTGGTTGTACTTTTAGGTGATGCCAGTGGTTGTACTTTTAGGTGATGCCAGTGGTTGTACTTTTAGGTGATGCCAGTGGTTGTACTTTTAGGTGATGCCAGTGGTTGTACTTTTGGGTGATGCCAGTGGTTGTACTTTTAGGTGATGCCAGTGGTTGTACTTTTAGGTGATGCCAGTGGTTGTACTTTTAGGTGATGCCAGTGGTTGTACTTTTGGGTGATGCCAGTGGTTGTACTTTTAGGTGATGCCAGTGGTTGTACTTTTGGGTGATGCCAGTGGTTGTACTTTTAGGTGATGCCAGTGGTTGTACTTTTAGGTGATGCCAGTGGTTGTACTTTTAGGTGATGCCAGTGGTTGTACTTTTGGGTGATGCCAGTGGTTGTACTTTTAGGTGATGCCAGTGGTTGTACTTTTGGGTGATGCCAGTGGTTGTACTTTTAGGTGATGCCAGTGGTTGTACTTTTAGGTGATGCCAGTGGTTGTACTTTTAGGTGATGCCAGTGGTTGTACTTTTGGGTGATGCCAGTGGTATCACCAGTGGTTGTACTTTTGGGTGATGCCAGTGGTTGTACTTTTAGGTGATGCCAACTTGTTTGGTTTTGACATGTTTCATTTGACAGGTCTAGAATGGCCCTTGTCGTTAGCTGGGCTTTGAACATAGATTGATACTTAACTCTGCCGTACCTTTACCCTTTGACTAATACTTACCTCTATCATACCTTAACCCTTTGACTAATACTTACCTCTATCATACCTTAACCCTTTGACTAATACTTACCTCTATCATACCTTAACCCTTTGACTAATACTTACCTCTATCATACCTTAACCCTTTGACTAATACTTACCTCTATCATACCTTAACCCTTTGACTAATACTTACCTCTGTCATGCCTTAACCCTTTGACTGATACTTACTTCTATCATACCTTTACCCTTTGACTAATACCTCTATCATACCTTAACCCTTTAACTAATACCTCTATCATACCTTAACCCTTTGACTAATACCTCTATCATACCTTAACCCTTTGACTAATACTTACCTCTATCATGCCTTAATCCTTTGACTAATACCTCTATCATACCTTAACCCTTTGACTAATACTTACCTCTATCATATCTTAACCCTTTGACTATTACCTCTATCATACCTTAACCCCTTGACTAATACTTACCTCTCTCATACCTTAACCCCTTGTCTAATTCTTACCTCTATCATACCTTAACCCCTTGACTAATACTTACCTCTATCATATCTTAACCCTTTGACTAATACTTACCTCTATCATACCTTAACCCTTTGACTAATACTTACCTCTATCATACCTTAACCCTTTGACTAATACTTCTATCATACCTTAACCCTTTGACTAATACTTACCTCTGTCATACCTTAACCCTTTGGCTAATACTTACCTTTATCATACCTTAACCCTTTGACTAATACTTTTATCATACCTTAACCCTTTGACTGATACTTACCTCTATCATGCCTTAACCCTTTGACTAATACGTCTATCATACTTAACCCTTTGACTAATACTTACCTCTATCATACCTTGACCCTTTGACTAATACCTCTATCATACCTTAACCCTTTGACTAATACTTACCTCTATCATACCTTAACCCTTTGACTAATACTTACCTCTGTCATACCCTAACCCTTTGAATAATACTTACCTCTATCATACCTTAACCCTTTGACTAATACTTACCTCTATCATACCTTAACCCTTTGAATAATACTTACCTCTATCATACCTTTACCCTTTGACTAAACTTACCTCTATCATATCTTAACCCTTTGACTAATACTTACTTCTATCATACCTTAACCCTTTGACTAATACTTACCTCTATCATATCTTAACCCTTTGACTAATACCTCTATCATATCTTAACCCTTTGACTAATACTTACCTCTATCATACCTTAACCCTTTGACTAATACTTACCTCTATCATGCCTTAACCCTTTGACTGATACCTCTATCATACCTTAACCCTTTGACTGATATTACCTCTATCATACCTTAACCCTTTACTAATACTTACCTCTATCATACCTTAACCCTTTGACTGATACTTACCTCTATCATACCTTAACCCTTTGACTGATACTTATCTCTATCATACCTTAACCCTTTGACTAATACTTACCTCTATCATACCTTAACCCTTTGACTAATACTTACCTCTATCATGCCTTAACCCTTTGACTAATACTTACCTCTGTCATGCCTTAACCCTTTGACTCCTTCAGTCTTCCCACCTCCCTTCCCCTTTTCTTCATGTTGGGATACCAGGAGCTCTTCCAGTGTAAATAGTATTTCCACCTTCTGTAAGTTCTGTGCTAGGTATTAACTTTTTTCTGTCACTCTCTTTGTTTCTGACTTGCTCCTTTGCTTTCTGTCATTTCTTCCTATCATTTTCTGCCTTGCTGGTCTTTTCATCAGTACTTTTCTGTAAAACATTACAAACTTTCTGTTTATCAAGATTGATAATCAGGTACATATATTAACTGGATTTTTAGCTCCGAGGAAATGTGAACTGCTAAGTGGCAATTTTAGGGGGTATAGGCCAGTATAGGAAGATTAGGAAAAGACAGGCAACATTTATAGGCCATTTTATGAGGAAAGGGGAATTAGAGCACCTGGTCACAACAGGAAAGCTGGAGGGAAAGAGAGCACCAGGTAGACCCAGGGAGAAAATATTGGACGGACTTGCAGAGTGGCTGAAGACAGAGAGGGTGGGAGAGATGCTTAAGGCAACAAGGGATAGAAACAGATGGAAGGCCATGATCGTCAACGCCATGTGGCAGGGCACTTGATGATGATGATAGGCCAGTTCAAATGTATGTTTTTGTGTACTAAATTGTGTTCGTCCATTTGTGTTCAGATTTTTTTTTTTTTTTTTTTTTTTTTTTAAGTACTTGTGGTGATAAATACGACAGAATGGCCAGTGCCAGAGGCATATCCTTGGATTATTTGTGTGAATGCAATGATAGTGTGAACTTTATTTTGTTCTCCAGATTTTTTAACCAGGTCATGGATGTGTTTAGAGGTGTGTTTTGTTTAATGATTATAGTCCTGATATAACTGTCAGCTGGACTTTAAATACTAATAATGATAATAATAATGATAACAACAACAAAAAAGTATGTCCACTACCTTTCACTTGCTCTCTACAGGGAATCAGAGGGTTTTCCTATAAGAATTCCTCTACTTAAGTTTGGGGAGTGCACAGGAGGCAATATTTCAGTCGGCCAAAGAGTGTGTCATGAAGAGATGCTCTTAACTCTTCACATCACATTATTTAGGACCCGCAAAATCCTTGCAGATGCACCATTTATGCCTATTTTTGCCTACTCTCAGTTTTGTTTAGCCTTGGTTTTCAGAAGCAAATGCTGTAACCACTGTGCTATCCTGTCCCCCAATTCCTGGGGCAAGGCTGCCTTAACCCTTTCTCTCCTTAACCTTACCCACCAGCTTCCTGCATTTTCACTGACAATGGCGAAGCAATAACGTAACCTTTCAGTTTCTTACACTTTCTACCAGCTTCCTGCATCCTGCAGGAAGCTGGTGGATAGGATGAGGGAGTAAAAGGGTCAAGCTTTTGCAGCTGGTGAATAGGGTGAGGGAATGAAAGGGTTGAAAATGGAGCGACCATCCCCAAACTAGCGGGTCACAGGAGACTTAGGGCCTTCAAATATTGAGGTCAGCTTTGTAATAAGCCAGCTTGTTAGGATAATCAATCAGTCTAAGAATGGCTTGCAATAGCTTTTATGAGGCCACACCTAGAAAACAGCCCAAAAGGTCCTGTGATGGAGGCGACAGGTGGATAAGGACTACCTAAAGGCCCAGCCCTCTCTGCTTTCAGTTTCAGTTTCAGTTTCTCAAGTTAACGTCTTTGCACTCGGAATGAATTCCATATGCACTAACATCACAGGTGCCATGTGATGGAGAAGATCCACAATGATCACGGCACAAGCCTTAAACCTGCACATAAACCCATGAGCTGGCCAGGTCCTGAGGTCCTACCGAGATAGTACCTTAACCCTGAGGTCGTAGGGGAGTGAGGTGGCAGAGACCTCAACTTTTCCAGGGGCCAGCACCATGAGGGCAGCACCGATCCCCTCTCCCTCACTTCAAATTCGTATTCACTTTTTTTTTTTTTAACCATGACTTCAGAAAGGCAAGAAGGCTCATTGGTCTTCAAGGGGTGGGACCTGGGAAATCAACCTATATCTCCAATGTTTTGTACCAAGGCAGTCAGGCAATGCCCTGCTCTTCACGATTTTCAACTGCTGTGGGATCTTTAGCATGCGCAGCCAGAAGGCACACGGGTCCAACTCGTTTTTCGTCCCCTTCCAAAGGACTAGACGTTCAATTCGATTTTCCGGTCAAACTGAGGAGAAAGTCAAGGCCTCTATGGGGAGTGAACCTTGGAACCTCGAGTTTAGTTATTGGCAGGTGAATGTCTGAACCATTCTGCCACTCTTCTCCCTTTTGGCAAAGAAGTGTAAACCCTGACAGGAAACAGAGAGACCTGAAAGCTTGACTGTGTAGACACTGAATGAAAAAGAAGGAGAAGAAGAGTCCCTTAGTTCTAAGTTACAGGTAAGAATGGGTAAATCATTAAGTTACAAGACATTGATATAACCATTTTAGTGATTGTTGAGCAGTCAACAGTAAGCATAGATTTTAACTGTTGTCTTTTATCTTAACCTTGTTGTCGTTTTTGATGTGGTGTTAGCCCTGATATGGCTCTAGTAGTCGGCTGGGCTATAAGTGATATGAACTTGAGCTTGAATGTTGAGCATGTTGTGATTGCAGGAAAATGAGAGATTGAAGAAAGAAGTTTTTGAGAGGGGAGAGAAGATCGAAACACAGAACGATAAGATAGCAGAGCTGCTCCAGAAAAATCAGAGGTAACGTCTCATCTGATATTTTTCTTCCTTTCTGGGTTGATCCTATCGTTTGTTGTTTTGATCTGATCTCAGGCTGCCTGATTCCCTCTGTGGGGATGCCGGGGTCTCTTTCAGTATAAATAGTATCCCCACCTTCTGGACATTTGTGCTAGAAATTTCCTCTTTTCTGTCACTCTCTTTGTTTCTGCCTTGTTGCTTTGCTTTCTGTCATTTCTTCCTATCATGTTCTGCCTTGCTGGTCCATTCACCTGTACGTGTTTGATAAAGTCTAATGTACTTTTTCTAGGATTGATGATTGGGTGCATGTATTAAGCGCATTTTTGGCCCTAGGGAGGTGAGATATGTGGAAGCAATTTCAGGTAATTTATGCCCATTCTTACATATGTTTTGGTTGTCTTAGGTATGCTTAAAATTGTATTCAGGTTTGTTTTTTAAATCCCCATGTGCAATAAATTGGATGTAGTGGTCAATGCCAGGGGCATGTCCTTTGATTATGTACGCAAATGCATTGATACATGTACTTAATTTTCTGTTCTTTTTTTTTTCCTGTTGAAGTTTGGTATATTTTGAAGCGGTTATAGCCATGATATGGTTCTGCACAGTGGGCTGGGCTTTAAACAACAATAACAATAAGGCTGCTAAATATGAAATCCAAAACAAGTGTGACTGCCTGCTTCAAGCAAACAGGAACCAGAAGAAACACGAAAAAGAATAAGAATGCGTATTTAATACAACAAGACAAGAAAGGCACAAATTTTCGGCCAACTGGCCTTTGTCAAGTGTAAGATTATAAACACACAAACACCAGATACAAAAATTAGGAGAAAAAGACTGAAACTTCCCTGCTGCTCCTTCCAGTAACTCAGTTTATTCCTTTTCTCACACTGGCAGGAGCAGCAAGGAAGTTTGTCTTTTTCTCCTAATTTTTGTATCTGGTGTTTGTTTGTTTGTGATCTTACGCTTGACAAAGGCTAGTTGGCCGAAAATTTGTGCCTGTCTTGTCTTGTTGTATTAAATGCGTTCTTATTTTTTTTGTGTTTTTTTCTGGTTCCAATAAGACTGCTTATTAAAAGTAATAATAATATTAATGATTGTTTGTACTGTTCTTCAGCTCACACAATGTTTGTACTGTTCTTCAGCTCACACAACAGCCCTAAGCACTTCACAAAAGCAGGAGATGAATGCAGACATACAAAGCAGATAATGTTAACCCTTACTGTTTTGATTGAAACAGATGGAAGTTTAATGATATAGTGGTAAAGAAGAAAGTGAAAATATTAATTGAGATCAATAATTCTTACACTGACAGACTCCCCATTACACATTCACACACACACTCACATGCACATGGGCACACCCCAACATGCCGGCACATCAATACACACGAAACACACAACACATGCAAACATTGCACACACACCACATCACGCACGATCACACACACACACACAGACATCACAGACACACACACACACACACACACACACACACACACAAACACACACACACACACACACACACACCACACACACACACCACACACACACACACACCACAACACACACACACACACACACACACAGATAAACACACACAGCCACGCACACACACACACACACATACACACACACATCACACCACACACACACACACACACACACACACACACACACACACACACACACACACACACACACACACACACACACACACACACACACACACACACAACGTTCACACACATAACCTGAGACAGAGCCATAAGGAAAGTATGTCACAGAACATGAGGATTGTGTTACAGTCTCTGATACCTAGCTCACATCTTTACCTCTCCATTGTTTAACTAAGTAACAGAACTCTTGAGAGTCACGGAGTTATCTCCCATGTAGAATTTCTCAAACCCAACACAGACTGTGTTGGTTAGTTGATATTTAAAATTCTCCCTGCTTCCTCTTATTTCCTCTCCATTGTTTGTTAACTTGGCCTGAACAGAGACATGGAGGAACACCAAGTTTTGTTTAAACACAAAGGCAAGGAAAGGCTCAGGTGGACTTTTGGAGTGGGGAGTTCTTGGAAGGGTTAGCTGATGGAGGAAAGGTTGGGGATATAGATATCTCTTGAAATCTGCTACCGTACTGTACTGATTTCATGTCACGGTAGTTATTCCACGAGTTCAGTCCTGCCTGGGTACCTCCCACCTGATAGATAAAAAGACTTTATCTGATCTCCCAGTTCACCATGTTTGTAAACCTGAAAAATGAGTCGGACCTGTGTGTCTTCTGGCTGCGCACGCTAAAGATCCCACAGCAGTTGAAAATCGTGAAGAGCAGAGCATTGCCCGGCTGCCTTGGTATAAAACATTGGAGAGAGAGGTTGATTTCCCAGGTCCCGCCCATTGAAGACCACTTAGCCTTCTGTCTGGAGTCTTGGTTAAAAAAAAAAGTGATTACGAATATGAATTTGAAGCGAGGGAGAGGGGGATGGGTGCCACCCTCGCAGTGCTGGCCCCAGGAAAAGTTGAGGTCTGTGCCACCTCACTCCCCTACGACCTCAGGGTTATGGGACTATCTAGGTAGGACCTCAGGACCTGGCCAGCTCGTGGGTTTATGTGCAGGCTTAAGGATTGTGCCATGGTCATAGTGGATCTTCTCCATCACGTGACACTTGTAACATTATTGCATATGGAATTCATTCCAAGCGAAGAGACGTCATCTTGAGAAACTAAAACTGAAAAAAAAACAACCCTGTAAACCTGTATATGCATGCAGAATATGAAATATACATGTTACAGATCCTGTAAGTTATGTCAGTGTCCGGTCATTATCATCATCATCATCGTGTGCCCTGCCGCATAGTGTTGGCAATCATGGCCCTCCATATGAATCTATCCCTTGTCTCTCCAAGCACATCTTCCACCCTCTCTGTCCCCAGCCACCCTGCAGGTCCATCCAGTGTTTTCTCCCTGGGTCTAACTGGTGTTCTCTTTCCCTCCAGCTTTCCTGTTGTGATCAAGTGCTCTTAATTTCTCTTTCCTCATAAAGTGTCCTGTAAATGTTGCTTATCTTTTTGTATTCATTTTTATTAATGATCTTTTTGTGTCTGCCTCCTTCAAGACTGTCTCATTTGTTTTCATTGCTGTCCATGGAGCTCTCAACATCCTTCTTAGAAACCACAGGAAAACATGAAAACACCCAGCATGCACGCCCTTCACAGATAAAGCGTGCTCTGTGTGCACAGCATACAACTTACACAGTGTGGGTAAAATAAAATGCATACAGGCGTCTGAAAAAAATCAAAAAGCCACGAAAAGTGAAATATTGTATGAAATTTTGGCCGCACTTTACAGTGAGAATATGTTTCTCTGAGATAGCTGATTTTTTGTTGTTGATATAATTCTTTGAGGCAGCCGAGATGTGGTTTCTAAGAAGAATGTTTAGAGTTCCATGGACAGCAAAGAAAACATATGAGACAGTCTTGATGGAGGCAGACACAAGAAGATCATTGATAAGGAAGATTGGGAAAAGAAAGCGACTTTCATAGGCCATTTCATGAGGAAAGGGGAATTAGAGCACCTGGTCACAACAGGAAAGCTGGAGGGAAAGAGAACACCAGGTAGACCTAAGGAGAAAATATTGGTTGGACTTGCAGGGTGGCTGAGGACAGAGAGGGTGGAAGATGTGCTTGTGGCAACAAGGGATAGATGCATATGGAGGGCCATGATCGCCAACGCCATGCAGCAGGGCACATGGCGATGATGATAACTCTGTTCTGTGGCTTACGTTTAATCATCACTGAAACCACACAGCATAAGAGACTGACCATGTAAAGTGCTGTGTGACAGGTATGTAGAGAAGAGTAACACACTGCTGGAGGAGAGAAATGAAGGGTACAAACTGACCGCCAACCAGTCACAGTCACGTATCCTGGCCCTGGAACAAGAGAAGGTCAGTCTGTCATTCTGACTGTGAGCCATTTTGTCAGTGTGCCATTTTGTCATTGTGCCATGTTTTTCACTTGCCATTCTTTCAGTGTGTCATCCTGGTCAGTGTGTCATTGTGCCATGTTTTTCACTTGCCATTCTTTCAGTGTGTCATCCTAGTCAGTATGCCATTGTGTCATTGTGCCATGTTTTTCAATTGTCATTCTTTCAGTGTGTCATCCTGGTCAGTGTGCCATTGTGTCATTGTGCCATGTTTTTCACTTGCCATTCTTTCAGTGTGTCATCCTAGTCAGTATGCCATTGTGTCATTGTGCCATGATTTTCAATTGCCATTCTTTCAGTGTGTCATCCTGGTCAGTGTGTCATTGTGCCATGTTTTTCATTTGCCATTCTTTCAGTTTGTCATCCTAGTCAGTGTGCCATTGTGTCATGTTTTTCACTTGCCATTCTTTCAGTGTGTCATTGTGTCATGTTTTTCACTTGCCATTCTGTCAGTGTGCCATTGTGTCATGTTTTTCACTTGCCATTCTTTCAGTGTGTCATCCTGGTCAGTGTGTCATTGTGCCATGTTTCTCAGTTGCCATTCTTTCAGTGTGTCATCCTGGTCAGTGTGTCATTGTGCCATGTTTTTCAGTTGCCATTCTTTCAGTGTGTCATCCTGGTCAGTGTCATTGTGCCATGTTTCTCAGTTGCCATTCTTTCAGTGTGTCATCCTGGTCATTGTGTCATGTTTCTCAGTTGCCATTCTTTCAGTGTGTCATCCTGGTCATTGTGCCATGTTTCTCAGTTGCCATTCTTTCAGTGTGTCATCCTGGTCAGTGTGTCATCCTGGTCATTGTGTCGTGTTTCTCAGTTGCCATTCTTTCAGTGTGTCATCCTGGTCAGTGTGTCATTGTGCCATTTTTTCAGTTGCCATTCTTTCAGTGTGTCATCCTGGTCAGTGTGTCATCGTGCCATGTTTCTCAGTTGCCATTCTTTCAGTGTGTCATCCTGGTCATTGTGCCATGTTTCTCAGTTGCCATTCTTTCAGTGTGTCATCCTGGTCAGTGTGTCATTGTGCCATGTTTCTCAGTTGCCATTCTTTCAGTGTGTCATCCTGGTCGGTGTGTCATTGTGCCATGTTTCTCAGTTGCCATTCTTTCAGTGTGTCATCCTGGTCAGTGTGTCATTGTGCCATGTTTTTCAATTGCCATTCTTTCAGTGTGTCATCCTGGTCAGTGTGCCATTGTGTCATTGTGCCATGTTTTTCAATTGCCATTCTTTCAGTGTGTCATCCTGGTCAGTGTGCCATTGTGTCATTGTGCCATGTTTTTCACTTGCCATTCTTTCAGTGTGTCATCCTGGTCAGTGTGTCATTGTGCCATGTTTTTCAATTGCCATTCTTTCAGTGTGTCATCCTGATCGGTGTGCCATTCTGTCACTGTGCCATCCTTTCAGTATGCCATTGTGGTCAGTGAGGCATTCTGCTTATTGTGCCGTCCTTTTAGTGTGCCATTCTGTCAGTGTGCCATTCTGTTTCTCTTTTATGCTTTAATCTTACATTTTTTCAGTATGCGATTCTTCACTTTGCATTCTGTCAGCAACCTTCTCGGGTGCCATTCTGTCATGAACCAGTGTGTTCATGTGCCGCTTGGTGAGGTGTTATATATCCCCTGTGGGGATGCCAGGGGCTCTTTCTGTATGAGTAGTATCCCCACCTTCTGGAAATTCTGTGCTAGAAATGTCCTCTTTTCTGTCACTCTCTTTGTTTCTGCCTTGTTGCTTTACTTTTTGTCATTTCTACCTATCATTTCTTGCTTTTCTGGTCCATTCAGTTGTATGTGTTCGATAAAAGCCTTACTTACTTTCTCTTAGGATTGATAGTTGGATACATGTGTTATGTGCATTTTTTGCCCCAGGGAAATGAGATGTGCAGAAGCAATTTTAGGTCATTTAGGCCTGTTTTTATATATATTTTAGTGTCCTTAGTTACGTTTAAATTTGTATTCAGGTTTGTTTTTTAAATCCCCATGTGCAATAAATTGGACTGACTGGTCAACGCCAGGGGCATCTCCTTAGATTATGTGCGTGAATGCATTGATATGTGTACTTAATTTTCTTTTCTTTTTCTTTTTCTTTTTTTGTTGAAGTATTGTATACGTTTTGAAATGGCTATAGTCTTGATATGGTTCTACGCAGTCGGCTGGGCTTTTAACAGTAAATAACTCACCAGACACTGCTCTGGCAAGGTTGAACTCTGACCTTTAGTTGGGAAGTCTGACATCTTAACCAAGTTGACTATGGCATCCATCTCTGTGTCGACAGGTGCAAATGGCCACAGAGCTGAGCAGCTCCACAGCCCAGCTGACCACACTACAACTGGAACTGGGAGAGCTGCGGAAGAAGGAAGGAGAACTTCGCCAACAGCTCATGTCCTCCTCTTCCACCTCTGCCTCCCACCAAGAAGAACTGGAGAGACTGCGACTGCAGCGAACAGGTAGTTACTAGGTGGAGAGATGCAGTTCCCGCTAAATATGATTTTTATAGAAAGTATGATTGCTCTATCTGTCTGATTAGACAGTGGATGCACCCAGTCAAGGACTCGGTTGGATGTAGCTGAACAGTTGGATTCTTGAGTGGCCGTCCTGGGCACAGCTATCCTCATGTAAAGGCTGATGGCTGTGGCTGGGAGGTCGCTGCTGCATCTTTCCTTCTCTTTTTTCTGTCTGACTGCAGTGAAATTTGTTTCTCCTCTCCAGAGGTTACGCCAGCATGTACAGTCTGTCACCATACACAGGGAATTGTAGCTGAATCTTTCCAAGTGTCCAGACTGATATCGTTGGACTTCAGGTCAAATTTACAGATATCCTTGTATTGCATCAGTGGACCAGGATCCCATGGCAAGCTCTCAGAACAGGATATCTTTTGGGATGTGATGGACATAGCCAAGCTAGAAAAAAAAAAACAGGAAAAAAGAATAAGAATGCATATTTAATACAACCAGACAAGACAGGCACAAATTTTCAGCCAACTGGCCTTTGTCAAGCATAGATGTAAGATCACAAATGAACAAATACCAAATACAAAAATTAGGAGAAAAAGATTAAAACTTCCTGCTGCTTTGTCCAGTGAGAGTAAAGTATTAAACACACGTTCTCATTCTTTTTTCGTGTTTTTTCTGGTTCCTGTTTGCTTGAACGCAGGCAGTCACACTTGTTTTGGATAGCCAAGCTAGCACAGTCGTTATTACGTGAATAAGCTGTGCATGCTTGGCATGTGGGCCTGGTCCTGGATATCATTGTTTGGCACACTGTTGTTCAAGGACATACCTGGGATCTGGCACAAGCACTATAGGTTGTCCAGAGCTCACTGCCATATATAAGGGTACTTAATATGCAGGCACTGTATACTCTAATTGTGGTGAGCTTGTTATTTTCCCTTACTCTCTGACAGTTTTGTCATCGCAGTGGCGGCATCCCCTGTCCACCTGTAGTAATATATGTTGACCACAGAGCCCATAAGTTAGGTGGAGCCCCAAGACCACAGTAGCCTGCAGGCTTTATGGCACATGTACATGGGTTTACTCAGAGGTTTACGGCACATGCGTGTAGGGTTTACTCAGAGGTTTATGGCACGTGCGTATAGGGTTTATTCACAGGTTTATGGCACATGCATGTAGGGTTTATTCACAGGTTTATGGCACATGCATGTAGGGTTTATTCACAGGTTTATGGCACATGCATGTAGGGCTTATTCACAGGTTTATGGCACTTGTACTTGGTTTATTCACAGGTTTGTGGCACATGTGTGTGGGTTTATTCACAGGTTTATGGTGCATGTAAGGTTTATTCACAGCTTTATGGCACATACATGTAAGGTCTATTCACTAGTGTATTGCACTTATATGTAAGATTTATTCACAAGTTTATGGCACATACATGTAGGGTTCATTCACAGGTTTATGGCACATACATGTAGGGTTTATTCGCAGATTTATGGCACATGCACATAAACCCATGAGCTGGCCAGATCCTGAGGTCCTACCTAGATAGTTCCATGACCCTGGGGTCGTAGGGGAGTGAGGTGACAGACCACAACTTTTTCCGGGGCCGTCACCAAGAGGATGGCGCCCATCCCCTCTCCCTTGATTCAAATTCATATTCACTTTTTTTTTTTTAACCAAGACTTCAGAAAAACAAGAACATAAGTTGATCTTCAAGGGATGGGACCTGGGAAATCAACCTATCTCTCCAATGTTTTATACTAAGGCAGCTGAGCAATGCCCTGCTCTTCATGATTTTCAACTGCCGTGGGATCTTTAGCGTATGTAGCCAGAAGGCACACAGGTCCGACTCGTTTTTTGTCCCCTTCGGAAGGACTAGATGTTCAGTTCGATTTTCCAGTCAAACTGTGGAGAAAAGTCAGGGCTCTATTGGGGAGGGGGTGGGGGGGCGACGAACCCTGGAACATCAAGTTAAGTTATTGGCAGGCAAACGTCTAAACCATTCTGCCACTCTTCTCCCATTGACTTCAGTTAAGAAAGGAGACCTAGGTTGATGTGGCCATGTAATAAGATCCAGTGATCTTGCTGAAGCAGTCCTCCAGGGAACTGTTGAGAGGGTCGTGCGACACTACCGCGAGCGTTATTACCGCGTGTAACATTATGGCGTGCAACATTACCGCGAGAGTAACCCTATTCCGAGTAACACTACTGCGTGTAACACTACCGCGGGTATAACACTATCGCGTGTGTAAAACTGCCGCGAGTAACACTACCACGTGAAACACTTCCGCGTGTGTAACACTATCGCGTGTGTAAGACATCCGCGAGTAACATTTCCACGTGTAACAGTTCTGCGTGTGTAACACTAACGCAAGTGAGTTTTCTGTCATTCTGCAGTACTGTCAGTACGAATATGATTTGTAATGTTATTTTGAGAAAGAGAGAGAGAGAAAGACAGACAGACAGACAAAGAGACAGAGAGAGACAGACAGACAGATGGGCACGCACGCACGCACGCATGCACGCACACACACACACACTCACACACACACACACACACAGAATGCTTAGAATTTTAATTTACAAAACATCAAAAGCAATACTGAATTACAGAAAAAAAAACAGCACATAGTATCTCTTTCTCTCTCTTTCGCTCTCTCTCTCTCTTTCTCTCTCTCTCTCTCTCTCTCCCTCTCTCTCTCTCAAAATAGCATTGGGATTCCATCGATACACAAGCCGTTCACCAAACAAAACATCTAAAAGGAATGGCCACACTAAAGGCAGGTGTCAAGTGTCACGATTGGTTCAACACACATTGAATTCAATGTTTCTGGCCACTGACCGTAAGAAAGGAACCTTGTCGTTTTCCTCGTCCTCGTTGTCTTCAGCCCGTTCGTACGACTGGATGAGCGTCTGGAGTCGTTTGTTGATGGCCGAGAAATGTTTCTTTGACGTTGGACCAGGGTGACCTCCTTCCATTTGAATTTTAAGACCGTGCTGCAGACTTTGTTCCTTTTGGATTCCGGCGATGAATTTCCAGATGGATGGATTCGGGCCGTCAAACATGGATTGCAAGCCCCTGTACCACCCTTCCAGTTTATTATTTGTACGCGGGAGATCGACTTGGTTCCTGTCGCGAACTGACCAAAACTCAAGAGCAAAACGTGGAGGGGCCCGCGTGGGATTTGCGTCCCGTCTTCTCCCACGGCGGAGTCTTCCAACATAATTGTCCTCAAAGTAGTCATAGAGTTCACCCAAGCGTGAGTCCATGTCTCTTTCACTCATGTCTTCCTGCAGTTTCTCGAAATGCCCTGTGATCTTCTCTGGTGCCAAAAATGCCAATGATGCGAGCATGCGGCAGTACAGCCGTGTGTCTTCGCCGTCGGTATAGGTGACTCGCAACCCAAGATCCTGGATCTTTCTCCAGATTGACTGGCATAAGTGGAAGAAGCATTCTCTGACCTCGATGTGTGGAAACGCCGAGATGATTGCAGCTTTGGCTGTCAATTCAAAATCAAGGATACATTTTGATAAGGCGCCACATTTCCTCGTATGTCCGTCTGTTCTTTCCTGCCAGAAGAGCATACAAGCATGGGAAGACATGGTTGTCTTTAATGACATGAATGGTGTACAGCTGAAAAAACAGTTGTGGTGCTACTTTGAACGTGCCGTCGGCCATCCAGTTACAGTTTGCAGTCATAAACCGCAACATTTTGTCAGTTCCGAAGAGAATAATGCGTTTCAACCGGTTTTCTTCTTCTTCAGCATCATTATCAGCGTCACCTGTATCGTGCAATAGAAACCTGACTTGAGTGCCTCCAACTAGAACTTCTCTGAATTGTTCCCGAATTTCGATGTCTTCCAAATTTAGTGGAAGAGGGGGAAAGGCATCATCTCTTTTCCGTTTTCTCTGAATTGTGCGCCTGAGTGCTGATCTCTGTGGCAAATTGGTCAGCGTCTCATCAGTCAAATTTGCCATCATTTCTCCAATTAATCTTCGAGGTGGTGCATCTGTAGCAGCGGCTCTTTCTTTCATCTCAGCAATACTTTTCTGCTTCTGGACGTCCGCTGGGTTGGCAGGGTGGTTGTGGTCATTCTTTACATTGGGGATGGCACCATTGCGGTAGTCAAGCGGAGTGCTGATTCTCCCTGTACATTTGTCCTGTACGCAGCGCCAGTTGACCGTTGTTTTATTTACACTATCTCGACGGTAAAAATACCAGTTGTAGAGGATCTTGTCATAGGAGTAACGAGACTGTATTACCTCCATGGCCAAAGTTTTAAATGTTTGTTTGGACTGCAAATGATCGACACTCTCCCTGAACACTAACTCAATGCTTGTCGTGCTAACCAAGATTAGAACACAAGCTCACAAGATAAAAAGAAAGTTTGCACTTATACACACACACACACTCACTCTCTCTCTCTCTTACTCTTCCTATCTCATCTCTCATCTCTCATCATCACGCGGAAGTGTTACACGCGGTAGTGCTACTCGCGTTAGTCTTACACTCGCGACAGTGTTACACTCGCGGAAGTGTTACACGCGGTAGTGTTATTCACGGTAGTGTTATACTCGTGATAGTGTTACACGCGGTAATATTACACGCGGTAGTGACGCTCGCGGTAGTGCCCCGCACCCGTTGAGAGAGGCAGATGGAAGGAAGACAAATAAAATGATGGATTGACAATATTGCAGACTGGACAGAGAAATCATTGCAGAGATCCAGGCTTTGGTGCACAACCGAGAGAGCTGGAAGGATCTGGTGAATAGTCATTCATTGCAACACCCCAGTGACTGTTAATGGAGAAAAGGGGAAAAAGAAGAAGGCTGAAGATTAATGTAGCCAGCTATGCTAAGGAAAAGATCAGTTGGGCTCTGTCAGCATTGGACTCAAAAGATAAAACATGTGATACATCCAGGAGTTTCAGTTTCAGTTTCTCAAGATGACGTCTCCGTGCTTGGAATGAATTCCATATGCACTAACGTCAAAGGTGTATTGTGATCATGGTGTAAGCCTTAAGCCTGCACATAATCCCATGAGCTGGCCAGGTCCTGAGGCCCTACCTAGACTATGTTTTACCTAGTCTATATGTTATACTGGTATTTTATCAGCCTACCACTGGAATAATCTTGGTTACATGTAAATGACATGTGTATGCATGTATTTTACCTTCAAAAAAGGAACATGTATATAAAGTAAATAAATAAACAATTAAAGGTCTGACTCACAACACAACTAGCTATTCTGTATAAACTCGTTTCACATGACAAAACCAGCCCCTCCACCCCACCCCGTCTATGCCCAAATGCTCAGCCATCTATTAACTAGGTGAAGCCAATATTTTCGTAATCATCGATAAGTAAATAAGTAAGTAGGTAAGTAAGTAAGTGAGTAGGTAAGCAAGCAAGTAAGCAAGCAAGCAAGCAAATGAGTGAGTAAATGAATAAGAAGTAAGTAAGTAGGTGGATAAATAGCTACAAAATAAAGGAGTATGTAGATAAATAAACAGGTAAGATTTGAAAATGACAACTAACAGTAAATACATGCATATATCCACATGCCCACACACACATATACACATACATTCATATATACTCACCCATATCGACACAGCATGATGGCTGACAACAACAGCTATAATAACAGCAACAACAACAACACCACCAGCAAAGAGGAGACACCCACATATACATATCATGACCATCTTACAGACATATGTGGATAACAGTCAGGAGCAATTAATGTATATGTGTGTGTGAGCAGAAGACGAGAAGAAGCTGACGGACCTAACAGCCTCACTGCGGGAGGAGAAAACAGCCAGGAAGCAGAGCGAAGGACAGTTGACAGCTATACAGGAGGAACTGACTGACATCAAATCCACATCTACCACCTTGGAGAGGGTAAGATTTCTCTGCAGGAGTAAATATCGTAGGAAATACCAAAGGAAATAAGAGAGAAGCAGGGAAAATTTTAAATATTAACTAAGCAACATAACTTTTGAGAGTCACGGAGTTATCTCCCATGTAGAATTTCTCAAATCCAACACAGTTTGGGCAACCCATTCAGCTAGCATAGACGCAGCCACAAGGCACAGAATGTTCTGAACTTGCAATTCTGTGCCTTGTGGCTGCGTCTATGCTAGCTGAATGGGTAGCGCAAACTGTGTTGGATTTAAGAAATACTACATGGGAGATAACTCCGTGACTCTCAAGAGTTTGTTGCTTAGTTAATATTGTAGGAAATACTTTTCAGTTTCAATTTCAGTTTCTCAGAATGATGTCTCCAGCTCGGAATGAATTTCCATAAGCACTGACACCACTGGTGCCATGTGATGGAGAAGATCTAGAATGATCATGGCACAAGCCTGAAGCCTGCACATAAACCCATGAGCTGGCCAGGTCCTGATGTCCTACCTAGTGTAGGACATGGAGAGAGAGAGAGGGTCAGATTTCTCTGAGGCCGAAACATTTGCAGGGAGATTCTCCTCTGAGGACCTTTTGTTGTCAGCTATCCCAGAATTTCTTGCTACCAGGAATGAAGAATCACAAAACAGCTGATGACCTAATTTTCAGAACTGTTTGGTTTTTAAAACTTGTCATAAAAAATAGCAAACAACTGATGACTTAATTTCCAGAGCTGTTTGGTTTTTAAAACTTGTCATAAAAAAACTAGCAAACAACAGGTGACCTAATTTTTAGAACTGTTTGGTTTTTAAAACTTGTCATAAAAAATAGCAAATAACTGATGACCTAATTTTCAGAACTGTTTGGTTTTTAATACTTGTCATAAAAAAACTGGCTAACGACTGATTACCTAATTTTCAGAACTGTTTGGTTTTTAATACTTGTCATAAAAAAAACTGGCTAACGACTGATTACCTAATTTTCAGAACTGTTCGGTTTTTAAAACTTGTAATAAAAAAAAAAAAAGCAAATAACTGATTACCTAATTTTCAGAACTGTTTGGTTTTTAAAACTTGTCAGAAAAATTGGCAACTAACTGATGATTGTATTTTGAGAACTGTTTGGTTTTTAAAACTTGTCATTAAACAAAACTGGCAAATAACTGATGATTGTATTTTCAGAACTTGAATGAACGCAAACGGAAGGCAGCAGATGAGAGAAAGAAAATGGAGGAGGAGACAGAAGAGTTGAAAGCAGGATATGAGGTGATGACTCTTGTAATTATCTGTAGCAGAAATATTTTCAGGAAGGTTGATTTGCTTGTTTCTTTGTTTTGTAATATTTTGCTCATTGCAGTAATTTAATATGTCATAGTTGATTTCTATTGCCTGTCCTCCCTTTCACTGATTTCCATGAAAAAAAAAGTTTACAGCTTAATAGATGGATACTCACTTACTTATATATATATATATTACTAACCAGACAGCAGAAAACATCCTCCAGGACTGCAAGAGCTACTGGTCGCTGAGGGGGAAGATCTTCAGAAGAAACTGTATGGACCTGTGGTAGTTTATGGGTCCATGGTAATTTATGGGCTTATGGTAGTTTATGGGCTTATGGTAGTATATGGGCTTATGGTAGTTTATGGGTCGGTGGATGCACTATGAAAGATGAACTAGTTCATCCTCAAGACTAAATTCCAAGTGTGACGACGAATGAGAAGAAGAAAGTTTCTATGAATTTTTGCACATCTCTGTGTGCACACATGTGGGAAGGCATTTATGCTTGTATATGTGTGCACAAAAGTGAAATATATGTATGTTATAAGTGTGTAGCGGTTGTGATTGTTCTTTATGTTTTGGGTGTTGTTGTTTTTTTTAATCATATTTATGTAATGATCCACTACGGAGTATTGACTAATACGATTTTAGATGTGTTGTTGGTTTGCATGAAATTAGTGCAAGGAATAATCCTATTTTATCCCATTTTTCTTTCAGCAAGAGATACAGAATTTGCGTGACAGGTTACGCAGACAACGCACCAACACTGACGTGGAAGCTGCTGACAAGGTAAGTCTTTACGTCTTGTATGTTTTATGTGATTGCCTGTCACACAGAGCTACAGCAGGCTGTCACATAGAGCTACAGCAGGCTGTCACATAGAGCTACAGCAGGCTGTCACATAGAGCTACAGCAGGCTGTCACGCAGAGCTACAGCAGGTTGTCACATAGAGCTACAGCAGGCTATCACATAGAGCTACAGCAGGCTGTCACATAGAGCTACAGCAGGCTGTCACACAGAGCTACAGCAGGCTGTCACACAGAGCTACAGCAAGCTGTCACATAGAGCTACAGCAGGCTGTCACATAGAGCTACAGCAGGCTGTCACATAGAGCTACAGCAGGCTGTCACATAGAGCTACAGCAGGCTGTCACATAGAGCTACAGCAGGCTGTCACACAGAGCTACAGCAGGCTGTCACATAGAGCTACAGCAGGCTGTCACATAGAGCTACAGCAGGCTGTCACATAGAGCTACAGCAGGCTGTCACATAGAGCTACAGCAGGCTGTCACACAGAGCTACAGCAGGCTGTCACACAGAGCTACAGCAGGCTGTCACACAGAGCTACAGCAGGCTGTCACACAGAGCTACAGCAGGCTGTCACACAGAGCTACAGCAGGCTTGTCACACAGAGCTACAGCAGGCTGTCACAAGAGCTACAGCAGGCTGTCACATAGAGCTACAGCAGGCTGTCACACAGAGCTACAGCAGGCTGTCACACAGAGCTACAGCAGGCTGTCACATAGAGCTACAGCAGGCTGTCACATAGAGCTACAGCAAGCTGTCACACAGAGCTACAGCAGGCTGTCACATAGAGCTACAGCAGGCTGTCACATAGAGCTACAGCAGGCTGTCACATAGAGCTACAGCAGGCTGTCACATAGAGCTACAGCAAGCTGTCACATAGAGCTACAGCAGGCTGTCACATAGAGCTACAGCAGGCTGTCACAAGAGCTACAGCAGGCTGTCACATAGAGCTACAGCAGGCTGTCACATAGAGCTACAGCAAGCTGTCACATAGAGCTACAGCAAGTTGTCACATAGAGCTACAGCAGGCTGTCACATAGAGCTACAGCAAGCTGTCACATAGAGCTACAGCAGGCTGTCACATAGAGCTACAGCAGCTGTCACATAGAGCTACAGCAGGCTGTCACATAGAGCTACAGCAGCTGTCACATAGAGCTACAGCAGGCTGTCACATAGAGCTACAGCAGGCTGTCACATAGAGCTACAGCAAGCTGTCACATAGAGCTACAGCAGGCTGTCACATAGAGCTACAGCAGGCTGTCACATAGAGCTACAGCAGGCTGTCACATAGAGCTACAGCAGGCTGTCACATAGAGCTACAGCAAGTGTCACATAGAGCTACAGCAGGCTGTTCACATAGAGCTACAGCAGGCTGTCACATAGAGCTACAGCAGGCTGTCACATAGAGCTACAGCAAGCTGTCACATAGAGCTACAGCAGGCTGTCACATAGAGCTACAGCAAGCTGTCACATAGAGCTACAGCAGGCTGTCACATAGAGCTACAGCAGCTGTCACATAGAGCTACAGCAGGCTGTCACATAGAGCTACAGCAGGCTGTCACATAGAGCTACAGCAGGCTGTCACATAGAGCTACAGCAGGCTGTCACACAGAGCTACAGCAGGCTGTCACATAGAGGTTCACAGAGTACAGAGCTGCACATAAGTAGCAGGTCAATAGAGCTACAGTCACATGAGCTACAGAGGTCACAAGAGCTACAGCAGTCAAGAGCTACAGGTGTCACAAGAGCACAGCAGCCAAGAGCACAGCAGCTGTCAAAGAGCTACAGCAGCTGTACAAGCACAGCAGCTGTCACATAGAGTACAGCAGGCTGTCAAACTACAGCTGTACAAGGTACAGCAGCTGTACTAGAGCTACAGCGCGTCACATAGAGTACAGCTGTCACAAGAGCTACAGCAGCTTCACATAGAGCTACAGCAGCTGTCACTAGAGTACAGCAGCTGTCACATAGAGTACAGCAGCTGTCACATAGAGTACAGCAGCTGTCACATAGAGCTACAGCAGCTGTCACATAGAGCTACAGCAGTGTCCATAGAGCTACAGCAAGCTGTCACATAGAGCTACGCAGCTGTCACAGAGCTACAGCAGTGTCACATAGAGCTACAGCAGGCTGTCACAAGAGCTACAGCAGCTGTCATGCAGAGCTAAGCAAGTGTCAAAGAGCTACAGCAGCTTCACACAGAGTTGTCACATAGAGCTACAGCAGCTGTCACAAGAGCTACAGCAGGCTGTCACATAGAGCTACAGCAGGCTGTCACATAGAGCTACAGCAGGCTGTCACATGAGCTACAGCAGCTGTCACAGAGCTACAGCAGCTGTCACATAGAGCTACAGCAGGCTGTCACAAGAGCTACAGCAAGCTGTCACAAGAGCTACAGCAGGCTGTCACAAGAGCTACAGCAAGCTGTCACATAGAGCTACAGCAGCTGTCACAAGAGTACAGCAGGCTGTCACACAGAGCTACAGCAGCTGTCACATAGAGCTACAGCAGGCTGTCACATAGAGCTACAGCAAGCTGTACAAGAGCTACAGCAGTGTCACACAGAGCTACAGCAGGCTGTCACATAGAGCTACAGCAGGCTGTCACATAGAGTACACTTACTAGACAGGGTTGTCACATAGAGCTACAGCAGCTGTCACATAGAGCTACAGCAGCTGTCACATAGAGCTACAGCAAGCTGTCACATAGAGCTACAGCAGGCTGTCACATAGAGCTACAGCAGGCTGTCAATAGAGCTACAGCAGGCTGTCACATAGAGCTACAGCAGTTGTCAATAGAGCTACAGCAGGCTAGCTACAGCACGTCAAGAGCTACAGCAGGCTGTCACATAGAGCTACAGCAGGTTGTCACATAGAGCTACAGCAGGCTGTCAATAGAGCTACAGCAGGCTGTCAATAGAGCTACAGCAGGCTGTCACATAGAGCTACAGCAGCTGTCAATAGAGCTACAGCAGGCTGTCACAAGAGCTACAGCAGCTGTCACATAGAGCTACAGAGGCAAGGCCAGGTGTCAATAGAGCTACAGCAGGTGTACATAGAGCTACAGCAGCTGTCACATAGAGCTACAGCAGGCTGTCACATAGAGCTACAGCAGCTGTCACATAGAGCTACAGCAGGTGTCACATAGAGCTACAGCAGTGTCACATAGAGGCTGTACAGCAGCTGTCACATAGAGCTACAGCAGGTGTCACATAGAGCTACAGCAGGTGTCACATAGAGCTACAGCAGCTGTCACATAGAGCTACAGCAGGCTGTCACATAGAGCTACAGCAGCTGTCACAGAGCTACAGCAGGCTGTCACATAGAGCTACAGCAGGCTGTCACATAGAGCTACAGCAAGCTGTCACATAGAGCTACAGCAGGCTGTCACATAGAGCTACAGCAGGCTGTCACATAGAGCTACAGCAAGCTGTCACATAGAGCTACAGCAAGTTGTCACATAGAGCTACAGCAGGCTGTCACATAGAGCTACAGCAAGCTGTCACATAGAGCTACAGCAGGCTGTCACATAGAGCTACAGCAGGCTGTCACATAGAGCTACAGCAGGCTGTCACATAGAGCTACAGCAAGCTGTCACATAGAGCTACAGCAGGCTGTCACATAGAGCTACAGCAAGCTGTCACATAGAGCTACAGCAGGCTGTCACATAGAGCTACAGCAGGCTGTCACATAGAGCTACAGCAAGCTGTCACATAGAGCTACAGCAGGCTGTCACGCAGAGCTACAGCAGGCTGTCACATAGAGCTACAGCAGGCTGTCACATAGAGCTACAGCAAGCTGTCATGCAGAGCTACAGCAAGCTGTCACACAGAGCTACAGCAGGCTCTCACACAGAGCTACAGCAGGCTCTCACACAGAGCTACAGCAAGCTGTCACACAGTGCTACAGCAAGCTGTCACACAGAGCTACAGCAAGCTGTCACACAGAGCTACAGCAAGCTGTCACACAGAGCTACAGCAAGCTGTCACACAGAGCTACAGCAGGCTGTCACAGAGCTACAGCAGGCTTTCACACAGAGCTACAGCAGGCTGTCACATAAAGTTACAGCAGGCTCTCACACAGAGCTACAGCAAGCTGTCACATAAAGTTACAGCAGGCTGTCACATAGAGTTACACCAGGATGTCACACAGAGTTACAGCAGGATGTCACATAAAGTTACAGCAGGCTGTTACATAGAGTTACACCAGGATGTCACACAGAGTTACAGCAGGATGTCACATAAAGTTACAGCAGGCTGTCACATAGAGCTACAGCAGGCTGTCACATAGAGCTACAGCAGGTTGTCACATAGAGCTACAGCAGGCTGTCACATAGAGCTACAGCAAGTTGTCACACAGAGCTACAGCAGGCTGTCACATAGAGCTACAGCAGGCTGTCACATAGAGCTACAGCAGGCTGTCACATAGAGCTACAGCAAGTTGTCACATAGAGCTACAGCAGGCTGTCACACAGAGCTACAGCAAGTTGTCACATAGAGCTACAGCAGGCTGTCACATAGAGCTACAGCAGGCTGTCACATAGAGCTACAGCAGGCTGTCACATAGAGCTACAGCAAGCTGTCACATAGAGCTACAGCAAGTTGCACATAGAGCTACAGCAGGCTGTCACACAGAGCTACAGCAAGCTGTCACATAGAGCTACAGCAGGCTGTCACATAGAGCTACAGCAGGCTGTCACATAGAGCTACAGCAGGCTGTCACATAGAGCTACAGCAGGCTGTCACATAGAGCTACAGCAAGCTGTCACATAGAGCTACAGCAGGCTGTCACATAGAGCTACAGCAAGCTGTCACATAGAGCTACAGCAGGCTGTCACATAGAGCTACAGCAGGCTGTCACATAGAGCTACAGCAGGCTGTCACATAGAGCTACAGCAAGCTGTCACATAGAGCTACAGCAGGCTGTCACATAGAGCTATAGCAGGCTGTCACATAGAGCTACAGCAGGCTGTCACATAGAGCTACAGCAAGTTGTCACATAGAGCTACAGCAGGCTGTCACATAGAGCTACAGCAAGCTGTCACATAGAGCTACAGCAGGCTGTCACATAGAGCTACAGCAGGCTGTCACATAGAGCTACAGCAGGCTGTCACATAGAGCTACAGCAAGCTGTCACATAGATCTACAGCAGGCTGTCACATAGAGCTACAGCAAGCTGTCACATAGAGCTACAGCAGGCTGTCACATAGAGCTACAGCAGGCTGTCACATAGAGCTACAGCAAGCTGTCACATAGAGCTACAGCAGGCTGTCACGCAGAGCTACAGCAGGCTGTCACATAGAGCTACAGCAGGCTGTCACATAGAGCTACAGCAAGCTGTCATGCAGAGCTACAGCAAGCTGTCACACAGAGCTACAGCAGGCTCTCACACAGAGCTACAGCAGGCTCTCACACAGAGCTACAGCAAGCTGTCACACAGTGCTACAGCAAGCTGTCACACAGAGCTACAGCAAGCTGTCACACAGAGCTACAGCAAGCTGTCACACAGAGCTACAGCAAGCTGTCACACAGAGCTACAGCAGGCTGTCACAGAGCTACAGCAGGCTTTCACACAGAGCTACAGCAGGCTGTCACATAAGTTACAGCAGGCTCTCACACAGAGCTACAGCAGCTGTCACATAAAGTTACAGCAGGCTCTCACATAGAGTACACAGGATGTCACACAGAGTTACAGCAGGATGTCACATAAAGTTACAGCAGGCTGTACATAGAGTTACACAGGATTCACACAGAGTTACAGCAGGATGTCACATAAAGTTACAGCAGGCTGTCACATAGAGTTACACCAGGATGTCACACAGAGTTACAGCAGGATGTCACATAAAGTTACAGCAGGCTGTCACATAAAGTTACAGCAGGATGTCACACAGAGTTACAGCAGGATGTCACATAAAGTTACAGCAGGCTGTCACATAGAGTTACACCAGGATGTCACACAGAGTTACAGCAGGATGTCACACAGAGTTACAGCAGGCTGTCACATAGAGTTACAGCAGGATGTCACATAGAGTTACAGCAGATGTCACATAGTTACAGCAGGCTGTCACACAGAGTTACACAGGATGTCACATAGTTACAGCAGGATGTCACACAGAGTTACAGCAGATGTCACACAGAGTTACAGCAGGCTGTCACATAGAGTTACAGCAGGATGTCACATAGAGTTACAGCAGGATGTCACATAGTTACAGCAGGCTGTTATGCAGATGCTGTCATTGGATTCAGTGTGATAGACCACAGATCTGTCTTTGTTTTGGATATATGCAAATTGTTCAGAGCTGAAATCTTTTAAACCTACTGGTACTGTATTGTTTGTTCATATTTCATTCACAAGTTGATGATTTTAGGTGATGCTTCTAGATCAAGGGTTATCATAATTGAACAAGATTTGACAGAGGGAAAAAGTGATGATGATATTTTTCATTCCTTCTGTTTCTTCCTGTTCCCCACTCCCAACCTGTGTTTTTGAGTGTTTTTCTTCCCACTGATCCATTCACTGCTGATAGGGGTTTTTTCAAATTTCTCTAAGAGAAGATGACAATCAGTCCTGAGCTGTCAATTTGAAAAGTACATTTTGAGTCTCAGTCAGAATAGCTCGAATTTCACTGAGTAAGTTTTAATGAAATGGATACATAAGCACGTGCTAGGTTTCACATCACTAAGCTTAATGAAATGGGTAGATAAGCACATACTAGTTTTCACATCACGTTTTCACCATTATGCTTAGGTGGCCAAGATGGAGGAAGAAATAGCAGCAGAATGGCAAACCAAATGTGACAAACTGGTGGCGACAGCGGCAGAGAAGCACGCACGTCAGATGGCATTAGTGAAGGATGAACTGGAGGAAGCCCAGAACCGAGCCAGCCAGCTGGAGGCCAAGGTGAGTTCTGTCGTGCATGTTGGCAACTTTTCTTCTTCTTGTGCATTCATGGGCAGCAGCTTCCTTTCTCTTGTTTTATTCCATTTCCTGTGCCACATGAATGGCCACAGAATCTAAGACAATTTTTCACATTGCAATGATGATGATGACTCTGGGGTTCATAGTCATGATGTTATGGAGTATCGTCCTGGATTGAGACTGCATGACAAGACTGTACTCTATGCTTACTTCCATAACATATCCTAGTGGCAACCAGGCCAAGAGATATCTGCAGTGTTGATCAGGAGATTTGAACAGTATCCTCTGTGACACGTGCACAAAGTGCATGAGACTCCACTGTGTGGTCCCAGTCTTCTCATTGAGCCCATGATATGTTCAGCTCTTCTCAGGGAGAAGAGTGGCAGAATGGTTCAGACATTCGCCTGCCAATAACTAAACTCAAGGTTCCAGGGTTTGCTCCCCATAGAGGCCTCGACTTTTCTCCTCAGTTTGACCGGAAAATCGAACTGAACGTCTAGTCCTTCGGAAGGGGATGAAAAATAAATTGGACCCGTGCCTTCTGGCCGCGCACTAAAGATCCCACAGCAGTTGAAAATCGTAAAGAGGAGGGCATTATCGGGTTGCCTTGGTATAAAATATTGGAGAGGTCGATTTCCCAGGTCCCACCCCTTGAAGACCAGTTGTGACTTTCCACCATGAAATGAGTCACTTGTCCCTTCAGGCAGTTTTCACTTTTTCATTGCTTCTAAATGTACATTTACTGCTCTTTCTAATGAAGAAAACCATTTTAAAACCGGACAATAAATACCTGAGGTACAGCCTTCCAAACATGGTACTCTTCCGAAACACAGTTTTGAGAAAGTCAAGAAAAACGAAAGTGAAAGTTCAGCATCTACATGTTGGGTAGGGTAATGCAAATAGCTTTTTCACTAAGAAAGAACCACAATATGCGTAATTTATTGAATGTAGAATGTGTAGGAAGGGTTCCGGCATCCACTAAAATCAATACTCCATAACGATTTCTGACACCCCTCTCACTTATTTTGCCCCATTGTGCAAAACGCTGTGGACAAGCGACTCATTCCGTGATGGAAGGTCACAATTAAACTTCTTGCCTTTCTGAAGTCTTGGTTAAAACAAAAGAATATGAATTTGAATTGAGGGAGAGGGGATGGGCACCGCCCTCACAGTGCTGGCCCAGGGAAAATTTGAGGTCTTTGTCATCTCACTCCTCTACGACCTCTGGGTTATAGAACTATCTAGGTAGGACCTCAGGACCTGGCCAGCTCATGGGTTTATGTGCAGGCTTAAGGCTTGTGCCATGATCATTCTGAATCTTCTCCATCACATGGCACCTGTGACATTAGTGCATATGGAATTCATTCTGAGCGCAGAGACATCATCTTGAGAAACGGAAACTGATATTGTTCTGCTCTGGGTAACAGCCAGTGGCCCGAAAAATTTAACAATGATTTTGACAGGACTGATGGGATCCAAACCTACAGTCTTCCTGGTGGTAGTCTGTTGCTGTAATCACTGCACCACAGCAGCTGTTTTCCACTTGAACTTGCATCTATACAGGTAGGTTTTTACATGTATGTAGGAATGACTCAGTTCTGATATTCCAAGCACAGTTAAGTACAAGGCTTACAGGATCTTTAACATTTGAATTTGATGTTCTGCATGCGTATACTCATGAAGTAGGTTCAGACACAGGTTGGCCTTCACATATGTACGACGTGGGAGATCAGACATAACTCCATCCTTTGCCTGCCAGGTGCTACAAGATAGACTCACATTCAGATCTTCTGATTTGAGTTTCACTGTCCAAACCACTGAGCTACTGTACTGATGGTATGATAGCTACAAAAGTTCGCTGTATTTTAATAGTATGCCTTAGGTGACAAGTTTGCATTTTTCTTGCATTTTAGTGTCATATCATTGGTAATAACTGTTTGAATCATAATCATGTTGACAAGTTAATGTCAGTGTAAGGACAGGTTAAATCATGCACCTTAAGCCCTATACTGCCCCAGTTCTGTGCATGCCTCAGCAGAGGGAAAACTCTTATATATCACTGGTGTTTGTTTTTTTATTTCAATATATCTCATCA
The DNA here is from genome assembly GCA_030674185.1 of Monoplex corrugatus. Lineage (NCBI taxonomy): Eukaryota > Metazoa > Mollusca > Gastropoda > Littorinimorpha > Ranellidae > Monoplex > Monoplex corrugatus. The sequence goes on from JAPXFY010000026.1 coordinate 22,431,846, forward strand.
ACTACAAGAAGAATGGCCATAATGTTTTGCACAGTCAGGAGAATGGCCATAATGTTTTGCACAGTCAGAAGAATGGCCATAATGTTTTGCACTGTCAGAAGAATGGCCATAATGTTTTGCCGTCAAAGAATGCCTAAGTTTTGCACAGTCAAGAATGGCCATAATGTTTTGCACAGTCAGAAGAATGGCCATAACGTTTTGCACAGTCAGAAGAATGGCCATAATGTTTTGCACAGTCAGAAGAATGGCCATAACGTTTTGCACAGTCAGAAGAATGGCCATAATGTTTTGCACAGTCAGGAGAATGGCCATAATGTTTTGCACAGTTATGTATTACATGTAGTTTTAAGTAAGTAAGTATGAAGGCATTATATTTTATAAACAATGTTTTAGAAAAAATTGCAGAGACCTAGGCTTTGGCACACTATCAATACAACTAGAAGAACCCGGTGAACAGTTTTTTAGTGTGGCTCCCTAGTGACTCTTTGCAGAGTTACGGTGGAAGAAGAAGATACAAAAAAATGAATGATATATATTTTTTAAAACCTGATATAAAAAAAGTAAATAATACACATTTTTAAAACAACTGTCTTGCCTCTGTGCCACCATACGTATCAAGATCAAGGAAAGTTCTCGCCTGCTCTCTCCTTCTTACTGTCTCCAGAATGATACAAGTCATTGTCATCACTCTGCATCCTTCAGAATTTCTTTAGTGCTTCCAGGGCTGTAAAAGTTTGTTGGTTTGAACAATCAGGCATACTGGCTATATTGAGAAAGGAATGTTCTCACTGCTAAGAAAAGACAGAAGAAAAAAACTTTTAAAAATCTGAAAGAAAATGGTTAGATCGCAATTTTGCTAGGGATGAACTTATCGTATAAGAGCGCAACCTTTGTTTTTATACCAAAATTAATCACATTTCTATGACCATGTTGATTCTATTCAGACATTCAGTGGGTCAAAGATATAATATTACCAACGTTACCAGAGATTCTCTAGATAGAGATATTACTCACATCTCTTTCTGAGAGAATATCTGGGTTTGTTAGTGATTAATACTCACAAGCCCAGAGATTCTCTGGGATAGAGATGTGATAATATTACTAACAAGCCCAGAGATTCTCTGGAATAGAGATGTGAGTGATGTTACTAACAAGTCCAGAGAATCTCTTGTATTAGAGATGTGAGTAATATTACTAACAAGCCCAGTGATTCTCTGAGTTAGAGATGGAAATAATATTACTAACAAGCCCAATTATTCTGTGGGTTAGAAATGTAACATTACTAACAAGCCCAGAGATTCTTTGAGTTAGAGATGTGAGTAATATTACTAACGAGCCCAATTATTCTCCAAGTTAGATATGTGAGTAACATTACTAACAAGACCAGAGACTCTTTGAGTTAGAGATGTGGGTAATATTACTAACGAGCCCAATTATTCTCCGAGTTAGATATGTGAGTAACATTACTAACAAGATCAGAGACTCTTTGAGTTAGATATGTGAGTAATATTACTAACGAGCCCAATTATTCTCTGAGTTAGATATGTGAGTAACATTACTAACAAGACCAGAGACTCTGAGTTAGAGATGTGAGTAATATTACTAACGAGCCCAATTATTCTCCGAGTTAGATATGTGAGTAACATTACTAACAAGCCCAATTATTCTCCGAGTTAGAGATGTGAGTAATATTACTAACAAGCCCAATTATTCTCCGTGTTAGATATGTGAGTAACATTACTAACAAGACCAGAGACTTTGAGTTAGAGATGCGAGTAATATTACTAACAAGCCCAGAGATTCTTTGAGTTAGAGATGCGAGTAATATTACTAACAAGGCCATTTATTCTCCAAGTTGGAGATGTGAGTAACATTACTAACAAGCCAGAGACTCTTTGAGTTAGAGATGTGAGTAATATTACTAACAAGCCCAATTATTCTCCAAGTTAGAGATGTGAGTAACATTACTAACAAGCCCAGAGATTCTCTGAGTTAGAGATGTGAATAATATTACTAACAAGCCCAATTATTCTCTTGAGTTAGAGATGTGAGTAACATTACTAACAAGACCAGAGACTCTCTGAGTTAGAGATGTGAGTAATATTACTAACGAGCCCAGATATTCTCTTGAGTTAGAGATGTAATATTACTAACAAGCCCAGAGATTCTCTGAGTTAGAGATGTGAGTAATATTACTAACGAGCCCAATTATTCTCTTGAGTTAGAGTGTGAGTAACATTACTAACAAGACCAGAGACTCTGAGTTAGAGATGTGAGTAATATTACTAACAAGCTCAATGATTCTCGGAGTTGGAGATGTAATATTACTAACGAATCCAGTGATTCTCTGAGCTAGAGATGTGAGTAATATTGCTAGCAAGATCAGAGAATCTCTTGAGTTAGACATGTGAGTAACATTACTAACAAGCCCAGAGATTCAGTGGGTCAGCAATGTAATGTTACTACTGTAATGCACAGGGTGGTAGACCTACTTACAGTAAGATTTGTAGAATGGCTTGACCGTACAGTTTTTCTTTGAAGCTGACATCATACCCATGTTTGGGTAAGTGCAGATTATACATAGCACTGAATAAACACAGAAATGGTCCATTATTGCCATGGGAAGTAACACATTTTATGATCAGTGCCAGAGCTTACAATTGTGCTGTGTTGATCTCCTTTCAACCGTTTATTGCTCCATGAACTGTGTGGTCAGCATTTGTTACCAAATGTGCCAACTATACATAATGACCCCCCCTGGGGATGCTGGAGGCTCTTTCAGTATAAATAGTATCCCCACCTTCTGCAAATTCTGTGCTAGAAATTTCCTCTTTTCTGTCACTCTTTGTTTCTTTCTTCCTCCTTTGCTTTCTGTCATTTCTGCCTATCATTCTGCCTTGCTGGTCCATTCACCTGTATGTGTTCGATAAAGTCTTACATACTTTTTCTTAGGATTGATAATAGGGTACATATATTAAATACATTTAATTTTTGGCCCTAGGGAAATGAGATATGTGGAAGTAATTTTAGGTAATTTATGGCTGTTTGTATATATGTTTTGGTGTCCTTAGGTATGTTAAAATTTGTATTCAGGTCTGTTTTTCAAATCCCCTGCGCGATAAATTGGATGGAATGGTCAACGCCAGGGTATGTCCTTAGATTACGTGCGCGAATGCATTGATTGATATGTGTACTTAATTTTCTTTTCTTTTTTTTTTCCTTTTTTCCTTGTTAAAGCTTTGTATGTTTTGAGTCAGTTATAGCCCTGATATGGCTCTACGTGGCCAGCTGGGCTTTAAACAACAATAACAACAACAATAACCATTTACTGCTCCACGAAACTATGTGGTCAGCATTTGCCACCAAAAATGCCAACAGTACATAATGGCTTAATTATGTTGACAGGTTCAAGAGCTCAGGAGCAGTGGTGGATCTTCAGACGCCAAGATCGCTGACCTACAGCAGCAAGCTGAGGACAATGCTGGCTTTAAAGAGAAGGTAGAGACTGGTTTTGTTCAGTCTCATCGAAAATGACCAAATGAACGAACAATCATACAAGGATGTGTTCACAGTGCGTCAATTTGCGTGCCTATGTCACACTAACTGCTGTGTGTTCTGACGGTTTACTGACCGTCATTGTATATTCTGACAGTGTACTGACTGTCATTGTACTGACAGTTTACTGACCGTCATTGTATATTCTGACAGTGTACTGACCGTCATTGTATATTCTGACAGTGTACTGACCGTCATTGTATATTCTGACAGTGTACTGACTGTCATTGTATATTCTGACAGTTTACTGACCGTCATTGTATATTCTGACAGTGTACTGACCGTCACTGTATATTCTGACAGTTTACTGACCGTCATTGTATATTCTGACAGTGTACTGACCGTCATTGTATGTTCTGACAGTGTACTGACCGTCATTGTATATTCTGACAGTTTACTGACCGTCGTTGTATATTCTGACAGTTTGCTGACCGTCATTGTATATTCTGACAGTGTACTGACCGTCATTGTATATTCTGACAGTGTACTGACCGTCATTGTATGTTCTGACAGTGTACTGACCGTCATTGTATATTCTGACAGTTTACTGACCGTCATTGTATATTCTGACAGTTTACTGACCGTCATTGTATGTTCTGACAGTTTACTGACCGTCATTGTATATTCTGACAGTTTTACTGACCGTCATTGTATATTCTGACAGTTTACTGACCGTCGTTGTACATTCTGACAGTTTACTGACCTTCGTTGTATATTCTGACAGTGTACTGACCGTCATTGTATATTCTGACAGTGTACTGACCGTCATTGTGTGTTCTGACAGTTTACTGACCGTCATTGTACATTCTGACAGTTTACTGACCGTCATTGTATATTCTGACAGTTTACTGACCGTCGTTGTATATTCTGACAGTTTGCTGACCGTCATTGTATATTCTGACAGTTTACTGACTGTCGTTGTACATTCTGACAGTGTACTGTCATTGTATATTCTGACAGTTTACTGACTGTCGTTGTACATTCTGACAGTGTACTGTCATTGTATATTCTGACAGTTTACTGACTGTCATTGTATATTCTGACAGTGTACTGACCGTCATTGTACATTCTGACAGTTTACTGACCGTCATTGTATATTCTGATAGTTTACTGACCGTCGTATATTCTGACAGTGTACTGACCGTCATTGTACATTCTGACATTGTACTGACCGTCGTTGTATATTCAGACAGTTTACTGACCGTCATTATATATTCTGACAGTTTGTTGACCGTCATTGTATATTCTGACAGTTTGTTGACCGTCATTGTATATTCTGATAGTTTACTGACCGTCGTTGTATATTCAGACAGTTTACTGACCGTCATTATATATTCTGACAGTTTGTTGACCGTCATTGTATATTCTGATAGTTTACTGACCGTCATTGTATATTCAGACAGTTTACTGACCGTCATTATATATTCTGACAGTTTGTTGACCGTCATTGTATATTCTGATAGTTTACTGACCGTCATTGTATATTCAGACAGTTTACTGACCGTCATTATATATTCTGACAGTTTGTTGACCGTCATTGTATATTCTGACGGTTTGTTGACCGTCATTGTATATTCTGACAGTTTGTTGACCGTCATTGTATATTCTGACAGTTTACTGACCGTCATTGTATATTCTGACAGTTTGTTGACCGTCATTGTATATTCTGACAGTTTGTTGACCGTCATTGTATATTCTGACAGTTTACTGACCGTCATTGTATATTCTGACAGTTTGTTGACCGTCATTGTATATTCTGACAGTTTACTGACCGTCATTGTATATTCTGACAGTTTGTTGACCGTCATTGTATATTCTGACGGTTTGTTGACCGTCATTGTATATTCTGACAGTTTACTGACTGTTGTTGTACATTCTGACAGTTTACTGACCGTCGTTGTATATTCTGACAGTTTACTGACCGTCATTGTATGTTCTGACAGTTTGTTGACCGTCATTGTATATTCTGACAGTTTACTGACTGTTGTTGTACATTCTGACAGTTTACTGACCGTCGTTGTATATTCTGACAGTTTACTGACCGTCATTGTATATTCTGACAGTTTGCTGACCGTCATTATACATTCTGACAGTTTACTGAACGTCATTGTGTGTTCTGACAGTTTACTGACCGTCATTGTACATTCTGACAGTTTACTGACCATCATTGTGTGTTCTGACAGTTTACTGACCATCATTGTGTGTTCTGACAGTGTACTGACTGTCATTGTACATTCTGACAGTGTACTGACCGTCATTGTATATTCTGACAGTTTACTGACCGTCATTGTACATTCTGACAGTGTACTGTCATTGTATATTCTGACAGTTTGCTGACCATCATTGTATATTCTGACAGTTTACTGACCGTCGTACATTCTGACAGTTTGCTGACCATCATTGTATATTCTGACAATTTACTGACCATCACTGTATATTCTGACAGTTTACTGTAGTATATTCTGACAGTTTGCTGACTGTCATTGTATATTCTGACAGTTTACTGACCATCATTGTATATTCTGACAGTTTACTGACCGTCGTACATTCTGACAGTTTGCTGACCATCGTATATTCTGACAATTTACTGACCATCACTGTATATTCTGACAGTTTACTGTCATATATTCTGACAGTTTGCTGACCGTCATTGTATATTCTGACAGTTTACTGACCATCACTGTATATTCTGACAGTTTACTGACCATCACTGTATATTCTGACAGTTTACTGACCATCACTGTATATTCTGACAGTTTACTGACCATTATTGTATATTCTGACAATGTACTGACCATTATTGAATATTCTGACAGTTTGCTGACCATCACTTTATATTCTGACAGTTTACTGACCGTCATTGTATATTCTGACAGTTTACTGACTGTCATTGTATATTCTGACAGTTTACTGACCGTCATTGTATATTCTGACAATTTACTCACATCAACACTGTCTTCGTGTATTCTGTTTACATATGTCAACACCATCTTCATGTATTGTGACAATTTACATATATCAGCACCATCTTTGTGTGTTGTGACAATTTACATACATCAACACCATCTTCATGTATTGTGACAATTTACATACATCAACACCACCTTAATGTATTATGACAATTTACATACATCAACACCATCTTCATGTATTGTAACAGTTCAAAAATACCAATGCTGCCATTGTGTTTTGTGACAGTTTGCAGGTACATAAGATACTTCATCGCCCCCTCCCCCATGGAGATGCCGGGGGCTCTTTCAGTATAAGTAGTGTCCCCAACCTTCTGGAAATTCTGTGTGAGAGATTTGGTCATTTCTGTCGTTCTCTTTGCTCCATTGATTTCTGTCATCCCCTTTGCTTTCTGTCACCCATTCTTTTCTCATTTTCTGCCTTGCTGGTCCATTCACCTATATGTTTTTTATATAGCCTTTGATACTTTTGTCTGTTAGGATTGATAACATGGCATATGTATTAATTGCATTTTTAGCTCTACGGAAAAGTGAACTGCTAAGTGACAATTTTAGGTACTATGGACCAGTTTTAATGTATGTTTTTATGTGCTTAATTATAGTTATTCATTTGTGTTCAGTTTTTGAATTCCCTGGTGATAACTTGGGTGGGGGAGATGCTGGGGGCAACAAGAGAGAGATGGTTGGAAGTCCATGGTCGCCAACGCCATGCGGCAGGGCACCTGATGATGATGATGATGATGAACTTGGGTGGAATGGCCAATGCTAGAGGCATATCTTTGGATTGTTTGCTTGAGTGCGTTGATATGTGTACTTGTCTTTTCTAGTTGTTTTTTTTTTCCAGGTAATCAACGTGTGTAGATATGTGTATTATTTGGAATGGTTACGGCCCTGGTATGGCTCTGAGCAAGTCGGTTGGGTTTTAAGCAATAAGAATAATAGTTCAGGTACATCAACATTGTCATTGTGTGTTTTGTCTGTGTATCAAACCTGTGTCTTTGTGCAGTCCACTATTGAAAAAGGTAAAGGTTGTTTCCCATAATTCTTGAGATCACAGGGAGATGAGGTGGTAGAGACTTTACTTGGGGCCAGTATGATGGGGACAGTGCCTGTAGCCTGTCCCTCACTGATTTGCCTTTTTATAACTTTGAATAAAGTCATGTAGCTGTTGACAGGTAAGTAGACTGGAGGTCGTAGAGCCACGGTTTTACTCGTCAAGAAAGGTATCTTGTGCAAAGTCCAGCAGTCATAGTGGAAGACACGTGCTGTCCCTCTGGGTCAGCCAGGATTAAACATAATCAAAACAAGTGTGACTGCCTGGGTTCAAGCAAACAGGAACCAGAAAAAAACAAGAAAAAAAGAATCAAAATGCGTATTTATTACAACCAGACAAGACAGGCGCAAATTTTCGGCCAACTGGCCTTTGTCAAGCGCAAGATCACAAACACGCAAACACCAAATACAAAAATTAGGAGAAAAAGACTTTTTTTTTCCACACTGGACGAGGAATCGGGGAAGTGTCAGCCTTTTTCTTCTTATTTTTGTATTTGGTGTTTGTGTGTTTGTGATCTTACGCTTGACAAAGGCCAGTTGGCCGAAAATTTGCGCCTGTCTTGTCTTGTCATAGTAAATACGCACTTTGATTCTTTTTCATGTTTTTTTTCTGGTTTCAGGCTGTAAACATGTATTAATCATATCATATGGTCTTCAGTCTACAGCCCAACCACCTAGGGACGTATCAACCCTTTGACTCTTGCACCCTATCCACCAAATGTAAAAATTGAACCCTTTGATTCCTTCACCCTATCCACCAGCTTCCCGCAGGAAGCTGGTGGATAGGGTGAGGGAATCAAAGGGTTAATCACACCATACTGTCTTCAGTCTACAGTCCAACCACAGCTTAAAGATGTGTTAATTACACCACATGGTCCTATATCCACACTCCAACCACTGCTTACACATGTATTAATCGCATCCTGTGGTCCTGAGTCCTACTTGTACAGTCATAATGACGAGTTTGTATGGTCTTGTTCGTGCAGTATGACATTTGTACAGTCATCATGACAAGTCTGTATGGTCTTGTTCGTGCAGTATGACATTTGTACAGTCATCATGACAAGTTTGTATGGTTTTGTTCGTGCAGTATGACATTTGTACAGTCATCATGACAAGTCTGTATGGTCTTGTTCGTGCAGTATGACATTTGTACAGTCATCATGACAAGTTTGTATGGTTTTGTTCGTGCAGTATGACATTTGTACAGTCATCATGACAAGTTTGTATGGTCTTGTTCGTGCAGTATGACATTTGTACAGTCATCACGACAAGTTTGTATGGTCTTGTTCGTGCAGTATGACACTTGTACAGTCATCACGACAAGTTTGTATGGTCTTGTTCGTGCAGTATGACATTTGTACAGTCATCACGACAAGTCTGTATGGTCTTGTTCATGCAGTATGACATTTGTACAGTCATCATGACAAGTCTGTATGGTCTTGTTCGTGCAGTATGACAACTTGCGAACGCAAGCCACAGCTATGAAACAGCGCTACGAAGATAGAATCGCAGAGCTGGACCAGGAAATGGAAACCATGGAAACCAAACAGCAGGAGCTTCAGCAGCAGCTGCAGCAATCCAGACAACAGCTACAACTACAACAACAGCAGCAGCAGCAGCAGCTGCAGCAGCAGCAGCAGAGTGCTGCAGTTTCAGGCAGCAGTAGTAGCTCTGCTGATGTTGCTACAGAGGTGAGATTGTCTTGAGTTGCCGTTATTTTTTGTGGCTGTTGGTTTTAATTTTTGACAGTTACCCCCCTTGGGGATGCCAGGAACTTTTTCAGTATAAATAGTATCTCCACTGCTGGAAATTTTGTGCTGGAAATTTTCTCTTTTCTGTCACTCTCTTTGTTTCTTCCTCGCTCTTTTACTTTATTATTTCTTCCTACCATTTTGTGCCCTGCCGGTCCATTGATGTGTATGTGTTATGTAAAGCCTTTCATACTTTCTATTAGAAACGATAATTAGGTACATGTACTAACTGAGAAATGATAAATGGGTACATGTACTAACTGAGAAATGATAAGTGGGTACATGTACTGAGAAATGATAAGTGGGTACATGACTAACTGAGAAATGATAAGTGGGTACATGTACTGAGAAATGATAAGTGGGTACATGTACTGAGAAATGATAAGTGGGTACATGTACTAACTGAGAAATAAGTGGGTACATGTACTGAGAAATGATAAGTGGGTACATGACTATCTGAGAAAAGATAAGTGGGTACATGTACTGAGAAATGATAAGTGGGTACATGTACTAACTGAGAAATGATAAGTGGGTACATGTACTGAGAAATGATAAATGGGTACATGTACTGAGAAATGATAAGTGGGTACATGTACTAACTGAGAAATAAGTGGGTACATGTACTGAGAAATGATAAGTGGGTACATGACTATCTGAGAAAAGATAAGTGGGTACATGTACTGAGAAAATGATAAGTGGGTACATGTACTAACTGAGAAATGATAAGTGGGTACATGTACTGAGAAATGATAAGTGGGTACATGTACTGAGAAATGATAAGTGGGTACATGTACTAACTGAGAAATAAGTGGGTACATGTACTGAGAAATGATAAGTGGGTACATGACTAACTGAGAAATGATAAGTGGGTACATGTACTGAGAAATGATAACTGGGTACTTGTACTAACTGCATTTTTGGCTGTAAAAAGTGCCAGGGGGATAACCTTGGATTATGTGTTTGAATGCATTGATATGTGTACTTAATTTTGTGATACAGATATTTTTGGAGGGTCAAGGAGATATCTGTTTTGAGATGGTTATAGCCCCGATATGGCTTTGCACAGTCAGGGGGCTGTAACGATTAACATTAATAATAATTGTGATAATAATAATAATAATAATAATAATAACATGAGAACATTGGATGGGGGCTGTTAGCTCAGATGGGGGAGTAGCATCTTGCTGATAATCCAGAGATCTTGAGTCCAGCGTCATGTTGGTCCCTGATTGTTTTGGCAAGTCATCATTGGCAAGTAGTTAAGGGAGAAGAGTGGCAGAATGGTTCAGATGTTCACCTGCCAATAACTAAACGTGAGGTTCCAAGGTTCGTTCCCCATAGAGGCCTCGACTTTTCTCAGTTTGACTGGAAAATCGAACTGAACGTCTAGTCCTTCGGAAGGGGACGAAAAACAAGTCAGACCCATGTGCCTTCTGGCTGCACACGCTAAAGATCCCCTGACAGTTGAAAATCATGAAGAGCAGGGCATTTCCCAGCCGCCTTGGTATAAAACATTGGAGAGATAGATTGATTTCCCTTGAAGACCAATAAGCCTTCTTGCCTTTCTGAAATCTTGGTTAAAAAAAAAATGTGAATATGAATATGAATTTGAAGCAAAGGAGAGATGGGAGCCACCCTCATAATGCTGACCCCGGGAAAATTTTAGGTCCCCGTCAACTTGCCCCCCTACGACCTCAGGATTATGGAATTATCTAGGGAGGATCTCAAGACCTGACCAGTTACTGGATTTATATGCAGGCTTAAGGCTTGTGCCGTGATCAACCTGGATTTTCTCCATCACATGGCACCTGTGACGATAGTGCATATGGAATTCATTCCAAGCACAGAGACGTCATCTTGAGAAATTGAAACTGAATTGAATTGAAACTAAGATGATTGGTCGTGGCTGAGTGACTAGGGTTATGGTCTAGATGTCCACTGGGATCTTCCGTCACACATTCATACTCTGTCTCAGGGATTCACAGTAATGGTAAGGACAGCTTGTTCAGCACACACCACGCCACACCACAACACAACATAACACAACACAGTGCAGTATCACACCACACCATACCACACTCACAGAAACACACACAGTGATGCACACACACACACATGCAGAGAGAGAGAGAGAGAGAGTGACACATACACACAATTCTTTGAGAGCAGACTTGAAAAAAATGATTGATATAGAACGTCTAATGTGAACAGCGAGTTAATTCCAGTTGGGATCTTGTTAAACAAGTCGGTGCTGGTCAAAAGATTTTGTAATAAAAGATGAATACGAAATACTCTAGACTCAGAAAAGGAGTGAAGCTTTCAGCGTAGCATGTAGATGTTAAGAATGTCAGAGAGATACTGAGGACTTTTTCCATAGACATATGCACAGCATAATGAGGCAAGTGTGTTAGTAGTTTTAGATTGAACAGGAAGCCAATGTAATGATTTGAGAAGAATAGAAATGTGCTCATATTTGGAAGATTTGGAAACTGGCCAACAGCCGTATTTTGATCTTTCTTTAGCAGGCATTTCAGCTGCCTCAATCTTGTTCTGATTTTGTGAGTTGACTGTCCACGTCTGTACAACAGTATTGGTTCTGTATAACACTGAAAAACTCTGTTCAGTGTCATATAGAAAGAATGAAATAATATTGCCATACTACTCACTGAAGGCATTCAAAAAAGTATGGATTTCATCATCATGAAAAGGAAGTGGGCATGGATTTGGCATGCCATCCAAAGAAGGCAGAGTAACATCACTCGGATTGCTCTTCATTGGACACCAGAAGGATGATGCAAGAGAGGAAGACAAGAACACCTGGCGACAAACAGTAGAAATATATCTCCAGGCCCTGAAACACACCTGGACTGACATACAGAGGCTGGTCTAAAACAGACAGAAGTGGTAGACGGTCATTGCTTCCCCCACATGCCAATGGTAAAGTAGTGGACAGAAGTAAATAAGTAAGTCAGCCTTGTCATGTGTTTTCAGGTGAAGAAGGTCATGAACTCGGTGTACCAGAGTTTGCGAGGAGAGTTCGAAGCTGACGAGAACTACACAGGTTCAGAGGTCATGTCTGTTATCTTGGGGGTCATCAAGGTCAGTACTCGTTTTAATGACAGCAGTGATGATGGTGGTGGTGGTGATGACGAAAGAATCAAGAATCATTCTGATTCTTGTGTGTTCATCTCTATCTGTGTGTCTGCCTCACTCTTTGTCTTTCTGTCTGTCTGTCTCTTTCTCTCTCTCTCTCTCTCTCTCTCTCTCTCTCTCTCTCTCTCTCTCTCTCTCTCTCTCTCTCTCTCTCTCTCTCTCTCTCTCTCTCTCCCCTCCCCCCCTCTCTTTCTCTCTCCCTCTCTGTCTCTCTCTCTCTCCTTCTCCCCCCCCACTCTGTCTCGTGCATGCATTGTCTCTGTCTTACTGTCTCTGTCTCTCCTTTCTCTTTCTTTGTCAGTCTGTCTCATTCTCTCTCCCCCCCCCCCCCCCTCTATCTCACATAAACTTTCTCTCTGTCTTTCCCTCTCTTTCTCTCTCTTTCACACACACTCTCTCTTTCACACACACACTCTCTCTCTCTCTCTCTCTCTCTCTCTCTCTCTCTCTCTCTCTCTCTCTCTCTCTCTCTCTCTCTCTCTCTCTCTCTCTCTCTCTCACATGCACGCACGCATGCACATGTGCACATTATTCTCCTCATGCTCAAGTCTTTTCTTCTCGCTCAAGTCCATGTGTGGACTCATGAAAGGACTGCCAATAGAAAAAATACATTTATACTCTATGAATAGGTTCTTTGGTGTTGACCCCGAGAGATGTGGTTTATGGCGAGAATGGAAGACGTCCATTGTATACAAACTCGTTTGTTTAATGCTTAAGATACTGATTAAAGATAACTCATACTAAACATTGTAGACTGCCCTTAAAAGCTTACAAAATGTTATAGTATTTAGATTGCTGGAGTAAACATTCCAAGGCATCAAATATTCATATATGCATGCACAAGTGTAAATTTGCTTTTGTCTGGGAAAGTCAAGGAATAGTAAGTGTATTCATAAACTGTTTAGAGTTCAGTACACTGCTGATGGCAACACCGGAAATGTGCGTGCATTTCCATAAACCACAGGACACAGACGTGGCTTACAGGATCCTTAACATGTGTATTTGGTCTAGCCACAGGTAGGCCTTGACACATGCTGACCTGTGAGATCAGAAAAATCTCCATTAACCCTTTGACTCCCTCACCCTATCTGCCAGCAAAAATCTCCATTCATTAACCCTTTGACTCCTTCACCCTATCTGCCAGCATCCTCCATTGTCAGCCATGACAGTCGGAAGCTGGTGGATAGGGTGAGGGAGTGAAAGGTTAAGTGTATGCAGCTTATGGACAGACAGGCTGCGGAAGTGAAAGGGTTAATCAACCAGGCAGAATGTAGCCAAGCAGGATCAGACCCAGAAGGTGTGATGTCTTACCCATTTGATGTTTGTGCCCATCGATCTAAGGGTACGTTCATGCTGCCACTCACGACTGTCGTGCGGAGAGACAAAAATCGTGCTGGTGCGAAAAACCCCTCTTTATTTTTACTTGCACTGCTGAAGATGTTCATACTGCCACAGACACGCATGCATGACCACTCACACAAAAACAGTTGCGCGTGCTTGCCACACTTCTTTCGTGCGTGCGGACTGACAAGAATTGTGAGGGCGAGGCCAACCCTTCTTTTTTATCACTGGCCATCCTCTGCGCGTTCACACTGAAACGCTTCTGTACGTGTGCGCAGATCAAGAGACTGTAGCTCCGGCAAATGGTCATATATGTCAGGCGCCATTCTCGGACATTCTGCAAATTTCTGTTTTTCTGACAGCAGTTCAGACATTAAATGATAATCTCTCCATACACCTTTCATGATCTGTTAATTGGATGCATGGAAAAATGGCGAGTTGTTTGATGCTTTATGTTTCTTTTCTTCCACCACCACCACAAAATCAGCTTCTGTGGCCTCATCAGTGCCATGTTTACCAGAAAATAAGCAGCGCTAGCCTCCCTTCTTCCTCGAGGACAGAGAGCGTGCTGATAAGTATGAACACCTTTTCTCACGCGTATACGTTTTTTCATGTCCGCACTATAGTCGTGAGTGCCAGTTTGATCGAAGCCTAAACCTCTTTTATGCCTGTGCCGACTTTGTTGCTGTGCAGGAAACGACCCTTAAACTGGTTCAGCAATCACAGGTGGCCTCCACGCAGCCAGAAGAGGAAGAGTCTGAAGAGGAAGAGGAAGAAGAAGAGGAGGAAGAAGAGGAGGAAGAAGAGGAGGAGGAAGAAGAAGAGACGAAGGTGACGTCAGCGCAACCATCTGCCGCATTAAACGGTGAGGCCAGATACGGGAATTTGTTTGTATGCTTTTTCTAGAAGCTCAGTTGGTTGGGTGTCAGATTCATGTTTCAGTGCTTGTGAGTTTGAAACAATGGTGTACTGCATTGAAATCAACTGACCTTGATTTTTTCTGCCCATCTAAACCAGTGCTGTTGTTCTGGTAGCATCACAGAGTTAGACAGTTCACACTCAGTCCCCTCCCTCGACTTCCCTGTGATCATTATCCCTGTCACCTGTATCACTTAAGGTAGGAGCTTATGTGAAAACTGAATTGGTCAGTTTGTATAATTTTATACGCAGTAGAATGGGAGGGCTGGTTGAAGTCAGATTTGTTTGTTGTATTGAGCAGCCACACAAAGTGGGATTTGAGAATTTTTGCACAATGGAATATAAATTGTTCTTGTACGTGATATGCTCCAAAATCATGTAGATTTATTAATATTAATGCAGTATTAGACTTTTTAGTGGAGTGCAAAGAACTCACGTATTCCACTATCCTATTGCACAGTATGTATGTCAGGTGGGTGTACATTCAGGGTGTTTTCATGTTTCATAAGCCAGCCACTGACATGATTTACAGGATCTCTAATATGCTATTCAAAATTTCTGCATGCATATACACATGAAGGGAGTTTAGGCACTGGCATGTCTTGCACATAAGTTGACATGGAGGTGGGGAAAATGTGCACCCTTTACCCATCAGGCAGTGGTGTTCAGGTGAATCAAACCCAGGACCTTCTGATGGGAATCCAAAACAAGTGTGACTGCCCACGTTCAAGCAAACAGGAACCAGAAAAAAACAACTGAAAAAAGAAACAGAACACATATTTAATACAACCAGACAAGAGAGGCACAAATTTTTAGCCAACTGGCCATTGTCAAACGTAAAATCACAAACAAACACCAAATACAAAATGCTTTTTTGTCACACTGAACGAAGCAACAGGGAAGTTTGTCTTTTTCTCCTAATTTTTGTATCTGGTATTTGTTTGTTTGTGATCTTGCGCTTGACAAAGGCCAGTTGGCCGAAAATTTGCACCTGTCTTGTCTGGTTGTAGTTCAATACGCGTTCTTTTTTTTTTTCATGTTTTTTCTGGTTCCTTCTAATTGGTAGTCCAGCATTTACTCACTTGACTACTGCACCTGTCATACTCAGTGTGTAGAAGTACTTGTGTTATCTATGAACACGGTATAATGTTTTAGTTTGCTTTTTTACTTCAGTAGTGGCAGTTGGAATGTTTTTTTTAGATCTGTTGGGTATCAGGTACCTTTGTTTAGAAGTATCTTAAAAGAAATAAACAGGAAGGAAAATGAAGCACAGACAGCCATCTCATCACCCCTTCTGTGTCTGTGTCTGTGTGTTTGTGTTTTGCCTCTGTGTCTGTGTGTGTGATTATTCAGAGTAGTCATTATAGACAGTTTCTTGGCCTTTTGCGGTGCAATTTTAATTTCAATTTCAGTTCCTCAAACTCTCACAGCGTCTCTGTGATTGGAAAAGCTCCATATACCCTCACATCACCAGTGCCCTGACAATGGCTTAAGCCCTAAGCCTGCACCTAAGCCATACACACTAGCATGGTGTTGAGGTTCTCCCTGTGTATGGTTTTCAGTCTGTGTGTAAGTCTATCATTAGAACAGCCTACATTGTAGTGAAATATAGTTTTAGACAAACCACAGATTAGACCGAAATACTTTATCGCCCCGAGCTTCACTTTCAGAGTTTTTTGTTTTGTTTTGTTTTTTGTTTTTTGTTTTGTTTTTACAGAAACAGAGAAAAGACGTAACTGAAATAAAAATCGAACAGCTCGTAGTCATGAATGATTGCAAATTCATAAAGAAAAAAATTTGATTTTTTTTTCAGAAATGAGCAGCACAGCGGCTCCCCTCTCCTCACCAGCAAAAAGTGATACACTTAGTGCACAAGTTTCTGACATCCCTGACCTGCCTGCTGTCACAGCTGATGATGAGTCAAGGGAAGAAATCCAGAAAGAAGACACAGTACCAGACATAAACACGGCCGAGCCAGTTCCTTCCCCTTCCCTTACTACCACAGAAGATATAGCAGAACCTTCACCTTCGAGATCTGCTGAAGCATCGACGGATGATTCTTTCCACACGCCCCCTTCTCCTCCAAGTGAACACAGTCCTGCTGAAGAAAAGAGAGAAAAGCCTGATGAACAAGTTCAGCAAACAACGAATGAGCCTGATGATCAAGTTCAGCAAACAGCAGAGAATACTTTCCATACATCCCCGTCTCCCCCTAAAGAACCTCGTCCAGTCGAAGAGAAGGCAAAAAAACCCGACGAGCAGAAAGTGGAGGAGTCAAGTGTTTCGAAGAGTGATAAAACTGTCACTCCTAAAGTAGCAAAGGAAAGCAACTCTACTCCATCTGAAGAGAATCGGCAGAGGACAGAGACCGGGTCAGCCCTGCCGACCTTGGCGTCCCGTGAACCTCCTCCTTTGTTTGATGGGGAGGATGATGATGATGACAGGTAGGGGCAGGGGTACTCATGAGGAGGGGGGGGTGGCTTTGTGACAGAAAAGATTGTTTCACAAAGTAACATTTTCTTGAATTATGTATAAAGGCATGGGTTTTCCCTCAGTCTGAACAGTCATTGGGAAGCTGTTGAGGATCTTGTATAAATTTGTGTTTTCTGTGATTTATTTTTTTTGTCTGCACTTAGTTGTGTTCCATTCTTTCAGTGTCATTTTCATTGTTTTCTGCATTTAACTTGTTTGTTTATTTGTTTTTGACACCATTTCTTTCTTCTTTTTTTTTTTTGAAGTATCGTAACTCAGTCGAGTTGCAGTCTTCAGGGTCATTCCGACCCCTCAAATCGCACGATTTTTAGCACATTTTAAAAAAATATAGAAAAACAACCAAATAACTTAGACAAACAAAGTAAAGTGATACAGAAGGACCAGGATTAGATCTTTGCAAATAATCTTACCTTATTTGTGGTATTCCATATACTTGTCAATGATGAGGTATCCAAAGGGGGGTAAATTTTTTTTTTGATGGATATGAACACACATTGTGAAACAGTTTTAGATCAAGTCCAGAACATAATTTCCATGCCATGGCTGTTTTAAATCACTGATTTCACATGTTGGAAAACACAAGATTACTGGTAGTTGTCACTTTTTGCATACAGTTGCTCTAGAGCACAAAAATATTCACAAAATTACTGTAAAATGCTTTCCTTGACGCCATTTTCGATTTAGTGAAATTCGCATGTCACGGATAGCACTGAAAAAAGCTACTATTGTCTTTGTTTCACATTGTCACAAACGGTCTAAGGGAAAGGTCTAAGGGAAATAAGTCCTGTAAACATACCCTAGTTTTGGTTCCCAGTGGGATTTTCCCTATAACTGACGCTTCTGACATTAAAAAAAAATACGAATGTCCGCCGTTGATAAATCAACGTCACGTCTCCAAGCAGTAAAGGCAAGTGTCAGCGACTTTTTGCCGGCATGTCTTGATTGAGTTAAGAAGAAATAGGAAATGAAGCACAGATCCCCGTCTCCCAGTCCCCCACACTCCCTCTTAAAGAGGTGTTCGTAATGTTTCCAAGGTTTACAAACAACTTTCATCGATTACAACTAGTGAATGTGATAGTGTGGTTATGACTGGGAGGTTGTGGGTTCAAAACACCATAAAAAAAAAATTTTTAATTATTGATTTTTCAGCACTGAGTAACTTCTTTCCACAGTTCAGCATGCTATGGGCTCATTAGGAAGATTTGAACCTCACAGTTGAGTCTCATTCCCTTTATGGCATCTCACTTGCTTTACAGAGGCATCAGTGAGGGTGTTGCTCAGATTTTCTTATCAACACTGTACTTCTCAGGCCTGTTAGACGATGCCAGAAGATATTATGAAAGTAAATGTAGAGTATAGCTCTGTCAGGTAGTAGTATGGGTCCTTGTTGGAACTCGTAGCAGTATGATCATCATCACCATTATCATTCCAATGAAAGGCCGGAAAATGGGGTAATTTCTTTTTTTTATTCGCCATCTGCATAGTCACACCCCACATCTGGCCATGAATGTGGTCTTTCTTTTTACATTTCTTAGATGGGGCAGCAGAAAACAAACAAAAGCCCATCAACCATTGATGACTTGAAGATTTTTTTTGACCTTGCAGTAGTCAACACTGGTTGGTGTTACCACAGAGTTTTTAGTCTCCCCACAGGGCCTTAAGAGGAGTCTGAAAGGTTATGGCAGCACCAACAATGTTGGCCATGAAGAAAAACAAAGTCCTCAGTGTTTTTTTTCTTTCAGACTTCTTTTTAATACATATTTGACAAAGTGCAAACATAAACACATAGACAAATACATGTCAGTAAAAACAGTGGGTAGCAGCAATTACAATGTCAGATTTGAAAATTCATTTCACATACCTGGAAAAAGAAACTACATATTTATAAACAGGACATACCCATTTGAATAAAATGTAAATAACAACCACAAAGTGTGAAAATATAAATGAAAGTATACACAGGTGGGTCATTCAGAAATTAAGGATAATTGTACAGTTTTGTTAAGTATCTTGATAGTGTGATAATTGTATTTTACAAATGAACAGGCTGTGTTATCAAGTTTCAGCTGTAAACTTGGGGAAAAAAAGTCTCCAAACACCATTTCTTTTTCAAGATCTTACCACAAAATATCAGATAGAAGAATGTAATGCAAAACTTGAGTGGAACTTGCAAGCTTTCAGAGAAAAATGGTTGCTTTCTCTGTCCTTAGTTTCAGATGAAGTTTGATATGACATTTTGTTTGTTTATGACATATATACATGTCTCCTATGACCTACCTGTGTATTTGTGGATTTATCTTAATCATTGTTGACAGTGACTGTGCTTCAAGCACACAGACCATTTATTGAAGATGTGGAAATATTTCATGCATACTGAACTTTAGCTATTTGATACAAATTAATCTGCTTTGTTTATATTTGTTTGTCATTGTTTCTTGTTAAAAATGAGTCTTGTTAAAAATGAATGAAAAAGATGCATGGAAAAGAAAAATAGTTAAAAAAAAATGTAAACAGTAAAAAAAAATGTAAAAGAAAAATAGTAAAAAAAATGTAAACAGTAAAAAGATGTTTCAGTGATAATAATGATAAATATGGTAAATTTGTGTTTGTTAAATATCATAGAATCTTGTTGCTCCAAGCCTGCAATCAGTCGTCTGTCTTACAGCCCTTTGTTTGGTGCGGACAACACTGTGGCCGACACGCTGGGCTCTGACCTGACCTCTGCTGGCAAAGACAAGGACAAAGACAAGAAAGGGGGAGATAAAATTCCTTCCAAGAATGACCTGCTTGAAGATGTGAGTTTTCTGTTGATTAATTATTCCTTTTACTTCTCAGATACCTAAAAGTATGATCTTGCTTACTTACTGGCTTGCTTACCTACTTACTTACTTACCTATCAATGATTAAGAAAATCTTGGCTTCACCTAGTTGATGGATGGCTGAGTATTTGGGCATTGACTAGGGGGGGGGGGGGGGGGGTGTTTTCTGTCATGTGAAACGAGTTTATACAGAATAGCTAGTTGTGTTGTGAGTCAAACCTTTAATTATTTATATATTTACTTTATATATGTGTTCCTTTTTTGAAGGTAAGATACACACATACACATGTCATTTACATGTAACCAAGATTATTCCAGTGGTAGGCTGATAAAATCATCATCATCATCATCAGGTGCCCTGCCGCATGGCGTTGGCGACCATGGACTTCCAACCATCTCTATCTCTCGTTGCCCCCAGCATCTCCCCCACCCTCTTCATCCTCAGCCACCTTGCAAGTCCGTCCAGCATTCTCTCCCTGGGTCTACCCGGTGCTCTCTTTCCCTCCAGCTTTCCCGTTGTGACCAGGTGCTTCAAATCCCACTTCCTCATAAAATGACCTATAAATGTTGCTTGTCTTTTCCTAATCTTCCTTATCAGTGATCGATAAAATACCAGTACAAAATATAGACTAGGTAAAACATAGTCTTGGTAAGGCCTCAGGACCTGGCCAGCTCATGGGTTTATGTGCAGGCTTAAGGCATGTGCCACGATCACCATACACATGGCACATGTGACATTAGTACATATGGAATTCATTCCGAGTGTGGAGACGTCATCTTGAGAAACTGAAGATGAAACTTTACTCCTCACCCTGTCCACCAGCTTCCTGCACTATCGGCCATATAGATACAGGTGTGATTGCCAAGCTGGCAAATGTCAGACTTTTGATTGTAAAGTCCTGGGTACTATCTGCCTTGACACTTCCAGCTGGTGGGGAAGGGGTTGAGATTTTTCTGATCTTTCACATCAGTATGTGTGTAGATCAACCAGTGCGTAAATCCCTGTCATGTGTATACGCATACAGACTATCAAATCTTTTACATCAGTATGTGTGTAGATCAACCAGTGCGTAAATCCCTGTCATGTGTATACGCATACAGACTATCAAATCTTTTACATCAGTATGTGTGTAGATCAACCAGTGCGTAAATCCCTGTCATGTGTATACGCATACAGACTATCAAATCTTTCACATCAGTATGTGTGTAGATCAACCAGTGCGTAAATCCCTGTCATGTGTATACGCATACAGACTATCAAATCTTTCACATCAGTATGTGTGTAGATCAACCAGTGCGTAAATCCCTGTCGTGTGTATACGCATACAGACTATCAAATCTTTCACATCAGTATGTGGAGATCAACCAGTGCGTAAATCCCCGTCGTGTGTATACGCATACAGACTATCAAATTTTTACATCAGTATGTGTGTAGATCAAACCAGTGCGTAAATCCCCGTCGTGTGTATACGCATACAGACTATCAAATCTTTTACATCAGTATGTGTGTAGATCAACCAGTGCGTAAATCCCTGTCATGTGTATACGCATACAGACTATCAAATCTTTTACATCAGTATGTGTGTAGATCAACCAGTGCGTAAATCCCTGTCGTGTGTATACGCATACAGACTATCAAATCTTTTACATCAGTATGTGTGTAGATCAACCAGTGCGTAAATCCCCGTCGTGTGTATACGCATACAGACTATCAAATCTTTTACATCAGTATGTGTGTAGATCAACTAGTGCGTAAATCCCTGCCCTGTGTATACGCATACAGACTATCAAATCTTTTACATCAGTATGTGTGTAGATCAACCAGTGCGTAAATCCCCGTCGTGTGTATACGCATACAGACTATCAAATCTTTTACATCAGTATGTGTGTAGATCAACCAGTGCGTAAATCCCTGCCGTGTATATACGCATACAGACTATCAAATCTTTTACATCAGTATGTGTGTAGATCAACTAGTGCGTAAATCCCTGCCGTGTGTATACGCATACAGACTATCAAATCTTTTACATCAGTATGTGTGTAGATCAACCAGTGCGTAAATCCCCGTCGTGTGTATACGCATACAGACTATCAAACGTACATGTTAAAAACCCTGGAAGTCATGTCATTTGCTGGCTTAAGGACATGAAGACATCCAGCATGCACGCCCACAGAAGACGGAGTATGCAGACTGTGCAGCAGTATACTGCCTGCATTGTATACACAGAAGTGATGTGTGTGTACATACATTCAGAAAAAATGGAAAGTCCCTCGAGTTTTTTAACCTGAGTCCGTGAGGTGCTCAGTTACCAGGTGTCGCCATGAGGAGGCACAACGTAGGGCTTATTGATGGATAGGCTGTGTGCTGACATGCATTCAGACGTAAGAAAAAAAAACCTGATGTATTATAGTGACAACTGCCCATTGAGGACAGAGAATGCAGACTATACACTACACAGCAATGTATCACCTGCACAGTGTGGGCACAAAAATTGCATACACAATGAGAAAAAATCGGAAACACTATAACAGAAAAAAAATGTGACATGAAATCCCTGGGGAGTACAAGCTGAAGTGTCAAGCAAAAAATATCTTAAGATTGCACACACACACACAAATCAACCCATTACATTCCAGATCTGTTAATCATTTAAGTTGCATGGAAAAATATAATGCTATGTTTATCTCCTTGGTTAACAGAGTTAGGAGACTGACTTGTTCACGTTAAGTTTCTTTTTACAAACAAGTATTGGTAGTCAACATTCGTTACACAGATGACACCGTGCTCATTGCAGAAAATGAAAGGGACCTACAAAACCTTGTGAATATATAATAGAAATAGAAAGCAAAAATAAAGGGTTGGAGCTAAATAGCAAGAAGACTGAAGTCATGGTAATCAGTAAAAAGTAAAAAATCCCCTCATGCAAAATAACAGCAAACAGCACAACCTTGAGACAGGTTGATAAGTTTAAATATCTGGGAACGATCAACTCTCCAGACGGCAGATGCATATCAGAAATAGCCAGCAGAATCAGCCAAGTTAAAACAGCATTCAAGAAGATGAAAAGCATTCTTACCAACAAATGCCTATCAATTAACATCAAGAAAAGGTTCTTGAATGTTATATAGAACCGGTAATGTTATACGGTTGTAAGGCATGGACAGTCAACATGCAAAGCCAGAACAAGATTGAGGCAGCCAGGATGTGGTTTCTAAGAAGAATGTTGAGAGTTCCATGGACACCAAAGAAAACCAACGAGACAGTCTTGATGGAGGCAGACACAAGAAGATCATTGATAAGGAAGATTAGGAAAAGGCAGGCAACATTTATAGGTCATTTTATGAGGAAAGAGGAATTAGAGCACCTGTACACAAGAAAGCTGGAAGGAAAGAGAACACCAGGTAGACCCAGGGAAAAAATATTGGATGAACTTGCAGAGTGGCTGAGGACAGAGAGGGTGGAAAATGTGCTTGCAGCAACAAGGGATAGATGCATATGGAGGGCCATGATTGCCAACACCATGTGGCAAGGCACTCAGTGATAAGGAGGAGGAGACTGACTTGTTCACGTTAGGTTTTTTTTCAGACAAGGACTGTTGGTTGTGAGTGTGGTATGGGTGTGATCATTTATTTTTGGGCAGGTTTTAGTTTCTTGCATGGTTAACCCTTTGACCCCTGCACCCTATCCACCAGCTGCAAAAACTTAACCCTTTGACTCCCATACACTCTCCACCATCTGCTTGCAGGAAGCTGGTGGATAGTGTGAGGGAATCAGAGGGTTAAGATTTTGCTTTGCTAGCATGGTTGGCGATGCAGGATGCTGGTAGACAAGGTTCGGGAGTCAAAGGGTTAACTTGCTCATTAGATCTTTATTTTTATTCATGTGTCTGTCTGACGGCCATGAAACAGCCTTGAGGTGTGGGGGGGGGGGGGGGGTTGTATGGGCAAAAAGCAGAAAGGATTTGTTTTTGCTCCATTTCCTCTTTGTCATTGCTTCCATTGCATATATTTCAACTCACCAGCACACCACAAAACCTGTGAGAATTGAGAATACCAAGACAGCAGGGCAGAAAGAGTCATGAATTTTTTTCACTGTGTAATGATGAATCAGGTGAATAGAAATGATGATAATTGTGGATTGAGACTGTTTGGTGGGGTGCACTCGACATTCTCTCTCTCTCTCTCTCTCTCCTCTCTCTCTCTCTCTCTCTCTCTCTCTCTCTCTCTCTCTCTCTCTCTCTCTCTCTCTCTCCTCTCTCTCTCTCTCTCTCTCTCTCTCTCTCTCTCTCTCTCTCTCTCACAGTAATGTAGCCAAATCCAAGGGATATAGACATCGGTAGTGTTGGTCAGGAAAATTGAGAAACGCCATCATTGATGCCTCCCTTAAGTTTGTGACAGCCCATCTTTCTGCTTAAGCTTTAATATATTTAAGTCTGTGAAGGAATCATTCAGGGTTGAAAAGTCTAGCAGTGATTTGGACTGTTGTGGTTCGAGCACACTGCATACCATTCATTACGCCATTAAGGCTGGAATATATTTTGTTTTTTTTCTTTTTCTTTCTTTTTCTTTCTTTGTTTCTTTTGTTTTGTTTCTTTGTTGATGTTGAAGTTCTTAATTCATTAATCTTTGCAGGACCTGAAGCCTAAGCCCCCTCCGCCATTGTTTGGTGATGATGATGATGAAGATGACCTGGACTGGCTCAGTTAATGCTGTGTGTAGATTGGGAGGTGAGCAAGGCTCAGCAGGGATGATGATGAAAGTGACGAATGAAATACAGTGATGACCTTCACTTCTCTCCTGGTGCTCAGTTATGAACTGTGGTATTGTCAGTTTTTCAAGTTACTGTGGGTTGTTGATTTTGTTTGGTTTGGTTTGGTTTTTGTTTGTTTTGTTTGTTTGTTTTGTTGTTGTTTTTTTGTGTTTTTTTTTTGGGGGGGGGCCAAGATTTTGCTTCAAATCCGAGATCAGTTGAAAAGTTGTTAAACTAAGTTTTAAAGTGAGATTTAAAAAAAAGATACTAGCTGGTTTGGGCATAGTAACAACTTTCCGTTTTTTTTTTCAGATAGCCTCGAATCTATTTTTTTTCTTAACAAGGGAAATAATACGTTGATTGCCAGGTGTGATTACTTTCCCTATCATATGCCATGGCTGTGTACATCTGTTGAGTAAATGTGACATCATGCAGTTTAACTTGGAAGAGTTTTGATTCATGTTTTGGCGGAAGACAAAACCCACTTTGATTAAATATCCATGCGTCAAATCTGTTGAAAAAATGTTCTGCTCATGTATATGTTGGATCACGGTAAACCAGCAACCTCATTCTCCCAAACAATTTTTCTTTTGTTTTAAATTAGGCCATACCACTGAAGTGGACTTTCAGTCTACACTTTGTTTTAAATCAAGAATTCCATAATTGCCAAGGGATGTTCTTGCTGACATATTTGGGATCACACACGCAAACACAGAGTATGCACACATAAACATGCTGATATGTGTATGTTTTGTTTTCTTCTTTTTTGTTTTATTTTTCCATGATAATTATTGATGAGAGCTATAACAGAAATACAGTTATTGATCTCCGCAGTCACATTCAATTTTCAAGCATTAATGAAAAAATACAGCATTGCCACTCGTCGCTGACACAGTGGACATAATACTTTGGTTTTATTTTTGTTTGTTTGGTGTGTTGTTTTTCTTTTCTTTCCTCTTTTGGGGAGGGGTGATTTTTATTTATTTATAGGGCTTGTCTATGTGAAAGCAAACAAGCAAGCCTCTATGCACTGTTATCAACCAGAATGTGAAATACGTACCCTACAGAACATACGCTCTGGCCTTTCTGTGTACAATAAAATGAGAGCAATAATGTAAAAAGTATTCCAGTTCTATGTGTGGTCTGTATTGTTGATTGTGTTGCTCAGTCAGTTTTACTTTGCCGGTCGTGTTTTGAGAGTTGTTGGTATTTTTTCTTACTGCCCAATATGCCATTGACACGTAGGGCAACAACAACATTGGTGTTGTGTTGAGGTTTGGACGTGTGTTTGTTTTTTTTTATTGTTTTTTTATTTTTGATTTTACATAATATCTGTGACCTCCCACCACCAATTCAGTCTTAACTCACAGTCAGTTGAGCAGCACTAGGAGCTGAAAAGGTGGCTGAGGGTCTATCTGGGGGTGTTTCGACTTTTTCTCAAAAGTGATTTCTGTGGACTATAATCTTTCCCCCACAGAATTTTCTTTCTTGAAAAAATATCACTGATCGATTAAAAATGGTATTTATTGTAGCAGAAAGAACGCAATTGTTTACCAAAAGTATCTGTTTTTATCTCTGTACAGAACCCCTACATATGATATACTGACAGAGAGTTCTTTGGTGCACCTTTCAGATAATGACAGCAAAATTAGAAACAAACTGGGTCAAAGCTACCAAATAAAGAAATTTAAGGAAAATGTGTAGGAGAGTACATAATAACTTTAGAGGTCGTTTTCTCTAAATGGCCGTCATACAACTTAATGACTAAACATACATAACGTCTACATTTTTTTGAGTACAAGTTTTATTCAAGTACTAAAATAATCAGCAGAATGTACACTTTCCAGTGATATGTATATCTCAAAATACCCAAACTGCTAGGTAAGACTGATTTCGTGCTGGGTGGTCACATATATGTGTGTTGTTTGAGAGGGGGGAGGGGTTTTCTTGCTGGTTCTCATTGTTATGTAATGTATTCTCTCATGCTTTGGAAATATCAGTTTTTGACTGTAATTTTGTTATTGTTTATCTACTGAATGCATTGAAATTCATTTACTGAGAGGGTTTGTGACCCAGAAGCTTATTGTCATTCATTCCTTTGAAAAGATGTAGAGACTGCTGCCAGTGTTGTGTTATCTGTGGAGGATGTGTTGTTTTAGCACTATTCAGGATTTTCTTGTTTTGTTCTTATATTTTGTTTTTTTGTGGGGGTGGGTGGGAGGAGAGTTGTTTCACGGTTTTTGTTTTTCATCATTTTGAATGTGTATTTACGTGTGATTCGGGGGATGGGGTGTGTGTGTACAGGCATGCATGTTTTTGTGTTTTGTTTTTTGTTTTGTTTTTGTTTTTGCAAAAAGGGAGATGATGTGTTCAGTTGCTGTGCTTATGTCATTCATATAGATGATGCTTGTATGATGCATGAAATATGTTGATTGCATTTCCAAGCATCTTTTGGGGCTTTTTGTTCGATTGGTTGGTTGGTTGTTTGGGTTTTTTTCCATGGGGGGTAGGGGGGGTTTGGTGTGTATCATGTCCTTTTCTTTGGTGTAGGGTTTCATTTTTCATTCTTTTCTTTGTGTCTTGTTTTTGTTTGTGTATACATGCTTCTGTTATTGTATTGTCTGTATATGTCTTTTATTTTGTGAGTGTTTATATGTGTGTTTTCTTCTCTTTTCCATTTCAGTTATTCAAGAATTTTGTTCATGTGCACCATTAGACTGAAATATGCTGTCCTTGTGTTGCATGGTATCTCATTGTATTGATTGCTATTGTACATGTATTGTATTTAACTTGTGATAGTGTTGGTATGGTATCATAGTGCACTCTGCTGTATTTTACTGGTAATATCTTCACTTGTAGGGACAAATCAAAAACTGCAACACCCCATACTTTATGTTTACACATACAGTGATGTGTTCTGGCTCACTCTCTCTATCTCTCATGCTCTCTCTCTCTCTCTCTCTCTCTCTCTCTCCTCTCTCTCTCTCTCTCTCTCTCTCTCTCTCTC
The DNA here is from genome assembly GCA_030674185.1 of Monoplex corrugatus. Classification (NCBI taxonomy): domain Eukaryota; kingdom Metazoa; phylum Mollusca; class Gastropoda; order Littorinimorpha; family Ranellidae; genus Monoplex; species Monoplex corrugatus. The sequence goes on from JAPXFY010000026.1 coordinate 22,459,658, forward strand.
TCTCTCTCTCTCTCTCTCTCTCTCTCTCTCTCTCTCTCTCTCTCTCTCTCCTCTCTCATATGCTCTCTCTCTCTTTCTTTTTATATCTGTCTGTTTTTTTCCCCCACTTGCTCCATGTTTTCATTTTTATCATATTTTTGTTTGTTTTGTTTTTAATGTGACAACAAAGATTTTTCAATTATTTGTTAATAAATCTTTTTCTTTTAGATTAGACATTAAACCAGGATCTTGTGTACAGCATGCACTCAGCGCATGTTAAAGATCCCATGGCAGCAAAAGACTTGTCCCTGGGAAAATTCTGTAGAAAACTCCACTTTAATTTGTAAGAACATAGAGAAGAAAATGATGGCAGTACACTGTGGTGGCATATTCTGCCTGGGAAGAGTAACCTTACTTTCACATCGTAAAACTATTGTGACAACAACAAAAAATACAAATACCAATAAAAGCAAATATGGCTTGATCTCTTTCTGTCTATCTCTTTCTCCGTCTCCCATTCACTCGCAGGATCTTTATATTATGGTGTGTGAACTTGTCAGTTGTAATATAAAACTCCCAAAATACTTGAACCAGAAAAAACGCGAAAAAAAAAGAGAATAAGGACGCATATTTAATACAACCAGACAAGACAGGCTCAAATTTTCAGCCAACTGGCCTTTGTCAAGCGTAAGATCATGAACAAACAAACACCAGGTACAAAAATTAGGAGAAAAAGACTGAAACTTCCCTGCTGCTTATTCCTTTTCTCACACTGGACAGAGCAGCAGGGAAGTTTCAGTCTTTTTCTCCTAATTTTTTATATCTGGTGTTTGTTTGTTCGTGATCTTACGCTTGACAAAGGCCAGTTGGACGAAAATCTGCACCTGTCTTGTCTGGTTGTATTAAATACTCGTTCTTATTTTTGTGTGTGTTTTTTCTGGTTTCTGTTTGCTTGAATGTGGACAGTCACACTTGTTTTGAATTCCCAAAATATTTTGTTATAAGGCAGGTTATACTGGTGTGGCAGTATGGGCAGAATCAAAATAGTTATGTTTTTTTTAGTTGCGCGTCATTCTGCTTTTCCACTCACTTCTGGGTATGGTTTATTTTAAGGTCATATGCAGATGAACAGGTCTCAGAAACATATGATTCGTTTTAAACATTTGTTACTAGAAGACTTGCTGTTTATAGGGCTTCAACAACTGAAATGTCACGGCTGCATTTTCCCAGCCATTCTGCCACCCTTTAGTTGTGAGCCAGCGTCACCTGCGTGTGCTATTTTTAGCCAGGCAGGGTCGACCAAAGTCCGTCAGTGTAGCGCGTCTTTGTGCTCCCGCACTAGTGATAAAGGGACGGGTGAAAAGGGTGTGGGGAGTGGAAGGGAAGGGGCGCGCTATTAATAGCCGGCAGAAAGTGGCCAACTAAAGTATCTCGGATTTGTGCGCCGTGATGTGGTTTCTAAGAAAAATGTTGAGAGTTCCATGGTCAGCAAAGAAAACCAACGAGACAGTCTTGATGGAGGCATACACAAGAAGATCATTAATAAAGAAGGTTAGGAAAAGACAAGTGACATTTATAGGACATTTCATGAGACAAGAGAAATTAGAGCACCTGGTCACAACAGGAAAGTTGGAGGAAAAGAGAGCACCAGGTAGACCCAGGGAGAAAATATTGGACATAATTGTAGAGTGGCTGAAGACAGAGAGGGTGGGAGATGTACTTGCAGCGACAAGGGATATAATCGTATGGAGGGCCATGATCGCCATTTCATGCGGCAGGGCACATGATGATGATGATGAGGCCCTCCACAGTCTCCCTCCTTCTTTTGTTGTCCGTAACCAGCTGTGTCATTGTCTATCAGATGTTTAGAACCGTATGACTACAAGTCCATTGATGACCAACCTCCATGAAAGCTGACAGGAACTTGGGGGAAAAAAAGTAGACACATTCATTGCCAGCTGTGGACTGACTATGGAGAACCACATGTTCACAGTGGGTAACACTGCTGTGTGGTGACATGCTCTCCTTGAAAAGAGCTGCCAAAATTTCACACAATAAGTCTGTTAGGACACAAAATAAATGTTTTAGAAAGAATTAAGTTCTTCTTGAGGATTGTATCTCCAGGTGAATTATTAGTAAATTTTGTACATGTTGTAAGATCGAAAAGATATCAGACAAGGGGACGGGTCTGTGTTTCATAACACTGTGCGCCGTTCACTGTATGCAAGATTCTTTCCAAAATAGATAGCTTACATCTTTCATGGGGTGGAATTTTTTATTCTTTTTATTCTGATTTTTCTCAGATCTGTGTATACATGAAGCTGAGCAGTCTACATAGTCCATATTTGGTCAGCGTGCATGTAGTGTGTTTTCATGTTTCTATAAGCCATTCAACGCTGATATGACTTACAGGATCTTATATCTTAGCGTATCTTTAAAAATGATATTCTGCATGTGTTTGTACACAAAGGGGGTCTAGGTACTAGCAGTCTGTAGACATGTTGACCTGACAGAACAGAACAGTCTCTGTCCTTTACCTACCAGGCAGGAGATATGCAGGCAGGTTTGAGCCTTACCTGATTGGAAATGTTATGCAGCGGAATGAATTGAGTCAGTAATCTCGAAAATGGGACATTCCCAGACATACAATTTCTCCACTAATCATTACACTGTATCTTGTATGCAAGCTTAGTCAAAATCCACCAATAAATGAACCAAGAAATCCATGCGCAGACAGACATCTGCATGTGGGAAAGCACACCTTGAGGTCATTTTCAGAACTTGTATGAGTGTGTGTTCAGATGGAGCGTGCTAGTACACTGGTAACATTTGTGTAAGTCACATGCACATGCTTGAGCATATGTTCGTGTATGTTCTATGTTATGTCACTTTTTTGTTTTGTTTGTGTTTGTTGTTGTTATTTTTTACCTGCTAAGGCATTTAGCAGTTGGTGGGCTATGGATAAGATGAACTGAATTAATTTGAATTTAGGGGATGGGCTTTTTTGTACTTTTTTTTTTTTTCATTTGGGGGGAGGGGGGCATAAGGAAAGAAGATGAAATGTAACCAGAACTGTTTGTCCTCTTGTGGTTTGTAGTGACAACAGCAGCCCTTTGTTCGTTGGTACAAAGCTGCTTCAGTTTAAACACAATATTATTGAGTAAACCATCTCCATGAAAATGATATGTCTGGGAACAAACGTGTATAATTCACAGAACCAACTGCCTGCAGCCAGCCAGCCAGCCATGGTTATTGATGAAACAATCCTGCTGTCTGTGAGTGCTCCATCACTGTCCTATATATTTTACTTGTGTTTATCATTGTGTGTGTTCGTGTGCATTTCCCCTCCCTTTTTCTTAAAACCGGGATTTTTGTGGTTATCATACTGTAGTCAAGTGGTCTTTGTATCATGCATGTTGTTTTTGTGATTAATTCGTAACTGCGATTTTTATTTTCTCACGGAAGGTTTCACAGACTGCTTTTCATGCATCATGTTTTTTCACAGAAAAACTCAGTTCGTCATAACATTCCAGTGTTCATGTGTCACCTCTGTGTCAGTGTTTTTCATAACATATGTGACCCGTTCTCACAAAATCATCCAGAAGTCATACAGGTGGAATTGCACTAGAGACCTGGAAAGGTTATCAAAGGTCAGGTGGTGAAAGTTGGGATTTTTGCTTTTTAAAAAACCAGATATCCGTTTTATCATTTCACTGTCAGGTATTTTGAAAACAATCAATTTGAATGTTACAAAAGATGATTTTAGTGTTGGCTTTGTTGTTTTTGATGCCTCCAGTTGTATTATATTAATAATTTAATATAAAAGAGCAGAAGGCATCAAAGTTGATTGAATACATGAAAATTGCAAATTATACTATAGCTAATGTAAACATTTTAGCAAATTTGGTCAATATCAAGCCTGTTGCTAAGGAAGAACTTCAGTCACTTGTGAGATCCAAACCTTTGAAGCTTGTTTTCTCAAAATGGCTGATCCTTCATTTACAGGCTTTAAAACACCACATCTCTGCCAGTTTTCACAGAAGTAAAATTGGTGTCATTATGAAGCGAAGTCTTTACTTTTATCTGGTATGAAAGATTGAAAACATGCAATCTGGTATGAAAGACTGAAAACATGCAATCTGCGACTTATGGGTGATTTTGATTTTGTGGGAATAGATCACATGTTGTCTGCCTGTGGACTGGCAGGTAACAGACTGCAGTCCCAGCATGAAGATTGTTTCCAGACGTTGCGATTGAGACAAATAGGGAATATTTTCTAGTCTTGGAGGTGGGGGGGTGGGGGGGGGTTCTGTTTCAACATCTGCACTGCCTTAGTGGTGGTAGTCACTTGCTGCTCAGTCTGGCTCCTCAACATACCACCAACCCCGAATTCTTTCAAAATCACAGTGCCAGGAAGCCCACAGTGACCAAGAAATGTGGAGCCACCATATTGCCACCCACCAGGTGAGATTTAGCACCACTGCTGGGTCACTTGGGTGGAGTTAAACAGGGCCTGTGCTGGTCCGACTTATTGAGAACGTTGCCTACTAAGCCCCTAACAAAAACAGTGTAGGTGGAGTTCAACAGAGCCTTAGCTGATCCACATTATTGAGGACATTGCCCACTGAGCCCCCAACAAACAACAGTTTAGGTGGAGTTCAACAGAGCCTTAGCTGATCCATGTTATTGAGGACATTGCCCACTGAGCCCCCAACAAACAACAGTTTAGGTGGAGCTCAACAGAGCCTTAGCTGATCCATGTTATTGAGGACATTGCCTTCTGAGCCCCCAACAAACAACAGTTTAGGTGGAGCTCAACAGACCTTAACTGATCCATATTATCGAGGACATTGCCTTCTGAGCCCCCAACAAACAGCAGTAATCATTAAGTCACACAGCCAGACCGTGTGAGAGAGTCCCCGTTAAGGAGACCACCACCCTGGCCCTCCAACAACAACCCCCATGAACCACTGACACCAAGGATTCTTAATCTGAATTCATGTTAGGCATGGAAGAACGAGAAAATTCTTAACCATATTTTTAGAATTGGTTGGTACAGCCACAAATTTTCAGCCCTCTTGCAAGCCTTCCACAGACTGTTCCGGTTGGTTGTATGCATTAACCCTTAGACTCCTACACTCTATCCATCAACTGCAAAAACTTCACCCTTTGACTCCCTCACCCTATCACCAGCTTCTGCAGGAAGCTGGTGGATAGGGTGAGGGAGTCAAAGGGTGAAGTTTTTGCTTTGCTAGCACGGTTGACAATGCAGGATGCTGGTGGACAGGGTGCGGGAGTCAAAGGGTTAAGCTAGTTGACATGCTCTCTGTCAACATATATTTCCAAGCGTGCACCTTAAGAGAACAGGCCTGGTTGATGTAGAGGCAAAGCTAGAACCTTCCAAACTGACTGTGTGTGTGTGTGGGGAGGGGGGCTCTGGTCCACCCAGCTATGAGTCAGTACTGACCCTTTTCAGCAAGGGAAGGTAAAGCATCGAGAGAGAGAGAGAAGATGTGCGCTTCCCTTATAATGTTGGCCCTGAGAAAAGTCCAGATCTCTGCCACCTTGCTCTCCCACGACCACAGGTTTATGGAACAACATTTACTTTGTTGCATTTGTTATGAGACAGTGGCAGAGACTTGTAACATTGGTGTTTCCTTTATTTTCACAACATGTATCTTGCTCATCAAGTCATTTTGAATCCTTCCATTTTCTTTCTTTTTTGTTTTCAGTATTTGCATTGAAAGATATCTGTTGGACTTGTAGCCTCAAGTGATAAAACGAAGCAGATACAAAAATTCAGCCAACCAGCCTTTGTCAATTGTGCACACATGACAATAAGGAAACCGATTCATTATGTTTAAAAGACAAAACCAACAAGTCAGATGGGTTCCCTGATAAGTGAAAGTTTGTTTGTTGAGGATGAGAAGATGACTCTGTAACAGTATTTTCCTTTGGGTTGTCGTGTGACCTCTTTTCCTCATCTACTTCTGTCAGAAAAACACTTCCCCTGCTAAATGAATGGACTTCGCTTATCATGGGAATTCTCTGATCTGTTGTTTTTGTCCTAGATCTTGTGAATCTGTGTTTTTATTGTCGTTTGTGTGTGTGTGTGTGTGACAAAGGCTAGTTGGCCAAAAATATGCGCCTGTCATGTTTTGCCAATCAAAGACACGTTCTTGTTCTATTTTTGTGTGTTTGTGATTTGTGTTTGCTTAAAACACTAGCAGTAACTTGATTCTGACTGTATTTTCTTAAGTGTGATTGCTCATCTTCATTTATTAGAAAAATTTGATATGCTTATTGTACATTAGTAATACACTTTTTATTACTATATTGATTTTTTATTATTTCTCTCTTTCTTTTATTTTCTTTGTGTTGATTTGCAGTTTCTTTTAAAGTTGTGAATATTTTCAAGAAGGTAGATACTTGGATGTGTCACATATTTTGACGCATTACTTGTATCATGTATCAAGCGGTGTTCATCTTAATCTTTTAGAATGCTTTTCATTTGTCAAAAGTATGAACTTGAGATCATACAAGTCAATCATGAGAGCATTTTGTATGAGTTTGAAGGCATATGAGGAGATTATGATGGTCTGTTGTTGCGAAAGAACAGAACAGAAACATATGAGTAAATTATGGTAGCATATTGTTGCAACAAACAGACAGTCGCATTTTTGAGTGTTTAAGATGTATCCCCTATCTTCACCCATCCTTGCTCCTACACATCTCCAAGAGGCCTTAAATTGATCTAAAGGAAGAAACAGATGATGGATACCTGGTGTCTTGAGGTGGAATGGAAGGATTGAAAATGTAGTGCATGAGAGACTGATCGATCTTTTCCAAGAGATTTGGTATGCCCGATAATGAATGGATGTGTCCAACAAGGATCAGAGCTGAATGTGATTATTGTTTTTCACTATCATTGTAATTATTGTTAATATCAATATTGTAACTGCCCCCAGATGAGATCATATCTGTATATCCACTATCCAGTGTGTGTATTTAGTCAGTTGCTACAAGTAGAAATAGATGTATCAAGAGAGAGTTAGAGAGAGAGAGAGAGAGAGAGAAGATTGATCAGGTAATTGAGAGAGGAAAAAATATGAACACCGCAAGTTAAATTTATGTGGGAAGAAATGCTATGGCATATTGGTTTTTCTTTTATCTATCCAATCAACAAGTATAGAAAATTATGGTGCACTATTTCTTTGATCATTTGACTCCTTCGACCTATCCACCATTTTCCTAAGGCCAAGGGAGTGAAGAGGTTAAAGAAACAGTATGCCCCCCCCCTCCCCCCCCCAAAAAAAAGTGTTCAGCGTGAGTCATTTAATCACCATATGTACATGTGCAGTCAGAATATGAAAGGTGATTTCATGATAATGATTCTTCTGAATAGAATTAGTGTCAAACTGAAGTCGTATATATAAATATATTGTGACCAAGAAATGTATAATAAATTTGAGCTGTATGTTTGAGAACATGATTGATTTTGTTCTTCTTTACTCTGTGGATGCTTGTCTGTTTGTGCGTTTAAAAGAAACATTATTCTAATTGACCCATGTTGAGTGTCCATGTGTCTACTGGTGAAAAAAAATGATGGTGCTGGCAAAGTGATCACCAGAATCAAGATGTCTTTTTTGTCTAAGTTTAAGTTCTTTTTTTAGAATGAGCATCATTTCATGCTTTTAACACCAGCCAGACCATTGCCCCCAGATGGACTATTTAACTATATGTAAATATACATATACATACAATGTGTGTATATATATTTATATATACATATATGTTTGTGTGTGTGTGCGAGGGGTGTCCCAAAAGTCCTTGAACTCACCAAAAAGGAAAGTAATTACTAGAAAGAAAGTTGGCACACATATGCACGTGCATCTCGGAAAACTGCAAACAAAATATGAGCAATGACGTTAAATGTGATGTCATAAGGTTTCAGTATGCCATACCCCGAAGTTCTGAAAAATATTGATAACTCAGCATGACGTGCCATCTTTTTATTTTGTCAGAGAAAAAGCAAGACTACAGAAAATAAAACTACACTTGCATTTTTTTTTTTTTTAGTGCAGTGATTTTCTTGGATGCATCTTTTGCCCACGCAGTGGAGGTGGTGTTCTGCTGCACAGTCTGCATGCCTCGTCTTTGGTAGGTGTGTATGCCGGGTGTTTTCATGTTATCATAAGCCACCAGACACTGACATAATGTACAGGATCTTTAATGTGCTTATTTGAGAGGCGTGGCGGAATGGTTCAGATGTTCACCTGCCAAGAACTAAACTCGAGGTTCCAGGGTTCGTTTCCCGTTGAGGCCTTGACTTTTTCCTCAGTTTGAATGGAAAATCGAACTGAACATCTGGTCCTCCAAAAGGGGATGAAAAATGAGTTGGACCCCTGTGCTTTCTGGCCTGCACATGCTAAAGATCCCGTAGCAGTTAAAAATCATGAAGAGCGGGGCATTCGTCCAACTGCCCTGGCATAAAACATTGGGGAGATAGGTTGATTTCCCAGGTCCTTCCCTTCAAAGGCTTTCTGAAATCTTGGTCAATAAAAAGTGTGGCATTGTACTGTGGCAACGCGCTGTCAAAGAGCCCGAGCAGCCCGAGTTTCACATGGTAAATCCACTGTGACAAAAGAAATGAATATGATTGAATATGATCTTGTTTGTGTATACATGCAGAGGATTTAGACACAAGCAGGTCTGCATACATGTTGACCTGGGAGATTAGAAAAATCTCCACACTTTTCCCACCAAGCAGGAGGTACCATGACAGGATTAAACCCAAACCTTTCAAATGGAAGTCCAACATCGTGCCCACTTGACTGTCGTGCCTGTCACTTTTTTTTTCCCTCTTGACTGTCGTGCCTGTCACTTTTTTTTTTTTTAAGGATCATCACACCCAGGGAGGTTACCTATGCGCTCACCTTTTTTTTTTTTTGTCCCATTTTTTGTGGCACCTTAATGGCCACAGAAGCTGGCAGTTTTTTTTTATTACAATGCGATGATGATGATGTCGATGAAGATGATAATCATGATGCTATGGAGTTCCATCTAGGATTGAGACTGTGTGACAGGGCTGTACTCTACGTTTACTATCATAATATATCCTGGTGTCAACCAGGCCCGAGAGATACAGACAACACCCTCAATGACGCATCCACTCCTGAGATTGCCTGTGCAAAACGTGCCCGCCGCAGAGCAGAGCGCCGTTGGCGCAAATCCAAACTCACTGTACACAGGCAACTTTTCCAAGCCTCTAAAACAAAAGTATCCGCCCTCATTGCATCAGCAAAAACAAGCTATTTCCAAACCAAAATCCTGAATGCCTCTTCTTCAAAATAACTCTTTACAACCATGAATCATCTCCTTGGCACACGAAAAGATTTACCTCTCCCAACAAAACATACAAATGAAGAACTCCCATCTGTATTCTCCAAGTATTTCACCACCAAAATACAAACTCTCGTGACAGGCTTGACAGGACACCCTGTCAACCATGCCCACCTGACCCTTCCTTCTCTGGCACACCTCTTACTACTTTTACCCCAGTCTCACAAGAAGAAATTTTCAACACAATCAGATCCATGCCGTTCAAAACCTGCGAACTGGATCCTCTTCCAGGTTCTCTCTACTCCGACTGTCTCCCTACTCTCCTCCCATTCATCACTGACATCATCAACACTTCTCTTCAAACTGGAACTGTCCCAGATTCTTTCAAGTCTGCTATTGTTCACCCTCTCCTCAAGAAACACAATTTAGACCCAAATGAACTGAAAAATTACCGGCCTATCTCTAATCTCTCTTTCTTGTCAAAACTCCTTGAAAAAGTCATCCTCAACCAGCTGAACTCTCACCTGTCTGCCAACAATCTCCTCAATCCTTTCCAGTCAGCCTACCGCCAGTGCCATAGCACTGAAACTGCCCTACTACACATTCTCAACAATCTCCTCCTTGCAACTGATACTGGCAAAGTCTCTCTCCTCACACTCCTTGATCTGTCTGCAGCCTTCGATACCATTGACCATGGTATTCTCCTTTCTAGACTTCATCATACTTTTGGCATCTCTGACATTGCTCTCTCCTTTTTCACTTCGTATTTATCAAACAGAAAACAAACTGTTCTCATCAATGGCACTTACTCTCAACCTGCATACCTGACCTATGGTGTTCCACAAGGATCTGTCCTTGGCCCTGTTCTTTTCACTCTTTACACCTCCCCCCTGTCCACCATCATCAACTCCCACTCTATAAAACACCACTTCTATGCTGATGACACCCAACTTCAAGACAGTGACTCACCTGATAATATACAGCGCCTGTTGACTCGCACCACTGAGTGTTACTCGGACATTAAGAACTGGATGACGTTCAACAAACTTCAGCTTAATGACGACAAGACAGAAGCTATCCTCATTGGCACCCGTCAGAAACTTTCTCAGCTGCCTCCTCTTTCTCTCCCATTATGTAACACATCAGTCCCAATTTCTGATTCAGCTAAAAACCTTGGTGTCTACATTCACTCTACCCTCTCCATGAACAACTTTGTTTCTCAAACTGCCAGATCTTGCTACTATCATCTCCATCGTATAAGGTTGATCAGGAAGTATCTCTCTGTCGAAACAACTGCAAAACTCGTTCTCTCCTTCATAATGTCTCGCATTGACTATTGCAATTCACTCCTGTCTGGTCTTCCTGCCTCCACCATTCACATCCTACAGCGCATTCAAAACAATGCTGTACGCCTTGTACTCAAAAAGAAAAAAGCTGACCACATATCTCCTCTCCTGGCACAACTTCACTGGCTCCCTGTATCAAAGCGCATACAGTACAAACTAGACACCATGTGCTACAAAAGCCTCAATAACGCAGCCCCCGATTACCTGTCAAGCCTACTTGAGATCTATGTTCCCTCACGTACCCTCCGCTCTGCCTCCGATCCTCTGACTTTTCGCTTTCCACGCACTAAGCTCAATACCTATGGTCCACGAGCCTTCTCTGTTTCTGGTCCACTCTCCTGGAACAAACTTCCTCTCTCAGTCGTCAGCAACCTACTTTTGTCTCCTTCAAGTCCGCTCTCAAAACTCACCTTTTCTCCTCCGCATAAAATCCTAACCTCACTCAACCCCCCCCCCCCCCCCCCCCCCTCTGCAGCCTGTCTCCGCTCGGAGGGGAATCACATGGTTATAATATATAATTGTATATGCTATGCTCTCTATAATTTTCCATTGCTTTTATTCTTGCTTTTATTGCTTTTATTCTTTCTCCCCATTTATAGCCATGCGTGTGTGTTGGTGTGTGGTGTGTGTGTGTGTGTGTGTGTGTGTGCGTGTGTGTGCGTGCGTGCGTGCGTGCGTGCGTGCGTGTGTGTCTGCTTCAGCGCTTAGATTTGATTTTATCAAGATTTTGCGCTATATAAATATTGTAATTATTATTATTATTATTATTATTATCCATAAAGTGGATGAGACTCGACTGTGTGGTCCCAGTCTTCCCAATGAGCCCATAGCACGCCCAACTCTGGGTAGGAGCCGGTTAGAGCCGAAAAATCCCGCAATGATTTTTTGAAGGTACTCATGCGGATTGGAACCCACAACCTTCCAGTCAGTAGTCCGTGGTGTTAACCACTACACCACGGCGACTGGTGTGCCTGTCACACTTTGTTTTATACTTCAGTATCAACAGAGTGTATTGAGACCAGGAAGTAACAGTTCCCCCTTTCAGTTTGTAGACTGTCAGATGAAAAGTTGTCAGCTACTGCAAGAGGACATTTTCTTGGAATGGTTGGTGGCCAAGAGGTTTAAAAGAATTGAAGTCAAGATAGACCAGGTGTAAGGGTGCTTTCTAACAGACTATGCTAAAGTGCAGTATAAGGCAAATGTCTGTACACCCCACCCCCCACCCCCATCCCCCGGCAATGCCGGGGACTCAGTATATAAATAGTATCCCCACCCGGAAATTCTGTGCTTGAAATTTCCTCCTTTCTGTCACTTTCTTTGTTTTATGCCTTGTTCCTTTGTTTTCTGTCATTTCTTGCCTTGCTGGTCCATTCAGCTGTATGAGTTTGATAAAGTCTTACGTACTTTTTCTTAGGATTGATATTTGGGTACATGTATTGAGTGCATTTTTGGCTCTAGTGAGGCGAGTTATGCAGAAGCAATTTTAGGTAATTTATGCCCATTTTTATGATTTGGTGTCCTTAGGTATGCTTAAACTTGTATTCAGGTATGTTTTTTAAATCTCCTGTGCAATAAATTGGACAGAGTGATCAATGCCGGGGGCATGTCCTTAGATTATGTGCACAAATGCACTGATGTGTGTACTTAGTTGTTTTTTTTTTTTTTTTTTTTTTTCCTGTTGACGTTTTGTATGTTTTGAAGCGGTTATAGCCCTGATATGGCTCTAGGCAGTCGGCTGGGCTTTAAACACCAACAAGATTAAATGTCTGTACTGCCCCTTCATAGTGAAGCAGGTCCTGTACCTCAACAGGATGTACATACAGCTAGTGAAAATCCCTCCTGTCTGTCTTGTCATGTTAAGTGAAACAGGACCTCTGATCAACAAGCTACTTGGTAGCTGGCAGTAGCTGGAAGAAAAAAACGGCCACAGTCGTCGCCAGGAGTGGTCTGGCCATATACACAGTGAACAAAAGAAAAAGAAGTGGTTAATGAAAAACACCCACATGGGAAGTGAAAGATCCTGAAAAGTCCAGGGTTTTTTCATTCTTCTCTCTCAGCTCTGTTAACCCTTTGACTCCCGCACCATGTCCACCAACTGCAAAAACTTAACCTGTTGACTCCCTCACCCTATCCACCATAGGGTGAGAAAATCAAAGAGTTAAGGTTTCGTTTTGCAAGTGTGGTTAACAATGCAGAATGCTGATAAACAGGGTGCGGGAGTCAAAGGGTTAACTCTGCTAAGAGTCGCTGGGGTGCTGCACTAAAGAACTGTTCACCACTTGCCTTCAGCTCAGTGGGTTGTGTGCCAAAGCGTGGGTCTCAGCAAATTATTTGTCTCTCCTTTCTGCATGTTGTCAGTCAATCACTTTTTTTTTTTTTTTTTTTTTTTTTTTTATTTCTATACATAATCAGGCAGACCTGACAGACATTTTCTCCACCTCCACTGTACTTTGAGTGGTGTTCTGCTGGCTGGTCACTGTCTTTTGGGTGAAAGAACAGACCAGGATTCTGTGTGCAGACTCTTTATTTGTGTGTGTTGTACAACCCACTACAACACAGGACTTGCCCTTCACAAAATTTTATTTAAGAAATAAACATAAAAAACATTTCTTAAATAAGCCAAAAAAAAACACATGCCGACAGATTTTATCAAAATAAAAGGGGAGAAAGATTATTGCACACTGCGGTGATGTTGCTCTTCAATGAAAGTAGTGAACATTAATTTCTTCTGGCAAATCTTTTTTTCTCTTTTCCAAGAGGTGTTGTGTACATTTTGAAATGGTAACAGCCCTGATATGGCTCTGTGTACTCAGCTGGGCTTTAAGCAATAAGAATTACAGACAGGTGTGTTTTCCCTCTACCGGCCATCCATAACCCATGACTGCCTCACCCTATCCATCAGCTGCAAAAATTAATGATAATTCCTCTAAACATTAAAAAGTACATTGTTGTGAAAGATCCTTTGGAGTATGTATAAACATGACATTTCGAGCCCAGGCCCTTTGTCGTGAAAAAGAAGTGGGAAATAAAAGTGACGTGGTAAATAAAAATGACAGAGCAGTACTGGTGGGGGGTGGGGTGGGGGAGAAGAGGGGGAAACAGTAGGGATTGGTAGGACAAGGAAAGAGTCGGGCACCGCTACACGTCGGCAGTTCTGGTGTTCAGGCCCTCCGGCAGTTCTCCATGTATTTCCTGTATATGTGCATGTATTTCCTGTACATGGAGAACTACATCATCCACCGACTGGGAACAATAACAACATCAACAAAAAAACAATCCATGTCAAACCATGCCCATTGTACTTTCATCATCATCATCAGGTGCCCTGCCGCATGGCGTTGGCGATCATGGACTTCCATCTGCCTCTATCTCTCGTTGCCTCTAGCATCTCCCCCACCCTCCCCGTCCCCAGCCATTCTGCAAGTCCGTCCAGCATTTTCTCCCTGGGTCTACCTGGTGCTCTCTTTCCCTCCAGCTTTCCCGTTGTGACCAGGTGCTCCTAATCCCCCTTCCTCATAAAATGGCCTATAAATGTTGCCTGTCTTTTCCTAATCTTCCTTAAGAGTGATCTACTTGTGTCTGCCTCCATCAAGACTGTCTCGTTTGTTTTCTTTGCTGTCCATGGAACCCTCAACATTCTTCTTAGAAACCACATCCCAGCTGCCTCAATCTTATTCTGGCTTTGTTTGTTGACTGTCCACGCCTCGCATCCGTACAACAGTATTGGTTCTATATAACATTCAAGAACTCTCTTCCTGATGTTAATTGATAGGCATTTGTTGGTAAGAATGCTTGTCATCTTCTTAAATGCTGTTTTGGCTTGGCCGATTCTGCCGGCTATTTCTGATGTGCATCTGCCGTCTGATGAAATGATCGTTCCCAGGTATTTGAATTTATCAACCTGTGTCAAGGTTGTGCCATTTGCTGTTATTTTGCATGAGGGGATTTCATGTTTTTACTGATCACCATGACTTCAGTCTTCCTGCTGTTTAGTTCCAGCCCTACCTTTGCTTTCTATTTCTAGTATATTCACAAGGTTTTGTAGGTCTCTTTCACTTTCTGCAATTAGCACGGTGTCATCTGCGTACCGAATGTTGTTTATCATTTTCCCTACATCCTTTAATCCAGGGTCTTCTTCTAGGTTTCTCATGATGTTTTCGATGTAAAGTGAAAACAGATCTGGTGACAAAACACAACCCTGTCTGACTCCTCTTTTGATATTTTGGAAAGAGCTTACATTGCTTTCTATTCTCATTGCAGCTGTTTGTTCCCAGTACATATTTCTGATTATACGTAGATCTTTTCTATCAACATTGAGTCTCTCCAGTTGGTTGATCAATTCATCATGTCTTACCCGATCGAAAGCCTTGATGTAGTCAACAAAGCATAAATACAAATCCCATTGTACTTTACATAGCAACAATAAAATTTGATGGGGGGAGATTGGGGGGGGGGGTGTCAGTTATGGACACCTGCGCACCCCAACGCAGCATGTAAATCAGAAATATGTATAAGGGAGAAAAATGTATTGCTCACCTGATGACTACGGCCTTTCACATACACATAAAAATACTTGCGTGCACGCGCACGCACACACACACACACACACACACACACACACACACACACACACACACACACACACACACACACACACACACACACACACACACACACACAGATCTGGTGACAAAACACAACCCTGTCTGACTCCTCTTTTGATATTTTGGAAAGAGCTTACATTGCTTTCTATTCTCATTGCAGCTGTTTGTTCCCAGTACATATTTCTGATTATACGTAGATCTTTTCTATCAACATTGAGTCTCTCCAGTTGGTTGATCAATTCATCATGTCTTACCCGATCGAAAGCCTTGATGTAGTCAACAAAGCATAAATACAAATCCCATTGTACTTTACATAGCAACAATAAAATTGTTTGTTAGTTTGTTTAAATCGTTAATTATGGTAACATTATTTGTTAGTTTTACCTTCCCCTCTTCAAAACAGTTGTTTTCTGGATCATCTTTTCTCAAGTTCAAAATTGACAATTTTCAAATATTCTCTTCACTCCTCTTATCACCCCCCCCCCCCCCTTTTTTTTTTTGTTTTTTTGTTTTGTTGTTGTTGTTGTCTAAAATCACTTTAGTGAATAGACATTAAATCAAAGACCACCACCACACACACACACACACACACTCTCACTCACTCACTCACTCACTCACTCACTCACTCTAACATGTACATGCTTCTTCTTCTTCCTTTATACGGCCAACATCATTCTGCTGATGGTTTTGTCATAATTTGGGGAGATTGCCGAAGATTGCGCTGTTGTGAGGATTTGGAACATTTTCGCAACTCCAACTGAGCCAGTCTGATTTCCTTGAAGGTACCCGGGGTCAAGCCCCTACCAGCAGTGCCTCAGCCTTCATCACCGCTACTTGGCTAGGTCCAATAGAGGTGTGAGGGGTGGTGGGGGTGATGGTGAAAAAGTAACAGGGGGAGGGGGGCAGGGATGGAAAAATGACTGGGAGGGATGGCAGGGGGAGGGGTTTTTAGGGAGTAGTGGTCAGGAGGAGGGCAAGGGGGGAGGGTTGGGGGGGAGGTTATTACAGGTTCTACAGATGGGAGGCCAGTCTGGACTTGAAGCAGTCCAGTGACTCAGCTGTCACAACCTCCTGAGGCAACTTGTTCCATTCAGGTATGGTCCTCGGGAAGAACGTCATCTGCCTTGTACCGTGTCGTGCAGGTAGGAATGTCGTAGCTCAGGTTGTTGTTTGTCCTAGAGCTCAGCCTGCTGTCAGGTGGTTTGGGCAGGTACATGGAGCTAATGGAGATGAGACCGTGATGGAACTTATAAAACATCTCCAAGCGGGCTTTCTTACGACGCTGTTGCAGGGAAGGCCAGTTGAGGGAGTCAAGGATGGTGTCCACGCATAATGATTGGCGGTGGCGATTGGAGACCCATCTTGCTGCTCTTCGTTGGATCTTCTCAAGGGTCTCAATCTCGTTTGCAGTGTAGGGATCCCAGACGGTGGCTGCGTACTCAAGAAGTGGGCGAACAAGGGCTTTGTACGCAGTTTCCTTTGTCTTCTTGTTGCCAATCTTGAGGTTGCGCCGGATGAAGCCTAGGGTCTTGCTGGCTTTCTTTGTGATGGAGTCAATGTGAGATTCCCACTGCATGTTGTCCTTGATGTTGACACCAAGGTACTTAGTGGTGTTGACGTTTTCAAGATTTTGTCCATGTAGCTCATACGCAGGGGCGATCTTGTTCCGCTTCCGAGAGACTCTCAGCGTTGAGCACTTCTGTGGATGGAACTCCATGGACCACTTCTTCTCCCAGGCAGTAAGGGAGTGGAGATCTTCTTGTAGTACTCGCTCGTCTTTTTTCTCCATGATGGTCTTGCTGCACATGGTATCGTCGGCAAATAGGCGGATCTTCAACTTGATGCCATCAGGAAGGTCGTTTATGTACAGGAGAAAAAGACTCGGACCAAGGACTGAGCCTTGAGGGACACCGGATTCCACAGGTAGGAAGTCGGATCTTGTTCCCTCCACCACCACAGCCTGCCGTCTGTCCGCAAGGAAGTTCTTGATCCAGGCGTTGGTGCGGCCTCTGATGCCGTAACGACGTAGTTCATGGACAGGTAGGGTGTGGCTGACTTTGTCGAAGGCTTTTGAGAAGTCAAGGACAATAGTGTCCTCCTGGTTTCCCTTCTCGATCTCTCTGGTCGCTTCGTCCACATACCCTAGGAGTTGAGTCTCACATGACCGTCCGCGTCGAAAGCCGTGCTGCTCTGGACAGAGAATCTCATTGTTTTCAAAGTGGGACATGATGTGGCTGGTGACAATATGTTCCATCAGCTTGCAGGCTATGCAGATGAGGGAGATGGGGTGGTAGTTGGCTGCGTTGTATCTTTCTCCCTTTTTGAAGACAGGTGTGATGTTGGCCTGTTTCCAGTCCTGTGGCAGGGTACCGGAGGAGTATGAGATGCGGTAGAGCAGGGTGAGCGAGGGCTGGAGTGATCTCCTCTGCAACCATCTTCAAAAGTCTGGGAGTAATGCCATCTGGGCCACAGGATTTATTGGGGTCAAGGTTGAGCAGAAGTTTCTTCACGCCATCTTTTGTGATGTTGATGTCATCGCATGCTGGATAGTCTGGAAGTTTTGGTCCAGATGGGCACCGCTGTTCAAACTCTTCAGCTGTGATGCAAACATTACACACACATATACACTGGATCTGGATAATTACGCTGCAGGAGCCTTTTCAGGCTATCGTCGCAGCGGGTGGTAGGAGCGCATGGCTTGATTTGAATAAGTAGTCCTCATTTATTTTATGTTATTTTTTTACTATAATAACTTAATTTTTCTTATTTATTTATTTATGAGTGAAAATAACTAATTTAAGTGGTGTTTCAACTACAGTTTCTCTTGAGTTTTTAGAACATGACGTTTAGTTTCTTCGCTGTGTCCGACTGGGTGGGGTGGGTGTAGGGGGGGGGGGGAAACTACTGCCCCAACGGACACCCCGAGTTCAACTCAAAGATGTCCTGTTGCGGCGCTGCATCTCCCTAGTCGGGTGGGGGGATGGGGGAGGGGTGGGGCTGGAGGGGGGCTGGAGAGGGGGGGGGGCTGATTTATTTATGGGAGGCAGCTGAGGCCGCTCTGCCCAGTGCTGCAGAAAATGCGGCGACGGAGCGTGCCTGCACTACCTCCTCCTCCAGCTTGTTCCAGTCTTCAACAGTCCTTGTGAAGAAAGAGCATCCATACTGCTCTGTCCTTGTCTTTGTAGCCACGGCTGTTGTTACATGCGTGTTTGGCGATGATGTTTGTTGCCACGTGGTCTGCATAGGTCTTCATTTTGATTTTCCTTTTGGTCTTATCCACTGGGGTCAGGTATTTTTCTGGTGGTAGGGCTGGAACCTGACCTTCTGTTATTTTATATAGTGTTACCAGCCTTTGGTGTGTCCTTCGCTGCTGCAGAGAGGGCAGACCAAGCTCTTGGAGCATCCTGGTGACGCACCCTGGTTTTTGGGACTTGTAGTCTTGCTTTATGAAGCGTGCTGCCCTTCTCTGTACTCTCTCCAGTCTATCCTGATCTTTTGCCAAGTACGGGTCCCATACAGTGGCTCCGTACTCCAGGGCAGACCGCACTAGAGAGATGTAGGCTGTACGGCGGCACTCTTGGGGACAGCTGCCCAAGTTACAACGGAGGAATCCTAGTGTAGTGTTTGCCCTCTTGCAGATGTTTGTTATGTGCGTGGACCACTTTAAATCTGCCGATATTTGTACTCCCAGATATGGATTTTGCTCTACATGTTGGAGGATCTCCTCATCAAGCTTGTAGTAGAAGGATGAGCGGTTTTTGGTTGGTAGGACGTAACATTTTTTGGCATTAAACCGCATTCCCCATTTTTTTGCCCATTCCTCCAGCCTGGTGAGGTCTCCTTGGAGCAAGGTATGGTCCTGGAACTGGCATTATCTCCCGGTACAGTAAGCAGTCATCTCAGAACAGCCGTACTTTTGATGTACTGCTCAAGACCTCAGGCAAGTCATTGATGTAGCACAAGAAGAGCAAGGGACCAAGAACTGTGCCTTGGGGTACACCAGACATAACGGCTGTTTCTTCTGAGGTTTCCCCTTCTAGGACCACTCTCATCGTTCTTTGTGTCAGGAACTTTTCAATCCACCTGTGGACTGGGCCTGCTATCCCGTAGTGTTGCAATTTGTGGAGGAGCTTTTTATGAGGTACAGTATCAAAGGCCTTACTGAAGTCCAAGATCACAACATCTGTTTGCGTTCCTTCGTCATTTGACTTTAGTAGGTCGTGCATAGTTGTGAGCAGCTGCGTTTCACAGGAAAATCCTTTCCTGAAGCCGATTTTTATCGGTAAGGATTTGATGCTTGTCCAGGTGTTCTCGGATATGGTGGCTGATGACATGTTCTAAGATCTTACACGCCACAGATGTAAGGGACACTGGGCGATAATTTTCAGGTCTGTTTTGGTCTCCTTTTTTGAATATGCAACTTATGTTTGCAGTCAACCAGTCTTCAGGAAGCTGACCGGTGTCCATTGAGTGGTTGTAAATGCAGGTCAGGGGTGCTGCTAGGATGTCAGCGCAGTTTTTTAAGACTCTGCTGGGGACTTTATCTGGACCACTAGCTTTAGATGGGTTTAGGTTTCGCAACAGTTTTGCTACACCTTCTTCTCTGATCGTGAGTTTGTTTATTTGTGGCTGTTTGGGGCCATCCATTTGTGGTGGTGGGGAGCCATCATCTGTGGTGAAGACAGAGCGGAACTGATTTAGTAGGATGTTTGTCTTGGTTTCGCTGTCACTGACCAGGTTTGTTCCTTCCTTTAGTGGGGCCACGCCGATATTATCCTGTCTTCTAGATTTGATGTATTTCCAGAAGGGTTTACTATTGTTTTCCTTCAGTCCATTCTCAATGATGTTGTTTATGTAGTTTTGTTCTACTTTCCTCATGGCTCTTCTACATTCTTTTTGGCAGAATTTATAATTGGTCCAGTTGTTGCTTTTCTTTGCCCTCTTATGGAGTCTGATCTTACGCCTCAGTAGTTTCTTTATGTCTCTGGACATCCAAGGGAGATCATCATTGTTGCGTCTTAGAATGGACGGGACATGCTTCTCTACAGCAGAAAGAATAGCCTCCTTGAATGCTACCCACAGGCTGTTCACGTGATCTCCTTTTTCTTTCATAGAGTAGACCTTCTCTTTGAGCCCACTAAGGTCCCTGCCCATCTCGTCCCAGTTTGCTTTGGAGAAGAGGTGACATTTTCTTGGTTTTTCTTTTGTCCTACGTGGTCTGGTGTCGAAATCCGCAACCACGGCATCATGATCGGAGCACCCAGGGATGGAAGCAGTGTACTTTGCCAAGGATGGATTTGTACAAAAGAGCAAATCGAGCGTATTTCCAAGCCTTGTGGGTTGGTTGTGGATTTGCGTCAGCTGGGCGTTGATAGTTATGTCCACCAGTTCTTCCTGTACAGCTCGGTCTGGTGCTCCAGCAGGTACTGTACATGTTTCCCAGTTGATGTCAGGACAGTTGAAATCCCCCGCTAGGAGGACCTGTCCACCTCGTTTGTTCTTGCTGATCTTGGTCAGAATACGGTCAAGTTGTTCAAGGTCTGCCTGTGATCTGTCCGGCATATAAAAACAGCCCACGAGAAGATCTCGTTTTTCTTTTAGCTGAATCTTGGCCCATATTGTCTCGCAATCACCTTCCAACATCGTGTCATCATTTGATATCAATGACTTGTGGACTAATATGAATGCACCTCCTCCAAGGGTCCTGCGGTCCTTCCTATAAACTTCATACGTCTTTGGAAACACTTCTGCCGACAGATTGTTTTCTTGTAACCAAGATTCTATGCCACAGACTATGTCAGGTTTAATATAGTCAAGAAATGCCGCAAACTCTGCTCTTTTGTTTACGATACTTTGGCAGTTTATATTTAGGAGCCTTAGGTTTTGTTTCCTTGGAAGGTTGTAGATGTTTGTGCTGCTACTGTCATTTCTTGATGACGCTCATCTTCTCTCTTTGTTTCCATCCTGTAAGTGTGACTGGTGAATTGACGGACCGGAATGTGTACTATCTTCGCGTTTTATGCTGTGATGACTAGTCTCATTGGGGCTGCTCTTTACTGTAGGACTGAAACACTGGCCTGAATGGAATGAGTCGATACTACTGTTTAAGTCCATCAAGGGGAAATAGTAGTTTGAAGCATGACTATCGTCCAAAAAGCAGCTCCGGAATGTGAAAGACCCACAGTTCATGCTGTCGCATTTAAAACACGCCCATGAGACATTTGTTCTGGCCAGCATGTCGAGGTCAGCAGCACAAAGTTCCAGACATTCCCTGTGATACCACACACTGCAGTGGTCGCATGCAACCGCTGACGTTTCAACATTTTGTTGGCACATTCCACACGGGTAGATATACACGGGTGAAGAAGGTTTGTTACTGGGTCTATACAATAGTACAGCAACAACAGATAATAACATGAAATCAGAAATAGGTAATAATAATTATAATAATTACAATATTTATATAGCGCAAAATCTTGATAAAATCAAATCTAAGCGCTGAAGCAGACACATACGCAAGCACGCACGCACGCACGCACACACACGCACGCACACACACACACACACACACACACACACACACACACACACACACACACACTCACACACACACGCATGGCTATAAATGGGGAGAAAGAATAAAAGCAATAAAAGCAATGGAAAATTATAGAGAGCATAGCATATACAATTATATAAGCTACGCACAAAAAGTTAAGGATCACTATGAGAAAACAGGTGCATAATAAACTCAGTTCGCTACTGTTATTTATTTCTCAGTCCAGCCAAATTGTTATGAATTCTTGTTCAGCTGTAAGTGGGCGATGTTGTGTTAGTGCGAAAATTGCACGGGATTCTCTACTACTGAGCTTGGCCGCAAACGGAAAAGCGGAAACTTGCGAAAAAGGACCTTGTTTTGGACCGTTCTGCCTGAACACATTGCACAAGCCAGATGGAAAAACCATTATGCACGTGCAAGCACTGCTGTTTATGTGTGAGATGCTGTCTCTTGCTTGGCTTTATAAGAAGACATTCCACCAGTAGTAGGCCTGATCTGACAATGCCTCCACGACGAAAATTGAGAGAGTTTGAGAGGGGACGAGCTGTTGCATGGTTCCAAGATGGTGTTCCCAAGCGAGAAGTGGCCAGGCGACTTCAGGTGTCCATCTCGGTCATTGTCAGACTGATTCAACGCTTCACAGCCACTGGGAGGGTCCATGAAAGACGCAGATCTGGTCGACCGAAGAAGACAAACCCACGTGAAGATCGTCTCATTGAACGACAAGCCCTGCAGACAAGAACAGCCTCTTCCAGCATCATTCGAAGGCAGCTGAGGGTGGCTACTAACATCAACATCAGCCAGCAGACCATACGGAACCGCCTTCATGGGTTTAACCTCTGTTCTCGTCGCCCAGCTGTACGGCCACGCTTAACTCCAGCCCATGGGGCAGCACGCCGCGCCTTCTGCAGACGTCACGTGAGGTGGACACGTCAGCAATGGTCCCAGGTCCTGTTCAGTGATGAATCACGCTTCACCATGAACCACAACGACGGCCGACTGAGGGTCTGGAGGCGCCCAGGGCAACGCTTTATTGACACCACTGTCCAAGAAAAGGTGGCCTTTGGTGGAGGTTCTGTAATGGTCTGGGGGGCCTTCAGCCTTCACCACAGAACACCCTTGTATCATGTACAGGGTAACCTGACTGGCCTCCGATACCGGGATGAGATCCTTCGACCGCTGGCTGTGCCTACACTGCAGCAGATGGGACCGACGGCTGTCTACCAGGATGACAACGCTCGCCCCCACAGGGCAAGGGTGGTCAACGACTTCCTGCAGCAGTCTGGAGTCAACAGAATGGAGTGGCCAGCATGCAGTCCCGATCTCAACCCGATTGAGAACCTCTGGGATGAGCTGGATCACAAAGTGAGGAGCAACAACCCCCCTCCCAGGGATGCCCAACACCTCTACCAGATGCTGCAGGCTGAGTGGCAGGCGCTTCCACAGAGGATCTTCACCAACCTGGTCAACTCGATGAGGACTCGCTGCGTCGAGTGCCAGAACAGCCATGGCGGTTACACGCATTACTGAACTTTTGGGAGCATCAGAATGCCCTGTCGTGATTTCAATGACTTTGGGAAATCAAATTTCGATACGTACCCACTTTGATCAAATGTACACACCAAACGATTGCTCGAAATTGAAGGCAATTGTGTATCGTTATCACTAAAGCATGGAATTAAATGTTTGCCAAACTTCAACGCATTGGCTTTCTAATTTTGAAAGTTATGAATTTTTGTGCAAGTGATCCTTAACTTTTTGTGTGTAGTTTATTATAACCATGTGATTCCCCTCCGAGCGGAGACAGGCTGCAGAGGGGGGGGGGGGGGGGGGGGGGGGTTGAGTGAGGTTAGGATTTTATGCGGAGGAGAAAAGGTGAGTTTTGAGAGCGGACTTGAAGGAGACAAAAGTAGGTTGCTGACGGACTGAGAGAGGAAGTTTGTTCCAGGAGAGTGGACCAGAAACAGAGAAGGCTCGTGGACCATAGGTATTGAGCTTAGTGCGTGGAAAGCGAAAAGTCAGAGGATCGGAGGCAGATTAGGATTTTATGCGGAGGAGAAAAGGTGAGTTTTGAGAGCGGACTTGAAGGAGACAAAAGTAGGTTGCTGACGGACTGAGAGAGGAAGTTTGTTCCAGGAGAGTGGACCAGAAACAGAGAAGGCTCGTGGACCATAGGTATTGAGCTTAGTGCGTGGAAAGCGAAAAGTCAGAGGATCGGAGGCAGAGCGGAGGGTACGTGAGGGAACATAGATCTCAAGTAGGCTTGACAGGTAATCGGGGGCTGCGTTATTGAGGCTTTTGTAGCACATGGTGTCTAGTTTGTACTGTATGCGCTTTGATACAGGGAGCCAGTGAAGTTGTGCCAGGAGAGGAGATATGTGATCAGCTTTTTTCTTTTTGAGTACAAGGCGTACAGCATTGTTTTGAATGCGCTGTAGGATGTGAATGGTGGAGGCAGGAAGACCAGACAGGAGTGAATTGCAATAGTCAATGCGAGACATACTACCACTAGGTAGTACTACCACTAGTACCAAAACCATTATAGAAGGAAGAATATATAGAAATAGACTCATTTGATAAATTCAAGTCTTTCATAAACAAACACACATATACTCCTAATCATAATTTAAGGGCCACTTCTTCCTTCCTCTCTAATTTTAAGTTGAAATAATTGACAATGTTTAGAATTGATTCTATGTTTTATTTCATCATTTCCACACCTGTTTTGGAAAAAGAAATTAGCACAATGACCCATTAGTGAACAGCACATGCATTTAAAGGAACATCCCCCCCTTTTCAAAAAACAGAAAGTGTCAGATTTGGCCAATCTGTTTTCAATATCGCGTGTGTCCGCCCCGAGCCTGGATGCATGCTTCACAGCGCCGATGCATCGACCCCACAAGGGTACGGAGTGTGTCCTGAGGGATGGCCGCCCACTCGATCTGCAGGATGTCGACCAGCCTGGCCAGGGTGCCCGGTGGGGGGTGGTTGTCCCTGATGCGCCTCCCGAGCACATCCCAGAGGTGTTCAATTGGGTTCAGGTCAGGTGAGCACGCTGGCCAGGCCATACGGACGACTTCATGCTGCTCCAGGAAGTCGGTCACAAGGCGTGCTCGATGCGCAGGTGCATTGTCGTCCTGGAAGATGGCGCCTTGACCAAGGTCCACAAGCGCAGGCAGTGCCACGGCCGCCAGAACCTCGTCCCGGTACCGGACCCCGTTCAGGATGCCGTCAATGGGGAGCAGGGGGGTCCGGGTACCACGGCTCATGCCACCCCACACCATCACCGACCCGCCGCCGTACCGGTTATGCTCTTGGACAGTGGCGTCAGCGAACCTCTCCCCTTGACGTCGCCACACCCGAGCCCGGCCATCGTTAAAGGTCAGGGTGAACCTGGACTCATCCGAAAACATGACCCGGGCCCACTGTTGCCTTGTCCAGGTCCCGTGCTCCCTGGCCCAGGTCATGCGGCGCACTCTGTTGACCGGTGACAGCACGGGTCGGACGGCCGGTCTCCGTGACCTCAAGTTTGCCTCATGTAGCCGTCTTCTCACCGTGCTGCAGCTGATGTTAGCACCTGTTGCGTCCCTCAGCTGACCCCTCAAGGTCACCGCAGTGGATGCCCTTTCCCTCAGGACGGAGAGGGCAAGGTAGCGGTCTTGCTGTCTTGTCGTTACTCTGGGTCGACCCGTGTGACGCCTTTCCTGGACTGCTCCAGTCTCATTGAAGCGCTCCAGCAGTCTCTGGATTGTGGAATGCGACACTTCAAGTCGTCTAGCAACTTCCCGCTGCGCTAGGCCTTCATCAAGCAGAGCGAGGGCTCTCCCCCGCTGCTCATCCGTCATCCGTCGTCTTGCAAGCATGGTTAAAACGAACCAAGAACGGGTCCTTTTTATCCTCGTCTGCGGGCAACTTTGGCTGGAGTAGTGTTCAAAAAGGGCTTGCCTTGCACGTGCAAAGCGAATTTTGTCGCTACCTTGCCTGCGTCGTCAGAGAGACCCTGCTGAAGATTCGACAATTTCGTGTGGAAATTGTCTTCCTTGGGCCGCCCATTGCAAATCGGCAAATCCCCAAACACGTGCCAAAAGGAAACTGCAATGTTGTCTGAGCTCTTATCCATTCAGTTACGGCAACGAATTGGAGAAAAGAGTAAGAGAAAATAGGTTATTTCTCCTTTCAAAAATTGACTCAAAAACGTTCCTGGCCCTTCAATAATGACGTGTAGTATATATGAAAACTGCTTTCTGCTGCGTGATGGAGTGAAAGAATTAATTTTTTGCTTTGCTGTCATGGCTGAGAATGCATAAAGCTGGTGAACAGGGTGTGGGTCACAGACATCTTATATAGGATGTCTGTGGTGTGGGTTTTGCTTCTCTCAGACAACTCGTACCGAGTACGAAACTTTTAGCACTAGCTCCGACAAATCAAAGGTGAACAACTCTAGTTAGGCGTGCTTGACAACACAACTCTGAAATGATCACAACAACAACAGGGGCTGTCAGATAACGTCCGTCTTTTTCCCCAACCTAGACCACGTCTTGGTCAAGTCATGGGCACGTTTGCGTTATCCAACGTGTTCTTGACCCAGGAGACTGAAAGACGTTTGGTGAGTGCGGCTGGAAAGGGCGACGTTTCCACAGTCCGTAAACTGCTGAGGAAAAACGTCAATGTCAATGTCCGAGATGAACTGGGCAACACAGCTCTCAACACCGCCAGTAAAGGTCAGTTTGTTTGTTTGTATTGTTGTTTTTTCTTCTTGTTGTTGTTGTTTTTTTTTTCAACGTTCCGATTTTTTTGTATAATGTGTGTATCACTGTATGAATGTTGTTTTTCTGCCCACACTGTGCAGGCAGTGTGTTGGTTGCATAGTCTCTACACGCCATCTTTGGTGGGGGTGTGCATGCTCCAGTCAGGATATCATTTTTTTTTCCTTTTTTCCCCTCCAATTTTTTTAGTCAGCTGGACTTTAATTCATAGCATAGATAACACGAATAGTGCATATTTTAGATTGGATGGATACTATTCGATTAATGAAAGACTAGCAGCCAGTCTATCACTCATAGTTTAGTGGAGGGGAAAGAAAAGTCTCTGATTGACTGAGAATTGAACCCTAAACCTCTCACATCCTAGGCAGGTGTTTTAGCCACTATATCTATGTCCAGTCATAGCTCAAACATTGGACTTCTGGCTTCTGTCATTTCTTTGGTGAGCGCTTTAACTGTTGTGTCTCCAGTGCACTGTTCTATGTTGTTCAGAGCTTACCCATTAGGAATACCATGCAGCAACAGACACATATGCCAGTAGCCTTCATAGGTCATAATAGAGATAACATGTACAATCAAGTGATCTTCCCTTCAGATGCCTTCTGGGCCCTGGACAATGACATGTTTTCCTGCCTGACAAGGCCTTCAGTGAGTCAGAAGAACCAGATGAGTAATCCTCCAGTGGATCCTCACTCACTGTAGGAGACCAGGAAAAGAGACAGTTGATAAAGCAGCAAAAAAGGAGCCCAGGAAGACCAAGCAGACATCATCATCAGTTACAGCAAAAAGAGAAACACCATGAGATAACTCCTTATGCCATGTACAGAATAGGATGACTGTCTGTCCAGAGAACATGAAGTGGTCCTGACGAGGCTTCACACTGGCCACAATCAGCTGAAATGCCCATATGAGCCACTGGTTTAAACTGATACCTTCACCATTTTGTTCCTGCAGTCAAGATAACCAGACAATTGAATATATATTGCATTAATGTCCTCTCTCTCAAGTAGCGGATCCCAGTAGCTCAGTTGGTTTGAGCATCAGATTCACATGCTAAATGGTTGTGGGTTCAAATCCCGGGGTGTGCTACATTAAAACTGGCCTTCTCACTGTCCCATCTTAACATCATTGTTGTTCTGGTGGTGTCAGTATAGGATTAGATAAGTCCCCCTTTCTCCACTTCCCTGGGATGGTTATCCCCGTCGGCCATGTCACCTGAGGAGGGTGTCGATGTAAAAATTGAACCAAATCAATCAATCAATCTCTGTCAAGTGGATCAACAGGAAACATGGCCAATTACAACACCTCTGATCACCGAGCTCCATGGTAGCTGGCACAAATGTGAAGAAACAGCCAGATTCATCACTAGATGGGACCTGGTCATGTAGATGGTAAACAAAACAAAAAAAGATGATGACAAACAGCTGTGTCTTTCTTCTTTGATTGTTTTGTTGTTGTTGTTGTTTTTGTTTTGTTTTTTTCTTTTTTCGGATCATCACGCTCAGGGAGGTTACCTTTGTGCTCACCTTTTGTTTGGCCAGATGTGGCCTGGCCATGTGGGTGGTGAACAAAAAAAAAGATTATGATGACAAACAGCTGTATCTTTCTTCTTTGTTTTTGTTGTTGTTATTATTTGTTTGTTTTTTGCTTTTTGTTTTTTAGGATCATCGCTCTCAGGGAGGTTACCTTTGTGCTCACCTTTTGTTTGTTTTTGTTTGTTTGTTTTTTTGTCCCATTTTGTATGCCTCCTTAATGGCCACAGAAGCTAGCACTTTTTTACAATGCGATGATGATGATGCCAATGAGGATGATAATCATGATGCTATGGAGTTCCATCTAGGATTGAGTCTGCGTGACAGGGCTGTACTATACGCTTACTCTCATAATAGATCCTGTCGTCAACCAGGCCCAAGAGATACAGACACCTGCGGTGCTGGTCAGAAGATTTGAGCAGCACCCGCAATGACACATCCGTGAAGTGGATGAGACTTGACTGTGTGGTCCCAGTCTTCCCAATGAGCCCTTAGCACGCCCAACTCTGGGTAGGAGTCAGTTAGAGCTGAAAATTGTTTGGTTTTATTGCAGGGGGGCATGCAGAGATTGTGCGGCTACTCTTGGAAAAGGAAGCTGACGCCAACTTACAGTGTGGAGCGCTTGTGACACCACTGCACAGTGCCGCTTACGGTTGGTTTGAGAATTTTTGCATCTTGGCATATAGATTGTACAAGTCTTTTCATAGATCTGATAGTATCCTGCCATCCCATGTACTGTGTATGAAATATATCTTTATATTTTGGAGGTCCTGTATTTGTGCATACACACAGGTACTGCTTCTTTTTTTCTTCCACTTATTCCGTCATGTGTGTTATGGGAAGAAAAAAACTGATGGTCCGCAGTGAGCTGGAGAGGCTGAAATGGGGAAATGCCATGTGATGTCATGGTCCTCTTCACACCCTTGATCCAGAACTTCCTTGGTCTGCCTCTCACTTTGCTGCAAGTGTCTTCTCATTATGTGTTTGCTGAGATAGCTGTGAGTTTGTGTTCTGGTCATACGACCAAACCATTTAAATCTCTGCCGATGAATATGATGTTGGATTGATCTTGCTCATTCATTTCTCTGATTGTGGTGTTTCCGATCATATCACATCTAATCTTGTTCACTGGGCCTTCTCAAACTCTGCATTTCACAGGAATTAATTTTGTGCTCCAGGGGCTTGGTCAGGTTATGCATGTCAAGTTTTTTGTTGTTTTTGTTTTTGTTTTTTGTTTGTTTTTTGTTTGTTTGTTTGTTTTTTAGGGTAATCATACTCAGGGAGGTTACCTTTTTGCTCACCTTATTTTTTCCGTCCCATTTTCTACCTCACCTTATTGGCTGCAGAAGCTGGCACAGTTTTACAATGTGATAATGATGATATCAATGAGGATGATAATCATGATGCTGTGGAGTTCCATCTAGAATTGAGACTGTGTGACAGGGCTGTACTCTATGCTTACTATCATAATATATCCTGGCATCAACCAGGCCCGAGAGATATAGACATCTGCAGTGCTGGTCAGAAGATTTGAGCAACACTCTCAAGTATGCATCTGTAAAGTGGATGAGACTCAACTGTGTGGTCCCAGTCTTCCCAGTGAGCCTGTAGCATGCCCAACTCTGGGTAAGAGCCGGTTAGAGCGAAAAATCCCACAGTGATTTTTGAAGGATTGATGGAGATTCGAACCCACAATCTTCCAGTCAGAAGTCCATGGCATTAACCACTAAAACCATGGTGACTGGTCCGCATGTCAAGTTGGGGATGAAAATATGATTGAAGTGTTTGGTTTCTGTTTCAGTAGAAATGTTGGGATGTCCTGGTAGTGGGGCAAGTTGATGATCGACTTTGATTGCTTTGTGGAATCTGATTTTGATATCTCTGTTGTCTGTATTCTGTGAAAATGCTGCAGATAACTGAATTCATTCACTTGTTTGTGTTTGTTGCCACTGGTGTTGATTCCAAGGTTGCCTAATGTTCTGCTGACCTTCGTTGTCATGGTTTTGCTGATCTGTATTTCATGTTGTAGTTTTTACAACATTGGCATCAACAGTACTGTAGCTACACTGGATTATTCTTGGTCTTGAGTTGTTTTAGAATCCAGTTTAATTCAGCAGAAATTCTCTTATGGAAATAATACCATTGTGACACCCAAGACAATGCATGCAGAAAGGTAAAGAACAACTGTTGTGACAGCATGAGGATCTAGGCAAAACTATCGCTGCTATCGGTCACGTTAATCACCGTCATAGCCACGGTAGTTTTTCTTACAAGTCAGTGAAAAAATATGTGACAGCGTTGAAAACACACACACACACTGCCCCCGTGGGGATGTTAGGGGCTCTTTCAGTATAAAGCGTTTCCCCATCATCTGAAAATTCTGTGCTAGAAATTTCCTCTTTTCTGTCACTCTCTTTGTTTCTGCCTTTTTCCTTTGCTTTCTGTCATTTCTTCCTATCATTTTCTGCCTTGCTGGTCTATTCACCTATAAGTGTTTGATAAAGTCTTACATACTTTTTCTTAGAATTTGTGATTGGGTACATGTATTAAATGCATTTTTGGCTCTTGGGATGTGGGATATGCAGAAGCAGTTTTAGGTAATTTATGCTGGTTTTTATGTTTTGATATCCTTAGGTATGCTTCAATTTGTATTCAGGTGTGTTCTTTAAATCCCCTGTGTGATAAATTGGATGGAGTGGTCAGCGCCGAGGACATGTCCTTAGATTATGTGCACGAACGCATTGATATGTCTACTTAATTTTTTTCTCCTGTTGAAGTGTTGTATGTTTTGAAGCGGTTATAGCCCTGATGTGGCTCTGTGTAGTCAGCTGGGCTTTAAACAACAATAACAACACACACATGCATACACACATGCACACACATACACACACATATGCACACATACACATACATACACACACACACACACACATACGCACACACGCACGCACGCACGCACGCACGCACGCACGCACGCACGCACGCACCACACACACACACACACACACACACACACACACACAATTATGGCTACTGCAGGTGTTGATTTCCTCTCTGACAGGCAATCACACAGAAACAGTCAAGCACTTGGTGTTGGGCGGGGCGATGCTGGATGCTAAGAACAGATCAAGCGTGGAACCCATCCATCTGGCTTCGTACAACAGCGAGTCCTGGGACGTGCTTTACGCAGCACGCAGTGGGGACATGCCAGAAATCGAGGAGGTCAACGAAGTGCCAGAAATTCCTGACTTTGCCATTGCTGGAGGCGAGGGGAAGAAAAAGAAAAAGAAGTCAGGGAAGAAGGGAAAGAAGGGAAAGAAAGGAAAGAAAGGTGGCAAGAAAGGAAAAAAGAAAGGAAAGAAAAAGAAATGAGTTGTGTTGATAGTTAAAATGAAGGCAAAGACATTTCAAAACCAGGGACCAAGAAGAGAAAACATGCAGAAAGAAAGAACGAAAAGAGACGTAAAAGAGTCAAAAAGAGAAAGAATAAAGAAATACAGTTGAATTGCTAGAAGGAGGGTATAGATATTTCAGGTACATCATAGCTGCCATAATTGTTTTTTAAATGTGTACTTACTCAATTGTGTTATTGTAATGTAACTCATTTTGTTTCAGTTATATAGTACTTATTCTCGGATAAATGGAAAAAATTTATCTTAGATCAAGGTATAGATATTTCAGGTACATCATAGCTGCCATGATTGTTTTTCTAATGTGTACTCAGTTGTGTTATTGTAATGTAAATCATTTTTTCAGTTATTAAGTATTAATTTTATTCTCGGATGAATGTGAAAAAATTGTCTTAAATCAAGGAGCTGTATGTGTGTGTAAGTATGTGTGTACATGTGTATGTGTGTGTGTGTGTGTGTGCATGTGTGTGTGTGTGTGTGCGCATGCTTACATGAGCGTGCAAGACAAATACATAGAGAGACTGAGTGCTATAATATATATCTGTATTGCTGCAGATCTAACAGGGAAGAAAATACTGAAATTGACTGGATTTGTTATAGGAACATATCGACATCATATTTTCTTACAGGGCTTGAGGGGTTAATGCATTGATATTGTCTTTAGAATTGTCTTCTTTAACAGAAAAAAAGGTGATGGTGATGGGAAGATTTATTCATATCAGCCTATATATCTTAGTATGTGCATATGCAGGGTCCCAAATAAATTAACAAGGAATTATTACCTATTCATGGTTGGACCATAGGCCTATACAAATTTAGATTTAGTGCAATCAGTGGTCAGTACTGCATACATTTATGTGGGGCCTGGCTAAGTTTTGTAGCAACAGTGACCCAAGATGCTATGATGCAAGATTAACAATTTTTTTTCTTCCTTATTCACTCCTGTAAAGATGTATTGGTATTGAAAAATACATGAACCCTGCCCAAAGCCTTGGCAGGACTGTGTAAGGTGGCTGACCTTCTGCACCTAAAGTTCACTAAAAACCATAGATTGGTGTATCAGTGACTCATCAGCTCCTTTTGAAGACAGCTTAAGAAATGAATTACCACCATGAGGTGTTAGGCTTCACAAACACATCATTTCAAACATCACTGATTGATGTAACCAATGCTTTGCCTGAGTAATTTATATAATCAATTTGAGAAATGGACCTTAAAGTATTGAACATCACATCCACTTCCACTTGTGTGTGTGTTGTTGCTGTTGTTGTGAAGTTTACTTGAAAAAAAATCCATTTATAATTAAAACCAAATTAATCAAACAAGAAAACTGGTAACAAATGTATTTTGAACGGAGACAAAGTTCTCTGGATTAACCCTTTGACTCCCGCAGTCTACCCATCAACAGCAAAAACTTAGTTCTTTGACTCCCTCACCCAATCCACCAGCTTCCTGGAGGAAGCTGGTGAATAGGGTGAGGGAGTTAAAGGGTTAAGTTTATGCTTTGTTAGCATGATTGATAATGCAGGATGCTGATGGATGGGGAGTGGGAATCAAAGGGTTAATTGATCTACATCTAAAGAAAGTAGCCAAAATTAGCCAGATCTTGTCAAAGCTTAATCAAGGAGGATAAGCTTTTTGACATTGAGGTCGTGTTATGCTTTAATCATGGACAGAGTGTTTTCTTCATTTCATCAGATTGCTAAAATGGTTTGCATTTCTTGTTTGATTTGAATAAGTGCACCCACTCACACAACACAGGTTTACCTGAACGAGGATTGCGTCTTTGTAAATGGTAAATTGGGTATAAGCAGTTTTCTGACTTTGAGCTTAAGGCAGGTAAATCCTGGTAAGATGTGCCAATTCAATTTTAAAGGCATCTCTTTTTAGAAGTCAGCGTATACAACAACACTGTTTTTTGAGAAGGAGAATAGGAAAACAGGGCTTGTACATTTTTTATCTCTTGTTGTTTTTCTGTTAGAAAAAATCAGCAACATTCAGTGCACAAGTTTGATAGTTATATATATATTTGTATATTTCAATAATATTACCAGTCATTTTCAGTCCTTTTCATGGCTTCCATTTGTGGCAGTCACATGGGTGAAAATATGGAATAGCTGAGCATTCATCTTTGGAAGGAAATGCATTCTTTTCACAAAATTGTACAAGTGAATAGTGAATTGGAAGTTATAATACTTAACCCTTTGACTCTCACATCCTATCCACCAACTGCAAAAACTTGTTTTTAACCCTTTAACTCCCTTACCCTATCCACCAGCTTCCTGCAGGAAGTTGGTAGAACGGTGAGGGAGTGAAAGTGTTCAGTTTTTGCTTTGTCTGCATGGTTGACAACACAGGATGCTGGTGGACAGTCTGAAAGAGTCAAAGGGCTAATGTACTGAAAGGTTTGAAAAAAAAAAAAGTATAGGTTTTACCAGTTCAAATATTCAATTTTGTATCTTCCATGTACTAAATCTAGACACACTAAATGGTTGTAGAGTAAAAGCTCAGTGTTTTGATACAATTAATGTGGTTGTGGTTGTAAAGTGTTGTACTGTAATTCCAAAAAACTATTGTCTGTTGTTTGTTGTACAAAAAAGGGGATCTCATCTAACATGTTCCATTTTTTGAGGGAAGCGGTTCCTGTTTTCATTTCATTACTTGCAATATTCTGTTTAATTGCATATGATTTAGATAGTGAATAGATTGTAGATAGTGAATAAACAATTGCTAATGAGTTTAGGACTTGTTTTTTTTTTTTTTCAATTCATGTCTATGTGTGTATTGTTCTTTTTGTCGTTTATGAATTCTTTCAACGAAAATCCATTTTTTATAATTCTTTCAATGAAAGTCCATTTTCTGTTTTTGTTGTTAACATTTTCTTGAAAAAGATAATGGTATTTTTTCATACATCTGCACGTTCTCTCTCTCTCTCTCTCTCTCTCTCAACTTTCAAGTCAATGAAGCTAGATGATTTATTTCGTCCACAGAAATAATAGGCAGAGGCTGAGTACACAATCGGTACACAAATGGACAACAGTACATTGTACACTGTACACAAGAAAGGTCAGGTACACAAGTACATCTAAACCAAGATAACAGTGTATAGTGCACCGTACAAGGTGAAAAACATCTGCATCAAAACAACGGTACAAAGTGCGATGTACAGGAGGAGGGCCATGTACACAAGTAGGCTACACATGCACAACACATTCACAAACCACACACAAACCTTTCAGAGGTCACCGTTTTACCTAAACACAATTTAAAGCATGCACCAGATTAAAAAAAAATCTGTGGATGATATAGAAATAGTTAATAACACACATGTACGGCAAACAAAGCTGAATACATAAACAGAAATGTTGCATTTACAAAATAAGAGTATAAGTGTTTGAGAAACTAAACAGGTGCCTTGTAACAAAAAGGCTGTCAAGTCTACACTATGCATCTATGTTATATCTGCCCATACTTCAAACACCTGTACACACTGACATAATCATTACGCCTAAATATGACACCAACACTTTTCAGAGTCCAGCAATGGCATTTGTGTTAGTACAACAAAATGTATTCGTAACAAGCATTCCTGATGTCAGAAACTTAAAACATCACTTTGTGTTTCAATTTCTTATTTCCTGTGTCATATTTAAATTAAGGGAACCCATTTTGACAAATATCTTGTGCGAGTATACTGAATGCCAGAGTTAAGTGAGTTAACATCTGTTGTTTCCTTCCATCAAAATGTCCTTCCTATGTTTGCAGTCAAAAAGGGGAAAATGTTTAAATGATAATAAATGAGCACAACGTGATCTCAAATTTGGGATGCGTGCAAACGCAAGCCATCATAAGACTGATATATTGTATATCTGAAAATAGTTTTCCCTGAGTGAAAAGCGTGTTAAGGTTGGCTGAACAAAATGCCTTTCTTTGGTAAGCTAACTACACTGTTGGGAGGCATTTCTGTCTGACTGATCATTCCAACCTGCATTGCATGAAGGAAAAATCATACCACTAACTGAAGATGCACTGGTAATTTCTACTGTAGGGCACCATATCATGATAAACACACAATTCAAGAAAATACCCATTCCCCTACATGAACATCAAAATTAAAACAAAGAGAACAGTTAGGTGTAAATACTGGTGTCTAAAACTTCAGACTACCCAGTCTCTCCCTTCCTTCCTTCCCACTCTATTCACACATCAAACTTGTGCAAGCACATGCACACGATCCAAACACACAGGCTTCCCATTCCGACACACACACAAAAAAAGTGTTGCAGTCTTTCCCTACAACACTAGCTACCAGAAACAGCCGTATATTCTACATCAGAAAATGAGTTATGCGATAAATTAATTATGGCAAGACACCTGTACATGATTTTTACACTAGTTGTGGGACAAGACAGACAAAACAGTAAGAATGTTGTGTGACAACCCCAAGATCAACTACAGACACATTTACACATGATGACACTGCTGTGGCCACAAAACCCCAACATACAACTTGGTAACACATTTGCACACGATGTAATAGCACCATCATTAACATGTTCTGTAAGTAAAGCAAGGCAGACTGAAAAGAAGCAACACAAATAATAATGAAAAGAAATCCAGAAAAACAAAGTGAAAATGTATGGATATTCAAAGTGGTGGATCGAGACCTCTGATCTACAAAGATGTCCATTTTTTTGTTCTTGTCGAGTATTACGCCAATACATGTTGGTAAATACCATCATAATAATTATTCCATTGTGTTAGTATATGATTTAAAACTGGAGATAACATATTAAGATAGATGCTGATCAAGACTGTTTAAAAATAATCCACATAGGTCTACATCACAAAATGTGTCAATAGTTTTTAACCCAGGGCTGTAATAATCCTACAGCCCACCCCTACATCAATGATATCACTTTCTGGCTTAGCACTACGTAACCAGTTTCTCACAAATTGCAGTGGTAATCTATAACCAATGTGTCTGTGTCGGCTGATGCTTTCTGCTCACAAGAGAATCTAATAAACCAGAGCCCAGTGAAAGTGCATGAGCATCAGCAATATACAGCATCTTGTAGTGACTGTAGACCCTTGGTCTTCAACGAAGTGAGTACATCATTTATTGATTAACATTACATTACTTATAGTATTTCTTTATGAATGTCATATGATTTGCTACGTGTTGGGTATACAGTGTATATGTTTTGTTCTTATTCTCATCAAGAATATAAAAAGGTCAACAATCATACCAGATGCTTTTATTCAACAATAATTACAATTTCCTCATCCAACAAAAACAAAAACAGATGTAAACAAAAAGTCAATTCAATTCAGATCTAAGAAACATTAAAACAGGTTTATTATGCTGAAGGGTGAAAAGGGGGGCAAAAAAGAAAGAAAACAACAACAACAAAGATAATAAAGATCCCATCAGCATGAAACAAGAGATGCATTCCAATACACTGGTTCTCCCTCACAGTTTTAGTTAACATGAAAAATGTCATGTTCCCACCACTTAGTGACTGACATGAACTTAATGGTCAGCTTCTGGGTCACACAGAGAAACACAGGTTGTGTTTTAGTTTGTACAATAGAAATAAAAAACATGGTTAACTGTATGTGTATCGTTACCCCCACCCCAACCCACCCCCTCCTTCAACTACAGAAAATGGAATAATGGCTGTGGTCGACAATTCTCAACCTAATATTGCTTCCACATGCACTCACAGAGAAGAAAACATGCAGCTATCAGTCAGTTACTTGTGCGCTGTTTGAATATGTTCAAAAAAGGCCACACATAAAGCCACGGTAACAAAAAACACTCCACCTAACCCTAACACAAAAACAAACCCTGGTCCAGAAGTTTTGAGCACAGCATGAGCAATAACATTTCCTGGAAATAGTAAAGTCAACACATCACTTGCCTGACTGACATGTACTTGTTACTTCTGCACTTGGTTATCTATTTTTTTCAATTAAACATCAATAGTTTTGTTATGAATCTTTGTATAAAAAAATCACTGGACAAATCATCATTTAATAAGCATCTTTTGGCATCAACCGTCTGATGGATGAGCTTAACAAATGGACATACAAGGATTTGCAAGGAATACATCATTTGAAGTTGATGAGTCACTACCACCAGCGTCTGAAGACCACTAAAATGCCTGTTCTAGTGAGGTATTGTGGCTTTATACTGTAGCACAGAATGGTTAAATCAACATTTGCTATATTTCATCTCTTAGCGTCCACTTACGACAACAAAGCAGTCAGTTACAAATGCTGTTAGGCATAGAGTCAAGTTGCTTTAACTGACTTCAGATTAAAGGTGCAGCACCTGAGACATGGAAATCATCTGATGTTATCTTTGCACACAAACATTTTGCCATCTTCTATCATTTATAAAACTTAACGGATTCCGTTTTATTCAAACCTCATTTTGCCATCTTCTATCATTTATAAAACTTAACGGATTCCGTTTTATTCAAACCTAACACC
Source organism: Monoplex corrugatus (assembly GCA_030674185.1). Lineage (NCBI taxonomy): Eukaryota > Metazoa > Mollusca > Gastropoda > Littorinimorpha > Ranellidae > Monoplex > Monoplex corrugatus. Next base: position 22,497,688 of record JAPXFY010000026.1, read on the forward strand.
TCTATCCCCTTCAGGGGGGGGGGGGGGAGAGTCAAAATAAATCTCCAGCAAAAAAAGCCAAAAACGAAAAAAACCTCAGTCAGCACACAATAGCAAGCAGAGGTTCACTTACTGGTGACCATTCACACACACCATACAACATCCCATAATGGCTCACAGACAAACACTGCGCATCATTCACAAATCAACCCTTGCTCATGACATCTTTCAAAAGCCAGATCTGTCCATGTCACTAAAACAAAGACTGGACACAGATTGGATGTTTCAACAAAAAACTACTAACCAAGAACTACTATGCTGTTCTAGCAAAGAACATGTGTTCCAACACATCACTGTACTCTCACATCACCAGCAGCATTTCTGAATCTTTTCCTTTTCTTGTCTGGCTACAGTACACATCTTTCCCATGTTCTTCTAGCTTCACGTCCATAAATATAATATCAATAATTGTCTATGCATAATGATTCTGAGCATACAGTGGAGACCTAAACCCTACTTGCAAAGCTTCAGCTGAACAGAACAGTTCTAAATGCTACTTAACTATTATACACCAACATCAATTCCTTACTAAGTATTAGAAAACATACAATTTCCATGCCTGCCTAGATATAGGTCATCTTCACACAAAAATACTATTTCCAACCCCAACAATGTTTTCAGTCATTCACTCACCCTCACACACTCTTCTCTCTTACATCTTGTCCCTCCCTTGTTCCCCCCAGATGTGTTAACTCAGCCGTTGAGCGGTGACTCAATGTCGATGGTTTTGAAGCAGTCGTCAGGTAGAGAGTCTCTGATGGCAGCGATGTTGTCCACATCTTTTTTGAACTGTGACAATTCCGTCTCGTACTTGTTTCGCCAGCACTTGATGCGCTCGTTCTGCGTGGTGAGGGTGTCGATCTCACTGTCGATGTTGGCCTGGTTGAGTTCTTTCTCCAGGCGGTCAAGCTCTGCTTCCAACTCGGCCAGGCGGTCCGTGTCCACGTCTTCCAGGTAGGCTGAGGATCAAACACAGTTTTGCAACAGCTGATCAAACAAAAGATACTCACAGACTCTGCCTCAGTTTTTTTATGATGTATTATTTATATCCTCCTGTTGGGCTGATGGAATCCCCTGTGGGGATGCCGGGGACTCTTTCAGTATAAGTACTGTCCCCACCTTCTGGAAATTCTGTGCTAGAAATTTCCTCTTTTCTGTCACTCTCTTTGTTTCGGCCTTGTTCATTTGCTTTATGTCATTTCTTCCTATCATTTTCTGCCTTGCTGGTCCATTCACCTGTATGTGTTCGATAAACTCTTGCATACTTTTTCTTAGGATTGATAATTCAATATACAGGGTGTTCCAAAAGTCTTGGGCACATTTTAACATTGATTACCCCAAAAACCCTGAAGAATACATGTTAAGATGTGTTCTGTGTGAATAGGTTGTCATTAATATGATGATTTAACTGATAGCACGGTGTTATTGGTTTACATATATACCGCTCATAGTTCAGCAGATATGAGGACTTGAAATGTGCCCAAGACTTCTGAAACACCCTGTATATGTATTAAGTGCATTTTTGGCCCAAGGGAAATGAGATATGTAGAAGCAATTCTAGGTACCTTATGGCTGTTTTTATATTTATATTTTGGTGTCCTTAGGTATGCTTCAATTTGTATTCAGGTGTGTTTTTTAATTCCCCTGTATGATAAACTGGACTGAGTGGTCTGCCAATATGTCTGAACACAGCCTGCCCAATGTGTATGAACATAGTCTGCCCAATGTGTCTGAACATAGCCTGCCCAATGTGTATGAACATAGTCTGCCCAATGTGTATGAACATAGTCTGCCCAATGTGTATGAACACAGTCTGCCCAATATGTCTGAACACAGCCCGCCCAATGTGTATGAACATAGTCTGCCCAATGTGTCTGAACACAGTCTGCCCAATGTGTATGAACATAGTCTGCCCAATGTGTATGAACACAGTCTGCCCAATGTGTATGAACATAGTCTGCCCAATGTGTATGAACATAGTCTGCCCAATGTGTATGAACACAGTCTGCCCAATGTGTCTGAACACAGTCTGCCCAATGTGTCTGAACACAGTCTGCCCAATGTGTATGAACATAGTCTGCCCAATGTGTATGAACACAGTCTGCCCAATGTGTATGAACACAGTCTGCCCAATGTGTCTGAACACAGTCTGCCCAATGTGTATGAACACAGTCTGCCCAATGTGTCTGAACACAGTCTGCCCAATGTGTCTGAACACAGTCTGCCCAATGTGTCTGAACACAGTCTGCCCAATGTGTATGAACAGTCTGCCCAATGTGTCTGAACACAGTCTGCCCAATGTGTATGAACAGTCTGCCCAATGTGTATGAACACAGTCTGCCCAATGTGTATGAACACAGTCTGCCCAATGTGTATGAACACAGTCTGCCCAATGTGTATGAACACAGTCTGCCCAATATGTCTGAACATAGCCTGCCCAATGTGTATGAACACAGTCTGCCCAATGTCTATGAACACAGTCTGCCCAATGTGTCTGAACACAGTCTGCCCAATGTGTCTGAACACAGTCTGCCCAATGTGTATGAACACAGTCTGCCCAATGTGTATGAACATAGTCTGCCCAATGTGTATGAACATAGTCTGCCCAATGTGTATGAACACAGTCTGCCCAATGTGTCTGAACATAGTCTGCCCAATATGTCTGAACACAGTCTGCCCAATGTGTCTGAACACAGTCTGCCTAATGTGTATGAACATAGTCTGCCCAATGTGTATGAACACAGTCTGCCCAATGTGTCTGAACATAGCCTGCCCAATGTGTATGAACACAATCTGCCCAATGTGTATGAACACAGTCTGCCCAATGTGTATGAACATAGTCTGCCCAATGTGTATGAACACAGTCTGCCCAATGTGTCTGAACATAGCCCGCCCAATGTGACTGAACACAGTCTGCCCAATGTGTCTGAACATAGTCTGCCCAATATGTCTGAACACAGTCTGCCCAATGTGTCTGAACACAGTCTGCCTAATGTGTATGAACATAGTCTGCCCAATGTGTATGAACACAGTCTGCCCAATGTGTATGAACACAGTCTGCCCAATGTGTCTGAACATAGTCTGCCCAATATGTCTGAACATAGTCTGCCCAATATGTCTGAACACAGTCTGCCCAATGTGTATGAACATAGTCTGCCCAATGTGTATGAACACAGTCTGCCCAATGTGTCTGAACATAGTCTGCCCAATATGTCTGAACACAGTCTGCCCAATGTGTCTGAACACAGTCTGCCTAATGTGTATGAACATAGTCTGCCCAATGTGTATGAACATAGTCTGCCCAATGTGTCTGAACATAGCCTGCCCAATGTGTATGAACACAGTCTGCCCAATGTGTATGAACACAGTCTGCCCGATGTGTATGAACATAGTCTGCCCAATGTGTATGAACACAGTCTGCCCAATGTGTCTGAACATAGCCCGCCCAATGTGACTGAACATAGTCTGCCCAACGTGTCTGAACACAGCCCGCCCAATGTGACTGAACACAGCCCGCCCAATGTGTCTGAACACAGCCTGCCCAATGTGTCTGAACACAGCCCGCCCAATGTGTTTAAACATAGCCTGCCCAACGTGTCTGAACACACCCCGTCCAATGTGTCTGAACATAGTCTGCCCAATATGTCTGAACACAGCCTGCCCAATATGTCTGAACACAGCCTGCCCAATGTGTCTGAACATAGCCTGCCCAATGTGTCTGAACATAGCCTGCCCAATGTGTCTGAACATAGCCTGCCCAACATGTCTGAACATAGCCTGCCCAATGTGTCTGAACATAGCCTGCCCAATGTGTCTGAACATAGCCTGCCCAATGTGTCTGAACATAGCCTGCCCAATGTGTCTGAACATAGCCTGCCCAATGTGTCTGAACATAGCCTTCCCAATATGTCTGAACATAGCCTGCCCAATGTGTCTGAACACAGCCTGCCCAATGTGTCTGAACTCTCAATCCTAAGTACATCCTCAATTTCTTTACATAATTCAGTCGGCCCTTGTGTATTAAGCTATTTCATATCCACCTTCCAGATACTGAAACAGCATTCACACTTCCCTAACACTCCTAGTGTATTTCCACATAGACAACTCTCCAGCATTCTGCTCTAATTCCACAAGCCTTCAGACACAGTCACTCTCTTACACTCTACTATAACCACAATCCATCCTACATACATGTTCAAACTCCCACACACTCATTATCTTGAACACTATCAATCTTTATGCATTCTTTTCAGTTATCACATAGTCTAGCACACTATCGCCTTACTAACATTATATAAACTTCCACGTATCCCAACACTTATTACTTTTTAAATGCTAAGTACACACTACTCAAATTCCAACACAACCATTACCTTTAAAACATGACAACTCTTCATGCATTCTTTTCAACTATCACATACTCTATTGCATTTAAAATATTATCGTCAGCCCAGCAATAATTTTCCGCCCAATGTGTCCACCCTTTTGTCCTACTTCCATCCTGCCCTCATCCTCCCAGTTCGATTGTTTAGTACCCTAAGTTTTTGTCACCGTGAGAGAATGTTTGGTGAATGATGAGAGTGCGCACTTTGATTTGATTTATATATCAAGATCTGACACCATTAAAATGACATTATTATCATTTTTTTTTTTTTAACATCTTAATAAATCAAGATTTTACACCATAAAAATGACATAATTATCATTGTTGTTGTTATTATTATTATTATTATATAATTATTATTATTTAACACCTTATCATTTTTCATGCATTCTTTTCAACTGCAAAACACTGAGTTTCAAATATTAACACAATATAACTCTTCATGCACTATTTTCAACTAAATCACATATTCTATTGCATTTCAAATATCTTCAACACATTACCATTCTTCATATATTTTTTCAACTATCACATCCAGTACTGCATTACCAGCATTGTTCAAACTTCAACATATCCCAACAATTTATCGCTTTATACATAATGGGTTTCTATCTCCACATATCCTACTGTATTATCATTAGCTTCACTAGTTTCACACACTACTCAAATATCAACGAGCCTTCAACTCTCTTCATACTCAGCGGCCAACTCCCACAAGTGAGTTAACAAAAGAATGGTGCCTTCTGCAGGTAAACAGGTTTATCCTTTATATATATTCATTTCTTTATTTTACCTATGAATTTTTAATCATTATTATTTTAGCGTTCTCTTTGATGCATATGCTGTTTTGTCCACATTGTGCAAGTGGTATGTTACTGCACAGTCTGCATATTCCATCTCTGGTGAGTGCGCATGCTGGTTGTTTTCATGTTTCCATAAACAACTGGACACTGACATGACTTACAGCATGGCTGCATTTTCCCAGTCATTCTGCCACCCTTTAGTTGCGAGCCGGCGTCGCCTGCGTGTGCTATTTTTAGCCAGGCAGGGTCGTCCAAAGTCCGTCAATGTATCACGTCTTTGTGCTCCCGCACTAGTGATAAAGGGACGGGTGAAAAGGGTGTGGGGAGTGGAAGGGAAGGGGCGTGCTATTAATAGCCGGTAGAAAGTGGCCAACTAAAGTATCTCGGATTTGTGCGCCGTGACAGGGTCTTTAACATGCACATTCAGATGTTCTGCCTGTGTGTACACATGAAGTGGTTACAGGCACTACAACAAGTTGCACACATGCAGGAGACTGGAAAAATCTCCACCCCACAGCCATCAGAAGGGGGTACCCAGGCAGGATCAAACCCCAGGCCTTCCAACTAAAAGACCAAAATCTTACCCAACTGACTACCACACCCATCAGTTTCATGCTAACTGGCTGACTGAGGAAACAACATCCGTGCCATTACAGTCATAATCTCTACGTAAGTTCTCACATATTACTGTCTTTATGCACTCACTCAGGATGTTCTTGATGTCCGTCACTTGGTCCAGGGCCTTGTTCACTTTGTCTGCTGCAGCATCAGCAGTGATCTGAGCCTCCCTCGCCTTCCTCCTCGCCTGGACACAAACACATACCCATGTACAAGTGAACAAATAAACACAACCAGTTTTTCCACATAACAGCTTTCAACTGGATCATACAAACATCAACGGCAAGTCATGTCTTGAACATCACAATGAAGGAACCGGAACATTAACTCACTCCATTCTGGCTGAGTGCTCATTCTCACAACCTCTCCCCCCTGGCCAAATTGTATATGTTACTAATAAATTTAAAAAAAAATAACTTGTAAAGATAGAGGAATGAAATTTTGTGGAGATGTTGTCATTAGAATAAACTAACTTGTGTTCAAGTTTGAAAGTGTTTGTGAAATAATGAAATTATTCAATTTTTTCAAAACTTTCATTTTTTGAAAAAATCGCGCAAAGGGGTATCATAATACTCAAAGAACAAAAAAAAAAAAAACAATTTTTGTTTGATACACTCCAAAATACTTTTATTTTGTGTATTTATGATTGGTTAGTGTGTATACCAAGTTTGGGAGTCCTGCATTTATTCGCCGTGCGCGGCTAGCCGGTGTCTGACTCAACGCCATGTTGACCCCACGCAACCACGCGGTGAACTCGAGCACCAAGTCACTCGCTTTGACCTCGCCTCAACCAACGAACAAAGGTAACCAGCACTCGGGAAGGGTACACATGTACTCTTGATATCAGGGCTTAAAACAGGAGGAGGAAAAACCACTGAAACTATGGGGGTCCGGGGGCAAATCAGGGGCCATAACTTGCGTGCCATTGCTATGAACGCTTGCAAGCCGATCACGGATGCCTTGCTCCTTTTGTTTTTGTTTTTTTTCTTTCTTTTTCTTTCTTTTTTTTTGACGAACCGAAATTGCGGAATTCCGCCCAGATGCAGAACGTTTTAAGCCCTGTGATATGTTATACAAAGGTAGCCAGCACGTTTAGTTTCACATCCAACCTTGACCCTTTCCTACAAAAATTCTGAAAGGTCAGCTACGCTCAGCCTCATGCTCGGGCTGAAGCGATGTACGCATGACCTACACTCCAGTGTATGTTCAGGGTGAAAGAGTTACACATTTCGTCCTCATCCTCCTCTCCTCCCCAAAATTCATCAATTCACAACTTCACAGCCTTTCTTTGTTACATCAAACAAATATTCAGGCGATCCACAATTTTCCCCGCAGTCAAAGATACCATCTGACAGCCACCTCATCAAGCCTTTTATGTAGATAAGATTTCTTCCCATTCTACTTTGCTGACGGTTGCAGTCCACAATAAAAAAAATCAACACAAGCTCATTCTTTATCCAGTACTTGTAAACAGCTGAAACAACCCTTCACACCAGACGATTTAATGTACAATGCTATATTACATAAATACATTGTACACATATAACACAAGCTGTCCACACGATGATTGATTCTGAACGGTTTTTCATGATCCTTGCACTGGATCTCACCTTAACAAATGACACACAAATATACATAAATGTTCATTACCATTAACCCCTTCACTTGGAGTCAAAGCTGGTAGATAATGTGAGGGAGTGAAAGGGTTTTAAGATATCAGAACTGTGAACAAGAGGCATTACCTCATCAATCATGCCTTCGTCAGCATCAGCCTGTTGTTCATAAGCCGTCACGCTCTTGTTGGCCTCCTTAACTTCCTGCGCCAGAATCTCTGTCTCGTCCTTCAGGTTCACTGCCTTGTTTTTGGTGTCACGTGCCTCGTCCCGAATCCTCTCTGCCTCCTGAAATTGCAAAAGTTAGTTTTGTAAAGAGAAAAGTCAAGACAGAGAGGAAGAAACGAAGAGAAGACAAAGAGAGAATGACAATGACATTCTCCACTCTCTAATTCCCTCTTATTAGAGAGAATGACAATGACATTCTCCACTCTCTAATTCCCTCTTAGAATGACAATGACATTCTCCACTCTCTAATTCCCCAAGAGAGAATGACAATGACATTCTCCACTCTCTAATTCCCCAAGAGAGAGAATGACAATGACATTCTCCACTCTCTAATTCCCCAAGAGAGAGAATGACAATGACATTCTCCACTCTAATTCCCTCTTAGAGAGAATGACAATGACATTCTCCACTCTCTAATTCCCTCTTAGAATGACAATGACATTCTCCACTCTCTAATTCCCCAAGAGAAGAATGACAATGACATTCTCCACTCTCTAATTCCCCAAGAGAGAGAATGACAATGACGTTCTCCACTCTCTAATTCTCCAAGAGAGAGAATGACAATGACATTCTCCACTCTCTAATTCCCCAAGAGAGAGAATGACGATGACATTCTCCACTCTCTAATTCCCCAAGAGAATGACGATGACATTCTCCACTCTCTAATTCCCCGAGAGAGAGAATGACAATGACATTCTCCACTCTCTAATTCCCCGAGAGAGAGAATGACAATGACGTTCTCTACTCTCTAATTCCCCGAGAGAGAGAATGACTGACATTCTCCACTCTCTAATTCCCCGAGAGAGAGAATGACAATGACGCTCTCCACTCTCTAATTCCCCGAGAGAGAGAATGACAATGACATTCTCGCTCTGTAATTCCCCACCCACCACTACCACCACACATCGCCAATTCCTCTCAAGCTACACCTCTCAGATACCTGAATAGCACTGATGGCTCTGGACAGAGCTGTGGACTCAATGTCCGATGTCTTAAGTTCAATTCCGGCCTGCAGCATAAAAAACCTGGCCTGTTCGGTACACATCTTGATGCTCCACTCATTTTGGATATGCCGGCTGAAGTGTTTCATTCTCCAATTCTCTCCTCTTAATTCAAAATCTTGCCAGCGCACAGGGTTTTGCGCAGGTTCAAGGCATCTTCTGTATTATCATCCTGTGTGAGTGCGTATTCTGATTTTTCTTGTGTATGTACATGTACGTTATTTTTGCCCACACTGTGCAGACAGTTATGTTGCTGCATAGTCTGCATACACTCTTTTGAAGGGCATGCATACCAGGTGTTTTCATGTGTCCATGTGCCACAGGACACTGACACGATTTACAGGATCCTTGATATGCATACTTGATACTGATCCTTAACTCTCTCGCTACGAGTGTCCGGATTTCCCGATCATGTCTCATCAACACTTGTCTACGAGCGTCAGAGAAATCCGACTTGAGTTTTGAAAATTCGTGGGGCTTTCAGTATTTCCGTTAACTGAACCTAACAGCCAGAAACAGATTCTTTGGTCATTCTTGGCCTCGTTTCAGGACATTAGGTCACTGTACTCTGCAGTTGGTGTGTAGACAGTGCAAAGTTCACGACCCACTATCTCTGCAGTGAAGCAGATGATGGAAACAAATGCACACGCACGCACGCACACACACAAAAAACACAAACATCCCTCTCCACCTCCCTATAACCAACAAACCTTCGAAGCATCAGTGGCAGTTAACTCTGCCAACTCTGCAATTCTCAACCCCTCTTTGGCCTCCGACTCTGCCCCCTCAAAGCTTGGCGCGCCTGCTGTGTGGTTCTCATTGCCTCCTGAATCATATTCTCAATCTCTGGAACCTTCTTCAGGGCTTCATCTGCTGCATCCTTGTTCTCCGACACCAGACGGTCAAAACCTGCAGACATGGAAATGACAGGAAAGTCAACTGTGGTGGGCAGTCATGTGTCTTTGATGGAAACGCATATGAATAATGAAGATGATCATAACAGCACAGTCATGCTCAAATACATACTGACAACTCAATCAATTTGTTTTAGTGGGGGCTCTAAGTAAGTCTATCAAGGAACTGAATGCCAAATGAAAAAAATCTCTGAAAATCTAGGGGGTCTGGGGGCATGCTCCCCCAGAACATTTTTTAAAATATAGATGCAAAATAGTGCAATCTGATGCTACATGGTACAAGTTTAAGCTTGTTTATGATCCTTTGTACTGCAGCAAATAATTTATACACACTGGTGTCAGATTTCAAGAAAACTAATTTGGTGAGTTTTTTCTAACTATGCTCTAACAAACATTAAACAACCTAGACTGAACAGCTTCAAGATTCTCTGCAGTTTTCTGCCTCATCTGGTGCTTCTTTGACTTGAAATGGTCTGAAAGTTTGTGGATGCCCGCTCAACTATAGTTATTTTCATTGACTTCACAGCGGCACAAGACACTGTGACAGTAAACTATGCCAGCCTATGTTATTTTTGAAAGCCGTGTGCTCATTTCCATGACACCAATTTTTCATGAAATCCACTCATAACACCACTTATTACTGCGTCTTTGTCAAACGTTTTTGCTGCAGCAGACCTTCTCTCCACACTATCCACTCAAGACATGGTCACACTCTTCAAAAGTTTTGCAATCAGTTCTGAAAACAGGCCACGCCTGACAAACAAAAAAATACCGAACGTGACTTTAGTGGAAAATGATACCGGATTTATCTCCCTTATCGAAATTTCTTTGTCTGCTACCAGATTAACAGCCTGACAAACAGCCGACTATTTCGCAGACGAAAAAAAATTATGAGTCAAATTTTTTCATTTTCTCGGAAAACACAATTTTTTTCTCAGAAGCAGCCTGTGGACTACCCTCAGAAAACTAGGAGCCCTGGTGTACGTTGTGTGGCATATGTGTGCATTTGCAAGTGTGACTGTGTACAACATGAAAGGTGTGTGTGTGTGTGTGTGTGTGTGTGTGTGTGTGTGTGTGTGTGTGTGTGTGTGTGTGTGTGTGTGTGTGTGTGTGTGTGTGTGTGTTGTGTGTTATGTGTGTGTTGTGTGTGTGTGTGTGTGTGTGTGTGTTATGTGTGTGTGTGTGTGTATGTATGTGTGTGTGTTGTGTGTTGTGCGTGTGTTGTGTGTTCGTTCGTTCGTCTTTAATTTAACGTCTGTTCACTATGAGTGATATTAGACGGGATGTGTGGTGTGTGTGTGTGTGTTTTGTGTGTGTGTGTGTGTGTGTGTGTTGTGTGTGTGTGTGTGTGTGTGTGTGTGTGTGTGTGTGTGCGTGTATGTGTGTGCGCGCTTGTGTGCATGTATACAGGCATGTGTAAGTATGCATTTCGACTCCCCTCTTCTCCTTCTAGTGCACACTTTTTTCTTTCAACTGTCTTTTATTTTTCTTTCAACTGTCTTTTCTTGGGCAAATTCCGCTTGCTTTCAAGCTCCAACACAGCCTCTAAGTCTTACCCAGCAATGTCTGCAATGTTTCATTGGCTTCACGCAGAGTACGCTCCCCTGATTCTACTGCCTTCCGAGCCACATCACGTGCTGCATCCACTTCTGCCAGCAGCTCATCCACACGCTGCGCAGACAAAGAGCAGCAAGTTAATGGTGACAATGTCCCTTATCTTTAATATTATGATGAAACATTCATACCACACACATCTCTAAAACTATCAAAAGTTCAACACACCATACAAACTGAACTGAAAGAGATACACAACATATACAAAAAAAATGCATTTCAAGTGAACAAAAACTATGAGCACATGCCGCGCGCGCGCACACACACACACGCACACACACACACACACACACACTTTCAGTTCAGTTCAGTTCAGTTCATATTGCTTATCTTTTTCACATCATAACGCTAGCCCGCTAGCGTTCTCGCGGAGAACCACAGGCGCCAGAACAGTAGGGGTATAGCGTTCAGCAAGCTCGCCGCTGACAACACAATGCTAGGATTCTAGCGTCTTGCGTTAGAAAATTCCTACGTGAAGCCAGTTAAGGTCTAAGGGAAAAAACCTCTATTATAGTATCAAGTAACCATTTCTAAATACTGTGAGAGTGATTTCCCAAGTAAAAAGTCTATTTGAAGAATTTTTGGGGCGTGAGATCAACGTCACCCAAACCGCATGCTTCACTGAAACAAAGGCAAAATGGAGCGCCCTGCGAATGCGCGAAGTCACTGTTCACTCAGGATTGTGGAATTTTCGTGTGTGTGTGTACTTTTCTGAGCTTCTGATCAGATGATACAAGACATGGAGAATCGGTGTCTCTTTTTTCTGTTTTGTTTACATCTGCTGAATGGATGAAATGCTTGTCTCAAATGCTCCTCAACCATGATATTTCATTGCAAAAATAACCTCAAACCATGTCTGAACAAACCTTATACTGTAGATATCCTAAAAGAGGATTAAATTACCATTCTAGCCATACCTACATGTTGATGTTAGTCATTTGGGGCGCCTGTGAAAATTAATTCAAAGTGGCCTAAAAATGCACGTTTCCAGGAAAGTAGTCAGTGCCAGCCGGCACGTCTGCAGGGAAATAGGTCAAATAGCCAGCTGACGATGCCAAAGTGTTATAGACCAGCCAACTACTAGAGCCATATCAGGGCTAACACCACATCAAAAACAAAGACAACCCATTAAGATAAAAGACAACAGTTAAAAACCATGCTCACAGTCAACCTTGCAAATCTAAAATGCCATTAAAGAAAAACAGCAGACGTAAAATCAGATCAAGTGAAATCTACTGATCTCTTGTAAAACCTGGAAAACTGCATCAGGAGGGACGTCCACCACACACACACACACACACACACACACACACACACACACACACATACACACATGCAGGCACGCATGCACGCATGCACACAAAACCATAAAACATTCTGCATGGATGACCAGGTGACTGGAGAAGATGCTAAGAGCTGGTCTTCCACATACCCGACCCAGGGGAGTTCAGATTCAAGAGTTGTACCTCAAACCCCACCTCGTTCCATGATCTCTACAGATCGAGGATGTTGTCAAATATGGAGATACTATCGGAAATATATTCCTCAGAAAGTACTGTTCATACACCTTCCTTGAAAAATGTATTAGGGAAAAAATCACAACTCTCTCCTGCTACTGCCTGTGTTACTGATGATGACCTTGCTTTTCACACTACTGGCACTGAACAATCAGTGCTCCTCCACAAGGATAGCAGCATTAGGTTCCCACTGGACCCGTCTTCCTACACTACACATATAACTCGAGCATAAGGACATACACATAAAATGCATCACTTGACTCACTGGCCATGCTCCGCAGCCTCGTCTCTTGACTGTGACATTCCGCAGCCGAAGCTACGGAGGATGTTATGATTTTTTTACCGAGACAATTTGCATACTATAACAAGAGAGATTAATCTGAAAGCACAATTTATTCACTTTTTCTTTCCCTTTGACTGTAGCAGACTGTTGGAAATCTATTTTTGGCTTGTTTTCGCAGTACCCGAAACAAAGGAATTTCGAAGAGTCAAGACTCTATGCCTGTATTTAATCATTTCTGGGACAAAATATTCATAAAAGCAGAACTCATAGTGACTTCCAGTGAAGAATGTATATCCTGTGACATGTTCAGTGCAGTTTTGTGACATGGATATTTAATGGATTACAAGCAGCAGTTTGATAAGTCATGTGTGTGTACATCCAGAACTTTTTTTGTTTGTTTAGCTATTTGCATGCCTTTTTCAATGGTAAACCAGAAAAAAAATGAAAGCATGCATAAACAAGCGGTCTGAACAGTTACAAAGTAGACATAATGATCTTTGTAAACATATATAATGATGATAGGTTTATTATCATTGGTTATTCTCCATAATTTTTTTAAAAGTACCAAAAACTGTGTCTCGAGTTTCTGCAGCCATTTTAGAGCGCGTCTCCAAAGAGTTAAGCATGTTACTCATGACCGTGGATATAGCTGCATCTCAAGGATCACGACATAATCAACAGTCCATCTGGTCACATGGTAATGGTTTATGGTCACTTCACTGCAAATGGCAACAGCATCGCAATGTCTGAAACAATTTCACCGCAAGTTTTGGATTGATTTTGACTGGGGGTTTTTTCTTGCTGTTGTTGTTGTTGCTTTTCTTTTCATATTTTTGCTTTTCATAAAGTCGTTGAGCATGTCTAACGTTTACATGGCTGCTAGGATTACACAGCAGAGAAGGTTGCTAAAGCTTATTTAACGCATGATGGTGTCAACAGCAACAAACAAAACATGACGAGAAATGAACACGATATTGATGATGTACTCAACATTGACAAAGGTGATTCTGTTTATCTTCATGAGGATTGCACCCTAACAAATACACTGACAGATAAGAGGTGTGATTGTTTCTTAAAATCTTGTTACTTTCCAGGAATGTGAGTTGTCTCATCCTGTCAACACTGAAAATATGAGTTATATTCTCCATTCAATTTCCTTCATTAAAACATATTTTTATACACTTTTGAGCACAATTTGAATTTTTGTGATTTTTGTTGTTGTTGTTGTAAGGTTGGTTATTCATTTTGCAAAAATTACAATAATTCTGGAGCAAAGGGTTGATGGTTACCTCGATCCACACCCTGTCCACCAGCACCTTGCATTGTCTACCATGCTATCAGAGCAAAAACGTACCCTTGACTCTCTCACCCTATCCCCCACTTCTGCGGAGCCCCTGAAGCTGAAGCATTTTAAGAAATAAATGCAAAGTATGGCTAAAGTGACTTTTTCTCTTTCGTTTCTTCACATTGTTTGACACAAGAGCACAAAGTGTACAATAATCAAGTTCAAGTACGAATAAGGTTGGAAGGACAGAACCTCAGAAAGTATCCTATTCTGCCCTCTGCAGCCGAAGGATTTGTACACAAAGGAAGTAAAGACTTAAGTATATATATCGTCTGAGCTGCCGGCTGACAGCTTTCAGTTATTGATCGTCTTTTTTTGGTTTTTTTTTTGGGGGGCGGAGATTTGGGGGGGGGTGGGGTGGGAGGGAGTCAGCAAAAATCGGCTGTAACGGCTGGAAAAAGAGGAGAATTTTTCATCCCTGAAAGGGTTAAAACTACATGAACAGAATGCAGAGAGATGTTAAAAAACACAACCTGTTGCAGAGTGTTGCCTTCAGTGAGCGTGGATCGTGACAGGTTGGTCTGCTGCTCCACTTCAGCCAGCAGGTCCTTGTTGTTCTGCATCAGCTCTTCTGCACGCAGCTTGATTCTGGCCGCCTGTCAGCAAGCATGTGTACACACACGCACGCACACACACATGCGCACGCACACCACCACACACGTACCACACACCACACACACACGCATGCGTACACACACACACCCCACACATGAAAAACCCAATTTTTCTAGTTAATAATTATAACACGTCATCAGAAACACACTTTTTTTTCAAAATAATACTTATACAGGCCTGGAGAAGATTAGAATTTTCTACCAGCCAGCTGGGCTAGTGGATTTTAAGATCTACTAGCCCGCAGATATTTTCACTAGCCCGACATGTTGCCCCGAAAAATTGTGAAATTCCCTTTATGATGATGACCAAAAATATTCAGCAGAATAGGCTATTGTTACAATAAAGGTGGTCAAACTTTCTTCTGGAGACTTTCATCAGGTGTAGGGGGGAGGTGAACAGTGGGAAATCCAGTGATAATATGAAGACGTAAAAGGCAGCTGACTAATCTCAAAGTTTGCATGGATTCTCTGTATAGGTTTGAGAGAATTCTTTAGTTTATTTTAATCCAACTGATCATTTGTACGTTTTGCTTGCAAATTACGTCATCATCATCCTGCAATATTTTTCCCCTTTCAGAATGTTAATCATTTACTTTTAAAGTGCAAGTGTGTGAGAGGGAGAGAAAGAGACAGAGTATGAA
>JAPXFY010000026.1:22518301-22545801 GCA_030674185.1 Monoplex corrugatus
CCTCTGCCACTGACATTATTCTTTCTTTGTTCAATCTCTCTAAGCCTCTACCACAGACGTTTTTTTTTCTTTCTTTCAATCTCTCTAGCCTTTACCAATGCCATTATTCTTTCTTTGTTCCATCTCTCTAAGCCTCTACCACTGATGTTATTTTTTTGGGTTCAATCTCTCTAAGCCTCTACCACTGACGTTATTCTTCTTTGTTCAATCTCTCTAAGCCTCTATCACAGACGTTATTCTTCTTTGCTTAATCTCTCTGAGCCTCCACCACTGACATTATTCTTTCTTTGTTCAATCCCTCTAAGCCTCTACCACTGACATTATTCTTTCTTTGTTCAATCCCTCTAAGCCTCTACCACAGACGTTATTCTTCTTTATTCAATCCCTCTAAGCCTCTACCACTGACATTATTCTTTCTTTGTTCAATCCCTCTAAGCCTCTACCACAGACGTTATTCTTCTTTGTTCAATCCCTCTCAGCCTCTGCATGATGTTATTCTTCTTTGTTCAATCTCTCTAAGCCTCTACCACTGTCGTTATTCTTCTTTGCTCAGTCTCTCTAAGCCTCTACCACTGATGTCATTCTTCCTTCCTCAATCTCTCTGAGCATCTGCCACTAAAGAAATTTTGCTTTGCTCAATCTCTCTGAGCATATGCCACTAAAGAAATTGTTCTTTGCTCAATCTGTGCATCTGCCACCAAAGAAATTCTTCTTTGCTCAATCTCTCTGAGCATCTGCCACTAAAGAAATTCTTCTTTGCCCAATCTCTCCGAGCATCTGCCACTAAGAAATTCTTCTTTGTTCAATCCGTCTCGGCCTCTGCCACCTAAGTTATTCTTCTTTGCTCAATCTCTCTAAGCCTCCACCACTGACGTCATTCTTCTTTGTTCAATCTCTCTGAGCCTCCACCACTGACGTCATTCTTCTTTGTTCAATCTCTCTATTCCTCTGCCACTGATGTTATTCTTCCTTCTTCAGTTTCCTACATCTGTGTCCTGGCTCTAAACAAGGGAATGGGTGACTACAATGTAGCCCCGGTTCCACCTAAATGGAGGGATGACAACACTTGTGCCCTGGCACTAACACCATGCAAGTCTACCAGCTGTAAATGGGTACCTGTACATCTGCAGAGATGCAGAAGGTAAAGCATCAAAAGAGAGGAGACACGCATCACTCTCATACTGTTGGATCCTGCACGTACTGTGGTATCTTAATACCCTGCTTCCCCAATGATTATTCCGTATGTGGGAAAACCTTGTCTTTTTATCTTACCAATTCAAACAATTACAATGCAACATGCATATAACAGCAAACGTGGGTAAACATTACCATTTCAAATAATAATTTTGACAAAATGTGCTAAATAAGCATCCTCTGTAAAAAACAAAATGTCAAAAACCAAAGTCATTCACAGCTCAGTGAAGTCACTTTATAAGGAGCTGCTAACCACATAAAATGCCACTCACTTGAGGGATTCATCAGTGGCTCGCTGAGCAATTTCGTCATCTGCTGAGACTGTTTACCAAACTGTTGCAAAGCTTCCAATGCCTGTGCCAGCGCTTGTCTCCCTTCTCGACCAATGTAGTCGTCCGCCTCACGCAGCGACATTTCTGCTCGCCGAATAGCTGCTTCAGCAACCTTCATATAAGTCAAAGTAACTTTTAATATTTTGTTCTCCCTGCTGTATAATTTTTGTGTGTGCTTCAAATCCATCAAATTAGACAAAATCACAAAGACATTGATACTAACAAGACATAACAACACTGGTCATTCGATGAACACTGATGCCAGGATATATCGTCACGATAGTAAGCACAGAGTACAGCTCTGTCGCACAGTCTAAATCCTGGAAGGAATTCCACAGCATCATGGTTATCATTCATATTGTCATCATCACCCCAGCATCATAAAAACTGTCCCTGCTTCTACAGCCATTAAGGCGGTGTAGACAAAAACAAAACCAAAACAAAACAGGTGAGCCCAAACAAAACAAAACCAATGAACAAGACCATTAACATCCTGCTGTCACAGAAATGAGGTCAAAATAGCTTTCCTGATTAATCTGTCTCCCCTTTTTCTGTTACAGACACATCTGGGATTGTTTACAAAAACCATACTCCTCCTAAAACAAAGACAAATCAAACTTCTTGCAATAGGAAGACACACTCACTGGCATAGTCACACCAAACAAAAAACTGTCTCTCTCAATGACAGGAGAAACACTGTAACATATTTTCTCTCTCTCTCTCTCTCTCTCTGCTTATATTGTATGTGTACAGTGACAAGGACTATCTGTAACGAAGGTCCAGTTGGGGCTAATGCTACTATCCTCGAATCATGAAGCGTTTCAAAGTTTGCAATTTCTTTCTCACATACACACACACACATATTCTCTCTCTTTAAAGCAAACTTAACACAACACATACTCTATCTCTTTTCCATCTTCCTCCCTGCCTGTGTCTCACCCTCCACAAAGCTTTCAATCAAACCCACACATGTTGTACACTAAGCCCGACTGACCTCAATGTCACGGATGCTGTCTTTAGACTCTGACGCTGCGGCAGTGATACTGCGTGTGATCTGACCACATTTCTCCAGGACCTCTCGTAGGGCGTCCTTCAGCTCCTGAAGCTGCTGGCCGATGGTCCCATCACCGGCTGACAAAACAAAGTCGTTTCAATCATCATGGGGTGTGAATAAGGTGAAACAATTTTCCAGTGCAGGCAGAAATAGGGTGAACTCAATCATACCCAAAAGAGTTAAAAAGTTGTCCTATAACGTGGAGGTTTCACCCTTTGACTCCCGCACCCTGTTCACCAGCGTCCTTCATTGTCTACCATGTTAGCAAAGCAAAAATGTAGCCCTTTGGATTTCCTCACCCTATCCACCAGGTTCTGCAGGAAGCTGGTGGATAGGGTGAGGAAGTCAAAGGGTCAAGTTTTTGCAGTCGGTGGATATGGTGCGGCAGTCAATGGGTTAAGGCTGAAGACTCAAAATGATTTGTTTGGCTTGTGGCTAACCTGGAGATTTTAAGACAGACAGGTGGTAGGCCTAAACTTTTATCAAGACCAGCTAAATATAAAGTCAGGACCAATTTCCTCTCCCTCACTGCTTTAATCTTCCCAGCCATGACCTGTATCAAGTACCATCGATAGCAGGTAGACAGCAGACTGGGTGCTCCATGCACATTTTTTTTCTGAAGTCAGACTGGAATGCATGTAGTCAGACAGACAGGTGCTCTAACTTTACATCAACAAGACAGTAATTCATAACCATAAGGGTGTGAAGTGAAGCAATTTTTAAGACAGAATATCACTAACTATGATGGGTTTTTAATGTATCTTAGGAAATTTTAAAGTCTTATTTCAAAGCTCCTGAACCCTTTGATTTCAGCACCCTATCCACCAACTGCAAAAACTTGACCCTTTGACTCTCTCACCCTATCCACCGGCTTCCTGCAGGAAGCTGGTGGACAGGTTGAGGAAATCAAAGGGTTAAGTTTTTGCTTTGCTAGACATGGTTGACAATGCAGGATGCTGGTGGACAGGGTGAGGAAATCAAAGGGTTAAGTTTTTGCTTCGCTATCATGGTTGACATTGCAGGATGCTGGTGGACAGGGTGGGGAATCAAAGGGTTAAAGGGACAACAGTCTTTAAAGTAAAAAGAAACAGATACAATACCACACTTCAACTGTATGGAGGCATTCATTCAGACTGGTAGTATTCAAATTATGCTTCTCCTGGTGCCAAAGTAACATTTCTGCTCAAAATTATTATCTTCCAGGAGATTATCAGAAATCACTCTTATATAGCACTACCCTCCAAACTCACTTGGATTCACTGCCCATTTCACACAGACTTTTAGTGGAGCAAGAAGAACTCAAGCTGCTAGGTGAGCTGACCACACTCCACTATGTTGTTGTACAGTCTGCATCTTTAATGGATGTTCATGCTGGGTATTTTCATTTTTCCAGAAGCCAGCCACTGACGTGATTTACAGGACCTTTAATATGTGACCTCCCACCACCAATTCAGTCTTAACCCATATACCCTCATGTCACCCAACGTGAACCATACTATGAAATTCCATGTCAAGGAAAGTAACTCTTGCAATTTTCGATTGTTACTCACTTAAGAAATCAATTAAAAGTATAATTACCTTTTTTTGTTTCAAGGAATCATTTTTTTGGCATTGTGCATACAATGAAGTACTCATAGAAAGAGTTTTTTTCCAGGTTCATTCTGGTTTTACTCGCAGAAAAAATTATAAAGTCGGATTTGATGGTGAATGTTACCAAAAATTTACTGGTGTGATAGTTCAAAGTCAAAGATGCAGTCCAGAAATGCTTCTTAATGGCCTGCAAATGACCCAGAGGACCCAGAACAAAGTCTACTGCAGAAGCTGAGCATGAAATTGTGCAAAGCTTGCACCAATAATAATATAATAATAATAATAATAATAAGTAGCTTTTGTATAGTACTATTCTCAGTTCAACTCACTGCGCTGTTACATAAACAAATAATCTCACTCACATACCAGTAACATCATTTTTTAATCAGACACACACACACACACACACACACACACACAAAGGGGGGGGGGGGGGTATACTTATGAAAATGCAGATCAACAGGCAGATCATGCACAACATGAACATTTTCCGAAAATTCCTTTACTGAAACGAGCCTAAAACGTCCTGCCATTTTCGGTTTGGAGATCAGGCAATCGATCGATACTCGACCCACCTTCACTGTCACTGTCACTCTCACTATCGTCGAACTCGGCGGCAACAGCTTCCAAGTCGGTATCTAGGTCACTTTCCACATCACATGGATCAACTTTATTAACAAGATCCTCAACCGTAAAACCTTCAAATTCTTCTCCGTCATCATTCAACAGACGCCGCGCGCCATAACTCCTCATCGGTCATGAGACTCATTTTCCAAACTTTGAAAATTCGTAGCACCGAGAAAACTTGATCGATTTTGACACTGTAAAGTGCAGAAGACAGGACAGGAAGTTGCCCAAACGAGGCTCTCACTCTCGCGGGAATTCTCGTTTATGTAAACAATGATGGCCGCGTCCATAGTGACCACGTGTACAGCGGGCTCTGACGGGCGCTCCGCGGTAACGCGATAACGATTTTTGGTTGGCGCTGGCGGGCGCTCCGCGGTAATATGGGTTAACTCGCAGACAGTCAAACAGCACTAGGAGCTGAAAAGGTGACTGAGGGTCTACCTGGGGTTTTTGACTTTTTCTCACAATTGATTTCCGATGGACTATAATCTATCATGCACAGAAATTTTTTTCTTGAAAAAATAACATAAATCAATTTAAAATGGTATCATAATGCACTGATCATAGCAGAAAGAACTCAATTTCTTACCAAAAGTACCTCTTTTTTGTCTCTTATTATGAACTGTAACCTGTAAGACCCCCACATGTAATGTACTGACTGAAAGCTCTTTGGTGCACCTTTTGGATAATGACAGCTAAAATTAGAAACAAACCAGGTCAAAGCCACCAAATAAAGAAATTTTAAAAATGTGCAGGAGAGTACATAAAAACTTTAGAGGCTGTTTTCTCAAAATGGCTGTCATACAACTTGATGACTTTACGCATACATAACAGCAACAGTTTTTTTAGTACAAGCTTTATTCAAGAATCAAAATAATCAGCAGAATGTACACTTTCCAGTGATATGTATATCTCAAAATACCCAAAAATGCTAGTTAAGACTGATTTCGTGCTGGGAGGTCACATATGCATATCTGATATTCTGCATGCATATACACACAAAAAGGATTCAGGCACTGGCAGGTCTGCACACCTGTTGAATTGGGAGACTGGAAAAATCTCCACGTTTACCTTTCTCCTCATCAAGCACAGGTGTCTAATCAGAACGAACCCAGAACTTTCTAACTGCACGTCAGACATTTACCCACTTGACTACCATCCCTGTCGATTAAACACCAAAAATTCGACAATCTCAAAGTCTGTTGTGTATGCAATAAGAATCTCCAAAATTATTCACCTATTACGATTTTTCCTGTAGCTGATTTATTCAAGTTTGTTTTGCTTACAGCCCAGTCAACTACAAGAGCCAAATAAGGGCTATGCTGATTTATTACTAAGGAAAAATGCATTATTTTTTCCGTAAATTCTCTGCTTTCCTCTAGATTGTTGCTACCAGGGGTGTACTCCCAATACATTACAACTCTTCAACTCCCTTATCCTATCCACCAGCTTCCTGGGATGAGACAGCAGAATGGTTACCGTAATGTTCGGGCTATTGGCGCACCGGTATATAAGGCGCACCCACTAAATTATAGAAAAATCTGAACTATGTTCACACATAAGCCGCACTGATTTATAAACCGCACTTTTGCAATGGCCAGGTCGATCGCCTTCAACTTGAAGGCTGCTTCGTAGGCATTATGTCGCGTTTTCGGCGTGATGAGGGTGTATACTTGAGCAGAGCAGATCTGAACACCGATCCGAATGCTTCAATGTGTGCGGATTTGATTTAAAAACGTGAACAGTTAACACTTTAACATGGAGCTCATGAAAAATTCATGAACGGTAAACACAATTTCAATGAGTTAAAGAGCAGCTAAGAATAGACAAGAATGTGACGCTCTTGGGATCGGGAAAACCTGCAAATAAGCCGCATCAGTTTTTAAGCCGCAGGGGTTAAAACTGTGGAAAAAAGTCATGGCTTATAGCCCGAACTTTACGGTAAATAGATCTGGACTGTGTCCCCTGATGGCCAAGATTTCTCCTGCCCTGTGGCTACACTCACTGGATGCTCCACGGGCCTCGTCCAGCAGAACATTGATGGAGTCGTTGACCTGGCCCAGCACAGAGAGGAACTTGGTGTCGTTGAAGAGGGACGGGTTTTGCCGATGTTGTTGATGAGGGCGGTCAGGTCACGCAGCTTGCCGCGGTGGATTGTTACCTGCTGCTGCACCAGGTCGTAGCACTGTGGGCAGTCTGTGCACACACACACACACACACACACGTGCACACACACATGCGCGTGCGCGCACACACGCACGCACGCACGCACACACACACACACACACACACGCGCCACACAGTGGACCCATTATCATCAGGCATCATTATCATAACATTGCCTCATAAACAAATATGCCATAATCCAAGCTGTCAATGCCACCAACTTCACTGACTACTATAATTACTTTTGTTTCACCTCCAGACGATCATACAATTGCGCCTTTTTTAAAATAGGAACAAAACAGCAACAAACTACAGCTTAATCAAATTAATACAACTATCTAAATTAAGCACATAAATCCATCAGTGCCATATCCTTGTTCTCCATTTATCCCAAACACTTGTTTCAACGAGAAGAAAATCCCACATCTTGAGGTACTCTTCGACATACAGGGAATTTTAGCCCTTCAAATTACGTTTAATAAACACTACTTGCCAAACTCAAAGAGTCATCATCATCATGTGCCCTGCTGCATGGCGCTGGTGATCACGGCCCTTCATACGAATCTAAGAGTGCAAAAACTTTTAACAGCAATTCGCTTCTCTTCCCTTATAGAAAAATAATGCTGTGCTGATAGCACCATCGGTAGGTGGCCATCCTATGCACATGCACCATATCTTCCTCTATTTCCTCATTTTCTCCATTTTCTCTGCCCTGCAGGAAGTAAACAAACCTCCATGCTATGCCCAGTAAAGGGTTAATACTTGTATTAAGGTTGCAGGAAAAAAGGGGAGATGGTGTGGCAAGGTGTTGCACTGTAGAAACACTCCCTCACTAAAGAAAACAAATTTCACCTGAAAAAATCTACCGTTAAACTATACAATACAAATGATTACAGCCATGTCTTTCTTTTACTTCTTTCTTTCTATAGTAGGTTACATCTTAGCGCACTTCATAAGCACACCTGTTTGTTACTGAAGAGCTCTACAGTCTAACACAAGTTTAAAAATTCTTGGTGCACGACTCACAGGTTGTGCAGAATTAAGTGATTCAGCTCTGTTCAACAATCATCCTAAAGTGCAATGTAATTTCAGACTGGCTGTGAATACTTTGTTTAATGAGTACTACGTGCATGAATGCTGTACTAACAGCCAATACAGCATGCGAGTGAATGTGTGCATGTGTGTCAGTTTATATGTGGCCTAATGATACTGATACTGATTAAATAGTGAATAACCGTTGTGCATGCACATTTGCCCATTCCATCTGTACAATTTGGAAGCCTCTACAGATACAAAAGACCCTATTTACCCCTTTGCGTCGGTTGTGAAAAAAATTTTTCAACACAGGATAAATAAGTCAATAATAAAATGAGAGCATTCAAACTTTATCATTTATTTAGTCCATTCTATCGTCTACATTACCACAAAATTTCAATACCATACAATTTAAAGTCTGTATGTGCTTGATTCCTTTTCAAGAACTTTTTATAACCTATACAAAAAAAAAAACAGTTCACGAAATATAATGAAGGAAACAACCAGCGAGTATAGGAGTTAAACAGATACAAAAATTTACCTTATAACTACACCCACAGCATATGGACCCATTCCAGTACAATTGGAGCTTACAGATACAAAAATCTACTTTACCCTTCCAGGCTTGAAGGAAAAAATTTCACACTGATAAAAAGGCATATAAAAGATACAAAAACTTTACTTTATAAGTCCATCCACGTCAATAACAAAATTCAACACCATACAGAAGGAGGTTGAATTCCTTACAAAACTTTCTTATAACTACAAAACACACGAATATAAAAGGAAACAACCAGCGAGTACAAGGAGTTAAAGAGATACAAAAATTTACCTTATAACTACACCCACAGCATATGAAGGAAACAACCAGCCATGTACAGAAGAGTTAAACAGATACAAAAATTTACCTTATAACTACACCCACAGCATATGAAGGAAACAACCAGCCTGTACAGAAGAGTTAAACAGATACAAAAATTTACTTATAACTACACCCACAGCATATGAAGGAAACAACCAGCCTGTACAGAAGAGTTAAACAGATACAAAAATTTACCTTATAACTACACCCACAGCATCCACTTTTCCTCACTCACCCAGACATCCGGCAGACATGTTGTACTTGTTCTCCTGACATCGGTCGCAGCGACGCCCATCCACATTGGGCCGACAAGGGCAGTACCCATACTGTCACACTGCAGATCCAGGAGCAATCGGATCACAATTACAGGCTGAAACATCAACATTACACATTATTACTTTCACCACAATACAAGAATTCATCAAAAGAAATCAGACTGATGTTAAGCGATATTGTTCAATACTACAAGTTATTATTTCTATCACAATAAAAGAATTACAATGAAGAGAAATCGATACTGACACAGACTAATCCAACTTACTGTGCCAGCAAATCTAAAAAAATCAAACCACGTCAGTAATTTACTTACAGAGTGACAGAGAATGCTGGAAACCCACAACACAACACAACACAACACAACACAACACAACACACAAAACAAAGAAACTGGTAAACTATCTGATATTCAGTCCTGATGAAAACATGTGCATGAGTGACAAAGCTGTGCATGATCTTGCATGAGCCAGAATCCCCACGACAGTCTGGGCAACATAAGCACACTTTTGTCTGTTTGTTTGTTCACATGTTGCAGTACCATCTCCGAACACCATCCTCATGCTGCTTGCTCATTCCAGTTCGCTGACACACTATCATGACAACAGTTCAATACACAGACACAGAAACATGAGTGCATATTGACAAGTACACTGTATTTCACAAGACTGAAATATGCCAGTAATTATTTGTTATTTACAGTACTGTTTAGGGAAAAAAACATGATATAATACTAGACACCATTTTTGTTGTGGGCAAACAAATGCTGGTCAAAAAAAGCATGCGAGACAAGACATATGTCTCAAATAGGTAAAACTGATCATAACAGCAGCATAATAGCAAATGATTTTATGACAACAATAACAGCATCAAGAGCTGTATCTTTTAAATGTCAATGAATATGCTTCCATAAAGGCAAATTCATACAAGTTAAACGTAATCAATCAGAGACATGCAAACTGTGTCATGTCTAGCTCTCTCTCTCTCTCTCTTTCTCACAAACACACACACAAATACTTCTCTCTCCTATCCCACCTCCCAACCAACCAAAACACACACACACACACACACACACACACACACACACACACACACGCACACACGCACACATGCACACACACACACTACGCACATACAAAACTCTTAACCACCAACCTTGACAGCCCGACCGAGAGAAGCCATAGAAGAACGGCTGACAGGTGTCGCACCGTCTCCCTGTGACACCTGATTGACACTGACACTGACCACCGTTCTCGTTACAGGTGTAATTGGTGGAGCCCGTACGATCACAATCACAAGCCTCACACCCTGAAATACATGTATCATTATAAACTTGGAGGTAGAAAAACATTACAAAGTACAGGCTGTCCCCTATGGGTCAAAGGTGAGGTGATAGAGACCTCCATTTTATTTTCAACACCGTATACAGACTTCAATCTGCCTCAGACAGAAATCGGTTGTCTGAGTCAGGAGTAAACCTGACAGAAATCTGGAGCCTAAGTCAGAGTAAACTAACAGAAACCTGGAGCCTGAGTCAGAGTAAAACTAACAGAAACCTGGAGCCTGAGTCAGGAGTAAGCCTGTACAGAAACTGGAGCCTAGTCAGGAGTAAAACTAACAGAAACCTGGAGCCTGAGTCAGGGGTAAAACTAACAGAAATCTGGAGCCTGAGTCAGGGTAAAAACTAACAGAAACTGGAGCCTGAGTCAGGGGTAAAAACTAACAGAAATCTGGAACCTGAGTCAGGAGTAAAACTAACAGAAACCTGGAGCCTGAGTCAGGAGTAAAACTGACAGAAACTGGAGCCTGAGTCAGGGTAAAACTAACAGAAATCTGGACCTGAGTCAGGGTAAAACTGACAGAAATTGGAGCCTGAGTCAGGGGTAAAACTGACAGAAATCTGGAGCCTGAGTCAAGAGTAAAACTAACAGAAATCTGGAGCCTGAGTCAGGGGTAAAACTGACAGAAATCTGGAGCCTGAGTCAGAGTAAAACTAACAGAAATCTGGAGCCTGAGTCAGGGGTAAAACTGACAGAAATCTGGAGCCTGAGTCAGAGGTAAAACTACAGAAATCTGGAGCCTGAGTCAGGGGTAAAACTGACAGAAATCTGGAGCCTGAGTCAGGGGTAAAACTGACAGAAATCTGGAGCCTGAGTCAGGGATAAAACTGACAGAAATCTGGAGCCTGAGTCAGGGGTAAAACTGACAGAAATCTGGAGCCTGAGTCAGGGGTTAAAACATGACAGAAATCTGGAGCCTGAGTCAGGGGTAAAACTGACAGAAATCTGGAGCCTAAGTCAGGGGTAAAACTGACAGAAATCTGGAGCCTGAGTCAGGGGTAAAACTGACAGAAATCTGGAGCCTGAGTCAGGGTAAAACTGACAGAAATCTGGAGCCTGAGTCAGGGTAAAACTGACAGAAATCTGGAGCCTGAGTCAGGGGTAAAACTGACAGAAATCTGGAGCCTGAGTCAGGGTAAAACTGACAGAAATCTGGAGCCTGAGTCAGGAGTAAACTGACAGAAACTGGAGCCTGAGTCAGGGGTAAAACTGACAGAAATCTGGAGCCTGAGTAGGAGTAAAACTGACAGAAACCTGGAGCCCAAGCCCCTAAAGTGGTTCCCTGCTCTTCTCAGCCTTCTCTTCTGGTGCCGAACTGTATTGGCTCTTTCCCTCTCTCACGGACGTCATTAGCGGTGCGGACTGACCTGTTTTGCAGACCAGAACTGTTTTCCATACACCCCTGCTATGGCTTGCACACTGACATGCAAACATCAGGAGGTACTCAAACCCACCCCAGTGCACAATTCCATGATATCTTGAGACTGATGGATGCTAGTTACTTATTCACTTATTTTTGTAATGTTGTCTAAGCATACCTGCCTTTTCTAAGGAACACTATCAGTCCTTTATAATGAGAACAGACCAACATCTGACAGTTCTATAAACAAGTGTAAGTAACATTTGTTTTTTCTTTTCTTTTCAGCAGAGGATAAAAATGTGTACACTTTCTGAAACGGTACAACTTGGTCATGTGCACTGCTTCCACTTGATGCCACTAAAGAAACCCACAACAACAAAAGAATTGTCCCTGAAAAAAAACTTGCACACACAGGGGAAAATACAAACATGAGTGGCACAGCATTGTCAAGACACAGTGTTTCCAGTGACAACAGCTTTAATTTCTCTCACAAAATTTGTGGTGATAAAAATATTAATAGACACATACGGCAAAACAAAGACCATCCCATAATGTTGCCCCCCAGAACCTTTCTTGATGTCAGCATTCATGATAGTGATAAACTGGGTGAGAAAAAACAAACAACACAAAAAAACCTCAGTAATTTCTCACCAGTTCCACTTTCCAGGTTCCAATAGCCGGGGTCACAACGGTTGCACTGGCGACCTCCCACATTGGGCAGACAGGCACACTTGCCGCTGACAGGGTCACAACCCAGAACACCCGGCTGTATGATGGTGCCCGTTGGGTTGCAGTTACACGCTGACATACACACAACACACATTATACGTGAGATATGCACACAACACACACAATACGTGAGATATAGACAACACACATCATACGTCAGATATAGACACAACAGGAAAGCTGGAGGGAAAGAGAGCACCAGGTAGACCCAGGAAGAAAATATTGGACGGACTTGCAGAGTGGCTGAAGACTGAGAGGGTGGAAGAGGTGCTTGCAGCAACAAGGGATAGAAACAGATGGAAGGCCATGATCGCCAACGCCATATGGCAGCAGGCAGCAAAAGTGTGTGTGGTATTTTACAGTGATTTTATCGTGGTTCTATTTGTTTTTGTACATTGAATTTTATATCAGTTTATTCCTCTTGGGTCCCGACAAATGGTGATGTAAATATTTTTTTTAAATTTTGAATATTTTACCGGATAATCTGATTTTAGAGTTTCGTATGCCTACTTTTCGTCATTTTAATTCTGCCGTTTAGGTCGGACATTTAACCTGTGAACTGTGTTAACATTTTAGCCTACTGTGTTCGCCCAACGCTACAGCTCCCAAACCTTCGTTGTTCTCTGCAAACATCATCCTCTCTTGACTGGCTCTCAATTATGGATCCGTCCGTCCTTAAACAAATTGGACTGACACTTTTTAAACACAGCAAATGCTACCTCGGTGGAGGCGTCTACCAGCGCATACGTACATTGGGGCTGTGTAGCAAGCCCCGCACTGCGCGATCCTGTCGTGGTGGACGTCTCCACCGACTTTGGCACAACCTGCCTCCTGCTGTGCCAGCCCGACGCCACTTTTCCTTTTCTGCTTCCTCGTCTCCTCCACTGCCCCTGCCTTCGACCTCACTGCTGCGGGCTTTGTCTCCTCCTCTGCCATCTTCGCCTTCGCCTTCTGTCCTGGTGGTGCCGCCTTCGCCTTCTGTCCCGCCGGTGCTGCCTTCGTCTTCTGTCCCGCCGGCGCTGCCCTCGTCTTCTGTCCCGCCGGTGCTACCTTTGTCTTCTTCTTCTGTTCCATCGTTGCTGCCTTCGTCTTCTGCCCCGCTGGTGTCGCCTTCGTCTTTTGTCCCGTCGGTGCCGCCTTCTTCGCCACCTCGGCCGCCGCCATATGATAAACTTAAACTATGCCTTTTTAACGCTCAATCAATATGCAAAGATGGCAAAGCCGAGGTCATTGCCGATTTTATCGCTGATGAGCGCGTTGACATTGCTTTTATTACAGAGACATGGCTTAACCCCCTTGGTCATGAACCTATACATGCTAGCCTCACTCCGAGTGGTTACAGGCTTGCTTCTTTCCATCGCTCATCTCGAGGTGGCGGTATCGCCATCCTCTACAACGACTCACTCCATTCCCGCCTATCTTTCTCGCAGTCTCTGCCTTTCTCCCATCCTTCTTTCGAGCACGTTGAAGTATCCTTCCAATCCACCCCTCACCCCATCACCTTCTCCTGTGTCTATCGACCTCCACCTAGCTCTGCCAACAAACTCACCACATCCACGTTTCTCTCTGACTTTGACCAACTGCTTGACCACTACTGCCTCTTACCTGGAAATCTCATGATTCTAGGTGACATCAATGTCCACTATGACAACACTCACCGTTATGACACAAGACATATCATCAACTCTCTGTCCAATCACAATATGACTCAACACATTTCTGAACCAACCCATCAAAAAGGTCACATTCTTGACTGGATCATTTCTCGTGATCACCACAATTCAGCTACTAACAACTGCTTAGTTCTTTCTACCCGTCTAACTTCAGCCCTTCCATCTGACCACTCTGCAATTCTCTGTTCTCTTGACATTTCTCCTCCTTCCCGTACCACGCGCACAGTGACTCGACGCAATCTCAAATCTATCGACCTCTCCACATTTTCATCTGATGCCTCCCGTCTCCTTTCTGAAAAGTCACATAACCTTGCCGATGAATTCTATACTACTCTCCACCATCTTCTGGACACTCATGCTCCAGCCACAACCCGTCTTTTACCTGACCGCCCCCCTACCCCCTGGCTCACTCATGAGATTGCCTGTGCAAAACGTGCCCGCCGCAGAGCAGAGCGCCGCTGGCGCAAATCCAAACTCACTGTACACAGGCAACTTTTCCAAGCCTCTAAAACAAAAGTATCCACCCTCATTGCATCAGCAAAAACAAGCTATTTCCAAACCAAAATCCTGAATGCCTCTTCTTCAAAAGAACTCTTTACAACCATGAATCATCTCCTTGGCACACGAAAAGACTTACCTCTCCCAACAAAACATACAAATGAAGAACTCCCATCTGTATTCTCTAAGTATTTCACCACCAAAATACAAACTCTTCGTGACAGGCTTGACAGGACACCCTGTCAACCATGCCCACCTGACCCTTCCTTCTCTGGCACACCTCTCACTACTTTTACCCCAGTCTCACAAGAAGAAATTTTCAACACAATCAGATCCATGTTGTTCAAAACCTGCGAACTAGATCCTCTTCCAGGTTCTCTCTACTCCGATTGTCTCCCTACTCTCCTCCCATTCATCACTGACATCATCAACACTTCTTTTCAAACTGGAACTGTCCCAGATTCTTTCAAGTCTGCTATTGTTCACCCTCTCCTCAAGAAACACAATTTAGACCCAAATGAACTGAAAAATTACAGGCCTATCTCTAATCTCTCTTTCTTGTCAAAACTCCTTGAAAAAGTCGTCCTCAACCAGCTGAACTCTCACCTGTCTGCCAACAATCTCCTCAATCCTTTCCAGTCAGCCTACCGCCAGTGCCATAGCACTGAAACTGCCCTACTACACATTCTCAACAATCTCCTCCTTGCAACTGATACTGGCAAAGTCTCTCTCCTCACACTCCTTGATCTGTCTGCAGCTTTCGATACCATTGACCAGGGATATTCTCCTTTCTAGACTTCATCATACTTTTGGCATCTCTGACATTGCTCTCTCCCTTTTTCACTTCGTATTTATCAAACAGAAAACAAACTGTTCTCATCAATGGCACTTACTCTCAACCTGCATACTGACCTGTGGTGTTCCACAAGGATCTGTCCTTGGCCCTGTTCTTTTCACTCTTTATACCTCCCCCCTGTCCACCATCATCAACTCCCACTCTATAAAACACCACTTCTATGCTGATGACACCCAACTTCAAGATAGTGACTCACCTGATAATATACAGCGCCTGTTGACTCGCACCACTGAGTGTTACTCGGACATTAAGAACTGGATGACACACAATAGACTTCAGCTTAATGACGACAAGACAGAAGCTATCCTCATTGGCACCCGTCAGAAACTTTCCCAGCTGCCTCCTCTTTCTCTCCCATTATGTAACACATCAGTCCCAATTTCTGATTCAGCTAAAAACCTTGGTGTCTGCATTGACTCTACCCTGTCCATGAACAACTTTGTTTCTCAAACTGCCAGATCTTGCTACTATCATCTCCATCGTATAAGCCTGATCAGGAAGTATCTCTCTGTCGAAACAACTGCAAAACTCGTTCTCTCCTTCATAATGTCTCGCATTGACTATTGCAATTCACTCCTGTCTGGTCTTCCTGCCTCCACCATTCACATCCTACAGCGCATTCAAAACAATGCTGTACGCCTTGTACTCAAAAAGAAAAAAGCTGACCACATATCTCCTCTCCTGGCACAACTTCACTGGCTCCCTGTATCAAAGCGCATACAGTACAAACTAGACACCATGTGCTACAAAAGCCTCAATAACGCAGCCCCCGATTACCTGTCAAGCCTACTTGAGATCTATGTTCCCTCACGTACCCTCCGCTCTGCCTCCGATCCTCTGACTTTTCGCTTTCCACGCACTAAGCTCAATACCTATGGTCCACGAGCCTTCTCTGTTTCTGGTCCACTCTCCTGGAACAAACTTCCTCTCTCAGTCCGTCAGCAACCTACTTTTGCCTCCTTCAAGTCCGCTCTCAAAACTCACCTTTTCTCCTCTGCATAAAATCCTAACCTCACTCAACCCCCCTCTGCAGCCTGTCTCCGCTCGGAGGGGAATCACTTTGTTTTAATATATAATTGTATATGATGTGCTCTCTGTGGTTTTCCATTGGTTTTATTCTTGCTTTTATTGCTTTTATTCTTTTCTCCCCATTTGTGGCCATGCATGTGTGTGTGTGTGTGTGTGTGTGTGTGTGTGTGTGTGTGTGTGTGTGTGTGTGTGTGTGTGTGTGGTGTGTGTGTGTGTGTGTGCGTGCGTGCGTGCGTGCGTGTGTGCGTGTGTGTCTTTTCGGCGCTTGGATTTGATTTTGTCGAGATTTGCGCTATATAAATATTGTAATTATTATGTATGCATGTGCGTGCGTATGTAATGTATGTATGTATGTATGTATACGCTTAGATTTATGTATGTATGTGTGTATGCATGTATACGCTCAGCTTAGATTTATGTATGTAAGTATGTAAGCATGTATGTATGCATGTATACGCTCATATGTATGTAGGTATGTATGCATGTATACGCTCAGCGCTTAGATTTGATTTTGTCAAGATTTTGCGCTATATAAATAAAATATATTATTATTATTATTAGACACAGTAAAAAATTTAACTTCAGATGGTTTACTCAATGGAGACTTAATGGCACTGGGACACTCACATTTCATGCACTTGTTTGCTTCATGACTGCTCATGGCTGCCTGACAAGTCCTCCAATTTTTATATGGTTTTGTCGTGTTTGCTAAAGATAACTGTTGGAAGTAAAACTAGTCATTTATACATGGATTGCTTCCTTTAGACCGTGTTCCTTAGTCATTGTTTACTTGGGTTTTAGCCTGTTACTGAATTGTGGGTGCTCACACTGCGTTTTTACCATGGCACAAAGAGATGCACAAAATCAAGGGGTTTTAATTCAAAAAGCAGCTCTCATACTGATTCAGGCAAAGGTTCTGACAAGGAATCAGACACTGTGAGTCCAATATTCCCAGTGCAACAGAATAAAAATGACTACATGTGATACTAAACCTGTGTGGAAGGAGGGAACAAATTATGGAAGTGTGCCAGGACAGTTTTTGTTTTCTGGTCTACGCACACCATTCTGGATTACTTATAACAAGAAAGCTGTCAGGAATATACTACACAATTATCTCATTAAAACATTAATTTCCTCTATTTTCCCGTGGTGTTTGATTCATGTATGTGGTACCTGTGGCTTCTATGTTTTCAGACTTTTGTCAACACTATGTCATTTAAGGGCAAAGTTAGGCCCCTTTGACTGAGTCTCCAATGAGTTAATGTAGGGTCACTAGTCCTTAACAAATGGCAAAAAGGGCTGGGGTAGAAGATGGGGGATAAACTGCACAAGCAGCGTTCTCTTTCACAGTTTGTCCACGTCAGAGAAAGAAACATTCAAATCAGACTTTTTTTTTAAATCCTGCACTCACACGGTAAATCTTTTAGTCATGGGTTATGGGCAGGAAAATCCTACAGAAAACCTAAAGGCCTCAAGTCAGAAATACCAAGCCTGCATACGCCATTTTACAAAGCTATGCAATATAACGTAATTGTCTACACAGTTTATCAGAGAATGGTGCTCATTCATTAAGAACCCTTCAGGACAGAGCACCACCAGGGCTGTGCCTCAACTGGGCAGCCGCTTTCAGTTACTGGGAAAAAAGGCCACAGATGGTGAACAAGATAAGATGATCCCACACACACACATACACACACTACCCCACCCACACACAAACACACACTACCCACAAAAACACACTACCACCCCCGCTCACACATACATACACACTATCCCACCCACACACATACAGGCCCCCCCCACACACACACACACTACCCCCCCCCCCCCACAAACATACTACCCCCCAACACACACACACACTACCCCCCCTCCCCACACACACACAACCTTACCTTGGCACTGTCCCTTGGGTATAGCCAGAGCATCGCCATAGAAGCTGGGCAGACATTTCTCACAGTAGAATCCCCCACTGTTGTAAATGCACTTCAAACATTCTCCCGTTGTTCTGCACGAATATATGAACAATCCAGTCAGGACATATTACAGTCAAAATCATTAGCATTTTTCATTATTACCATTTATGTTCAAAGCCCAGCTGAGTGCACTGAACCATGCCAGTACAATAATCATCTCAAAATGCACACAACACCTCACTAACAATGCAAAAGAAAAGAAAATTCAATAAACGCTTCAATGCATTTGCGCACATAGTCTAACAATATGCCCCTCACCCTGGCCATTTAGACCAATTTAATCACCAGAGATCGATACACTAAAAACTGGCCAGAATCATCTGAAACTGCTTCTGCATGTTAACATTTTCTTATAGCCAAAAGTGCATCAAATATATGTACCCAATTGTAAATCCTCACAGACAGTATGTAAGGCTTTATAGAACACATACA
Source organism: Monoplex corrugatus (assembly GCA_030674185.1). NCBI lineage: Eukaryota > Metazoa > Mollusca > Gastropoda > Littorinimorpha > Ranellidae > Monoplex > Monoplex corrugatus. The sequence goes on from JAPXFY010000026.1 coordinate 22,537,328, forward strand.
GGTGAATGGACCAACAAGGCAAAAAATGATAGGAAGAGATGACACAAAACATGGGAGCAATGCAGTATCAAAGAATGTGACAGAAAAGAGGACATTTCTAGCACAGATTTTCCAAAAGGTGTAAATCCTATTAATATGAAAGAGCCCCAGGTGTCCCCAAATGGCTTTAAAGTCAAAATAAATCCTGTACAAAGCAATCATGACAAATTCTAGTCAGTACAAATATACTCTTTAGTCACTGGGCAGTCATCATGCATTAGTGCAAATAACCCCAGCAGTACTGACTCAATACTTTTAATACCAAACAGATGCAGATGTATTATCATAGTCAGTACATATGCACCACAATCAATATTGCAGGCGATATGATAAAACAAATTATCAAATCTTAAGACCTAGAGGCCATAACTATTCATCCAAATCTCTACTGTTCCACTGCTGATTTTAGTTGGGTTTTTTTCTTCTTTTTTTTTCATTTTAATTAAATATTGAAGTTGTAAATTGTTTAATACCGACAGAGTCAGGTATTCAAAATGTAACAATAGCACAAAATGCTTGAAACATTACAGGTGCAGATACCCGGGCCTTGGCACACAACCAACAGAGATGGAGGAATGTGGTGAACAGTTCTTTAGTGTGGCGATCCAATGGAGTTGAGGAAGAAGAAGAAGATGCACACATCAAAAGACATACAAGTACATTCAGGCAACTCAATGACTTACGTGTCACAGTTGAGGATGAAGAAGAAGAAGATGCACACATTAAAAGACATACAAGTACACTCAGGCAACTTTATCACTTACGTGTCACAGTTGAGGATGAAGAAGAAGAAGATGCACACATTAAAAGACATACAAGTACACTCAGGCAACTCTATCACTTACGTGTCACAGTTGAGGATGAAGAAGAAGAAGATGCACACATCAAAAGACATACAAGTACACTCAGGCAACTTTATCACTTACGTGTCACAGTTGAGGATGAAGAAGAAGAAGATGCACACATTAAAAGACATACAAGTACACTCAGGCAACTCTATCACTTACGTGTCACAGTTGAGGATGAAGAAGAAGAAGATGCACACATTAAAAGACATACAAGTACACTCAGGCAACTCTATCACTTACGTGTCACAGTTGAGGATGAAGAATAAGAAGATGCACACATCAAAAGACATACAAGTACACTCAGGCAACTCTATCACTTACGTGTCACAGTTGCCAACTGCGTTGGAATCAATGTTTCCATTGCAGGTGCAGCGCTCACAGGGTTGACGGCTGCCATGGAGACCAGCCGGGTCACCCGAGTAACCATCCAAACAAGTGTCACACAGGTTGCCTGGAAACAAAATACCAAACACTCCGACTTAGACACAGGCACCAATATTATTTAGCTGAAGTTTGATTTAACTTCTGATCACGTAAAAATCCTGTAAAGATCTTTTCTAACTGTAAATACCAATCTACTGGCAATATGAGTACTCAATAACAAAGATGAATGAACTGGAAACAAATAAAGTGACAGGCACAAATACTACTAAACACCAGGTCATAGAGAGATGGGTGGGAGGTCAGAACGGTGGGGTGGTGGTGGTTTGAGGGACAGGGTATGGCATGACAGAAAATAAATGAGACAGGATTTGTATTTGTTTGTTTTTTTTTGTTTTGTTTTTTGTTTGTTTGTTTGTTTGTTTCTTTTGCTTTATCCTTGCAGCTATCATGAATCATGTGGCTAATGTTCCAGTCGGTACAATGTTAATTAAACTTGACAATACTTTAGTTCTTGAACTGATATGACTGAAAAGTGAGAAGGACAGGCAAAACCTGCATTCTGAAAAGAGAACCAAACTGAGTTAATAGTGAAAAAAACTTGTGCATTCTGAAAAAAGGGAACAAGTGATAGAACAGAAATGATTCTGTCCTGAACAAAAAAAAACACTACACAACCACTAGACACACACATACAAGGGTCACCTAATAAATAGTGAAAATGTCCTAACGATTAAAAAAAAGTATCCTGTGATCTCATTACAACATTACATGCAAATACCATGACATCATTTATTATATGAAATCATGTTGGGTACATCACTCCAAGAATCGTGAACATGTTTAGCTCTGAAGAACAGCTTGCTTACATTAAAACTGAATTGCATACAGGAAGTTCTGGTGCAGCATCATCAAAAACATTACAAAGCGTATTTGGGATATATAAGCTTTTTCGCAGGTTGCAGTTTATACAGGTGAAATGTCATTTTTCAAATATGGATGAAATGACACTAAAGGCAAACATAGTCTGGGGGCTCCAGCTGAAGCAACTGACAAGAAAAACGCTCAAAAGTGAAGGATATTCTGACTGAAGACAGGCAAATAGCATGTGAAGAGATCACTTATGACTGATATTAGTGGGAAAGAGACTGAAATACTTTAAGAAACTTTTTTAAATCTTTGTTTGTATGTAAATTGTGATGTATGATATGCGAATAGTTTATAATTTGTGAGGTAATTTTGATTGTCAAGGTGTTAATGCTCTAATACTGAAGTTATAATGTTTTTCCTGTATATGGATTAGAATTTTTCTGTTTTTATCTTCATTCAAAATATTGATTATAATTTTATGTACAACTATAGCATGCATAAACACACACACATGCATGCAAACATAGCACACGCACACACTCACTCACTCACACACACACACACACACACACACACACACACACACACACACACACACACACACACACACACACACCACATTCTTACAAACACACACGCGCACAGCAACGCACACGCACGCACACACACACATACACACACACACACACGTATGCAAGCACACACACGCAGCAATATATAAACACAGTATGCCTCTTTATTCATATGAAAAATCTGTTAATCTTTCTTCATTACATAAGTCAGTGTTTAAATTTTAATATTCTGTGGTTTCTTATGTGTCTTCTTACTTGTATAGCTTTAATGTTTGTTGTTATCTTATTGTGTATGTAATTGTGAACATTTTTTATCACCTTTTGCCTTTCTTGCGAAATGTAAAGCGCTGGTGAGCATGTTTTTATATGGAATATGCGCTATACAAATAAACATTATTATTATTATTATTATTATTAGTCAGGGTGCAGTTCATGCAATTTTATGAACAAATAAATCTGGACTGAGATGTGTTGCAGCAAGGTAGGTTGCATATTGCCTTTCTGAAGATCAAAAACAGGCTTGCATCACTGTTGCAGAGATTGTTCAATAAGTGCAAAAATAAGAATGACAGCTAGGTACCCTCCCACCTTTCCAAGGCGTTTTTAGATCTTAGTAGGAATATTTAAAGATGATATGTACCAATGATAAAAAGGATGCACCAACAGCACTTTGGATTGCAGTGGGACAAACTGTTAATAAAGACTACAAGAAGATGTTTCTGAAGGAAGTACTAAGCCTGCCTGCAATCCAAAAGAAAAGTAAAAACACTGTTAAATGATTTGCTATTACTATCACATGACAACGCACTGGCACAAAACAAAAAGGGTAACATCACTTTTGATGTCATGTCATGGGATCCTCTGCCACACCATACTATTCCCTAGATATGAAATCCCCTTGACTTTTGAACTATTCCTGAAGTTGAAAGAACACCTTTGTGGTGAACATGTCTACAACTTGGATGACTTGGAAGTGGATGTAGCCATGCAAGTACAACATATGAACTCTGGTTGGCTATCAGTGGGCACTTCAGACCTTTCTAACAGATGGGAATCGATCATTCAAGAGAAGGGATGTTGCACACACAGAACATAAAAAGGCACTGATCATTATCTTATTTTTTTTAACATTTTCAAAGGCATGTTCACACTATTTGTTGGATGACCCTAGCAATGCACATAAGACAAGAAGAAGAAGAGAGCCACACACATCACAGTCTAATCCCATACCTCCATAGCCTTCCTCGCACTCCGTGCAAACCACATCACCGTTCGGCAACTGTACACAAGGACCGTTGTTTGGGCAGGGGCAGGGCTGACAGTCATCAGGGGTGCCCTGGGTGGGGTCACCAAAGAAACTGCGTGCACACCGCTCACAGCTGCTGCCTTCTGTGTTGTGCTCACAGATGCAGCGACCTGGAACATCATGTTGTTATTGTTGTTACTGTTGCTTAAAGCCCAGCCAACTGTGTAGAGCCATATCAGAGCTATAACCATTTCAAAACATACATAATACTTCAACAGGAAAAAAAAGGAAAAGAAAATTAATTACACATATCAATGCATTCGTGCACATAATATAAGGAGATGACCCTGGCACTGACCATTCCATCCAATTTTATCGCACATGGGGATTTAAAAAACATACCTGAATACAAATATAAGCATACGCAAGGACACAAAAACATACATAAAAACGGGCATAAATTACCTAAAATTGCTTCCGCATATCTCATATCCCTAGAGCCAAAAATGCACTTAACACATGTACCCAATTATCAATCCTAAGAGAAAGTATGCAAGACTTTATCGAACAAATACAGGTGAATGGATCAGCAAGGCAAAAAATGATTGGAAGAAATGACAGAAAGCAAAGGCGGAAGAAAGAAGCAAAGAGAGTGACAGAAAAGACGAAATTTCTGGCACAGAATTTCCAGGTGGGGATACTATTATACTGAAAGAGCCCCCAGCATCCCCACGGGGGAGAGGAACATCACATAAAATGCGGGTAAGTTTCATGTGCTTATTGCAAGTTCAGACAATTTTGTTTTTTTATACTAAAAAAAAAGTATCTTGCCTACAAAATCTTTTATGCAAGATCTCCATAATTGTTTGGTCTTGTCAAGAAGAAACTGAAAACATGTAGATCTGACATCTTTTAATTTTGCAGGTGAAATATTTTTAATTGTTCTGATTGACACTGTAAGGAAACAACTTTTATGCTGTGCTTCCAGGACTGAAGTCAAAGGTACCAGGCCAGCAGGTGCTTCTAACAAACCATGGTACCATGCACTGTAACGCAAATGTCTACATGTTCATCTACATCAGGCAAGAAAGGTGATCACCCCTGAAGTCAATGTTTATAATAACTCGTGAATTCCCACGCCTGGTACCTAGCAGACAGTTTATCAAGGAAGACAGTGCAGACCTAATGCATGGCACTGGAATTTCCTGGTCAGGGAGGTCACTTTATTCCGTTATCAGTCAAAGCATCAAGTGTAAAGCTACACCAGCTAAACAGACTCTGTTCCTTAGCTAAAACCTTCTGCTAAACAGTACTGGTAGTTGTTCCCAATATTTTTAAAAGTGAAAGCTGCCAGAATTTTTCAAAACTTGACCGGCACTATATGGCCGGTGCATCTGTGGGGAACAGATGCCTTACCGGTGCTGGGGGTATCATGCGTCAGGAGGGAACTTTTTCGGCACCGGCTCCCGGCGGCAGGTGCGTTGCGAAAAGGTTAATACAAAATGAATTCCATTGTCAATGTCATCCTTAGATGGAGGACAGGTTTTGCAATCCTTTCTAACTTTGTATCTTGAAATATGTGTATTAAGATTTGAAACACCAAACCTACAGTTTGTCTATGCATAGTTTACATATCTGTTTACATTTTATCCTATATATGATTCAACACTGCTAATTATCTTGATGTACATTACACATGTATTAATATTAAATTTTGATGTCAAATAGAATTGAAAACTGTAGTTTATCTTAATGTTCAATAAAACAAATCTATCACTGTTATCAATACACGCTTCACATCACTGCCATCTTTCATCTTTTCTATTTTTTTCTGTCTGAATATCTTAATAAAAACTGTACATACACAAGGACTTCATTTTCCAAAACATGAAAATCAGTGAGTACATACTGTAATGTATGTCAGATTCCAGTCATCCAACTGTTTTACCCATTTCATCCATCTTCAATGATCTATGGTTTGACTGGTAATCTGTTTCACCCAGTTGGATTAGTCTCAACCAATATCTGATACAACAGTATTAACACAAACTGGAAATCTCTGAAGTTCTCCACACACAAAAACATATGGTGTTTTCAAGCTAACACATGACATCGATTTGATGCAAAATGACACATCTTTTCAGTTACAATTTAGCTAGATTCTAGACCCTTAACTCAGCACCATAAAGAACTATTGGTTGTACTTGTAAGTCACACAATTTCAAAAAGACTTAAAGCAAATTACTAATTGATCATGATCACACGAGATCTTGTAGCCCTACATACCAAATCTTCACAAAGGAACGTAAAACTCAGTTTCACAGAGAAACACATGCCAAGGTATTTATATGAATGAAGTATTTTTTTATTTAAAACCATGTCATGCTACACACTTACCATGTGGCACAGTAACCATTATGGCACCAGTAAGTTGCCGTCTTGGCCAATTTGAGCGGCTAATACTAAGATGAACAGAAATTAGCCCAGACAGAGTTTCGTATTGAAACACACACCGAGACATTTATATCAATATATCATTTCCATCCCAATGTTAACCTTTTCCACGCTTATCTACCAACACTGGCAGGTGGGGTAATTCTTCCCTGTAGACGCATCTGCAACTGCTGGCAGGTAAGCAGAATGTTCTTTTCTACTTTAACTGAGTGTAACATCAGGTAAAAAAACTAAAAAACTTCTACAGTTTCCAGTGTATAGTCTAATGGGAATAAACTCCATAGTTAGTAGGGATGTCTTTGCTTGTTACAGCCCTAGATGCTGTGGCACTGTACTCGGTACTTCAGCAGCCATGAAACAAAAAGGCCGGTGTTGTATACTTCATCACATCATCATCATCATCATCATGTGCCCTGCCGCATGGCATTGGCGATCATGGCCCTGCATGTGCATCTGTCCCTTGTCGCTGCAAGTGCATCTTGCACCCTCTCTGTCCTCAGCCACCCTGCAAGTCCATCCAATATTTTCTCCCTGGCTCTACCTGGTGTTCTCTTTCCCTCCAGCTTTCCTGTTGTGACCAGGAGCTCTAATTCCCTTTTCCTCATAAAATGGCCTATAAATATTGCTTGTCTTTTCACAAGATCATTGATAAGGAAGATTAAGAAAAGACAAGCAACTTCATCACAAAGACATTGTATTTGATTTTGTTATTACACTGATAATTGTGTTAACTATGGCTTTCCAACTCAGCAAAATGTCTGTCAGTGTGTAGTGTGCTGACCTTTTAGGAGACATTGATGAAACAGATGGGACATTTTTTAAGTCTCCTTTGTGCAAACTGATTATATTCACACTGATGAAACAGATGGGACATTTTTAAGTTTCCTTTGTGCAAACTGATTATATTCACACTGATGAAACAGATGGGACATTTTTTAAGTCTCCTTTGTGCAAACTGATTATATTCACACTGATGAAACAGATGGGACATTTTTTAAGTCTCCTTTGTGCAAACTGATTATATTCACACTGATGAAACAGATGGGACATTTTTAAGTCTCCTTTGTGCAAACTGATTATATTCACACTGATGAAACAGATGGGACATTTTTAAGTTTCCTTTGTGCAAACTGATTATATTCACACTGATGAAACAGATGGGACATTTTTAAGTTTCCTTTGTGCAAACTGATTATATTCACACTGATGAAACAGATGGGACATTTTTAAGTCTCCTTTGTGCAAACTGATTATATTCACACTGATGAAACAGATGGGACATTTTTAAGTCTCCTTTGTGCAAACTGATTATATTCACACTGATGAAACAGATGGGACATTTTTAAGTTTCCTTTGTGCAAACTGATTATATTCACACTGATGAAACAGATGGGACATTTTTAAGTTTCCTTTGTGCAAACTGATTATATTCACACTGATGAAACAGATGGGACATTTTTAAGTTCCTTTGTGCAAACTGATTATATTCACACTGATGAAACAGATGGACATTTTTAAGTCTCCTTTGTGCAAACTGATTATATTCACACTGATGAAACAGATGGGACATTTTAAAGTTTCCTTTGTGCAAACTGATTATATTCACACTGATGAAACAGATGGACATTTTTAAGTTTCCTTTGTGCAAACTGATTATATTCACACTGATGAAACAGATGGGACATTTTTTAAGTCTCCTTTGTGCAAACTGATTATATTTAAGATAAGAATGGAATGTTTTTTTCCATTATTCTCTGATTTGGAGTTGCACAAGAATGTAATAGACTGTAAACAAAGAATCTTTTGAAACCAGCCAGCCATGTTTCTGACAGACAATCATGACCATACACTGAAAGCTACTGATTCAAATACACCATGAACAGTCTGAGTTATTTGAAATTTTCTCTGTGCACTGATATCTAACACTACACTATCAGTTATGATAAAAAAAAAATTAAACAGCAGCAAAATATGCGCGTTGGCAGTGGCTGAACGCTGTGCGTGTGCACGCATTACCAAGGAATAGCTGCGCATGCGCTGCCCGCGACTACATAATATTAAAGA
>JAPXFY010000026.1:22550801-22573301 GCA_030674185.1 Monoplex corrugatus
TCCATGGACGGAGCGCTGACCCCTAGCTTCTCTGTGATGCCGTTGTATTGCGTCTCCAGATCTTGTCCGCTTCGTGATATTGCAGTCCATCGCTCATTGCCTGTACGACATAGGTCATTTTCTTCAGGTTGAACACATGGGTAATTTTTTCAGGCTGAACTTACCAATCAAATTTGACGAAAAATGAAAAATACTTGTTAAAGGTTCAAGCTTTCACAGTTTAAGTTACTCTAATCTGTATGAACAGTTACTTAGGTACTGCAGCCTGAACAAATAGTTAAAGCTTATTTTAACTTGAGCTTTCCTAGCGGCCAGATGAATAAACCAACTTCGGTAAACATCTATCAATACACACCACCCACATCCTTGCTGAAATTTTCTATACATGTGCATGCACACACGCACGCCACACACACACACACATGCGCACGCGCACGCACACAAACATGCACGCTTGCACACACATATGCGCGCGCACCACCACACACACACACACACACACATACACACACACACACAAACATATACATTCATACACTTATCCAATACTATCATTATCACAAATAATTCTTGTACAGTGCTATTCTCCGAACTCCACTAGCCTCAACGTATATTATACATAACACTTTTAAGCCGAGAACTCAAGCTGTAGGCAAGCTGACCACACTCCACTATGTCACTGACAGTCTGCATCTTTGGTGGGTGTGGGTGGTGGTTTTTTTTTTCCAAGCTTCCATAAGCCAGCCACTGACATGACTTACAGAATCTTCAGCATGCCTATTTGATATTCTGCACATGCATACATGTGAAGGGTATGAGTGTTTGTGTATATATATGTGAAAAAAGTCACAGAGACTTGGTGATTTCTGTAAACGGTCCCTGCATAAACCTAAACAATACCACCACAACAAGAAGCAGAAAAACGTTCATTTTCTCCCTTTTCTGAGAAGCTGGCAGAGTACCCACCTGTGGCAAAATTGGTGCTGATGTTGCGGCCGTAGTATCCAGTGGCACTGGTACAGACAGAGGAATGGCCATAGCAGAAACAGGCCAGAGCACCGAATGGGTTGGCCTCACTCAGCCCAAAGTAGCCTGGCTTGGGTCTGTTGAGACAGGCAATCACCAGTCACATTACAACCCTGCCCATCTGAACACAACACAGCATTTCAGTTTGTGTCTACTGTGGTAGTAAGTAGTCACATTATCATGGTAACTATTAGAATATAGCAGTTTGACTTGGGTTTGCTGTGACAGTCTGTCAATGTCACATTACTATCACTACTGTTTGAACACTATATCTGGGCTTAGTTGACTGTTACATTATTATCGCAACCATCTGAACACTGCATTTTAACTACAGAGTGCTGAGACAAACAGTACTTTTCTATCACAACCATCTGAACAAGCAATGCATTTTGACTCAAATCTTTTGAGAACGACTGTCAACGGTCACAGTATTATCACAGCTGTATGACCTTTTGAGTTCTTGAATATCATATATAGGAGACAGTCAACATGCAAAGTAAGAACAAGATTGAGGCAACTGAAACGCGGTTTCTAAGAAGAATTTTGAGAGTTCCATGGACTGAAAGGAAAACAAACAAGACAGTCTTGAAGGAGGCAGACACAAGATTATTAATGAAGAAGATATGGAAAAGACAAGCAACATTTATAATTTTATGAGGCAAGAGATCAGAGCACCTCATCACAACAGGAAAATGGAATGGGTGAATGTATATGTACAGTAGGACGTTCACTGATGAATCAGTACCAATGTTTCTAGCCTACATATAAACTGACATACATACATACTCATGCACACACTATACTGGCTGTTACTATAGTATTCAGGCACATAGTATTCAAACAAAGAGATTCCCAGCCAGTCTAAGGGCACATTTACACTTTAAGATGATTGTTGAACACAACTGAACCCGTAAGTTTCACACACAAACTTTGAACCATGCACCAAAAATTTTCGAACACAAGGCACACTATCGCGTACTTCAGTAAGAAATGGGTATGTGTGTGAGGTAAACTTACCATACCTTAGTATTAAATTTAAAATTTAAAAAAAAAAAAAAAGCTGAGATGGCAGTGAATAAATCAAATTTACATCATGGGCTGGGACTGAACTCGAGACACTTGATCGGAGTCCACAGCTCTATCAAAAGAACCAGCCAAAGAACCAGACAGCCAGTTTAAAAGCTAGAAGGCAAGACACTGCATTTCTGATGATTCTGGGCGTCACTTTGTTTTGGGCGGAAATCTACTGGCAGAAATCTATTTGTTTTTTGCTGAAATCTATCCTAATCTGTTGTCTGATGCTACTCTGAGTTGTTCATTTCCCTTCCCCTTTCCGCCTTCCTCTTCCGTTTCTCTGACTGTTCTTACAATAAAGATTTTTGACAAGCCTCCAAATCTTGTAATATCGCCATGCCATTTCAATTTCATTTCTTATTCACATCACAGAAACAAATACATCATTACACATAAACTTTTTTTTTTTTATTAATGATACTATTACACTGACTTGGTACCATCAAAAAATCGCTGCTGTCAGTCGCAGCTGATTCTGGATACAATCTCAGTGTATTCTAGACTTCAGGTTGTGGGCAGTCCTTACCGAGAAGCAGGAGCACGTGGTTGTGTACATGCATGTCTGTATATAAGGGTGGCTTGGAAGTTGGGTGTGTGTGTGCGCATGTGTCTGTCCAAACATATGAGAGTGTGAAGAGTACATATGTTTAAATGTATGTGTATGTGTGTGGGCACGTGTGTGCATGTGCAAGAACATGTGTGTGAAAGACACACATGAACGACAATGCAAGCAATCATGATGAACACAAACAAGAAGCGTACACAGCTGACAAGACGTACCTGTCACAGCGACGTCCCTCCACGTTCTCCTTACAGTCACACTCGCCAGTGAGGGTGTCACAGCGAGGCTCGTTGTTCAGGCTGCCAGCCACCACACAGGCACACGGTCTGAAACATATAGCCTACATTTCACACAATGTCATTGAGCATTTATCCACCATTCATGGACATAGGAAATATACAGCCTACATTACACACACTGTCACCATTCATGGACACAGGAAACAGCCTACATTACACACTGTCACCAGTCATGGACACAGGAAACATACAGCCTACATTATACACACTGTCACCAGTCATGGACACAGGAAACATACAGCCTACATTACACACACTGTCACCATTCATGGACACAGGAAACAGCCTACATTACACACACTGTCACCAGTCACGGACACAGGAAACAGCCTACATTACACACACTGTCACCAGTCACGGACACAGGAAACATACAGCCTACATTACACACATTGTCACCATTCATGGACACAGGAAACATACAGCCTACATTACACACACTGTCACCAGTCATGGACACAGGAAACATACAGCCTACATTATACACACTGTCACCAGTCATGGACACAGGAAACATACAGCCTACGTTACACACACTGTCACCATTCATGGACACAGGAAACAGCCTACATTACACACACTGTCACCAGTCACGAACACAGGAAACAGCCTACATTACACACACTGTCACCAGTCACGGACACAGGAAACATACAGCCTACATTACACACACTGTCACCATTCATGGACACAGGAAACATACAGCCTACATTACACACACTGTCACCAGTCATGGACACAGGAAACTACAGCCTACATTACACACACTGTCACCAGTCATGGACACAGGAAACATACAGCCTACGTTACACACACTGTCACCATTCATGGACACAGGAAACAGCCTACATTACACACACTTCCACCATTCACGGACATAGAAAACATACAGCCTACATTACACACACTGTCACCGAACATTTATCCACCATTCATGGACACAGGAAACATAAGCCTACATTACATACACTGTCACCATTGTCACGGACACAGGAAACACAGCCTACATTACACACACTGTCACCAGTCATGGACACAGGAAACAGCCTACATTACACACACTGTCACCATTCATGGACACAGGAAACATACAGCCTACATTACACACACTGTCACCAGTCATGGACACAGGAAACATACAGCCTACATTACACACACTGTCACCAGTCATGGACACAGGAAACATACAGCCTATATTACACACACTGTCACCAGTCATGGACACAGGAAACAGCCTACATTACACACACTGTCACCAGTCATGGACACAGGAAACACACAGCCTACATTACACACACTGTCACCATTCATGGACACAGGAAACTAAACAGCCCTACCATAACCACTACACACCTGTCACCAGTCGTGGACACAGGAAACATACAGCCTACATTACACACACTGTCATCAGTCACGGACACAGGAAACATACAGCCTACATTACACACACTGTCACCATCATGGACACAGGAAACAGCCTACATTACACACACTGTCACCAGTCATGGACACAGGAAACACAGCCTACATTACACACACAGTCACCAGTCATGGACACAGGAAACATACAGCCTACATTACACACACTGTCACCAGTCGTGGACACAGGAAACACAGCCTACATTATACACACAGTCACCATTCATGGACACAGGAAACATACAGCCTACATTACACACACTGTCACCATTCATGGACACAGGAAACATACAGCCTACATTACACACACTGTCACCATTTCTTTGACACAGGAAACATACAGCCTACATTACACACACTGTCACCAGTCTGGACACAGGAAACATACAGCCTACATTACACACACTGTCACCAGTCATGGACACAGGAAACATACAGCCTACATTACACACACTGTCACCACTCATGGACACAGGAAACATCGCCTACATTACACACACTGTCACCAGTCATGGACACAGGAAACATACACCCTTACATTACACACACTGTCACCAGTCATGGACACAGGAAACATACAGCCTACATTACACACACTGTCACCATTCATGGACACAGGAAACATACAGCCTCATACCACTGTATTCAGACACAGGAAACATACAGCCTACATTACACACACTGTCACCATCATGGACACAGGACTTGCAGAGTGGCTGAAGACAAAGAGGGTGGAAGAGATGCTTGAGGCAACAAGAGATAGAGACAGATGGAAGTCTATGATTGCCATCGCCATGCAGCAAGGCACCTGATGATGATGATGATGATGATGAAGCAACATGCCAACAATGGCATCATTTTCATTCAGCTTAATTCTTATCTAACATAAAACCACAAGCAAAACAAAAATAACAGGGCCAACTCACTGACAACCGGTGTCACTGAAATCGAAGTAGTTGGGCAGACAGCGGTCACATCTCTGACCCCCAACACCAGGTTTACAACGGCACTGACCCTGATCATCGCACTGTAGTGTCTCAGAACCTGTGGGACACATAAACACACATGACATAAAAAAACTTACAACAAAGACCTTACAATTCTTCTGTCTGAAACGTTTCAAATATATCAGAAGGTGGCAGAGTGTCTCAGAACTCGAAAATGTATACTGCCAGTTTGGAGAGTTTTGTTTTGCTTTAACTTTCTTTCTTTTACTGCAGTGGGGTACTGCAGAAACTAAAATTAAGATACTCTGCTGTCTTGGAACCACAGAAGCTGTCTAGTTTGCTTTTAGGTAGACAGAGGTACTTCTTTCCTGTCAAGCTCTTTTCCTCACAAGACTTTCTTATTTCTGCCTTTCAGATCAGTCACCTGCATTTTTACCAGATTCTCTCCATGGCTGCCAAAAGATGGGAAGTATGACTGCCTTTAAGAAGGGATAAAGAACATGGAAAAATTGTGTTCAATTCTCACTGCCTTATTTTCCACACACGAACATACGCACATACCACAGCTACACAGTTCCATTTTTCTGCTCATCTATGGCTCTTTTCTTACAACCTTGCCTCTTCCTTTTACAAACTTTCTGTCTCTTAATCTCCCCTCTGCCCCTAACCCAACCAGTCCCACCATCATCCTCCATGCTTACACTTGTTTTTGTTGTCGTCTAATATCACTTAAGAGAAAAGATGCCAACTCAAAGAACAAACAGAGCTACCATGAGCTTTGAAAATAGAAAAAGTTAAAATATGTCACACTTTCTTTTTAACTTGTCTTTGTAATACTGTATCTGTGTGACTGATTCAGTGAGTGCTTCTTCCTTGGCAGTTGCTCCCTGTGGTTGTAGCAGCAAGTCACCATAGCATCAGACTTTGTGCACATGCATCTGACGAGAGAAATGTTGTAGAATGGTTGTGTGTGGAAGATGGCTTTGTGAACTGATTTTAGTTTACTGATTGGAATCCAATATTGTTTATAACAACCGGGTCTATTTTTATAACAACCGGGTCTATTGTTTATAACAACCGGTCTATTGTTTGTAACAACTGGGTCTATGTTTATAACAACCGGGTCTATTGTTATAACAACCGGTCTATGTTTAAACAACCGGTCTATTGTTATAACAACCGGGTCTATTGTTTATAACAACCGGTCTATTGTTTGTAACAACTGGTCTATTGTATGTAACAACTGGGTCTATTGTATGTAACAACTGGGTCTATTGTATGTAACAACTGGGTCTATTGTATTAACAACTGGTCTATTGTATGTAACAACTGGGTCTATTGTACATAACAACTGGGTCTATTGTTGTAACAACTGGTCTATGTACATAACAACTGGTCTATTGTACATAACAACTGGTCTATTGTATGTAACAACTGAGTCTATTGTATGTAACAACTGGGTCTATTGTATGTAACAACTGGGTCTATTGTTTGTAACAATTGGGTCCCCTTATTGACACCAGTTACTGGCACTGCCTCTGCCTTGTCTTTCTGCCAGCCTGAGCCTGTCTCCAAGAAACTTTCAAGAAAATCTGTAATTATAAACAAGACTGAATGATGTCCAATCATCACCAAACTGTCTGTAAGTACTTAACGAAAAAAGATTGTCAAGTCTAATTGTGCTATTTTTAAGTGTATTGCGTTCATTTTTTTTCATGGTGAACACCCCTACCACTCTTCAGTTGTTGACTTGTATTTGCAAGAAAAAACAAAAACAAAAAACAAATAAACAGTAACTTCTTGCAATGATACTGTTTCTACACCATTCCCATCTTCTTTGTCATCATTGCTGCTACTTTCACTTTCTCAGAGCAAAAAGTCTTGTAAGAATCCTGTCCGCAGGATCATCAAGATCTAGCAGATGAAGAATCTCCTCTCTGGACATAGGTTGCATTTATTTTTTTCAATGTAAGTTGCCCAGAACAAGCAGATGTATAGCAAACTTGGCAAACAGAAGTAACTGTAGCAATGAAGTAACTTAACTTCTGCCAAAGGTCTGTACACTGAAAGCAGTTTTCTGTCTTTCATCATTGCTGACAGTTTTCTGTTTTACACCATTACTGTAAGACAGTTTTCTGTTTTACATCTATACTGAAAGACAGTTTTCTGTGTTACACCATTACTGTAAGACAGTTTTCTGTTTTACATCAATACTGAAAGACAGTTTTCTGTGTTACACCATTACTGTAAGACAGTTTTCTGTTTTACATCAATACTGAAAGACAGTTTTCTGTGTTACACCATTACTGTAAGACAGTTTTCTGTTTTACATCTATACTGACAGTTTTCTGTGTTACACCATTACTGTAAGACAGTTTTCTGTTTTACATCAATACTGAAAGACAGTTTTCTGTGTTACACCATTACTGTAAGACAGTTTTCTGTTTTACATCTATACTGACAGTTTTCTGTGTTACACCATTATTGTAAGACAGTTTTCTGTTTTACATCTATACTGAAGACAGTTTTCTGTGTTACACCATTACTGTAAGACAGTTTTCTGTTTTACATCTATACTGACAGTTTTCTGTGTTACACCATTACTGTAAGACAGTTTTCTGTTTTACATCTATACTGACAGTTTTCCGTGTTACACCATTACTGTAAGACAGTTTTCTGTTTTACATCTATACTGACAGTTTTCTGTGTTACACCATTATTGTAAGACAGTTTTCTGTTTTACATCTATACTGACAGTTTTCTGTGTTACACCATTACTGTAAGACAGTTTTCTGTTTTACATCAATACTGAACAGTGAAGACAGTTTTCTGTGTTACACCATTACTGTAAGACAGTTTTCTGTTTTACATCATGCTGACTGTTTTCTGTGTTACACCATTACTGTAAGACAGTTTTCTGTTTTACATCTATACTGACAGTTTTCCGTGTTACACCATTACTGTAAGACAGTCTTCTGTTTTACATCAATACTGACAGTTTTCTGTGTTACACCATTACTGTAAGACAGTTTTCTGTTTTACATCTATACTGACAGTTTTCTGTGTTAACATTACTGTAAAGACAGTTTTCTGTTTTACATCAATACTACAGTTTCTGTGTACACACATTACTGTAAGACAGTTTTGCTGTTTTACATCAATACTGAAAGACAGTTTTCCGTGTTACACCATTACTGTAAGACAGTTTTCTGTTTTACATCTATACTGACAGTTTTCTGTGTTACACCATTACTGTAAGACAGTTTTCTGTTTTACATCAATACTGAAAGACAGTTTTCTGTGTTACACCATTACTGTAAGACAGTTTTCTGTTTTACATCAATACTGAAAGACAGTTTTTTCTTATATCATTACTGAAAGGCAGTTTTTCTCTCTTACACCATTAAAAGGTCTCTAAGCGTGACATGGAAGTGAGCACAGCTGAGCTGCCATGACTGAAATTGTGGCTTGTCACAGACATGTTGTCTATAGCTGTACCAACACTTACGTACTATTCATCTGGACATACACTTGATTGCAGAATTGTTTTAAAAGAGTTGCTCTTTAGTTGATTTTGTAAGTACAGGACATGCCCATGTACTAAACGTGAGCAAGGCTGAATGATAGCACAAGTGATTTGATAATAATAATAACGTTTGTTTGTATAGTGCATATTCCATATAAAAACATGCTCACCAGTGCTTTACATTTCGCAAAAAAGCAAATGGTGATAAAAATGTTCACAATTACATACACAATAAAAAAAAAACAACAACATTAAAGCTATACAAGTAAGAATATACATGAGAAACCACAAAATATTAAAGTTTAAACAATGACTTATGTCTTTAAAAAAAAACAGATTTTTCATATGAATAAAGAGGCAAATGAAATAAAAACACAGAAAATACTGAATACTGACCCATCTCATTGCAGCCACAGGCCAGACACCGGTTTTCAGGCATACGACGGTAATGGTTAGGCAGGCAAACCTCACAGTGGGGTCCTCCTGTGTTGTCTCGACAGGACTCGCAATGCCCGCCATGACCTGTCTGCTCATACAGTGTACGGTCAAAGTAGCAGCGGTCTGACAGTCCATTGCAGTCACAGGCTGTAAAAACATATGGCAGCAAATAGAAGTCACAGAATGTAGCACGCATGAAAGAATACTGACACACTGGAATTTGTCACATTAAACATCATGATGACTGTGAACAGACAACAGAGTGTCCATGGTGATTTATTGTTTAACTTAGTCACTGTCATAAAACACTGGTACTATTATGTTATATTAGTAGCACTGCTACAACAATAACACTGTTACTTAGTAACACTGTTACAACAATAACACAATCACTGTAACAAGACAGTTACCAAAGTAACACATTGTTACACCAACTATACCAATATGCTAAAGCTCTTCGGCAGCTAAAACAGTTACCAAAGTAACACATTGTAACACCAACTATACCAATATGCAAAAGCTCTTCGGCAGCTAAAACAAAACCAGCAGAAGGAAAAAAGCAATGGAACTCTTTCAGTGGTATGAGATGGTACTACATCTATAAGAAAAATGCAAGAGCTACATGCATACATAACATGAAACATATTTGAGAAATGCTACACTTAGGCTGCCTATTAAGACTTTTTTTTTCCAATTTAACCAAAGAGCATGGAAGCTGTTAACTTCGGAACATTTTGTGATTTATAAGCAAAGCATATTCAGTATCAACATCACATTTATGCAACTGGGCATTTACAAGCAAAGCACAATTGTAAAGATTACAAAAACACCACCAACAAAAAGCTTTGCAAATTGGCACAACAATCAAGTGGGTGTGATGGAGTTCCAATCAGGATGTCTGGGTTCGATCCTCCCTGGGTGCCTCCCATTTGGCAGGTGAAGGCTGGAGATTTTCCCTATCTCCCAGGTCAACATGTGTACACACCAGTTATTGCCTGAACCCCCTTCAAGTGTACACTTATGCAGAACACCAAATATGCATGTTAAAGATCCTATAAGTCATGTCTGAGTCCCATGGCTTATGGAGACATGAAAACATCCAGCATGTGCACCCACTGATGATGACAGCATGCAGACTGTGCAGCAACATACCATGCGCACAATACGGGCAGAACGCTCATATAGGCATCTGAGAAAATGTTAATACTTACAAATATTGTTTAATAATTTTTTTTAAAAAGCATGATAGCAGTCCAATATATACAAAGCACTAAAGCTGTCAGCACAATATTAAAAATTTCTACATCTATATTACTAATCTGAAAAGATGTCAATACACAGTAGTTGACTCTCCTTTTTTTACAATATCAACAAACATAAGCATGCATGAACTGTGATGATAAAGCTGCCATAATAAAGCCATCAAAGTCATGTGACTTGGAAGTAAAAAACACAGGGCTGTAGCACTGACCCTATAAAGTTTATGTAACTGTAAGGAAGGCATTACAAGTACAGAAGGAAATCAGTTAATATGGCACAGCAATGCTGGTATTGTAAACAAAACATTAAACTTGTCAAAAGGCTGTGGAAGATGTTATGTGGGGCCTACAGACAACACACACAATCTGCCAATGTGGCATATGAAGTTTTACAATCTACACACCACATACATGGGGCCTACAAACAACACACACAATCTGCCAATGTGGCATATGACGTTTTACAATCTACACACCACATAGATGGAGCCTACAGGTAACACACACAATCTGCCAATGTGGCATATCAAGTTTTACAATCTACACACCACAGAAACTGCAATGTGGAAAAGGATTTTAAAAAAACTCATAGGAACCAGAAAAAACACAAAAGAAGAATAAGAACGTGTATTTAATACAACAAGACAAAACAGGCGCACATTTTCGGCCAACTGGCCTTTGCCAAGCGTAAGATTACAAACAAACAAACACCAGATACAAAAATCAGGAGAAAAAAACTGAAACTTCCCTGCTGCTGGGGCCAGTGTGAGAAAAGGAATAAACTGACTAAGATGACATCATAATGTGTTTTTGAGTAAATATGATGTCAGAGTGGAAATGAGAACTATGACTAGCGAAGACTAGTGTTTGGAATGTAAAGAATACCAGTATTAAATAATGCATAAGAGAAAATATAGGCATATGTTCGACTGAATGGGAAAATATTTCATCAAGACGTATGGTGATGTAAATGGATCGTGCTTAGTGCAACAAATCCGGTCTGACCTTGGAATAGGAAGAAAAACATCCATCCATTATGATGTCATCTTAGTCCTTTTCTCACACTGGACCCAGCAGCAGGGAAGTTTCAGTCTTTTTCTCCTGATTTTTGTATCTGGTGTTTGTTTGTTTGTAATTTTACGCTTGACAAAGGCCAGTTGGCGGAAAATTTGCGCCTGTCTTGTCTTGTTATATCAAATACCCTTTCTTATTCTTCTTTCATGTTTTTTCTGGTTCCTATTTGTTTGAACGTGGGCAGTCACACTTGTTTTGGATTTAAAAACTCATGTCAGGAAGTTCCAGACTCCATAAACAAAAAAATGGGGTGGGGTGGGGTGGGGGGGGGGGGAACCTCTTCAGAAAAAAACCAAAAGATGTAACTGGGCAATAAACATAATGATACGAATGAACATGCATGCACATGAAGACACGTGCATACACATGTATATATGCTCATGCACATACTTGCACATGCACACACACACACACACACACACACACACACACACACACACACACACATACACACACACACACACACACACTCTCACACTCACACACACACACACACACACACACACACACACACACACACACACACACACACACACACACACACACACACACACACACACACGAAGGCCCAGGCAAGAGAATGTGACAGTCTCAATTAGCAGACATGCACAAACACATCAACTTAAAAATTTCAGATAAAACCAGAGAAACACAATAAAAATTGTACCTGCAAATGAACAAGAACAACCAACCAATTAAATGAATAAAATTAAAGCAAGGTAGCCATCCACATTAACAATTTCCCTTTTCCCACATATTTAGATAGACTCTGGTATGAATACTGTCAGATAAACTTTAACCAAACTTGCATACCAATGACTCCATGCTGGATTAAGTACAGGCTAAAATCTGACAAAAACAGGCAGGAACTTGTAGACACCATACCAGAAGCTGTCATTTTTGTTTAAAGCCCAGTCGACAGCATAGAGCCATATCAGGGCTATAACCGTTTCAAAACATACAAAACTTCAACAGGAAAAAGAGATAAAAAAAAGAAAAGAAAATTAAGTACACATACCAAAGCATTTGCACACATTCCACAGGGGAAATGACCTTCATTTTACAAGGTGGTCAAATCGCAGTCCGACAAAACATGACTCTAACTCAATCCATTTGATTCCCATGACCCATACAAAGGGGCACACAGTCCCCAAAACCAATAAGCATTTCCCAACATTCAACTATTACAGACCCGTGGTTCTCATCCGGTTAATACCCAGCTGTACAAAAAAAGAAATTGAAATCCCAAAGGTAACAATGTCCTGGATTCTGCAAGTAATGTTTGGCAGGAGGTAGAAGGTGAGGAGAAGAACAGTAGACTCAGTAAACAACCCGCATGCCCTGAATCCGAATAATCTGCGCACATACACGCACAGACCATGATGCACTGATCTGAATCAACCCACCCTCCTGCCTCTTCTGGGAGGTAGAAAAGGATGACAGAAAAATAGAGGCAAACAGAGGAAGACAGAAAAACAAAGAAACAAACAGACTGGACACACCCAACAAAAATGGTCTCTTGTAAATTTTATCTCACCTTCCTTCCTTCATGTCTGCATGCACATAAAATACACATCAACAGATGTACGTATTCCACGTGCATTCCTACCCCCTATCCCTATGTGCACACACACTCATGCACACTCACACACCCACACCTAAAATCATGTTCTTTGCAACTTCATGATGTTATGCAAAACCTGTGAAGCTATGTTTCATATGATTTATGGGAATGAAGCAGTTTCAAGGATTAATAATCAGGCAGTAACAATCCTCTGGTTCAACAAGCCATTTCCATCAGTCACATTTGATTGCTTTAACATCAAAAGGACAATACTGTTCCTTTTATTTGACCCTGAATATAGGTCAAGGAATAAGATTTTCTCACTTGGAAAGGACAGTCTGCTAATTCTATTTGTCCTTGAATAATGGCCAATGAAGTAAGGTTTTACCAACTAGACACCCAAAGGACAATCTGCTATTTCTATCTGTCCTTGAATGTTGGCCAATGAAGTAAAGACTTTTCTCACTTGAACATTCAAAGAACAATCTGCTATTTCTATTGTCCTTGAATGTTGGCCAGTGAAGTAAGGTTTCATTATTAGGACATTTAAAGAACAACCTGCTATTTCTATCTGTCCTTGAATGTTGGCCAGTGAATTAAGGTTTTACCAACTGGACATCCAAAGGAAAATCTGCTATTTCCATCTAACCTTGAATGTTGGCCAGTGAAGTAAGGTTTTATTACTTGGATGATCAAAGGGCAATCCGCTATTTCTATCTGTCCTTGAATGTTGGCCAATGAAGTAAGGTTTTATTACTTGGACATTCAAAGAAAAATCTGCTATTTCTATCTGTCCTTGAATGTTGGCCAGTGAAGTAAGGTTTTATTACTAAGACATTCAAAGAAAAATCTGCTATTTCTATTTGTCCTTGAATGTTGGCCAGTGAAGTAAGGTTATATTACTAAGACATTCAAAGAACAATCTGCTATTTCTATTTGTCCTTGAATGTAGGCCAATGAAGTAAGGTTTTATTACTTGGATATTCAAAGAACATTCTGGTATTTCTATTTGTCCTTGAATGTAGGCCAATGAAGTAAGGTTTTATTTACTTGGACATTCAAAGGACAATCTGCTCTTTCTATCTGTGGGACAATCTGCTGTTTCTATCTGTCCTTGACTGTTGGCCAATGAAGATTTTACCAACTGGACATTCAAAGGACAATCTGCTATTTCTAGTCATGTTTGAGTACTGGCTAATAAAATAACTAATGTACGCAGAAGTATATGGCCATATCAGAATATAACACAACACACGATAATTGAATCATTAAGGCAATCATCATTTTCCACGACTGATAAGAATGAAATTCTGTACATCTGAAATCAATTCATCCAAGAAGAAAACAAAAAGCAACCCACCCATCCATCCATCCCCCAAAATTAAATTGTCTCCCATCTATAAAATTTACATTCACCAACAAATATACATAAAATTAGCATACACCAGAGACTGTGTCGCTCTCAAAGTGTTCCCTGGAGAAACACGAAACTACAAACTCAACTATAAGCTCTACAGATTCTGACCATCACATACAAAACAGTTCTGCTGCCAGAAAGGCAAGGTATGCAGGTTTAATCTTTAACACATCAGACTTGAAATGGCTAGCCCTTGCTCCGCACGCACATACACACACACGCATGCAAGCATGTACATGCACACCTCCCCCTCTCTCTCTCTCTCTCACTCACACCACACCACACACACACACACACACACACACACACACACACACACATCACAACACACCACAACACACCACAAAACACACACCACACCATATCACACCACACCACAACACACACACACACACACACTCTCTCTCTCTCACTCTCTCACACACATACACACACACACACACAAACACACACACCACACACCACACACACACACACACACACACACACACACACACACACACACACACACACACACACACACACACACACACACCACACCACACCACACCACACCCCACACACCACACAACACACACACACACACACACCTCTCTCTCTCTCTCTCACACACACTCACACACACACACACACAGAGTCGCCTAAAACATCATTTAGAGCACAGATGAAGATGTGAAAGACTTACGTTGACACTCATTGGCATCACGCTCAGTGGCACGTGACCATGGCCTGTCATTGTAGAAGGGCAGACACTTACTGCAGTCAGGTCCAGTAGTGAAGTGCTCACACTGACACACCAGCCGATCCTCCAGATTCTGGTCACGGATAATTTGACACGAACTGCCATGACCATTGCATTTGCATCTGTGACAGAATACCAAGAAACTTGAGTCTCCCATGTCTTTAGAACTAATTCTCATCATTTTTTTTTTTTTTATCAACTTGTGCAAATAGCAAGCTTGCACATCTGTTATGTTAATACTTTTGATTTGGCTTTTCAGTCTTTCAATTCTTTTTCTTTCAGCTTTTTATTTTTAAGATGACTGGGGAAAAATAACTACCCACAGACTGTATATAACAGTAACACTTCCCTTTAGACAAAACAGCATATTGCCTGCCATCAAGCCTGACTCAAGGAACATAACCTTATTCACACTGCCTTTCATCAAGTGTAGACCGAAATGGACACATAACCTTGTTCAAGGTCGAAGAAGGCAAAGCAATGGTGGTGATAAGGAGTGACCAGCACATTCATAAAACTAGAAATCCTCAGATAAAGAGTCACCTTTACTATTATCATATTAGAAACAAGCATTCAGTAAAGTTAAAGTATTCAGTAAAGTTAAATAAAGCAATAGATTAAAATATGTCTGTCTGAGATGTCATCACAATCAACTCATTTTACAAAACAATCATCTCATCAGAAAAAAAAATGGTGCGAAATTCTGACAATATGTCTTCATGAACAATATATCATGTCTGAACACTTTTATATGGCACAGAATTTTTTTTTCAAATGTAACGACATAATGGCCACTTGTTTCACAAATCACTTAGCTATTACTTTCAACAAAATCCCTGTTATACAAGTACAGTTTGTGGCCACTTACCACTAACCACAATGTTATTAATATCAACAAGCTGGAGCTGAAAATAGTGTCTAGAACTGTGACTCTGAATGTAAACAGTGACCAGTTAAGCAGCTGTGTTTCTCTCAAGCTACTGTTAACTTCTGCCCTAAAAGCCAAGAAAAGCATACCACAATATTCAAAATATTAAGCAGATTAGTTAAGGAAAGTGCATGTTCTTGTTCAAAACAGTCATGAACATAACAAATAAAGGCATTACAGCACGACAAAGGAAGAATCTGATAGAACTATATCATCTGATCATGATATTCAGACTTCAAACAAGCAAGTTACGATGCCATGTGGTACATACTATTGGAGGGCAGCTGACATCTTGAAATGTACTATTGTATTCATTGTTTTTTCTTGTCATGATAAGACTTTTGTTGTATAATTATGGACACTGTTTCACAAGTCCAAAGTCTGCCCACTTATCATACCTTTTAATTTACTAACAATACAGCTCCAGAAACAAAACAAAAACAAGAGAAAAAAAAAGTAGACCTATACTGACAGACATGCACAAATAAAAAGAAAAAACAAACAAACAAACATAGAAACAGACAACGAAACATCATTCTGAACTTAATTACCCACCTGGCACCAACGGCCAAGTCAGAAATGGCGTAGAAGTAGGATTTCAACACCTTGGGGTCACCAAACACCTCGTCACCAAATGTGTTCATACGGGTCAGCACAATTTTGATGTCCGTGGCTGTCACCCATTCCTGTGGGTCAGAAAAATGAAAAGATCTTATTCATCTACACACAACAGAGTATATAACATAGTGCATTATTGTACAATTCAGTTTCAGTTTCACAAGATGACATCTCCGCGCTCAGAATGAATTCCATAAGCACTAACGTCACAGGTGCCATGTGTATGGTGATCATGGCACAAGCCTTGTGCCTGCACATAAACCCATGAGCTGGCCAGTGCCATGTGTATGGTGATCATGGCACAAGCCTTGTGCCTGCACATAAACCCATGAGCTGGCCAGGTGCCATGTGTATGGTGATCATGGCACAAGCCTTATGCCTGCACATAAACCCATGAGCTGGCCAGGTGCCATGTGTATGGTGATCATGGCACAAGCCTTATGCCTGCACATAAACCCATGAGCTGGCCAGGTGCCATGTGTATGGTGATCATGACACAAGCCTTATGCCTGCACATAAACCCATGAGCTGGCCAGGGCCATGTGTATGGTGATCATGGCACAAGCCTTATGCCTGCACATAAACCCATGAGCTGGCCAGGTGCCAATGTGTATGGTGATCATGGCACAAGCCTTATGCCTGCACATAAACCCATGAGCTGGCCAGGTGCCATGTGTATGGTGATCATGACACAAGCCTTACACCTGTACATAAATCCATGAGCTGGCCAGGTCATGTTTTTATGTTTCTTACTGTACAAACAGTATGCAACAGCACTGGACTATAAATACTTGTAGTTTAGTATACACTTACTGGCATGATGACCGACCTCCTTCAGTCACTAAGGGCTGTGGAATTTGGGCCACTGGATAGATATCTTCAGGACACAAGTCAGGGCACCAAGATATGACAGTATGCTTAAGTAGACACTTAATGTAAAGCAAGAATAGTATATTACTATTAGAACAGTATTTTCACAACAATTTTACTTTTCCATGTCAAATCCTGGCTGCCCTTCTCAAGTCTGTTCACTGCCAGTATTATGACTATATAAGAGCCACCAGATCTGTTTTATTTGTGACTGTGTATATTCTACTTTTCTCCTCCTCTAGGAGTAAATTTTCTTCAGAAAGTCATTGAGTGCTCAACAGGAAATGCATTTCACCTTCTACAGAGGAAGTACACAACTGACATTGCAGTATTTCAGCACTAGTAAACTTGTATCTCTGTGAGTGAACAGAACATCTGAAATGCCAAACCTAGACTTGATCAAAGCATTTAGTATGAATGTTCATATTCAGTGACAGGTACGGTTCAATCAAATGATTAACTTTAAACAGGTGTCGGAAAATCTTTCACTTGTTGGAGCATGATAATGCCAGTCCTGTCATTGCCCGTCAACAATGCATGCAAAAAATGCCTTCACACCTGGTCAACCATTACTTTCATTAGTCCATACATAAAAACAAAAAACAAAAAATACTTTAACTACACAAACAAGAGCATATGCTGTTTGCCCAATTTTTCTTCCCTGTCATATGAAGATAGTATACAACATTCTGCATGTTTGGGGCAGCAGCCTGTGGTAAGCCATCTGTGCTCATCTCAACCAATATCTCACACATTTTATATATGAGTTCAGATAAACACAGGAAATTAAAAAAAAGAGAGAAAGATAACAAAAACCATGGTCAGACTACAGTTAAAAAAAAAAAAACCTGTGAGAGAGAAAAAGAAGACCCCCATAAAATAAGAAATTCAAAACGAGGATCTTTCAGTTTCAAACACATGAAAAATGTTCTTCAACTGACACTTAACTCATACAACATAACTCAGTGCAAGTTAACAAGCTTTCAACCAAAATTAATATATTTATAACTGAAAAAACTCAAAGCACACTAAGACTTTTTACAATTAAAATCACCCCTCCCCAAAATAAAAAAAAAATAGAATAAAACAAAATAAAAAAAATGACACACAACCGAATGAAACGAAATAAATGAAATAAAAGAAAAGAAAAAAAATATATATTAACAAAAAACTAAACAAGAAAGAAAAACACACAAAGAAAATAAAAGTAAAAATGTTTCCCCATAAAAATTTGCAAGGACTGCACAAAGGGTGGTGATGAATAGATTCCTTAGGTTAGCCTTTAAAGAAGATCAAAACAAAACAAAACAAAACTGAAAAATAAACACTGCTTCCCATAGACATCTCTTTGTGATCCCAGAGTAACAACTGAGCCAATACATGATGGGTTCTCTTCTCAAGTACTACTGACCTACAAACTACACCAGGTGAACCATTTATTTTCACAGCCCACTGTCCTATTTTCAATTACTGTGGGGACAGTTGACAGTTTCTTGGGTCCGTGGCAGCTCAGAGGTTGCACAGCATTGCTATACAAGATCATTGTCATGAAAAGGGTTTTTACAGCACCTGCAGCTACACTGCCCCCTTAAAGTAGAATAACACACACACACACACACACACACACACACACACACACACACACACACACACACACACATACACACACACACACACACATGAGCAAAAACAACACATGAGCAAAAACACATGTCAAACACATGCACATACATACAAACAAATACACATCTATGTCGTCAGTCTTCAAAAGGTAAAACGTAATTAGATTAGTATGCCATTTTATCAGTTTCAATACACATCACTGTCTATGATCAACCATCAGACTTCACATACACATGTATACACATACAAGATACACACATACACACAAGACAGGTGGAGACATACTGATTCAAATGTAGATATAAAATAACAGGGGAGGGAGGACGGAGCTACAGAAAGAAAGAAAGAAAGAAAGAATGAATGGGTGAATGAATGAATGAATGAATGAACAAACGAAGACAACCTATAAGATCTGGAGGAGTTGACAGATTTCAACAACAACGAAAAATTATAAAACTTGAAAGAAAAATGTGAACATAATGACAGAAAACAGACAGGTACATGAAAACTAATTAATATACACACACAGCTAGAAATATAATGAATATAGTGTACAGACAATTTATCTGTCTGGTTCAAATTCAAACATGTCAACAAGAAATTAAACATCATAATACATACACATAAAACGTCTAGAAGTTGATTTTCAATTACCTAATAATCTGTCTATCATTTCATGAATTATAAATGTCAATGTCAAATATTAATTAGTTCATGTTATAATGATTTCATAACAAGACTTCTCCCATATGGACAAAGCACAAAGTGCCTGAAACTTGTTTTAATGTGTATAAAACACCAGACCCTTCTCAAATGGAAAGAGTACCATGAGGATGCCTAAAGACAATGTAATGCATCCAAAATTTAACTTTGGCTTAGATCAAAAAAAAAAAAAAAAAAACACACACACACACACACACACACACACACACACACACACACACACACACACACACACACACACACACACACACCAGAGTTTGAAAGGATCTCCCTGAAAAAGGTCTGTACCAACTGGGCCTAGCAGTGACTAAGACCACACAGAATGACAGAAGTACACACACCACACAGAATGACAGAAGTAACACACACCACACAGAATGACAGAAGTACACACACCACACAGAATGACAGAAGTACACACACCACAACAGAATGACATAAGTACCAGGCCACAACAGAATGACAGAAGTACACAGACCACACAGAATGACCTAAGTACACAGACCACAACAGAATGACAGATGTACACAGACCACACAGAATAGTACACAGACCACAACAGAATGACAGAAGTACACAGACCACAACAGAATGACAGAAATACACAGACCACAACAGAATGACAGAAGTACACAGACCACACAGAATGACCTAAGTACACAGACCACAACAGAATGACAGATGTACACAGACCACACAGAATAGTACACAGACCACAACAGAATGACAGATGTACACAGACCACACAGAATGACAGAAGTACACAGACCACAACAGAATGACAGATGTACACAGACCACACAGAATAGTACACAGACCACAACAGAATGACAGAAGAACACACACCACACAGAATGACACAAGTACAGAGCAAGCACCACAACTTCAGTTTTCTTCACTCAAGACACCCCAATGCCCTACTTTCCATCCAAAAAAAGAGGTTCACCTGACCTCAATCTACTCCTCCTGATCAAACTATTATAATCATATAACTGACATAGCTCCCTTGCCTTTCAATCTGACTTCAAGGGTTCACATCTGACACAAGAAAAATGTAGGCTTGAGGCCTCCAGCCTGTCGGCTATGAGTAGGTACCCGACCATCATCAGGACTACAAAAATTGCAACTATTGATCTTTTCACATTTTGAGGAGCTTCCTTTGTGTGTATATTGGTATATTGTGTGGTGTGGTGTGTGGTGTGGTGTGGTGTGGTGTTGTGTTGTGTTGTGTGGTGTGGTGTGGTGTTGTTGTGTTGTAACGTGCTGATGTGTGTTGTTGTGTGCTGTGCTGTGCTGTGCTGTGCTGTGTTGTCACTGGTGTGTGTGTGCGGTGTGTGTGTGTGTGTGTGTGTGTGTGTATGTGTGTGTGTGTGTGTGTGTGTGTGTGTGTGTGTGTGTGTGTGTGTGTGTGTGTGTGTGTGTGGTGTCGCGCGCGCGTGCGTGTGCACATGCGTGCATGTGTGTTAATTACTGCAAGGGTTAGGAAATGCATGATATTGGTGCTGTTTGTTGCACTGTTGTGCGTGCTGTTTGTTGCACTGTCGTTTTCTGCACATGTTTTCATTATTGTAAGCACTCTGTATGTTTATTTGGTTGTTAGTCTGTTTAACTTTAAGATTAAATGCCATAAAAAAATGTCTATCATCATCATCATCATAAAATAAAGCAGCAAGGAAAAGGACCATAATAATGAACCCAAGAAAAACTGAGGTTTCTTCCACTTCACTCCTTGACGACCTGACGGTTTTAGGAAATCCTTGACCAAATTTTTACTAAAACTTTAAAACCTTGTTTTTTTCCTGTCCCATTTCTAAATCATATTAATGGCCACAGAGGCTGGGATAATTTTTAGCAATGCTATTGTGATGATGATGATTGGGATGATAATCATAAAGTTATGGAATTTCTCTAAGCTGACAATCATAATATATCCTGGCATCAACCAGGCCTGAGAGATACCGACTCCTGTTCTGTTGGTCAGGAGATCTGACAAGATTCAATTGCCTGGTCCCAGTCTTCCCAATAAACCCATGGTACACTCAACTCTGGGTAGGAGCCAATGAGGCCTAAAAATCCCAAAACGATTTTGACAGGATTCATGGTGATTCGAACCACAACATTCCAGTTGGTAGTCTGTTGTTTTGACAACTAATATCTTTCTTTCATGATCTTCTGTGGCAACATGAGGTTTACAATGCTTGGGGAGGGGAGGGGGTGGCTTCTAATACCACACAGCATCATGTTTTTATCAACCACAGCTTTGAACACAAAAAAATACATGTGCGCATAAGCTTCAGCTGGCTGGGTATTTTTCTTTGTTTCTTTTGTTTATTTGTTTGTTTGGTTGTTTTTGTTGTTGTTGTTTTTTTCAATATAATCACTGACAACCCA
>JAPXFY010000026.1:22578301-22590801 GCA_030674185.1 Monoplex corrugatus
TCACCACTGCACTCCTTGTTATACTGTCTGTCTGTCTGTCTGTCTGCCAGGCGTACTGTGTGTGTGCATGTGTGTGTGTGTGGTGTGTGCGCGCGCGCGCGCGTGCGTGCGTGTGCATGTGTGTGTGTGTGCGTGTGTGCGTGCGTGCGTGCGTGCGTGCGTGTGTGTGTGTGTGTGTGTGTGTGTGCGTGCGTGCGTGCGTGCGTGCGTGCGTGCGTGCGTGCGTGCGTGCGTGCGTGTGTGTGTGTGTGTGTGGTGCGTGCGTGTGTGTGTGTACATCATCTGTCTGTGTGTGCGTGTGCATTTGTATTCAACAACTTGCATCAACTATTCCACATGCTGCTGTCTTTTCTTTTTTGTCAAATTAAAGGAGGACTAAATTCCAAAGCCGCAACATCCACGGCCCCAATCCGGCCATGAATTTGAGAAGACAAAGAGTTTTACACACACACACACTCCATTAATTTTGTTCTGTGAAGTTCCACTGTCAATTACGGTTCCCTCAATTACGTGATTAACTAAATTAAATGTCTGGTGTCACCAGTCTTCTCTGTGGGCTGAACAGGGAGAGTTTACATGTAGTGGAAAAAACCCTACACACAAAAACAGAGTGAATAATTATCTTTGGAAACGGAAAAGAAGGAAAAAGAGAAATGAGAAGACAAACTAACAAGAAAAGACAAGAAATATAACAATGACTGAAAGATATTTACAAAAACAGAACCAACCTGGCAAAAATTTATTAAAAAACAAAACAAAAAACTAATCCAAACCTCATTAACCATTTCCTTCCTATCTCCCCACCTCTATCCCCTTGACACTTTAAATATTTCACATACATATCAAAAGAATCAATCTTATGACTCCCTGTTGTAGCTGTCTGACTAAATTTTGTCAAAATTCATCAACCAAAAACTAAAATAATAATCAAATCAAATCAAACCAAATCAAAAACACTAATCACTCATTCTGTCTGTTTATATCTGCAGTCATTCTAAACCAAACATGAGGCATATGCGCCTTTTCAAACTTCTATTTTTAGTTTATCATACTTCCCAAATTAGGCAGAACTCCGTCCCTACCACTGGGTACAGGACATGCTCCAAATTTGATTAGACCCATCACCAACAGTTCAAAAAGTCTCAGCACACACACACACACTCTCTCTCTCTCTCTCCCCACACACACACACACCACACACACACACACACACACACACACACACACACACACACAAGTACATTCCACTCTCTCTCTTCATCTTCTCTCTCTTTCACAGCCCTTCTCTTTAAGAAAACAAAATAACGCAGGATGAGAATGGTTAGTAGGGAATGCCTGTGTGCCATCGGCACCCACCCACACACACACACACCACACACACACACACACACACACACACAACACACACACACACACACACACACACACACACACACACACACACACACACACACACACACACACACACACACACTGCATTTACACATGTGATGCAGAATAAGAAAACCCGGCTAAGGCATAGCTAACGGGCCTGTGTCTAAAAATAGCTGGACAAGATCAATATTTGACAACTGAGATGTTTTCCCCATATATCAAGTATTTCACTCTAATCTTCAATTTTTTTTCCTGGAGTTTTATGGCTATACGCAGCCTAAAAAGCAATCAAACAAATCATTTTTACTTTTCAAAAATTTTATGGGCTCATTACTTCTCCTGTCAACAATGCACTTATAAAGTTTAAATGTGCCTTAAAAGAAAACCTTAATTGATAAATTACTTCTGTTTTTGTTTGTTTGTTTGCACATTAATTCATAAACTCTGAAAACTTAAAATGAATTTAAAACGCAGAAATGAAAATTGCACACGTTTAGCCTGGTTCTCCTGTTGCCTCTCTCTCTCTCTCTCACACACACACACCACACACACACACACACACACACACACACACACACACACACACACACACACACACACACACACACATAAGAGAGAGTGAGTCTGAATGTACGTTTATGTGTCTGTGTGTTGGCAAGGGATGAGTGGGGGGGGGGGGGGGGAGTTGTTTAAACAAAATGTGTTGTCAAAGATTTCTCAACATATCGGGGTCAGGCCCAACAGCACATGCAAACACAACCAAATCAATGAACAAGACAGATTTAAAATGAAGCACTCTTTTAACGGTCATTCATATAATTGAATAAATGGTCAAGATGGATTTAAAACGGGGAAATCTTTAACTGATGATTTCTTTGCTGTTTATGAACAAATTTCATCTTCACCAAATTTGGTTCATACTTCTTTCAACAAACGAAAATTAAAGAAGTTTCCAAAAGTAAGTTTCTAACAAATCCTATATAATCGTACATAACAAAAATTAAAGAAGTTTCCAAAGTAAGTTTCTAATAAATACTACTTTTTTCACGGGTATGGGGGGGGGGGGGGGGGACTGTAATGCAAACTTTGTGACTAAAACAAAAAGCAGACAACATAACATTTTTTTTTTTTAAATGTTGGACTTTAATCAAAATTTCAAGACTCTAATGGCTAAGACAACTCAAAGGAATGTGGACATCACTAAACAGTATCACACTATCATTATTGTCAAAAATGTTCACCACTTCAACCCTCCAGAAGGCAGAGGTGATGTCCCAACTCGGCTACACTTTCCTGCCAAAAAACGTTATCTGCAGACTTATCCTAACAGCAGTGTTGGAAGTATGAGTAGCAGCCCTGGAATCAAGAGCTGAGCACATGTAGATTCAGTCAGTCACACAGCAGAGGTACGGCAACAGACCTTTTTCTTTCTACTCTCTTTCCACCACACTTTTGGAGTGACCTGAACAATCAACCCAATGGATACCCAATTCTCCAAAACTGAAATGTTAAAATGAATGTTCATCCATTCACACAAACAAAAGACAAGACAAGTCGGCGACAAACCTACAAATCAGTCCTTTGAAATGATGAAAAAAGAATTTATCCATTTGAATGAAAGAAAAAGCAACAAATCTTTTTAACTACATTGGGAAAAAATCCATTATAACACAGAAAAAAGACACCATGGCTACAAAGTCACAGTCCTTCGAAATGATGAATGACAATTCATTCAATCACAAGCATAGAAAAGATACGTCAACAAAAAATGAAACGATGAATGACAATTTCATTCAGTCGTAAGGGCAGACTACAGAAAAGACATCTCGGCTAAAAGTGTGCATCCATGTGTGCAAACACACTGCATTCTCAAAAGTCAATCTGAGATGGTCAAGCCACACTAACACTCTTCCTATTCCCGTTCTGAGTACTTGTGACTTAAACTCTGATCAGCTGCAGTAACATTTTCAAGGGTGCAACCTAGAAAAAGTCAAAAAATTAAAATGGGTCCAGGGGCTGGCAGCATGCCATATGGGGGGTCTGGGGGCTATGCCCCCCAGATGCTGAAGGTTTTTCCAAAAACAGATTTTCCGTTTCTGACTCTTTCGAAAAAAAACGGATTCCGTCGTCAAATGGAAAAAGTTGCACCCATGCATTTTTATGCAACAGTCTTCTTAAGTCCAAAATGTCTGAATAAGTAAATCCTGTTATATAATAAGTAAAATCTGCTAATGAAGACTCTAAATCCTCATTACTGTGAAATTAATACAACATACCCAAATCAACTTGCTTTCTTTAACCCTTTCACTCCCACACCCTATCCGCCAGCTGCAAAAAACTTAACCCTCTTACTCCCTGACTTTATCCACCAGCTTCCTGCAGGAAGCTGATGGATATGGTGAGGGAGTGAAAGGGTTCAGTTTTTGCTTTGTTGTTATGGCTGACAATGTAGGATGCTGGTGGACAGGGTGAGGGTGTCAGAGTTATTCTATGGCTACATCTATTGTCCATTATTGCCAAGGTCCATCCATAAACAGCCAACCTATCCTCAATGAGAAATTTCACTCTACCCATGCATGATATACTCTCTCTCTCTCTCTCTCTCTCTCTTTTTCTCTCTCTCTCTCTCTCTCTCTCTCTCTCTCTCTTATTACTAGGTTCCACCAATGAACAGTCACAAAATCCTTACACACACACACACACACACACACACACACACACACACACACACATATACACTCTCACACACCACCACCACCACATCACCACCACCACCACCACACACACACAACATATTCTGATCTGAATCCATCACTTAAACTACAAGAAACCGAAAAGCTGATCACAGACGTGGGGGGGGGGGGGGGGGGGAGGGATGGGTTTGCTCACAGTATATAGAACACACACTATGTATACAGCTGTAAGTTCATGCCACTTTCTGACTCACTCTTTTGTGCAGCTAGTCTAGACAGTTCTCCCACTGTGTGACTTGCCTACAAAAGGTACATGCCTGAGCAGTTTTCATATTACAGAAAGGAAATAAACACAGACAATAAAAAACGGAGTACAAGAATGAATACAATCAGTGAATGAATGAATGAATGAAATTTTTTTTTTAAAGTGAAAAACAAAAGTATACATAAATGAATGGTGCAAAAAACTGAAAGAACTTGAGAGAAAAAAAGCTCAGACAGCAAAAAGAAAGAAACAAAGAAAGTAAAGAGAGAGCAATGGATCATACTAATAATAATATCTGCCTCCATTACCCCAATACCCCACCTTTTTCTAAAAAAAACATACTTACAATGACCAATTTTAAAAATTATTCATTGCTGGATTTCAATGAACAAATCTTGCTATCCAATTTTTAACTGAAATCCTACTTTTACACTCTCGAATCAATACCAGTAATTATTTGTTTCCATCAGCACACCAGTCATTAACTTTAAGTGTTTTACATTATTCCACAAGCTGTGAGACAAGGTTCAAATTCCAACCAAGGCTCCACTCTTTCCATGGATCAGCTAAGTCTTACCCACTCTGTGTGTACAGATAAAAATGTGAGCAAACTGTTCATTCTGAGACTGTACAGCTTTGCATTCCTGTTATAACCTGATTTAGATTAAATAAATACTAGTACTGCAACCCTGCCGAAATATCTGATAAAAAGATAAGCATGTTTATTCTGACCCACAAAGATTTGAGTCAGACTGCAACCAGTCAAACTCTTCCTTATTTCATTTTCAATGCTCGTCCTATGCCTGAGTTAGGCACACACACACACACACACACACCACACACACACACACACACACACACACACACACACACACACACACACGCATGCACACACGCACACGTATGCACACACACACACACACACACCATGCACACACCACACACACACACACACACACACACACACACACACACACACACACACACACACACACACACACACACACACACACACACATTCTGAGAGAAGCCTGTCAGATACAGAAGCACAGTTCCCATCAACCAAAATGTCTGCATGGGTTTGAGACTTGCATTAGAAAAACTTTATGCCCACACAACAAAGAATAGTGCTTGGGAGAAGGTAAAGCAGTAAAATCGAGGAAACAGGCACTGCCTTCATAATGCTGCCCCTGAGAAAAACTGAAGCTCTACCAATCACTCCTTTACAATCCTAACGAGGATCATGGGACAACCAAGCTTTACCTTTACAACTACAGAATGTAAAGAAGACACACAGTGATACTACCACCCAACAAACACAGAGAAAAGACATACTTAGACAGTACTATGTAACACACACACAGAAAAGACACACTGTGAAACTGCCACTAACAAACACACAGAAAATACACACAGTGATACTACCACCTAACACAACAAACATACAAAAAAGACACACCATGACACCGTCATCTAACACAACACACACACACACAGAGAAAAGACACACCATGACACCGCCATCTAACACAACACACACACACACAAAGACACACCATGACACCGCCATCTAACACAACACACACCCACACAAAGACACACCATGACACCGCCATCTAACACAACACACACACACACAGAGAAAAGACACACCATGACACCGCCATCTAACACAACACACACCCACACAAAGACATACCATGACACCGCCATCTAACACAACACACACACAAAGACACACCATGACACCGCCATCTAACACAACAACACACACACACACAGAGAAAAGACACACCATGACACCGCCATCTAACACAACACACACACACACAAAGACACACCATGACACCGCCATCTAACACAACACACACACACACACAGAAAAGACACACCATGACACCACCATCTAACACAACACACACACACACACAGAGAAAAGACACACCATGACACCGCCATCTACCACAACACACACACACACAGAGAAAAGACACACCATGACACCACCATCTAACACAACACACACACACACAGAGAAAAGACACACCATGACACCGCCATCTACCACACACACACACACACAGAAAAGACACACCATGACACTGCCATCCAACACAACACACACACACACAAAAAAGACACACCATGATACTACCAGCTAACACAACACACACACAGAAACGACACTCTATGATACTACTGGTCACCCAACAAACACACAGAAAAGACACACTGTAATTCTACCACCTAACAGTAACACGCAAAGAAAAGACATACTGTGACACTACCACCTCAAACACAAAAGACATACTGTGACACTACCACCTCGCACACAAAAGACATACTGCGACACTAACACCTCACACACAAAAGACATACTCACTGTGACACTACCACCTCGCACACAAAAATATACTGTGACACTACCACCTCGCACACAAAAGACATACTCATGATACTGTGATATTACCACATAACAAACACACAGAAAAGACACACAGTGATACTACCACCACAAACAAACAGAAAAGACACACTCTGATACTACCACATTAACACACACAGAGAAAAGACAAACAGTGATACTAACACATAACAAACACACACAAAAGACGCACTGTGATACTACCACAAAACACACACACACACAGTGATACTACCACATAACAAACACACACTAAAGACACACTGTGATACTACCACCTAACACACACACAAAAGACACACAGCGATACTACCACCTAACAACTACACAGAAAAGACACACAGCGATACCACCACACAACAAACACACAAAAAAGACACAGCGATATTACCACATAACAAAAAGACAGACAGCCTGTTTACCTGCAGTTCCGGACTATCGGTGAATTCAAAAGCGCTGGGTCGTCCTTCCAGAGTACTGAACGCCACACTGCCTCCAGTCAAGGGGGATATATCGCTAAATTCGTCTGTACATATGGCCACCGCTTCATTGGTCCGCGTGATGATGCCTCTACGAGGGAGGCTGTATGTACTCTCGCAAGACGCACTGTAGAACTGATAGGGGATCCAGGGCCCATCTTCGCCTGTGCGCTTGTAGATGGCAAAGCTCTCAGGTCGGGGAGACATGAAACGTATCCTGACATAGGTGATGTCAAATGCTTTTCCTGCAATGCAAGTTCCAAACATAAGATATAGACCTGACATAGTGACAATCAGCATCAGTTGATTTGGTATTTTGGGGGATGTCTGTTAACACATACACGTACACACATTATACTGAAATCAGTGAGAAATATAGTAAAGATTCAGTGCTTAAAAAAGGCATGACAACTGTGTTCTCACACACACACACACACACACACACACACACGCATACACAACACACACACACACATACACACACACAAACACATGCACACAACACACACACACACACACACACACACAAACACACACACACACACACACACACACACACACACACACACACACACACACACACACACACACACACACACAACACCAGTTAAAAACACATGGAAATCAAAAGGCTTCTCCTTGCTACATTAATGGGGGAAAAAAAACTAACGGCATGACCAGTGTATTACACCATGAACGGCATGACCAGTGTATTACACCATAAAAACAAAAGTATAATAGTAGGCCACTGGAGGATCAGACGACGTGGCCTGACGATGACCCCTATCAACAACTAACCACCCCCCACCCCCACCCCTCTCCAGCCTGCACCTATACCCAATAACTGCCTTGGTCATGGAATGGAATGGCTCCAACTTAACCCTTTGACTCCCGCACCCTATCCCACCAATTGCAACAACTTAATCCTTTGACTCCCTCACCCTATCCACCAGCTTCCTGCAGGAAGCTGGTGGACAGGGTGAGGAAGTCAAAGGATTAAGTTTTTGCTTTGCTAGCGTGGTTGACAACAAAGGACACTGGTGAGCAGGGTGCGGGAGTCGAAGGGTTAAACAGAACACCTCTATCCCACCCCTCTGATCCCTATATCACACAAGTATGTGGACAGGTAGACTCATTGCAACCTCTGGCCTTTCAAGATCAATGGGGGATATGGTCTGAGCAAACTCTGCCCGCGCTGGCTAAAGCAGACAGTTGGCATGTGGTGAGAGTGGGCAACGAGGGGCTAAGGACTACGGATACAAACTTTCTAATCTAAGCAACACTACTGGTTTTCTGGACATGTCAGCACTGTTACTGTTATTTTTGTTTAAAGCCCAGCTGACTGCGTAGAGCCACATCAGGGCTATAACCCGTTTCAAAACATACTACTTCAACAAGGAAAAAAGAATGAAAAGAAAATTAAGTACACACATCAATGCATTAGGCACTATCTATTCAACAGAAAAGAATAAGAAAATTAAGTACACATATCAATGAATTGGCACATAAACTACTTCAACAAGGAAAAAAGAATGAAAAGAAAATTAAGTACACATATCAATGAATTTGGCACATAATCTACTTCAACAAGGAAAAAAGAATGAAAAGAAAATTAAGTACACATATCAATGAATTTGCGCACATAATCTACTTCAACAAGGAAAAAGAATGAAAAGAAAATTAAGTACACATATCAATGAATTTGCGCACATAATCTACTTCAACAAGGAAAAAAGAATGAAAAGAAAATTAAGTACACATATCAATGAATTTGCGCACATAATCTACTTCAACAAGGAAAAAAGAATGAAAAGAAAATTAAGTACACATATCAATGCATTTGCGCACATAATCTAAGGAAATGCTCCTGATGCTGACCATTCCGCCCAGTTTATCACACAGGGCTAAAAAACATCTGAATACAAAATTAAACACAACTAAGGACACTAAAACATATATATAAAAAAAAACAGGCCAAATTACCTAAAACTGCTTCCATTATCTCATTTTCCTAATGCCAAACATGCACTTAATACATGTACCCAATCATTAATCCTAAGAGAAAATATTTTAAGACTTTATCAAACACATACAAGTGAAAGGACCAGCAAGGCAGAAAATGAAAGGAATAAATGACAAAAAGCGAAGTAATACGGCAGAAACAAAGAGTGACAGAAAAAAGGAAATTCCTAGCATAGAATTTCCGGATGGGGACATTATTTATACTGAAAGAAACCCCGGCATCCCCGTGGGGGGGGGGGGGGGGGGGATGTACCTAATACATGTAGCCAATTATCAATCTTAGGAGAAAGTATGTAAGACTTTATCGAACACATACAGGTGAACGGACCAGCAAGGCAGAAAATGATAGGAAGAAATGACAGTTCTAAAGCAAAGAAACAAAGCAGAAACAAAGAGTGTGAAGACAAGAGAAAATTCAAGCGCAAAGCTTCCAGAGGGTGGGGATACTATTTATACTGAAAGAGCTCTGGCATCCCCATACGGGGGTGGGGAGAGGGGGCAGGGGGCATGTCAGCAAATGTCATCAAGTTACTGCTGATCCAATCATAAGTCTGCAAACTAAACGATAATGCACCTCATGAGATTAAGAGCCTGCATAAAACATGAGTCAACAATGACCATGGTCAACAATAACCATGGTCAACAATAACGAAGTTTTACAAACAAACAGGAACAAAAAGGCACTCCAATATTGTCAAACTCAAGATATTCTTTTTCCTCCTCCACATCAAATTCCTCTTTTTCTCATTTAGCCAGTCAATTACTTTCTACTGAATAGTAAATCATCAAAAGCACTACTCCTTTCTTTTCACTAATATCTTAAAGTAAACCTTTTTTTCCCCTCATGGCACATTGAGGCTGTTGTCTGTTTCCCCCTTTTTTTTCTAAGGGCAATCGAAATGAAATGCAAAATAAATGTTTTACTTCAGTAGTACTAGCAGTTTCTGTTCCAAGTTCTCTCTCTCCTCCTCTCTCTCTCTCTCTCTCTCTCTCTCTCTCTCTCTCCCACCCCTATCCTTCCTTAACTTACTTCTTTTTTTCACCCCTTCTCCTTTTCTTCTATTAAGATTCAAATTTTCTTCTTTAAAAATATTTCCAAAAGTTGATTCTAATCTGCTACTTCCAACAAAAGACCGTATCACACAGCCGTCGTCAAGGATTTTAATGGTAAAATTCTGATCGCTCTCATCAGGAATGAGCACTATCACAGGTGTCGTACCTCTTTTTTCTTCTTGCTGTTGTTGTTGTTATGTTTTGTGTTTGTTTGTTTGTTTGTTTGTTTGTTTGTTTGTTTGTTGTTGTGGTTTGCTTTTTCCTTGGTGGGCACTATTTTGTTTTTGCAGTTCTCAGTGCAGCACCATTTCCCCCTCCCACTTCTAAATGAGGCTATTTTTTGTTTACCATCCCAAGGGAATTTATTTTAAAAAATGTTGCCAGAAGCTACCTTCATACTACTATGGGTTCATTCAGTAATGTTAATATGTACTAAACATGGGACCTAAATATATCATCTCATCCACATGACAAACACAGTAGTACCCATGCCACTATACTCAAGCTCTAGTAAAGCTAGAAGAAAAATCTTTATAAATCCTAAAAAGATTCAAACTTGGGACCTCAAATATCCCAGGTGAGTGCTCCTAACCAGGTCACCAATCCAAATATACAGATGTGTTTGAATGCAATAAATCCAAATTTGGAACACATTCCAAACTCTGCATTCCAATTTCAACCACCCCCAACACAGCCCTGACCCAGTTGTGTTGAACAGGGACTGAGTCAGTGAGTGTCTACCTGCCATTCAAACCACCCTCTCCCCTTCCTACTGTCACCTTAACCCTTTGACTGCCGGACACTATCCACCAACCGTAAAAAATTAGCCCTTTGACTCCCTCACCTTATCCACCAACTGTAAAACCTTAACCCTTTGCCACCCTCACCTTATCCACCAGCTTCCTTCAGGAAGCTGGTGGAAAAGGTAAAGGAGTCAAAGGGTTAAGCTTTTGCTTTGCTAGCATGGTTGACAATACAGGATGCTGGTGGCCATGGTGCAGGAGTCAAAGGGTTAGTAAAGAGTCCCTGACATATGACTGCTGACTGTGCAACCCTGTCACCAGTCTTTCCCACCACTGTGACATAGACAGGCCCTCAACAAACTTAAACTTGGGACCCATGATAGTCTCAACATCAATTCCTACTTGTTTTGTTGGATTAACTCTTTCATGCCCACCTGTAAACAAACTTCCAACCCATGATAGTCTCAACATCAATTCCTACATTTTTTATTGGAACGCCCACCTGTAGACAAACTTCCGACCCATGATAGTCTCAACATCAATTCCTACTTGTTTTGTTGGATTAACTCTTTCAGCCCACCTGCAGACAAACTTCCGACCCATGATAGTCTCAACATCAATTCCTACTTGTTTCGTTGGATTAACTCTTTCACGCCCACCTGTAGATAAACATCAGGGCCCATGATAGTCTCAACATCAATTCTTATTTGTTTTGTTGGATCAACTCTTTCACGCCCACCTGTTCTGGCCAATCCTACTCCCCAGTTTTATGCAAATTTCGGCTCATGTCATCTGTTTTTAACCCACTAATTTTTAACGTTTATAGCTTATCAACTGATATGCCAAACATTGTACAGTTTAACTGAACAGATAA
Source organism: Monoplex corrugatus (assembly GCA_030674185.1). Taxonomy (NCBI): domain Eukaryota; kingdom Metazoa; phylum Mollusca; class Gastropoda; order Littorinimorpha; family Ranellidae; genus Monoplex; species Monoplex corrugatus. The sequence goes on from JAPXFY010000026.1 coordinate 22,590,230, forward strand.
ATAAATCATTAAATGATTAAAACTTTACGACCATATACTCACTTTGTGATTTTGCTTTTTTGTGACTGAATCAATAATAACAATAATGATAATGATGATGATAATAATAATATTATAATCATCATCATTTTTATCATTATTACAATGAAAAATTGGACAACAGTCAGCATTTATGCAGCAAGCAGCATGCGCGCTTGCGCGCGCACACACACACACACACACACTTGATCACACACACACACACACACACACACACACACACACACACACACACACACACACACACACACACACACACACACACACTTGATCACAGTTGATCACCTTTTGTGTTGTCAGCGAATGCGACCTTATTTCCCTGCGTCATTTACAAACTTAAAACAGAAACATACTGATTTCACTCTGTATTTACACATTGCTAGACGTTTACTGCACAGTCCTGTAGGTCGTTTCCTTTGATTCAGCCCAATTGTTTTATACCTGTAACTCCCAGTCCCACACAGCCCCGAGAAATCTGATGAAGCCTGACTGATATAATGTTCCGATTGTTTTTTTTTGTTCGTTAATTTGTT
>JAPXFY010000026.1:22595801-22598301 GCA_030674185.1 Monoplex corrugatus
CAGCGCATTGAAATTGAGGAGGAATGAAGAGGATATTTGAAAATTGTCAATTTTGGTCTTGAGAAAAGATGATCCAGAAAACAACTGTTTCGAGGAGGGGAAAGTAAAATTAACAAATAACGTTACATAATTAATGATATAAACAAGCAAACTAATAAACAAAATTGATAAATATCAGGAATAAATGAATAAAAATAAAACTCAGAATCAACTAGCCATAACAGTGAACAAGTGAAATAAAATTTTAAAAGGTAATTCGCTATAGAAGTTTTTTGACAGGCTAACAAAAAGAGAGTGTAGGAATATGTCCTGTCATCCGAACACATGAAAGAATATGACTATACCGTACGTCATCTTCTTTTCACACAGACACACTATGTTCGTGGTGTATTTTGTTTTGAATGCATCAAGTTTCCACCTATACATATGGGATTGTATAATTCTGCATGCATGTGTATGTGTGTGTATGTGCATACACATGTATGCATGCCACTATATACACACCTATACATGTACGTGTATGCTTGCACACTAATATGAGTTATGACAAGTTTATGTCTACTGCATGTGTGTGACTGTGAGCATTCAAATGAGCAAGCAAGTGAATCTGACAAAAATAATTTAAGTTCAATTGCTTGAAGTGCATACATACATGTATGTAATTCACTACAGTTGTGTTTGTGTACATGCAGGGGCAAGTTAAACCCCACAACCTACACAAGAACTCCCGACTATACAGTTAGCTGGTAACAGCAAACATACTAACAAAAGCACCTTTCAACATAATCAGCAAGAATCTCAAGGGTCAATCCATTCAAAAAATGTCAAAGAGAACTCCACAAAAGGCCAACTTATCAAATCCATCAAGGACCAAAAGTGATCTACAAAGTAACAAAAATAATGACAGACAGGAGATAGCAGCCTGACCACGACCCACCAACCCTGAAAGACATTCCGTTAATGGTGACCACTCTTCCACATCCATTATTCCGAAAGACCTCCTATGACTCAAAAGAATACAGGCTTAAGCCCCCACCCCTCCTCCTCTGACTTCAGCTCCTGAGAGTGTATCTTGCTCACCCAGCCATGTCCTGACTTTTTTCCACGCTTCACTGACTCCCATGGGGACTTGGAAGTCCCAGCAGACAGTCAATGACTATTACTATCATTTAACTACATAAACAGTCTGACAAGACATTCTTGAAACTCCTCATAATGATAACAAATCATATTTCAACTGACAGCACATTACAGTTTACCAGACATCGAATGTAATACATGTACACAATACAATACAATACAATACAATACAATACTTTATTTTGTATAATGCAAAATCTTGATAAAATCAAATCTAAGCGCTAAAACAGACACACACGCACGCATGCACACACACACACACACACACACACACACACACACACACACACACACATACACATACACACACGGCTAAAATGGGGAGAAAGAATAAAAGCAATGGAAAATTATAGAGAGCATATTATATACAATTATATATTACAATGTGATTCCCTCCAAGTGGAGACAGGCTGCAGAGGGGATTGAGTGAGGTCAGGATTTTATGCAGAGGAGAAAAGGTGAGTTTTGAGAGCGGACTTGAAGGAGACAAAAGTAGGTTGCTGACGGACAGAGAGAGGAAGTTTGTTTCAGGAAAGTGGACCAGAAACAGAGAAGGCTCGTGGACCATAGGTATTGAGCTTAGTGCGTGGAAAGCGAAAAGTCAGAGGATCGCAGGCAGAGCGGAGGGTACGTGAGGGAACATAGATCTCAAGTAGGCTTGACAGGTAATCGGGGGCTGCGTTATTGAGGCTTTTGTAGCACATGGTGTCTAGTTTGTACTGTATGCGCTTTGATACAGGGAGCCAGTGAAGTTGTGCCAGGAGAGGAGATATGTGGACAGCTTTTTTCTTTTTTAGTACAAGGCGTGCAGCATTGTTTTGAAATTGAATGCGCTGCAGTATGTGAATGGTGGAGGCAGGAAGACCAGACAGGAGTGAATTGCAATAGTCAATGCGAGACATTATGAAGGAGAGAATGAGTTTTGCAGTTGTTTCGACAGAGAGATACTTCCTGATCAGGCTTATACGATGGAGGTGATAGTAGCAAGATCTGGCAGTTTGAGAAACAAAGTTGTTCATGGAGAGGGTAGAGTCAATGCAGACACCAAGGTTTTTAGCTGAATCAGAAATTGGGACTGATGTGTTATATAATGGGAGAGAAAGAGGAGGCAGCTGAGAAAGTTTCTGACGAATGCCAATGAGGATAGCTTCTGTCTTGTCATCATTAAGCTGAAGTTTGTTGAACGTCATCAAGTTCTTAATGTCCGAGTAACACTCAGTGGTGCGAGTCAAGAGGCACTGTATATTGTCTGGTGTGTCACTGTCTAGAAGTTGGGTATCATCAGCATAGAAGTGGTGTTTTATAGAGTAGGAGTTGATGATGGTAGACAGGGGTGAGGTGTAAAGAGTGACAGGGCCAA
>JAPXFY010000026.1:22603301-22630801 GCA_030674185.1 Monoplex corrugatus
CGTATTTAATACAACAAGACATTGTTGTATTAATAATATATATATACGCGTTCGTATTCTTTTTTCGTGTTTTTTCTGGTTCCTGTTTGCTTGAACGTGGGCAGTCACACTTGTTTTGGATATTGTACTTGTAGGTCAGAAACGCCACCATTCTACAACAGCAGGGGCGTTTTCAGACCCAACAAACTGATCTGATCAAGCAGACCTAAATGGAATACTGAATGTAAGATGCTTCAGCATGGATGACCATGATACCACTGATTATCAATGTCATCCACTTTGTTGTTGAGTTACAAAGTTGTTAACGGATTTCCCAACACTGGTTGCAATATAAAGATTATCATATCAATAATCAAATATTGTGGAATACAGCCCTTTTAAACAAGCTCAATCTGACAAATGGCCAAATGGAACAATTCTTATCCTGCATGATCATGCCCAAAACTGTTAAAAATATAAAATAAACAAAAAATTTTAAAAATACAAAGGTAGCTTGCCATCACAGAAAGGAAGCCTTTTTTCCCTCTCTTTCATTCTTCTTCACGGTTACACTCACTCTAACCTGATGAGTGCAACAGTCAAGTGATTAACTTCATTAAGACATTTGTCTCACCGTCAAGTCTGACTGTACTAGGATAGGGACTGGTGGGTAAAACTTAAAGTTGGAGACCTTATCTCCTTGATTAACATGACTATGCTAGTGCCTGACTCCACTTGCTCACAGAACATCACACACCCACATTACAGATCCTGTAAGCCATGTTGGTGTTAATCATCATCATCATTATCATCATCATCATCTTTCATAGTATTTATAGGGCACCAAACCTTGACAATTCAAATCAAAGCACACCCATGCACCACACACACACATGCAAACAAACACACACAACACACACACACACACACACACACACACACACACACACACACACACACACACACACACACACACACACACACTGATGGAAAGAGGCAGTGGCAGAATTCATTGTTGGGAAAAGAGGTGGGTTTTCAAACTGGATTTTAATCCTTTCACTCCTGCACCCTATCCATCAACTGCAAAAACTTAACCCTTTGACTCCCTCACCCTATCCAACTGCAAAAACTTTACCCTTTGACTCACTCACCATATCTACCAGTGAGGGAGTCAAAAGGGTTAAAGCAGAAAGGGCAGGTGATAGAAGAAACAGAATGGACGTTTATTCCAGGCAGATGGTCCAGAAACAGCAAAAGAACTCTGGCCTACAGTTGATAGTTTAAATCTAGGAACCTGAAGGGAAAGAGTATCTGAAGCTGAGCGCACCTTGCATGCTGGTATTATAAATATTGAATTTGATGTTGTCAGAAAGGTATGAGGGAGCAGACTGGTGAATAGATTTGTAACACAAGGTATCCAGTTTATATTCAATTCTGTTCGAAACAGGCAACCAGTGCAGACAGTGAAGGAGAGGACTGACATGATCAAAACTTTTTCTTTCTGAGGACAAGATAAGCAGCCACAGTTTTGAACGCGTTGTAGAGGTGAAGAAGCTGGTAGTCCAGAAAAGAGAGCATTACAATTTACAGTAATTGAGACAAGAGACCTCACATGCTTAGAAGTTAGATGCACAATGCAGCCTCAGTTGAAAGATATCTTCGAATGTAACCAATGCACTTATGAAAAATATGAAAAATCCAGCTTGCACATCCTACTGAAGAGGGAGCATGAGGGCTTCACAGCATTTAAACTAGCCTAACTAAACTAATGAGTGAGCCACACATCCAAAGAATCACTGCTCTGAAAAAAATAAAGAAAAATCAATATATAAATAACCCTACCCACAGCCCAACGGATAACTTATATATATATATATAAGCTTACTCTTAATCATTGATAAAACCATTCTGAGCAGATGGGGAGTCTGGGAGATGTAAAGCATCTTTTTCAGTGTATTATTTTCCAGAGCACAAAAAAAAAAAAAAAATGTGGATGTCAATCTTTAATAAACGGGATTATCAAAAAAGAAAGATGGTAGATCAAAAAATAAAGGTGGTAGTATTAATCTGGGTGATGGTTACAAAAGCAGACATAACTTTGGACACTCACTCAGATTGAGGGTGAGGTTGACGGTGGTGGGGAACTGCACCCCCTCCAGCATTGTCTCACTCTGCCACCAAGTCCAGTTGTCTTGTTTATTAAAATCCGTCATGAATTCCGGCGGATGGTTAAACCCCTCTCTCCTCGCGTCACAGATATAGCATGGTTTTCGGGCGCCGGTAACTCCAGTTTGAAGACAGTACTCAGTTTCTTTAGTAACACCGCAAGTGTTAGAAGCGTCTACGGGCAGGCCGAAAGCAGCATTCACGAATTCGGGCATGCAACGCTGTGCTCGTCCGGCTTCATCGTAGCAACCGCTCCGAGCTCTGGGAGGATCGTCTTGAGCACGGGCGATTGCAGCGAACATAAAAAAAAACAAAATTACTGTCCGAACTTTCATGACTGTCCACGATCTAACTTGCACACAACTTAACAAACTTTCCAAACACACCGCCGTTCCGCTGCCATTCGCCATGAACCCTCTGACACTTCCACAATATAACTTACAATGCATTATGGGAGGAGAAATGCCTAGGGCCCTGTGTGGGGGTATTATTCGTAACATTTATCGAACTTTGTGCAGCATTCCTGTAGAAGACAGCTTTCTTTGTAGACCTTGTGTAAACGTTTATTCAATACATATACACATACACATACACAACTACCTACAACTGTTTCAAGAACAAGCCATCGTTCTGGTCTCTCTTTAAAAAAAGGAACTTATTTCATATCCTCACGGAGGGATGCGTTTGTCTGTCTGACTGTAAATCAATGTGTAGGCTTACGTTTTGACATAATTAGTCTGATTCACATATTCACCACAGTTCGAAAAATATAAAATAAAAAAGAGGGGAGGAGGTGATTAGATCCCAGCCTTCTAGAGAGAAAACCGGGTTATCTGCCCTGGCTTAAAAAAGCATCTTTAGAGAAAAAAAATCACATACAAAGATCATAATAATGTTGAATAATGTTGATAAAAATAACAAATAACCTTTTTTTCACGTTCAGTTCAGTCTCACTGTAACATACAAACACCAAACAAAAACATAGGAGGTAGAGAAGGGGTGATAGTAAATCCGTTCTAGCGAACTTTTTTTTTTTATTATACAAAATTATTTCAGAAACTAGTCCAGTTTTAGCGTACTTATCAAGGTCACTGTGATTTGAAAAAAAAAAAAAAAACTCGGTTGAAATACAATTTGACGTCCACCGACGGACAATGGTATACTTTGACAATGGTATAATGTCACAACAGCATAAAAATATTTTAACTACTGTCAAAAGTTCAGTCATGGGTAGAAGAGGAAAGTTTGTAAAAGTTTGTTTCTTTGTTATCTTTTAGTGTGTACTTGACAAAGGTGAAAAAAAGAAAACAAAGCATATACTTGTCAAAGGCAGAAAAGAAGACAACTTGAGGAATGTTCAGTCAAACAAACAAATAGTGATATTTCAGAAAAGCTCAGATTACTACACGCTTTACTTAGGCGGAAAAAGAACAGGAAGTATACGCTTGACAAAGGCTGAAAAGAAGTGAAGTACATTTCGTCAAAACAAAAAACAAAACAAAAAAGAAAGAAAAAATTAAAAAAAGAAAAGAAGAAAAAGAAAATATCAGAAAAAAAAAAGGAGGCAAGAAATAACACAAACAAAAAATATCCATTCATGTGATGTTAGATACAAGGTTTTGTTTGTTTGTTGTTGCTTTGATTCTGTTTTGTTTGTTTGTTTGTACGTTCGTTCGTTCGTTCGTTCGTTCGTTGTTCGTTCGTTCGTTCGTTCGTTTGTTCGTTCGTTCGTTTGTTTGTTCGTTTGTTCGTTTGTTCGTTTGTTTGTTTCTTATTGTTTGTTTGATTGATTGTTTGATTCTTAATGTTTGTTTGTTTGTTGGTTGGTTGGTTGGTTGGTTGGTTGGTTGGTTGGTTGTTGGTTGTTGGTTGTTGGTTGTTGGTTGTTTGTTTGTTTGTTTGTTTGTTTTCTCACACCGCAGTATCTACTCGTTGTTTTCCTCACAGTGTGCTGGCAGTATGTTGCTGCACACGACAGTTTGCCTACTTTGTCATCTGTGGACATGTATATGAAGGATTTTCATGTTTCCATAGGCCAGCCAGTTTGACATGCATGTTTAATATTCTGCACACCTGTACACATGAAGGGGTCAAGGCACCGGCAAGGTCTGCGTCCATGTTGACCTGGGAGATCGGAAAAGTCTCCACCTTTTACCCACCAGACGGAGGTGTCTAAGTGGATCTTACTCAGGACTTTCTGATCGGAAGACTGACTTTTACCCAGTGGAAGTCTGAGTTTTACTCACTGGAAGTCTAAATTTTACCCACAGGAAGTCTGAATTTTACCCGCAGTAAGTCTGAATTTTACCCACTGGAAGCTGAATTTCACCCACTGGAGGTCTGGATTTTACCCACTGGACGTCTGAATTTCACCCACTTTAAGTCTGAATTTTACCCACCGGAAGTATGAATTTTACCCACTGGACGTATGAATTTTACCCACTGTGAGTCAGAATTTTCCCGCTGGGATTCAGAATTTTTCTCTCCGGGGGTCTGAATTTTACCCATTAGACATCTGAATTTTACCCACTGGAAGTCTGAATTTTACCCAATGGACGTCTGAGTTTTACCCGCTGGACGTCTGAATTTTACCCACCGGACGTCTGAAACTTACCCACTGGACGTCTGAATTTTACCCACTGGAAGTCTCAATTTTACCCACTGGACGTCTGCATTTTACCCTGTCAGTCTGAACTTTACCCACTGGAAGTCTGAATTTTACCCACTGGAAGTCCGAGTTTTGCCCACTGGACTACCATGCCCATTGAGAGAAAAGTTGATCAAGCCCGCAGTAACAGCTTAAACTGACTTAATTTATGTTATCTGCAAACCTGAAGTTATGAGCTGAGCGAATTTTCTGGGGTTGTTTTTTTTTTTCTTATATATTATATTAGACATAAATGTGTCAATTTCAACAACAACAACAAAAAGAATGCAATCATTCAATATGTACTGCTCGTAATCACTGAGGAAGTATTGTGGTGTCTGTTGTCTTGCATACCCCTTTATAACGCTGAGGGACTATAAATACACAAAGAAACCATCCGAATCTGAATTTGTCTCTCCTCTCTTGTTCTATGTCGACATTTTCGGCTGTTGCTGATATATATCCTGGAGGTATATTTACTAATTTTACGTTTAGTTGTTCTTGTTAAAGGCGCAGATATGAGCATACAATGCAGCTGTAAAGAGGAACTGATTTATCAAATAAGTGTTTTTTTATTGTTTGTTTTTTAGGTCGGAAATTTAGTCATTTCTCATAGAGTGGGATGAATAGGGAGTCTTTGCAATTTTAGTTTGATAGTTAATCTAAATAGACAAAGGTGATGCATGCATTCTTCTTTCTCCCTCCCTCCCTCCCTCTCTCTCTCTCTCTCTCTCTCTCTCTCTGTCTCTCTCTCTGTCTCTCTCTCTTTGCAACTTTAGTTTGATAGATAATCTAGACAGAGGTGACGCATGCATTATTATTTCTCCTCCCTCCCTCCCCCCCCCCCCCCCCACTCTCTCTCTTTCTCTCTCTTTCAGTAAAGCGTTCTTAGTGGATTCTTTTTCTTGTCTCTTTTGTGTCTTCTCCCTCTCAGGTAGGCTGCGGGAGGTTTGGTTTTGGTGTTGATCACACGTTGGCTGGGTGTGGAAAGAGTGGTTCTGATTTCAGTTGTTGCTTGTTGGCATTTCTTTGATTCCTTTTCTCCTGTGTTGCTGGTCTTCATGGCTCGTGCATCTTGCACTGACTACAGGGTGCTGGTGATATTGTCCACTGGTGGTGTCTGGTCTTCATGGTTCCTATTTCTTGCACTGACTACAGGTTACTGGTGATGTTGTCCACTGGTGGTGTCTGGTCTTCATGGTTCGTACTTCTTGCACTGACTGCAGGGTGCTGGTTATGTTGTCCCACTGGTGGTGTCTGGTCTTCATGGTTCGTACTTCTTGCACTGACTACAGGGTGCTGGTTATGTTGTCCCACTGGTGGTGTCTGGTCTTCATGGTTCGTACTTCTTGCACTGACTACAGGGTGCTGGTTATGTTGTCCCACTGGTGATGTCTGGTCTTCATGGTTCGTACTTCTTGCACTGACTACAGGGTGCTGGTGATGTTGTCCACTGGTGATGTCTGGTCTTCATGGTTCGTACTTCTTGCACTGACTACAGGGTGCTGGTGATATTGTCCACTGGTGATGTCTGGTCTTCATGGTTCGTATTTCTTGCACTGACTACAGGGTGTTGGTGATGTTGTCCCACTGGTGATGTCTGGTCTTCATGGTTCGTACTTCTTGCACTGACTACAGGGTGCTGGTGATGTTGTCCACTGGTGATGTCTGGTCTTCATGGTTCGTATTTCTTGCACTGACTACAGAGTGCTGGTGATATTGTCCACTGGTGATGTCTGGTCTTCATGGTTCGTATTTCTTGCACTGACTACAGGGTGCTGGTGATGTTGTCCACTGGTGGTGTCTGGTCTTTCTTTTCAAGTTGTCTCTAAGATTAAAAAAAAAGTACATGTTTGCAGCATTGAAGCCTCTTCAATATGTATTCATTCATTTGGTAACGATATATTTATTATTCAATCTAGTTATCGTTCATTCTTTGTCTAGACCATTCTTACTAGATTCCCTTCCTCAACGGCCATGTTTACCTTGTTTCTTTATTTTTATTATCTTATTTCCATTTCCTGTTACTAGAATAAGGAAGACTAGGAAAAGATAGGCAACATTTATAGGTCATTTTATGAGGAAAGGGGAATTGGAGCACCTGGTCACAACAGGAAAGCTGGGGGGAAAGAGAGCACCGGGAATACCCAGGGGAAAATATTGGACGGGCTTGCAGAGTGGCTGAGGACAAAGAGGGTGGAAGATGTGCTTGCGACAACAAGGGACAGATGCATATGGAGGGCCATGATCACCAACGCCATGTGGCAAGGTACTTGATGATGATGATGATGATTATATGATGATGATGATGATGATGATGATGATGATGATGATGATGATGACGACGACGACGACTAGAATGCTTATTTCATTATCACATCCCGCAGAGTGGGTGAGGACAGAGAGGGTGGGAGATGTACTTGCATTGACAAGGGACAGATTCGTATGGAGGGCCATGATCGCCAACGCCATGCGGCAGGACACATGGTGATTATGATACCGATTTTAAAAGTACCGTAATGATAGTAATAATGATAACCCGTGACAATCATCACCATCATAATTAACATAATTAACGTCTCCAGACATCGGTACGGTGACATTATTATCATTATCATGTAAAGTTATCATCAAAGTGTTGAACGCTTTGTTTTTTAGGGATAACTCTTTCTCATTGATAAAGATGTGACGACGTTTGTTGCCATAACGATATTAACTATTGAACATCTCTAAAATTATCAGGTGGTTGATAATTTTCTGTTTCCAACTGGGAGATGCACTTTCGTAAAAGCATAAAAGCTCAATGGTTTCTTTCGTTTTAAAGCATTTTCTTGTTCGAGAGTTTGATTTCCAGGCTTGTCTACCATCTCCCAGACTGGTGAAACTTTGAAACAGGAAAAGAGGAAATATTCTATATAGTCGGGTTTTGTTTTCATGGCATACACGACAATTGTTTGATTTTAATGGACCCATTTTGTACAACAGATGTTTACTGAATAAATATTATGTAAAAATGTCCATTTGTAATACCTTTAGTCCAGTTTCTTTTGTACAGTTACAGACTGATTTCCATTGTTTTTTTTTAATAATGTCTATGTTTAGTTTTCAGTTCCACGCATTAAGAAGGCAAGGTTGTGTGCTTATTGTTACTTTTTCTTTTTTCTTTTTTTTATAAAAGAAAAAAAAGAAGTCTCGTCATTTCACGAGTGGCTGGCCGTCTATTGTTATGTTTAGTGGGTTAAATTAAGGTTTATCCTTTTCTGTCAGTTGAGCTTACAGTGGTTTTGTAATTGAATGACAGCTGTTTTGACTACACTGTGTCGTACTAATTTGTATGCTGATTCATTTTCTGACTTTGATTTCTACTTTCAGTTTCAGTTTCTCAAGACGACGTCTCCGCGCTCGGAACGAATTTCATATGCGATAACATCACAGGTGCCATGCGATTTCTAGCTGTTGGAAAGTCACAACGTTGAAATCTCCTAAGGTTGTTATAAGTGATTTTTTTTTCTTTTTTTGTTTGTTTGTTTGTTTTGTTTTGTTTTTATGTTGTTTGTTTGTTATTGTTGCTGTTGTTGTTGTTGTTGTTTTTGGTATATGCTCCTTTTGCTATTAAGTTTTTCATATGTAAGCTTAGATATTTGCATTAAGTGAAAGTTTTTGTTGTTCCATGGTGCTGAATTCAGACTTGTACATGTCTTGATCGTTTTTTACAGGGATGTGATTGTGTGTGTGTGTGTGTGTGTGTGTGTGTGTGTGTGTGTGTGTGTGTGTGTGTGTGTGTGTGTGTGTGTGTGTGTGTGTGTGTGGTGTGCTACGCCACGGTGTGTGTGTGTGTGTGTGTGTGTGTGTGTGTGTGTGTGTGTGTGTGTGTGTGTGTGTGAAAGTGTGCGTGTGTTTTTCTGTCGCTGTGTATGTGTGGGTTTGTCTGTGTGTGTGTGCGCGTGTATGAGTGTGTGTGTGTGCGTATGTGTGTGTGTGTGTGCGTGCGTGTGTGTGTGTGTGCGTGTGCGTGTGTGCGTGTGTGTGGTGTTTGTGTGTTTGTGTGCTTGTGTGTGTGTGTGTGCGTGTGTTGTGTGTGTGTGTGTGAGTGTGTTTGTCGTGTGTGTGTGTGGTGTGTGTGTGTGTGTGTGTGTGCTGTGTATATGTGCTGTTATGTGTTTGTGTGCGTGTGTGTGCTGTGTTCGTTCTTTGTTTCGTTTTTCATTGTGTTTAGACGGTGTGGTGGTGTGTATGTGTGTGTGTGTGTGTGTGTGTGTGTGTGTGTGTGTGTGTGTGTGTGTGTGTGTGTGTGTGTGTGTGTGTGTGTGTGTGTGGTGTGAGTGTGTGTGTTGTTGCTGGGCGATTTGTCGTTGTATAGTGTTGTGTAGAGTTGTGTTTTTGCATTGTGTTGTTTATTTTTTCATTGGTTACCTTCTGCATGCAATTGACCTATGGAAGTAGGTATCATTACACACACACACACACACACACACACACACACACACACACACACACACACACACACACACACACACACACACACACACATATATATATATATATATATATATATATATATATATATATATATATACATATATACATATACATATATAGACATACAAATATGTATATATATATACATCATACATATATGTATGTATATGCATATTTCTTTTTCTTCTTAGGTTGTTTGTCTTATGGTTTGTTCGTTTGATCGTAGGAAGGTAGGGAAAGACACGTATAAAATGATTTGCTTTCTGACTGACATGTAAGCTTGTATCCACCTCACTATGCCAGTTAAGATTTTGTCAGTGCTTGTGAGATGAGGCTCTGTACGCTGGCAAGTCATCATCATCATTATCATCATCATCATCGTCGTCGTCGTTGTTGTTGTTATTATTATTATCATCATTATTAATTATTATTATTGTTGTTATTGTTGTTATTATTATTATTATTATTATTATTATTATTATCATTATATTATTATTATTGTTGTTGTTATTGTTGTTGTTGTTATCGTCATTATTATCTGGATAAATTGATTGAAGTGTTTGTTGAGTGCGTGTGTTGCTGGTTTTGTGTTTGATTTGTTAGATCTATTCTAAAGAAACACACACTTACACAGACACTTACACACACACACACACACACACACACACACACACACACACACACACACACACACATACACACACTGCCTGTCTGTCTGTCTGTCTTCTCTCTCTCTCTCTCTCTCTTTTGCCAGGGAATCAGTCAGGAGATCCCCAATTTCCAGGCATGCAGACAGTGCAAGCAATGAACCATGATGAATATTATTATGTCGAACCACTCGATCGGACCACTCCTAATGATTTCCCCCGCTTCAACCCACAGGGTAAATTTATACATTGCAACCCTGTTTGGGCCTCATGGAATCCCTCCCACCACCACGAAAACCCATTCCGCTGTCGTTTGCGCCAAACGCATTCCGTCTCTCAACAAGTTGGGCGTCTGCTATGCCATGCTCACTGTAAAACTATATCAGGTTAAATGGGCTATGAACGGCGAAAACAGTTATTTAAATTCAGGCACCATTTACAAAGTATGTCAAAATCTACCAGACAGTCTTTTTGTACTATCGACTCCAATAACAGTTTGTACAAATACTTTTTCTTTCCTTACGTTATTATTATTATTATCATTATTGTTGTTGTTATTGTTGTTATTATTATTACTATCATCATCATTGTTATCATTATCATTAGTTGTAGTAGTAGTAGTAGCAATAGTATTGTTGTTCTTATATTTTTATCATTATTACTATGTCGTTTATTTGTAGAAGAACGAGGAGACGATTTCGGCGAACAGCGAACACATGTCGGCATGCGTGTTCCCATCACGGAGGAGTTAAAAGAAATAAAGGAAAAAAGTTGGGAGTGGGGATGGGATCGGAAGGGACAGAACTGGGTAATAAATAAATGCAACCGAAACTTCTGCAGTTTGTTTAAGAATGAGTTTATTGCATTTTTAAAACGCCTTGAAACGGAGAGTTGTGTGTGTGTATGGGTGGGTGGGTGGGTGGGGGTTGGACCGTGGCCTTCGGAGAGGAACCCTATGAAACACTAAGCTGACACCACCAGAATGATTGAAGCATTAAGATGTGCATGCAGTCAACAGGGTAGTTTTTATGTTGCGAGCCAGGATTGAACATGAGATATAAAATCATGAATCCATGGCTCTGTGAAAAGAGCCACCTAGCCAGCCTGAATTCGTGGCCTGCCCGAGGGTTAATCCTTTGACTACCGCACCCTATCCACCAGCATCCTGCATTGTCAACCATGCTTGCAAAGCAAAAACTAACCCTTTGACTCCCTCACCCTATGGAAGCTGGTGGCTAAGGTGAGGGTTAAGTTATTGCTGTTGGTAGAGGAAATGCAGGAGTCAAAGGGTTAAACCTAATACCACCCCATCCCCTACTTAAGGAGCTCTAACAACTAAGCTAATTTAAGGGGGAAGTGGAGGTGGAGCTGAAGTGGCTGATACTCAAATCGCGTGTGAAGACTCGATTCCTCTCGATGACAGGAGCACAGAAACGCAGCCGAAGTCGCGTGAAAACCAAGCAGTGTTCATTGTTGTGGTTGAAGTCTTCGTTCTCTGAATCAGGCGACAATCTCGACAGTCTCTCACACGACACCGCGCGCGGGTCCCCTGGGCGAGGTGACGTGACATGACGTGAGACTGAGAAAGGCAGGCCGAAAATAAACGCGCTGACCCGGTTAGCTTGCAGGGCCAGACTTGGGGGCCAGACAGCCAGACGGGGGGTGGGGCATAAAAAGCGAAGTGGTCTGGGTGCAAAAAGTGAAGGGATGTGTCACTGAGACATCATTTACTTCACTGTGACTGTCAAAACAATGTCCGATCCTTTCGTCGATATGTCGTGTAAAACCAGTACATATTGACGACCACAATGATAAGACTACCACCCTCATAACAATCAGTTATTAAGTTTGGAGTATGGAGTTTGTTTAATCCTTTGACAACCCCCCCTCCCCACCCTGTCCAACAACATCCTGCTTTGCCAACCATGTTAGCAACAACAACAACAAACAAAAGAAAGAAAAACAAAAAAAAAAAAAACAAAAAAAACATAACCCTTTGACTTCCTCACCTTTTCCACCAGCTTCCTGCAGAAAGCTGGTGGAGAGGGTGAGGGAGTAAAAGGGTCGTTTTTGCAGTTGGTGGATAGGGTGCGGGAGTGAAAGGATTAAGGGGGAATAATTCTATATACACTCCACCTGAATCTGTTTCTCGCAGACTCCCTGAGCCTGCGCAAAACCCTATGCTGGCAAGGTCTTGAAATGGGGAGGGAGTGGGGAGAAGGGACCCAGCTATGAAACACTAAGAAACTGATGGAAACTTTAACATGGGCAGTGAACAGGCCAGTTTTTAATGTTGCAGGCTGGAATTGAACTCGAGATATCAGATCTTAAATCCATGGCTCTATAAAAACGAATTAATAAATAAAATTTTTTTTTTTTAAAAAAAAAGAAAGAAAGAAGAAAAAAAAAAAGAGAGAAAAGTCTGCATGGAAACCAAAAATTAAACAAACGGGCATAATGAATTTGGTCACACTATAAAGGTTTATGTCCTCCCAACAGCAATCAATAATAAAAGCAGAGGTACCTAATTTAAAGCTATAAATGAACAATTTCCTGCATGTAAATTTGTTTAGTGATGCATTTAAAAACTGTTCAATAAAATCTACTTTGTACTTCTTTTGTTTGGTTTGTTGCTGTTATGAATCAAGTTTTGAAAATCATAGAAAATCGTACACAATGTGATAACTGAAAATGTATTTGCTGACACATTTTGTTCACACCTTAAAGTTTATACATATGCGCGCATGTGGCAGATGGCGCATATACACATTAACAAGCATGCAAGCATACACACAGGCGTAGAAAGAGAGTCATTATATGTCACCTTCTTAATCCCCCATAAATAAGCTCGAGATCATCTCTTGGTCAATCGATATATCCACAATTTTTTTCCGAGCCCAGATTGCACGTTTTGCACAATATTATTATGGAAAACAATTCAACCGATCTTGACAAATTGATTAATGATTTTTCAATAGGATCGAACATGCACAACTCAATTTCTGTTCAGATTGGTTCAATGAGTGACAACAAATGTGCTTTATAAAAATTGTATCATCTCAGTAGTACAAATAGTGCACCACATTTATTTTGAGCTTAATTATGCGTCTAGTACATTACAGTAGCTAGGACTGGGATCATCATCATCATCATGTGCCCTGCCACATGGCGTTGGCGATCATGGCCCTCCATATGTATCTATCCCTTATTGTCGGAAGCACATCTTCTACCCTCTCTGTCCTCAGCCACAATGCAAGTCAGTCCATTATTTTCTCCCTGAGTCTACCTGGTGCTCTCTTTCCCTCCACCTTTCCTGTTGTGACCAGCTGTTCTAATTCCCCTTTCCTCATAAAATGGCCTATAAATGTTGCCTGTCTTTTCCTAATCTGCCTTATGAATGATCTTTTTGTGTCGGCCTCCATCAAGACTGTCTCGTTTGTTTTCTTTCTGTCCATGGAACTGTCAACATTCTTCTTAGAAACCACATCTCGGCTGCCTCAATCTTGTTCTGGCTTTGCTTGTTGACTGTCCACGCCTCACAACCGTATAACATTATCGGTTGTATACAACATTCAAGAAGTCTCTTCCTGATGTTAGTTGATAGACATTTGTTGGTAAGAATGCTTTTCATCTTCTTGAATGCTGTTTTGGCTTGGCCAATTCTGTTAGCTATTTCTGGTGAGATGACCGTTCCTAGATATTTAAACTTATCAGCCTGTCTCAAAGTTGTGCCATTTGCTGTTATTTTGCATGAGGGGATTTCATGTTTTTTGTTTGTTTGTTTGTTTGTTTGTTTTTTCACTGATTACCACGACTTCCATCTTTTTGCTATTTAGCTCCAACCCTTTAATTTTGCTTTCTATTTCTATTATCTTCACAAAGTTTTGTAGATCTCTTTCATTTTCTGCAATTAGCACAGTGACACACCTGGGATACATCTTATAAAGTTCAAATTTGGTTCCTATTGTTAGGTTCTGTGTATTGACACCATCATGTTTTGTGGGTTGAGACACCATCATTTGCCTGTTATACTATTAACACGTAAGGTAGCAATGAAGATTCTCCCCTTCTGCCTGTTCTGGGCCAGCCTCATTCATACAGTATCTGTGTCTTCCTGTCTTACGTCTTCCTTCTGCTACACAGTGAAAGGCAGTGCAGTGATGTTAACGTTACTCGTATCCTACTGTCTTCGGATGTGTCAATTTTTTTTTCAGGATCATCGCACTCAGGGAGTTACCTTTGTGCTCACCCCTTTTTTCTTCTTCTCGTTTCTGTGCACCTTAATGGCCACAGAAGCTGGCACAGTTCTTTTTTTACAAAGCGACGATGATGATGTCGATGACGATGATAATTATGATGCTATGGAGATCCATCTAGGATTGAGACTGCGCGACAGGGCTGTACTCTACGCTTACTATCATAATATATCCTGGCGTCAACCAGGCCTGAGAGATAAAGACACCTGCGGTGCTGGCCAAAAAAATTGAGCAACACCCTCAATTATGCATCCGTGAAGTGGATGAGACTCGACTGTGTGATCCCAGTCTTCCCAATGAGCCCATGGCACGCCCAGCTCTGGGTAGACGCCGGTTAGAGCCGAAAAATCCCACAATTATTTTTAAAGGGACTGATGGGATTCGAACCTACAATCTTCCAGTCGGTAGTCCGTTGTGCTAACCACTACACCACAGCGACTGGTGGATGTGTCAAATCTATCTCCATCGTCTTTTGATGATGATAATGCCCATACTATGGAACATGCTCCAAAATATCAAAATAAGAATTGGAATAGGGAAAAAAAAAAAAGAAAAAAAAAGGCTCAACTCAACAACATCTGGAAAGACAGAGGCATACCAAATGGCCCCAAAGTTAGACTTTTAAAATGTTTGATCTGGCCAGTCATGATTTGTGGCTGCCAGGCCTGGACTCTGATTAAAAAAATGCAGAAGAATTGAGGCAGCAGAGATGTGGTTTTATCGGAAACTAATACGTGTCAAATGGACAGATAGAAGAACTGATGAAAGTGTTCTGGAAGAACTTAATACCACCAGAAAACTACTAGCAGACATCAGCAAGAGAAGACTAAAAGACATTGGCCATGTGTCACGCAGCAAGAACACGGACTTCATGGCAACCATCTTTCAAGGAAAAACAGTGGCAAACAGGCAGACCTTCGGTCTCGTGCATCGAGAGCATAACCAACATCAGTGGCCTAAATATTCAAGATATTGTCCACAAAAGTCAAGACAGAACGGCCTGGAGGGAGATGGTGGTGTCAAAATGTGCAGCGGCCAACACCGAAGCTGGTGATGCGGACAGGTGAGAATGCTTATACTCTGTTGACTGCACTGGAGTAGTAGTTGTTGGTTGGAGATGGTGATGAATCAGGATCAGAAGATTCATATACGTACAATACTTTGCAGGTTCTTTAAGTGGAAGGCTGATAGCTTGGTAAGGTTGCTTTCAGTCATCCTCCTGCATTGCGAGCTGTAAAGTTGAGTGGAAAGGGCATGGCTCTGGCACAGTTTCAGTTTGGTGCTCGTGCAATACTGGGAGGGACTGGGGGGGGGGGGGGGCTTTATATTTGTTCAGCATTCTGGTGTTTATGGCTTTGATGAGACAGCTGTTCGTGTCATTGCCTGCTCCCGAATCGGATCTGATATTACTGCCTTAGAATGTGAACTCTAGTTGTGGGTAGGTCTTTTCAATCTACCGTTAGTTTGGTGAAGATTTTGGGATGTTCACTGTCATCGCCTCTCTTTTCCTCTGGCTGATCTGTAGGCCTACTTGGTGTGCAAAGATGTTGAGATGGGGAGAGCGCTGGAGACCAGTGCCAGGTCATCTACAAAGTCAAGATCTTCCAGTGTTGAAAAGGGATTTCACCTGATGTTCCTCGTTTGGTTCTCATGTGTTCGTCTCATTACCCAGTCTATGCAAGTGTAAGGACAAAAACTATTTGTGAGTTACAATAATTTTGAAATGTGGTGCAATAGAGGGAAAGAGAACACCGGGCAGACCCAGGGAGAAACTATTGGACGGACTTGCTGCGTGATTGAGGACAGAGAGGGTGGAGGATGTACTTGCAGCGACAAGGGACAGATTTATATGGAGGGCCATGATTGCCAACGCCATGCGGCAGGGCACGTGATGATGATAATGATAATGATGATGATGATGATGATAGTACAATGAAATTAAGCACACACGTTGACATTGTACTACCATATAAACATCTGCTTTTCCTCGGTTTTGCATTAAGCTGTCAAAATTTCTTAAAACTATCCTCCTCCTCTTTCTCCTCCTTCTCATCGATGTCAGCATCGTAACCAAGAAGTCAGCAAGAAGAAGATGTAAACCACACTGACTAACATGTTTCTTTGGCGAAATGTTTGAATACACTGTAAATTTGATCTTCACATCTTCACGATTTACAGGACCCACATGATGGCTTAGGACGACATGACTTATCTCGGATGATTATGTCTCTGAATCCGTAATCTCACTTAAAATTGTGTTATTAAAAAGAGAGAGAGAGAGAGAGGGATAGAGAGAGGGGAAGGAGGGAGAGAGAGAGAGAGAGAGTGTATGTGTGTGTGTGTGTGAGAGAGAGAGAGAATGACAGAGAGAGAGAAGAGAGAGAGCGAAAGAGAGAGAGAATGAGAGAGGGAGAGAAAGAGAGAGAGAGAGAAGGTGAGCGAGAACGAGAGAGAGAGAAAGAGGGTGAGAGAGAAAAAGAGAGAGAGAAAGAGTGAGAGAGAGAGTGTGAGTGAGTGAGAGAGAAAGAGAGAGAGACAGATGAGAGTGAGAGAGAGAGAGAGAAGACGGCCAGCGACACCCTCAATTGCAAACACAGTGAACGCAGCACCAAGAGAAGGAACACAGGGTTGTTTCCCTTGCCATGATAAGAACAGACTGAAAGACAAGAACATACACACGAAGCAAACCTTTTACTCGACAAAATAAACTGACCTGAAACATGAAACGAAACAGAAACCTTTTAAGAAGACAACGCTGCAATAAATTTGAAAAAAAAACAACCCCAAAGAAGTTGGAGTTGGAGAGCATGCCTAGAGCCCTCTCTGATCGATTAGTTCTGGTAGAACTCGCTGGATCTGCTGCATGGGATGTCAAAGAAGAGAGGAACATCCACACATTATGCACGTAATGTGCAAGCCACCTAACGCTTTGACTCCCGCACCATGTTCTCTAGTATCCTGCTTTGCCAACCATGCTAACAAAGCAAAAACTTAACCCTCTGATTCCCCATCCCCTACTCCCCCTATCCACAAGCTTCATGCAGAAAGTTGATGGATAGGATGATGGAGTCAAAGAGTTAAGTTTCTGCAGTTAGTGGAGAAGGTGCGGGAGTCAAAGGATTAATTAAGATAGCACACAAAGAGTGAAGGCATTTGTTTTGGAGATTTGGTTTGGTTTAGTTTTTACGTCGGCACCCACCTCAGGGGATAAGGCCGACGGGGATAATCACCCCAGGGAAGTGGGGGAAGGGGGACTTATCTAATCCTATACTGACACCACCAGAACAACAATGATGTTAAAATGGGACAGTGAGAAGGCCAGTTTTAATGTAGCACACCCTGGGATTCGAACCCACGACCATTAGTATGTGAATTTGACGCTCAAAGAGGAGAGGGACATCCACACATTATGTACGTAACGTATGAGCCACTTAAACTTAAGACAGCAGATAAAGAGTAAAGGCATTACCCAAAAATTGTTCAAAAAACTCTTTCTCTATTTAACAAGAAAATCCACGAGGGTGTGGATGGGACCTGGAGCACCAATGTCTCGCCTCTCTCTGGACAGTCACCTCCCAAGCTCCTGACGCCTCTCGATCGTCATTTCATCAAGCAAAGGGGGGGGGGGGGGCTGTCGTCCATGGGTTGCATGACCCATTCGGACTCAGCCATCAGTTGCCTTGCTTACAAACCGAATGGCAAGGTGGGGAGATGACAAACCCCGGGACATAGCCACATAGTGCGCACCAACCAGGTCCAGTCCAGCCTCCGGACCAAGAGAGAATGGAAGACCCCTCTCTTGCCCCACTCTGGTCTTCATCTCTCTTTCGGCAGCCCGCCCTGCCACCAGCTCACACAGCTGCCTGCACTTTCCCACTTACTGTAGTCTCGACAGTTAGCAGTCAGAATCTCCCAACGTTGCCTTACTTCAACAGCTTGCAAAGAGTAAAGGCATTACCCCCAAAAGTGTTCAAAACTCTTTCTCTACATACATACATACATACATACATACTACATACATGCATACATGCATGCATACATACATACATCATACATACATACATACATACATGCATGCATGCGTGCATAGATACATAGATACAGATACAGATACATACATACATGCATGTGTTTATGTGCGTGCGCGCGCGCGCGTGTGTGTGTTTGAGATGAGATCGGAAAATGTCCGGGAAAAGTATTATAGGCCTAAGGGAGACAAGACAGACAGTATCGTGTTGTGGTGAAGAAAAGAGTTATCTTTCTTGATTACACTTGACTCTTTTTCGAAAGAAACCATTATTGGTGTGAGACAGGAAAACAACGCAGCAGACAGATTTTACGGTGAGCCAGCTGACCTCATAAATGAATGTGAACAAATGTATTACATATGTCTGTCTTTGCAGTTACGTTTGTTAGCTAGGCCCCCTATAGACTGCAAGACCGGAAAAAGATCTAAGATTCAGGTAGAAGATTTAATAGAAAGTTTACATCTATTTCAAGTGAAAGGCTATATCAGTAGGCCTAGGCTATATACTATAGTATATGCTATAGTATATCATATGTAACGTACGTAGCCCTGTCTCAGTTTCTGGTTTTGTAAAAATATTTCACAATTTCGTTTTGTCTCGTGTCAATATATGACTCATGGATTTAATGAAAGTTTAAAAGTTTATGTGTCAAGTATCCGTGATTCAATGCCACAGTGTGTAAGTTGACAAAATACAAATGACACCGACACGCGCGACTCTGTGACGTGATGTCAGATGTGTGCATGCATCATCATCATGCATGTGTTGTCATACACAGACTGATGTGACACAGCCAGAGAGTGACAGTGATGATAATGATCATAAAAAGAAAGATAATGATATTTGGTTTTGTAACGGAAGAAGTTATTAGCTTAGTCATTTTCTTAATTTTGCCATTGTTTGCATAGGACACGTAGGTGTTTTCATGTTACCATCATATGATCATTACTTGTTTACTGCCCATTTTAATGCTCCTATCATTCTGGTGTTGTCAGTGTTTCATGATACCAGTCCTGCCCACATTTCAAGACCTTGCTAGTGTATAGGGTTTTGCACAGGATCAATTAATTTTCCTGATATTTGTTGGCAGATTTTGGGTGGAGTGCACATGTAGACTTGTCTGAATGCGATGAATCCCGTGTAATCAAACTTCAAACTCCAGTGTGTACATTGTCTTACTGAAGTTAATGCACACAGCATTTCTTGATACAGATGACAAATTTATAATGTAATCAAGACTTATTTGTTTTGTTTTAATCAGTGATTTGTTTCACTATTTCTGACCAGATAGGTAGGGACATGTTTGTATGTTTATTTTTGCTTGAGGGGGGAGAGGGAAGCTGAGGTACACTTTACTTTTCCAGTATACATGTTCAGTGAGTATCACATTAGTTATCTTCTCCAGCTCAACAAAACAGGGAAGTTAGGTGATCAGTTTTGTCCTAAATCTAGTAAACTTGTTTTTTTTGTTATGTTTTGTGTTCATTTGACAAGGACCAGGTGGTCACAATTTTGTGCCTGACTTGTTTCATTCACTAAGAATGTCTTCTCATACAATTTTTGTGTATTTATGGTGTCTATTTGTTTGAACGCTGGTAGTCACATTGATTCAGACTCAATATCATATGTCATGCAATGACAGTGTGTGTTGTGTGTGTGTGTGTGTGTGTGTGTGTGTGTGTGTGTGTGTGTGTGTGTGTGTCTGTGAGTGTCTGTGTTTGGATACACATGTTTGTGAGTGAGTGTACATATGTGTGTGAGTGTGCACTGGTGTGTACTTGTGATTTCTGTAGTGCCTTAGTGTGCACAGGTGTGTTTGTAATTTCTGTATTTTTTAAAGTTTGTGAGTGAGTGTGCACATGTGCATGAGTGTGCACAGGTGTGTGTTTGTGATTTCTGTATTTTCTTTAAGTTTCTGAATGAGTGTGTGTATATGTGTGAATGTGCATAGGTGTGTGTGTGTGTGTGATTTCTGTAATTTTTTAAGTTTGTGAGTGAGTGTGCATATGTGCATGAATGTGCATAGGACAGGTGTGTGTTTGTGATTTCTTTATTTCTTATAATGGACTGAATGAGGCCCTAAGTGCAGAGTATATGTTATGAATTTATTTTCTGTATAGTGCTGAATTAGCTATACGTGTCAAATACATGCTGAAGTCCTGATGTATGGTAACCAGTTCATGTGTATGTCTACTTTTTGCAGAGGAAGTGTTGGATGTAACCTAGCACAATGCCTCCAAAGTTTGCACGTATTCCTGGATCAAATGATCGTGCATCCTCTTCAGACATAGAGAGAGTAAGAAATTTTATGTACTTGTCCCCTTAACTCTATTTTGACTGCACTTGCCACAGCTGAGTTCTCCTGCTGGTCTAGGGCTGTCACAGTGAAATCACTGAGAACTGTCGCCTTTGAGCCATTTTCCATTGATTTTAGACAAAGAAACCAACAAAACATAGCTGAAGCGTTCGATGGAAGTTCCCTCCACAAGGGAAGCAACTGCCAACTACTAAATCATTAGCATAACAAAAGTAGAGGGAGTTATATACCCTAGACTGTCTGTTACTATGTTCAAAGTAGCCCGTCCCCAGTGAGAGCTCAGCTGTTACTTCAATCAAAGTAGCCCGTCGTCAAAGAGTTCAATAAAGAAAAGACCCCTGAAAACAGATTATAACTGCATGTATCAGTTATGTGGTGGGGGTAAAAAGAATGTCTCATACATAAGAGCACACTTTTATTTAAGTGCAATCAGGAGCTGTAACCTATAAGCATGATTTGCAACCTATATAGATACAGAAGAAGAAGGAAAAGAAAAGTATCTACACATTCACAGTCACATACACAAACAATTATCGATACAATCCAGTGAGGTATCATATTTTTATAAGTTTTTTAAAAGTATAATGATGGAAATCATTCTTGTATAAGCTACTCTTCAAATTCATTTGGACTCACTGCGCGTGGCATTCATTTGATATTCAATAATGTGTGTATTAAAATGTGATTTTAGTAATACTCCTCATAGCATTTTTGTTTGGAAATAACTGTCAGAACTTTGATAATGATGATGCTTATGATGATATGGTGATGATTATTATTACTATTGTTTTTTTTGTTTGTCATCATTGGTTTCTTTCTTCTGTTGTTATGAAATTTGTGATGGTTCTGAGATTGTGATGCTTTGAAAATCACTCAGGTTGACCCACCCTCACTTTCCATCATAGATAGAGCTGTAAATCAGTTTCATAGTAGTATGATAACTACATCGATATTGAATGTAATTGTGTAATAAGACAAAGTAAGACTGACATACTGCTTTTAGAAGTTCATATTGTTATGTTTATGTTTGTAAGATTTTACTTGCAAACATTTTTACATTATTTAGTGTATAACAATACTGGAATGGATGAGATGTCCTTGTGTTGCCATAGTTGTTGTTTGTTTGTTTCCAGAGAGGTCTGCTTGATGGAGATTCAGATGATGAAGACTTCTTTCTTAGGTAAGCCTTGTTTGTACAAGAGTATTTAACTGAATCAGTATGTGTTAAACCATTGGCATTCATGTGTTGGCAGGTCCATATGTGTTGCTGTTTTTATCCAGTATGAGAAACAAAACAAAATAGGAAGAAAACAAAACAAAGCATAATGAAATAAAAGAAAACCAGACTCATAGATATACAGACAGACATGCAAAAAAGAAACAAACAAAATTATGAATTGCCTTGAGGGGAGGGGGTGGGGTGTACCCAACAGAGAAACAGGACTTTGTAAGCTAACTTTAAGCTGGAGAGATACTTAATATCAGACAGGATTTCATAAGTTAGATGAAATATACATCATTGCTTGTTTTATCATAGAATCACACGCACCTGTTGAGGTGTCCTACTCTTCAAAATGTTTTTAGGTCAGGATTGGAGGATTGCTGAAGGTAAAACAGCAATAGAAATGAACACCATCGCCATGAAAATTGCAAGCAGTGATGTTTGCAGCACATCACTCATCAGCTGGTCGATGGATATATGGGGACATCACCTTTGTAGGTATGTCATAGTGCATATGAAAGTCGTGGACATTGTTTAGTTTTGTACTAATCACACTAATGATTTTAATTTGATACGAAGAGATAATGCTGAACAAAATGCGAGAGGTAGACTTGATATACCTGCACACATTTCTGAAATGTGTGTATTTGAGATGCTGTTTCATAAGCTGGTTGGGTTGTGGGAAATCTCCTTTAATGTTACTATTGCTATATTTTGTTCTTGTATAGCATTATTCTCCAAACTCAGTTGGACTCAGTGTACATTATACATAATCAGACTTTTTAGTGAGCATGGAGCACTCAAGCTGTTAGATAAGCTGACTACATTCAATCATGTTTTTCAATATTCACACATCAGCATCATCATTAATCACGAGAACAAGGGCAAATAAAAACAATTTAATCACAGATTAGCATTTTACTTTAGAATTCAGTGAAATTCATAAATATGCAAAAACAGTAAAGTCACTTTTCCTGTTATCAGGTGGGATTGTACAGTAGAGCTCAGATTGAAAATCAAATTGCAGCGTGACAGTTACGATTGAAGTAAGGTTAACTAGAAGTTAAGTTAAGGATGGTTACTGTGTTTGTTGCATAGCAGCATGGAGACTTCACTTTGCTTTGTCTCCTAATTGTTTGAGTGCGATGAATCCATCTTGAACAAACTCCAAACTCTCATTAGGTAGGCAGTAAGTGGAACAGATATTTTCTTAAAGATTTGATCTTACTTTGTGTAGAGGTTTGATGGGGAAGTCCATTTAATTTGTTTTCATATGTTGCTATGCTCTCTAGTGGTATCAAAAGGAAGAAATATGAGCAAGTTTTATTGTATTTTCTATGCTGTTTTATGTATGTGTGGTATATTTTGGAGGATGTTTTGTCAGATAGTACTAGCAAGTATAGTTTAAGTGAGTAGTGAGTTTAAAATGTGATTTTGTAGTTTTATTTGATAACCGCATTGGAGGGCAACAGCTGTGTTTTAGATAGAATAAAGTTTCACTTTGTCCTGTCCTGGTAGCATATTGATTTGTGAAGATTGTTCTCAGCTATATGTTGAAATCTCTTGTGTAAACAGGTGCAAAATGTAATAAAGTGAAGAAAGTTGGACATATTGTGTGATATTGTCACAAATAGTGTAAAATGTAATAAAGTGACAGAAATGTTTGATACATTGTGACATTGACACAAACAAAGAAAAAAAAACCTCAAGGATTTTCACAGTGCTCTATGTTGTTTTTCAGAGGTCCCAAGGTTCAGACAGAAAATTTGCGGTCTGACCCGAAGCTGTCCAAGTGAGTGTGTTTATATTTGTTTTGTTTAAGAATGCCAGTCTGTGTGTAAAGTGTGCTGTTTGATTCTTCTGGGACTTGGATTTCCACAGAGAGAGCTTTCTCTTCATGCAAGACATTCTTTGATGATATTTTGCAGTGATAAAAGCGATAATAAAGCATTCTTATGCAAAATATTCTAACTGCATTTTGTAATGATAGTAATGATAATAAAGCATTCTTATGTAGAACTACTCTCACTGTGTGTTATAATGATAGTAATGATAATAAAGCATTCTTGTGTGGAACTATTCTCACTGCATTTTATAATGATAGTAATGATAATAAAGCATTTTTATGTAGAACTATTCTCACTGCATTTTGTAATGATAATAAAGCATTTTTATATAGAACTATTCTCCCTGCAGTTTATAATGATAGTAATGATAATAAAGCATTTTTATGTAGAACTATTCTCACTGCATTTTATAATGATAGTAATGATAATAAAGCATTTTTATGTAGAACTATTCTCACTGTGTGTTATAATGATAGTAATGATAATAAAGCATTTTTATGTAGAACTATTCTCACTGTGTGTTATAATGATAGTAATGATAATAAAGCATTTTTATGTAGAACTATTCTCACTGTGTGTTATAATGATAGTAATGATAATAAAGCATTGTTATGTAGAACTATTCTCTCTGCATTTTATAATGATAGTAATGATAATAAAGCATTGTTATGTAGAACTATTCTCTCTGCATGTTATAATGATAGTAATGATAATAAAGCATTTTTATGTAGAACTATTCTCTCTGCATTTTATAATGATAGTAATGGTAATAAAGCATTTTTATGTAGAACTATTCTCACTGCATTTTGTAATGATAATAAAGCATTTTTATGTAGAACTATTCTCCCTGCATTTTATAATGATAGTAATGGTAATAAAGCATTTTTATGTAGAACTGTTCTCCTGCATTTTATAATGATAGTAATGGTAATAAAGCATTTTTATGTAGAACTATTCTCCCTGCATTTTGTAATGATAATAAAGCATTTTTATGTAGAACTATTCTCACTGCATTTTGTAATAATAATAAAGCATTTTTATGTAGAACTATTCTCCCTGCATTTTATAATGATAGTAATGGTAATAAAGCATTTTTATGTAGAACTGTTCTCCCTGCATTTTATAATGATAGTAATGATAATAAAGCATTTTTATGTAGAACTATTTTTCCTGCATTTTATAATGATAGTAATGATAATAAAGCATTTTTATGTAGAACTATTCTCACTGCATTTTATAATGATAGTAATGATAATAAAGCATTTTTATGTAGAACTATTCTTCCTGCATTTTATAATGATAGTAATGATAATAAAGCATTTTTATGTAGAACTATTCTTCCTGCATTTTATAATGATAGTAATGATAATAAAGCATTTTTATGTAGAACTATTCTCACTGCATTTTATAATGATAGTAATGATAATAAAGCATTTTTATGTAGAACTATTCTTCCTGCATTTTATAATGATAGTAATGATAATAAAGCATTTTTATGTAGAACTATTCTCACTGCATTTTATAATGATAGTAATGATAATAAAGCATTTTTATGTAGAACTATTCTCTCTGCATGTTATAATGATAGTAATGATAATAAAGCATTTTTATGTAGAACTATTCTCTCTGCATTTTATAATGATAGTAATGATAATAAAGCATTTTTATGTAGAACTATTCTCCCTGCATTTTATAATGATAGTAATGATAATAAAGCATTTTTATATAGAACTGTTCTCCCTGCATTTTATAATGATAGTAATGATAATAAAGCATTTTTATGTAGAACTATTCTCCCTGCATTTTATAATGATAGTAATGATAATAAAGCATTTTTATGTAGAACTGTTCTCCCTGCATTTTATAATGATAGTAATGGTAATAAAAAAAATAAAAAAAATAGACAACAGCAGAAGGGCATCCAGGAGTCATGACCTGGATGTGGCCCGGCCCCCCAAGAGTGTAAGGAATTCAGGGCCGAAACACTTGTCTAAAGGGGGTTACTTCTCTGAAGACCTTCTGTTGTCTAGCTCTCCCTAGAGTTTCTTTCTACCTTCTACCTGCATTTTATAATGATAGTAATGGTAATAAAGCATTTTTATGTAGAACTGTTCTCCCTGCATTTTGTAATGATAATAAAGCATTTTTATGTAGAACTATTCTCCCTGCATTTTATAATGATAGTAATGATAATAAAGCATTTTTATGTAGAACTATTCTTCCTGCATTTTATAATGATAGCAATGGTAATAAAGCATTTTTATGTAGAACTATTCTTCCTGCATTTTATAATGATAGTAATGGTAATAAAGCATTTTTATGTAGAACTGTTCTCACTGCACCAGACTCAGACACATTCGTTTACACATACACAAATATACACATATAAATACTAACAGCTTCTAACTATACCTATACATATTATATCTGTGGTCGTAAAAATATATGTACATTCATGATTACACAGTGCCACATGATGAGTAGCTAGAAATGGAAGTTGCTTCTGCACTGTTTCTTTTTGTTGCTGTTATTTCCATGAGCAAGCTCCACTGGTTTTGTTGTTCTGTTTGCTTTTTCTTTTTTTAATTTTCTTTTTTATCAAGGTTTTAATAGTGCAATAGCATTTCTCTTCTGGTTTTTACTGAGACTGTTCAACGGTTAATCCAGATATCAATGTCATCCAAGATTAATTTAGATAAAAATCTTTTCAAGATTTAATCCATATTTTCAAGATTAATCCAAATATTAATATTATTGAAGATTAATACAGATATTAACCTTATTCATGATGAATCCAGAGACAAATGAACATGCTTCAATTGAGTTTCACCTCCTAATCTAGCT
This sequence comes from Monoplex corrugatus, assembly GCA_030674185.1. Lineage (NCBI taxonomy): Eukaryota > Metazoa > Mollusca > Gastropoda > Littorinimorpha > Ranellidae > Monoplex > Monoplex corrugatus. The sequence continues at coordinate 22,629,734 of JAPXFY010000026.1, forward strand.
GAGTCAGCTTTCCTCTCGAATGAAGACATGTACAGACACAGTAAACAAACACAGCAACACACTCAGAAGTGATGAAAAATGAAACACTTAGCTGAGCAAACTTCCAGATGTGGAAGAAGATGGCGGATGCTGCCTATGGTAGTAATAGTTCTCATCGTTCTTTTCTTTTCTGTGGTAGCAGTACAGCTTATGTCTTTGACTAGGCAGAAAAGCTAATAGCGGCAGGGTATTAACGTTCTGAGTTATTGCAATGCAAGTGTGTTTATTAATCATTGCTTTATGGGGAAAAAAGTGTTGTATTAAGTTTGCAATGTATGCTAAAACTATTCAAGATAGACAGTCCTGTATTAAGATGCGCTGTGCATCACTTATGGATACATGACACACATTATCCAAACACATGCACGCGCACATGCGCTCACACACCACACAGCACACACAAACAGACATGCACACACACACACACACACACACACACACACACACACACACACACACACACACACACACACTCCACACCACACACACACACACACACACACACACACACACACACACACACCACACACATTCACACACACACACATCACACACACACACACACACATGCACACACACACACAAACATAGCACACCACACACCACACAACACACACACACACACACACACACACACACACACACAACACACATACACACACACACCACACACACAACACACAACACTCACACATCCCCCCCCCCACCACACACTCACTCACTCACTCACATTCTCTCTCCTTTGTTCTCACATTCACATACAAGCAGAAGAAAATGGCAGCTGTTTTGGTTGTGATTTCTTGTGTTTTTGAGGTCCCGAAAGAAAGAAACAAATGGCAAATGATGAGGACAACAACAATGACAAATGATGTATGATGATAGTAGTGATGGTGATGGTCATAGCAATGATGGTGGTGATGATGATGATGATGATGGTGTTGTTGCTGTTGCTGTTAATGCTGGTGGTGGTGATGTGTGATGATGGTGATAGTGATGATGATAGTAATGATGGAGTGGTGGTGGATGATG
>JAPXFY010000026.1:22633301-22703301 GCA_030674185.1 Monoplex corrugatus
CAGGTTCATTGTCCTAGGATTCTCTGATAAGCATTAACTTCTGTTGTAAACCTTAGTATTTGTTTTTATGTTAAATATTGTCTTGCGCAAACAAATGTTAAAGAGAAAGATAGTCATGTCAAAACGTTTTGCATACTTCCTTGTGCAAACAAGTGACAAAGAGAAAGGTAGTTATGCCAATATGTGTGTGACATTTTCTCTTGTCTTTTTAGATACAGTTTTGCTTATATTATTTTTTGTTCTTGCCACCCCATACTCTTTACAGGTACTCTGTCATTACACCCATGCTGCTCCTTTCAGATCTCTGACACACCACCAAACTGACCGAAACTGAGGTCACCATGATAGCAGGGATGACTAATATAGTGATGATGTTATGGAATTCAGTTTTGGATCGAGACTGCGTGATGAGGCTGTATTCTATATTTATTTTCATAATACATCTTAGTATCAACCAGACCTGAGAGATACAGACACCTGTGGCATCAGTCAGGAAATTTGAGCAATACCCTCAATTAAATAACGATCTATAAAGTCAGTACAGTTATATGGTTGTGAGGCGTGGACAGTCAATGTGCAAAGCCAGAACAAGATTGAGGCAGCCGAGATACAGCAAAGAAAACAAACGAGACAGTCTTGATGGAGGCAGACACAAGAAGATCATTGATAGGGAAGATTAGGAAAAGACAGGCAACATTTATAGGCCATTTTATGCGGAAAGAGGAATTAGAACACCTGGTCACAACAGGAAAGCTGGAGGGAAAGAGAGCACCAGGTACCAGGGAGAAAATATTGGATGGACTTGCAGGTTGGCTGAGGACAGAGAGGGTGGAAGATGTGCTTGCGACAACAAGGGATAGATACATATGGAGGGCCATGATCGCCAATGCCATGCGGCATGATGATGATGATAAAGTCATTGAGACTTGACTGTACGGACCCAGTTTTCCCAATGAGCCCATAGTATGCTGATTTCTGGGAAGGAGTCAGCTGGGACTGAAAAATCCCACAGTAACTGTTTATGGTTTGATGATGGTCTGAATCTATGATCTGCCAGTCATGAATCCATTGTACTGACCACTTCATCATATTGACTGGGGTTTTATATTGGCTGTTACTTTGGATGTAAAAACTGGCAGACTATTGGCTGTTACTTTGGATGTAAAAACTGGCAGACTATTCGGGTATATAGAGGAAAATTCTTCATCCTGCAAGAAATTTTGGGTGTCTCAGTCATTGGTGGCCTAGAAGTGTGACATCAGATCTTTTCCTACTGACAAAAAAAAAAAGAAAAAAAAAGAATAGAATAGAAGCACTTTATTCAGCAATTTATACATAGAGCCATTGTGATAAGAATTTATCTGATCTTTTATTCATTTTGGATCTTGAGTAATTTGCCCTTTGATCTGAGAGATTTGTGTAACCTTTCCTCTTTTAAGACCCAGCCTAAAGCCCATCTTTTGTGTGAATCCTTTCGTTTGAATTAATTTTGTTTATACTGACCCTATCCCCATCCTGTTTTAGAGTGTTCTTGGTTTGAATTAATTTTGTTTATACTGACCCTATCCCCATCCTGTTTTAGAGTGTTCTTGGTTTGAATTAATTTTGTTTATACTGACCCTATCTCCATCCTGTTTCAGAGTGTTCTTGGTTTGAATTAATTTTGTTTATACTGACCCTATCCCCATCCTGTTTCAGAGTGTTCTTGGTTTGAATTAATTTTGTTTATACTGACCCTATCCCCATCCTGTTTTAGAGTGTTCTTGGTTTGAATTAATTTTGTTTATACTGACCCTATCCCCATCCTGTTTTAGAGTGTTCTTGGTTTGAATTAATTTTGTTTATACTGATCCTATCCCCATCCTGTTTTAGAGTGTTCTTGGTTTGAATTAATTTTGTTTATACTGACCCTATCCCCATCCTGTTTTAGATTGTTCTTGGTTTGAATTAATTTTGTTTATACTGACCCTATCCCCATCCTGTTTTAGAGTGTTCTTGGTTTGAATTAATTTTGTTTATACTGACCCTGTCCCCATCCTGTTTTAGAGTGTTCTTGGTTTGAATTAATTTTGTTTATACTGACCCTATCCCCATCCTGTTTTAGAGTGTTCTTGGTTTGAATTAATTTTGTTTATACTGACCCTATCCCCATCCTGTTTTAGAGTGTTCTTGTGTCATGTTGTATATGTGTGTTATTCAGAGAGTGTGCATGGTGTTATTGGGCATAAATGGTGAATATGGGGTACATTGTGTTTCATTTATTTTTGTATTGCATGATTTTAAGTGTCAAGAGTCCACCCGTGGGGATACCAGGGGCTTTTTCAGTATAAATAGTATCCCCACCTTCTGGAAATTCTGTGTTAGAAATTTCCTCTTTTCTGTCACTCGCTTTGTTTCTGCCCTTTTCCTTTGCTTTCTGTCATTTCTTCCTATCATTTTCTGCCTTAACCCTTTGACTCCTGCAGCCTGTCCAACAGCATCCTTCTTTGTCAACCATGCTGGAAGAGCAAAAACTTAACCCTTTGACTCCTCAGCCTATCCACCAGCTTCCTGCAGGAAGTTGGTGGATAGGCTGAGGGAGTCAAAGGGTTAAGTTTTTGCAGTTGGTAGATAGGGTACAGGTGGCAAAGGGTTAATGGTCCATTCACCTGTATGTGTTCGATAAAGTCTTACATACTTTTTCTTAGGATTGATAATTGGGTACATGTATTAAGTGCATTTTTGACTCTAGGGAGGTGAGACATGCGGAAGCAATTTTAGGTAATTTATGCCTGTTTTTATATATGTTTTGGTGTCCTTAGGTATTTTTACATTTGTATTCAGGTGTGTTTTTTAAATCCCCTGTGTGATAAATTGGACAGGGTAGTCGACGCCGGGGGAATGTCCTTGGGTTATGTGTGTGAAAGTATGATATGTGTACTTAAATTTCTTTTCTTTTTTTTTTTCCTGTTGACCTTTTGTATGGTTTTAAGCGGTTATAGCCCTGATATGGCTCTACGCACAATAACAATAGCAATAACAAAGTGCCAAGAGCTCTGTTAGGCACACAACAAATACACATTATTATTATAAAAAGGCTTCTTTGCATTTTAGCTGTACCGTATATACTTGAGACAGCTCTGTCTGCAGCATATTCCCTGAGCATATGCAGTGCTTCATGTGAGGTAAAAGCTCAAAAATCAAAGATGAATTGGATCAGGATTTTTTTTTTATGATACTTATGGCTGACGTCATGAAATCAATCAACATAGTCAATGAGGTAACCATTTTTGTGTGTGTGTGGGGCTGGTTTTGAAATTTAGTCGTCAAACTTTTGTTTACATTTACGAGATAGAGAGCTGATTGAAAGCATAGGATTAGTGGTGTGAATTTTTAACCCTTACTCTGCTGATGTTGCTTTCTAGCACCAGCCTGGCAAAGCGCCGAAGTCACCAAATGTCACCAAATCAGGGTCTGTTATTCGCCAGCCTACCACTTTCATTTATGGAGGTAGGATGGATAGGCTGTATTTTGTATACATCACACGGGAATCCCCAGCTATACACACACGCCATTTGATTCATAAACCAAAAAGTTGCAAATATTTGAAGTAGGTTTGTGTAATTTTCTTGATTTGTCTGTACAATTTCTTGGCACCAAGAATTATTGCATTGTAAATTTACGGGGGGGATGAAAGGATTATGGGAGGAAGCCTACTTAACTCATAGGATTTCTCGTGGTGTGTCTTTTTAAGTGTTTATATCAGACTAGTGTGGTTCTTGTGTTCTTGATTACCTTTGATTTCTTTTTCAGTCTATTTATGGTAATGTGGAACTGATGATGTTTCAGATGAGGATTCTGATCGCCATTGTGGTTCTTGTCCTGCTTCTCATCATCATACGTATGTACACTGTTTTGTCTGATCTGTTTGTAGACATCTAGTTTTGTTTTGCTCTCCACCTACTTTTATTTATTTATTTATTTATTTATTTTTTTATTTTTTTATTTATTTATTTATTTATTTATTTTTTGAGATCAGTGTTTGAGTCGTTTCCCACAAAGTGGGAGAGTACAGGGAATCTTGCTATTTATCTTTTGTATGATTTGAAGATGATAGAATTAGATGGACAGAAATAGTGTGTACATTATTCCTCTCTGTCTCTCTGTGTCTCATTTTTTGCCCTTTGACATCACTGTTTATGATGGTGTCTTCTCCTTGTTCCTTGGTCTTTCCTCTTCTCTGATGGGCTTTGTTGGAGGTTTGATGTTTGTGATGGTGTCTTCTTGTATCTTGGTCTTCCCTCTTCTCTGATAGACTGCTTGGGGAGTTAGTTTTGGTGACGGTCATATGTTGTTATTGTGTGGATAGAGTAGTTCTGGCATCAGTTGCTTGTTGCCTTTTCCTTGGGCTGTCCTCTCTTGTTTCTTCTGCCTACTTTTATATTTGTCTGATTAGATATTAGATATCTAGTTTTGCATTATATTTCTCCACATGATGATCCTAAATTTGATGTGTTCTCCATTGGCAGGTGCTTAATTTTATGTTGTAGCGTTCAGGCGTGGATAGCTAATGTTTTGTTTAATGGATACTTAAATCAGTGTTTGTGTATTGGTGCATACACTCACATATTGATGTGGTGTTGTGGTACTCAGTAGTTGAACGATAGATCTATAAGTTGTTACGTCACTCTGTTCTCCCTATACCCCTCATTAAGTCAAATGGGTATTAGAACCAGTATGTGTGTGTGTGTGTGTGTGTGTTCGTTCGTTTGTTCTTTGATTTAACGTCTGTTCACTATGAGTGATATTAGATGGTGTGTATGTGTGTGTGTGTGTGTGTGTGTGTGTGTGTGTGTGTGTGTGTGTGTGTGTTGTGTGTGTGTGTGTGTGTTGTTGTTGTGTTGTGTGTGTGTGTGTGTGTGTGTGTGTGTGTGTGTGTGTGTGTGTGTGTGTGTGTGTGTGTGTGTGTGTGTGTGTGTGTGTGTGTGTGTGTGTGTGTGTGTGTTGTGTGTATGTGTGTGTTGTGTGTGTGTGTGTGTGTGTGTGTGTGTGTATGTGTGTTGTGTGTGTATGTGTGTGTGTGTGTGTGTGTGTGTGTGCGCACATGGTGTGCTTGTGTGGATTTATGTTTGCATGCTTCTGAAAAACTAGGAAAGGTTTTGCATCAGGCAGTTGTGGTATGAATGTTCGTACATGTCTGTACTGATTAAATCTTGTCCAGTGGATTCAAGATGTGAAACATAAAGCAGATAGCTGTGCCTTGATTGGGGCTGGTGGTTACTGAGACCTTGCTGTAGAAAAGGCCAGTTTCCTTCACTCCTGGCATTGTGCTTCACTTGCTCGTTGAGCCCACTTTGTGTAGACAAGTTGAGTAACGTAGAGAAGTGATGAAGCATTTCTTTGGATCATGTATTTCATGTGCTCATTGAGCCCACTTTGTGTAGACAAGTTGAGTAATGTAGAGAAGTGATGAAGCATTTCTTTGGATCATGTATTCATGTGCTCATTGAGCCCACTTTGTGTAGACAAGTTGAGTAATGTAGAGAAGTGATGAAGCATTTCTTTGGACAATGTATTTCTCTTGCTCATTGAGCCCACTTTGTGTAGGCAAGTTGAGTAATGTAGAGAAGTGATGCAGTGATGAAGCATTTCTTTGGATCATGTATTTCTCTTGCTCATTGAGCCCACTTTGTGTAGGCAAGTTGAGTAATGTAGAGAAGTGGTGAAGTGATGAAGCATTGGATCATGTATTTCACGTGCTCATTGAGCCCTCTTTGTGTAGGTCAAGGAATGAAGAGAAATGATAAAACATTTCTTTTGATTAGTCCCTGTCATTGTGTTGCTCAGATTGTGCATTTTGTTTGGTTTCAGTTCCAATCATCATACACTACACTAGTCAAGAAGACGACAATGGTGGAAACTGAGACAGAACTACACAGTGGGTGTGAAAGAACAACTGTGACCGTCACAGGGAGATGGATCCAGGCATATCATTTTCCTCTCTTTTACCTTCTGTACATTTGTCATTCGTCTCTTTCATCTGTTCTTACCTTTTACCTTCTGTACATTTGTCATTCGTCTCTTTCATCTGTTCTTACCTTTTACCTTCTGTACATTTGTCATTCGTCTCGTTCATTAATTTTTGTCTTTTTACCTTCTGTACATTTACCGTTCGTCTCTTTCGTCTATTTTTACCTTTCACCTTCACCCCTCCTCCCCATTCCAAGACCTTGCCGGCGTACAGGGTTTTGCGCAGGCTCAGGGCGTCTGCCAGATAACTGCTGGCAGATTTGGGTGGAGCACATGTGGAATTGTTTGAGTGCGATGAATCCCTCTCGAACTACAGACTCTTTCATGTGCATTTTTTCTTCTTTTTTTCCCCCTCTTCTTCTGTAAAGCTGTTTTGTTTTGGACTGTCCACAATCTTGGTTGTTATTTATTCTTATTGTTTTTGATATCCTTTCCATGTTTGGTAGTTATTTATCCTTGTTGTTTTTGATATCCTTTCCATGTTTGGTAGTTATTTATCCTTGTTGTTTTTGATATTCTTTCCATGTGTTTTTCATGTCTTACAATATCTGTATATTTGGAATTATGTCATGCTGCAATGTCTGCAGAGGAAGACAAAAGGTGTTAGGAATCATTTGTTTTATTGAGTTTCTTTTCCGTGATTTTAATGCCTTTTTTTCTTGTTCATCTTTCTTTTGTCTTTGTTGATTCTCTTGAATCTAAAGTGAGGATTGATATGACCATGCATGGCTCGTTGTGGATTGATATAGAATTGTACATTTGTATTTTTGTAGACGTGAATTATGTATTTTACATGTAGTGCTGTGATTAAGGGAAACAATTAATTGTGGTTATTTACTGTGATTAGAGTGTAATGTATTTTGCAGTGGATGTTCAAATTTGTGCGTGGGTGTTTTGAGTTTCTTTTTCCAGTAGCTCAGTTAGGTGTCTCATTTCAGAGGTGCATGATATTTACTTGAAATGTGGTGAATCCAGGCACTTTTGGGGTCTTAGTTCTTGATTGAGGAAGGTGTGTAATTTTCTTTCTGTTGCTTTTTGTTTTTTTTATTTTGTTGTTCATTTCATTGCTTCCTTATTTTAAAACTGAGAGACAGGTTCGTCATTAGGAGGTGTGTGTGTGTGTGTGTGTGTGTGTGTGTGTGTGTGTTGTGCGTGTGCGTGTGCTGTGTGTGTGTGCGTGCGTGCGTGTGTGGTGTGTGTGTGCGTGCGTGCGTGGTGCGTATCTTCTCTAGACTGGGCCAAGATCAGCTGCAACAAGGAGATTATTCACGCGTGCGTGCGTGCGTGCGTGCGTGCGTGCGTGCTTTTTGACAAGTCTGTGCTGGTGCAGTTTTCTGAGCTTTGTGTGTGTGTTTTAACAAGTCTGTGCCAGTGTGGATTTCTGAGCTGTGTGTGTGTGTGTGTGCTTGTGCATGTGTGTGTGTGCACTGAAGAGTGTGTGCTGGGGTACATTTCTTAGGCATAAATGGATGTATCTTCTCTAGACTCGGGCCACAGATCAGCTGCAACAAGGAGATTATTCAAATGCTTAGACTTCTGCAGGCATGGTCAGGTATTTTATAACTACCAGTTTTCTAAATTGGGATTTAAAAAAAATTTTTTTTTTACATGGATTCTCTTGTGTTTCGTTTAAATACCGTTTTCTAAATCATTCTTAATACTTTTAAAGTTCACTTTAAACAGGATAATATTGAGTTAAGCTTGTGTGCATGTATATCTCATGTATGTATATAATACAGAGCATCTTCATTTCTGTACATGACAGATAAGCTGCTGAGATGGATTGTGTTAAAATGTAAGAAGTTGAATACTGAGATGGCTTGTGTAGAATTGTAAGAAACGGAAAGATAATTCTTGTGTAAAATTGTAGAAACTGAAAGATAATCTTGCTTGTGTAAAATTGTACGAAATTGAAAGATAAATCTGCTTGTGTAAAACTGTCAGAAAGTGAAAGATAAATTTTGTCTTGCATATTACAAATAAACTATGAATGGTCTAGAATTAGGTGAAGAGTGAATAGCTGGATGAATGGTCTAGAATTAGGTGAAGAGTGAATAGCCTGGGAACACTGTATATATTTTTGCATTCATGGAAAACTGGAGCCTGAATGCTTGTTCATATGGGTTGTGCACAGTCAGGTCAACCATTTTTTCTTCTTTGTGAATTGTGTATCCTTTGTAACTTTGTTGTTGGTCTTGCAGAAGTGAAAGTGAAAAGTGATGATTGTCTGTTATAGGTTTTGGCAAAACTGCCGTTGGAAAGCCAATTCATGAATCGAAATGGGCAGAGCACAGTGATCTGATGTCTGTCTGTCATATATAGTCACTTCTTTCACAAGAATTTTGGGAGACTTAATAGAATGATTGATTGATTGATTGATTGATTGATTGATAGGTTGATTGATTGATTGGCTTGATGAATATTTTAACTTAAAAAAGTTTTTGGGTTTGAAGGTTGTTCTGGCTTGGGCACCTTGCTTTGATTTGATGCTGTTTTACTGTTAAGCATTCCATATAGTCTCTTTGTGTTGTGTATACATATTAACTCTTTGCCTCTCGCACCCTATCTACCAACCGCAAAAACTTAACCCTTTGACTCCCTCGCCTTTTCCACCAGTGGCCTGCAGGAAGCTAATGGATAGGGTGAGGGAGTCAAAGGGTTACATTTTTGCTTTGCTAGCATGGTTAACAATGCTGGATGATGGTGGACAGGGTGTGGGAGTCAAAGGGTTAATTAAGACAATAAATAATATGTTTACAGTGTCCCACCTCCTTTTCATCTATTTATAAAGGATGAATTTTGTGACTTTATCGCCATAACTTACACAGTCTTGCAACTTTTTCAACACAATTGTGTGTTTTATATAAAAGTAAAAAAGGTCTACCAACTTTCGTCACATTTTTTGAAAGAAATCTCTTGAGCCAACTTTTATTCTGTGCTGTATTTAGCTGCATAAGTATCTCGTTGGTCACCAGTTACATATTTAGTTTTTTTATGTTATTTAAATTTTTCTATATTACAGTAGCCGAGATATAGTGGAGGTTATTCTTGTATCCATGGATTTGGGCTGCAGGAAGAATCAGATTCTTCGGATTATAGGAGACCTTTCCTCAGAAAAACAAAATTGACGGAAATAATTTCTCAAGGTACAGACTTTGCAATGTCAAAAGGCTGATGTGATGCATCTAGTGTGTTGGCTAGTGACTGCGTGCTTGTCACCTCTTGCTTTCGGCCTGCACCGCTGGCTAGCACTACTGCTTGCAGCTATGTGAAAAGGAGAGCAGAATGTGGAAGTCTCTCTCTGTCGGTACATAGCCCCTCCATCAGCAAGCCCTACATTGTGCCTCCTTGTGGTGACATTTGGTAACTGAGAATATCATTGATGAGGAAGATTAGGAAAAGACAAGCAACATTTATAGGCCATTTTATGAGAAAAGGGGAATTAGAGCACCTGGTCACAACAGGAAAGCTGGAGGGAAAGAGAACACCAAGTAGACCCAGGGAGAAAATATTGGACAGACTAGCAGGGTGGCCGAGGACAGAGAGGGTGGAAGATGTGCTTGCGGCAAGAAGGGATAGATACATATGGAGGGCCATGATCGCCAACACCATGTGGCAGGGCACATGATGATGATGATGACAGACTTTGCAAGACATATCTCCAAACTGTGCTGGTTCTCATTTGGTGCATTCTTGTTAGACAGCCTTTGCTGTGCCATGCATTGTGGGACACCACCGGGTGAACATCAAACATGGTTACCTGACAAGACATCATAAGGTGAGGGTAGCACAGGCTTGAGGAAAAATCCTTGGAGTTGATAATGTTGGAAGAAGTGATTGATGAAGAAAAGTTGTCCACTTTCTTGTGAAAATTTGTGATTGTCTGATTTTGATCGCACAGATTTTAATCCCTTTAAAAAAAAATTTCAGGTGGAGCATGTCCCTCAGATTTCCTTTTCTTTTTTATATTTTTCAACAGTTCCCACCCCTGATATAAGTCTTTAAAGAGCTGAGATACATCAGTGTCTCTTTTACCCCATAACTCACTCAGAACTAAGCCTGAGCTTTTGGGCAGCTGTGGTCCCATTGGCGTAATGGCATCTGCATCGTGATCAGATACGGAATTTTGATCAAGCAAATCAGTTTTTCTGACCTTTTAACCTATGTATAAACAATGACAGAAGTGACACAGATTTTGCTGACTTTTGTCTTTATTATTGTGCAGATCTGTTGTGTCATTTCAGCCAAGTCAAGCAGTATCATGCGTTTTGGGGAGTTTGTTTTGTTTTGATTTGTTGTTTTATTTTGACAATCATGGGCTAAAAGACCACAATTCATTGCCCAGCAAGCACTTGAAGACATGTGTGGTGGTTTGTATAGTTGTTTTAACCCTTCGATTCCCAACACCCTGTCCACCAGCATCCTGCATTGTCAACCATGGTAGTAAAGCAAAAACTTAACCCTTTGATTTCCTCAAAGGGTTAAGTGTTTGCAGTTGGTGGATAGGGTATGGGAGTCAAAGGGTTAACCCAAAGTGATAATGATTGTAAAAATTGTGTGCAGGAAAAGTGAACTGTGTGGTTTAAATTAAAAGACTGGGGGGGGGGGGGGGAGAAACTGAATAATAAACAGGTAAAAAACAGCCGCAACAGAGAACACATTTTCTTTTTTAATTGCAAACAGGACTTTGTCTCTCATTGTCACTCTTTAACTGTGCTGTCTGTGTAAAATAATAATGAGATAGTAATTCATACAGAGTGACCTAAAATAAGTAGTTGCATCTGAAACAGGATGTGACGAGTCTGAATTCTTCTTCTTCTTCTTGCCGTTATATCTGGAGAACAGCTCTGGAGGTAAAGTTGGCTGTCTCTTGTAAAGCATCCACAGCCCTATAAGTTTCTCCCCAAGTGTTGTCAGTTTTGGCCACATCTCCTCCCTCAGCAGCCAGAGATTCCTGCAGACCTGTAGAATGTGGTTCGTGTCCTGCTCTGCCTCTCCACAAGGACACACAGGGGAGGGCACAACTCGTGTTTCTGAAAAGATGTTTCGTGCATGCTGTCATGCCCAGTGCTTTTATGGAAGATAACCACTGTCCTGATCTTGACAGCTGATGATTACTAATTGTCGTGTGTCTGAGGCGTTCTGAACAGAGAGGGAGATTTCACTCTCTTTTGCTTTCATCTTCTGCTCGCGGCTTTACCATTCTGTCAGCGAGTCTGAATTAGTCGTAGAATTTACACACAAGGAGTTCATTATGTACTGTATTGTATTTGTGGAATGTTGGCATACTGTTTAAACCTTTGACTCCCGCACCATGGCCACCGGCATCCTGCATTGCCAACCATGCTAGCAAAGCAAAAACTTAAACTCTGCGACTCCCTCACCTTATCCACCAGCTTCCTCATGGAAGCTGGTAGATAAGGTGAGGGAATTTTCAGGAAGCTGGTGGATAAGGTGAAGGAATTTTCAGGAAGCTGGTAGATAAGGTGAGGGAATTTTCAGGAAGCTGGTGGATAAGGTGAAGGAATTTTCAGGAAGCTGGTAGATAAGGTGAGGGAATTTTCAGGAAGCTGGTAGATAAGGTGAAGGAATTTTCAGGAAGCTGGTGGATAAGGTGAGGGAATTTTCAGGAAGCTGGTGGATAAGGTGAGGGAGTCAAAGGGTTAAATAGTATGCCAACATTCCACAAATACAATACAGTATATAATGAACTCCTTGTGTGTAAGGTGAGGGAATTTTCAGGCAGCTGAGGTGTTGGTTCAATTTCCCTGTCTGATTCTTCTCAATTTTCAGTAGATTGTGATTGGTGTTCTGGGTGCTGGTCAAGAAGACAAGACAGTAAGAGCAGCAGACATTTCACACTGTAAAAAATAGACCTTGGGCACTAATATTTTCAGACATCAAGAAAGCAATAGACACCAGTTAAGCCTTTGGTGAAATTGGTGAGAGTGAAAAAGCAAACTGTGTACTTAATTAATTCTCCATGTTTTTGTTTTTTTGAAGATCATGGATGACAGGTATCTTTTTTCATGATGACTTGATAATTCATTGTTGGTTGTATGCTGAGCGGAGGCTGGGGATGGGGCATGGGGATGTTAGAAAATGCCTCTCTATATAAATAGATGTGACTTCATGATGTGTTGCAGTCTGAAAGTGGATTTTGTGCATGTTGTTAGTTACTTTGATTCAGATTAGGTATTGGATAAGCTTTTCCACAATAACAGAATAATTGAAAGACTGCATTTTGGTCTGGAGAGAACTTGCAGCCCTGGTGAACAGAATGGGGAGATAAGCAATACATTGCAAAATTTTGTCTGGAAAGTTTTTATCGAAGAGCACACATGTTGTAATATCTTATTTCGGCTAAAAAAGTTATGTGAGTTTCCAGAAAACTGTGTAAGAATAGACAAGGCACCACACAACCACACACTAGCTGTACTTTTTGTTTAAGTGTGTGTGGTTGTGTGTGTGCGCTTTCTTTCTGTTTACAAAAGAAATATTACATTACCCAAAACTTTTACATAGTTGCCAGGCTCATACTCTTTTCTCATCAAAAAGCAAAAATATTTTCATTCCTGTTATAGGGACCACTTGTATATTAAACTGTTGATGAACCACTGTCTCATGATTATTTTTTTCAATAATGAAATTAAAGATAATGTAAATAATTATTCATTACAGAAACTAGGAGTTTATACAGTCTTGTTTTGCTCCTATCTCTTCACTGAAAATTTGTTTTGTATAGAATAATACTGTTTTCCTGAAATTATGAATAAATACCCATGTACCGTCTCCACATGTAGTTAGCTGACCCTTGTAGAGGGAATGAAAGTTCCATGACAATACATGTTTTGCGTAGAGCTAGCTCATCAAATTTCTTCCTTGAGGATTGTTTGTAGCATTCATTTTGCAGGCTTTTGTTTTGTTTGTGGGAGTCGTTCATGTATGTATAACTCATGCATTTGATGGGTTGAATAAAAAAATAAACTTGTGTGTGATATCATGTCTTGACAGTAATAAAACATGGAGGAAAAAGGATTATTTGATTGTGTGTATCCTGCACTGTGTGTATGCCAGTGGGTATATGAGTCTGTTGATAAAGAAATGAGTGAGCGCTGTGTATGAAAGTGTGTGTGTGTGTGTGTGTGTATGTGTGTGTGTGTTTACTAGTCTATTGAAACAGAAATTTATCATTATTATTCTTAGTAGTACTAGTAGTATTGTTGTTATTGTTATTAATGTTTAAAGCTCAACCAACTGCTAAGAGACCACATCAGGGCTATGACTATCAAACAAAACGCACATATCTACATACACTGATGAACCAAGCGAAAAACCAACTGGAAATGAAATTTAGCTACACACATCATTGCATACACACAAATAATGTAAGGATGTGCCTCTAGTGCTGGCCATTATGTAAGGATGTGCCTTGTGTATATAATATGCTCTCTATAATTTTCCATTGCTTTTATTTTCTCCCCATTTATAGCCGTGTGCGTGTGTGTGTGTGTGTGTGTGTGTGTGTGTGTATGTGTGTGTGTGTGTGTATGTGTGTGTGTGTGTGTGCGTGCGTGTGTGTCTGTTTTAGCGCTTAGATTTGATTTTATCGAGATTTTGCGCTATATAAATAAAATATTGTATTGTATTGTATTGCACTCTGCTCAATTTATCACCAGGAGGATTATAAACAAACAAACCTGAACACAATGCACAAACATCACTAAGTAACCAATAACATGCGTAAAAACTGCCCTACACCATCAAAAATTCCCACTTGGTAGTTTACATTTCCTTTGAGCTAAAAATGCAATTATATTTACATAATTATCAATCCTAATAGACAAAGTATGAAAGCATTTGTAGGAAACGTACAGGTGAATGGATCAGTGAGGCAGAAAATGAGAAAGAAAGATGTGACAGAAATGAGTACAGTTGTGTTTCATACTGATGGATCATCAAACCAGACACCCCGTGGGGATGCCGGGCACTCTTTCAGTACAAATAGTATCCCCACCTTCTGGAAATTTTGTGCTAGAAATTTCCTCTTTTCTGTCACTCTCTTTGTTTCTGCCTTGTTCCTTTGCTTTCTGTCATTTCTTATCATTTTCTGCATTGCTGGCCCATTCACCTGTATATGTTTGATAAATCCTTACATGCTTTTTCTTTGGATTGATAATTGGGTACTTGTATTAAATGCATTTTTGGCTCTAGGGAAATGAGATATGCAGAAGCAGTTTAGGTAATTTAGGCTTGTTTTTATATGTTTTAGTGTCCTTAGGTATGTTTAAATTTGTATACAGGTATGTTTTTTAAATCTCCTGTGGGATACCTTGGATGGAGTGGTCAACGCCAGGGGCAGGTCCTTGGATTATGTGCGTGAATGCATTGATATGTGTACTTAATTTTTTCCCCTTTTTTCCTGTTTAAGTAACTTGTTTGTATTGAAATGGTTATAGCTCTGATATGGCTCTACGCAGTCAGCTGGGCTTTAAACAAAAAGAACAGTAATAATCAAACCAGATCACAAAGAATGTGTCCAGTCTGTATATGTATAGTGTGTGGCTACTCTCATTTTCTTGTGGTTCATCATCATCAGGTGCCTTGCCGCATGGTGCTGGCTATCATGGACTTCCATTTGTTTCTATCTCTTGTTGCCTCAAGCATCTTTTCCACCCTCCTTGTCCTCAGCCACTCTGCAAGTCCGTCTAGTATCTTTTCCCTGGGTCTACCTGGTGCTCTCTTTCCCTCCACCTTTCCTGTTGTGACCAGGTGGTCCAATTCCCCTTTCCTCATAAAATGGCCTGTAAATATTGTCTTTTCCTCATCTTCCTTATGAATGATCTACCTGTGTCTGCCTCCATCAAGACTGTCTCGTTTGTTTTCTTTGCTGTCCATGGAACTCTCAACATTCTTCTTAGAAACCACATCTCGGCTACCTCAATTTTGTTCTGGCTTTGCTTGTTGACTGTCCACGCCTCACAACCGTACAACAGTATTGGTCCTATATAACATTCAAGAACTCTCTTCTTGATGTTAATTGATACGCATTTGTTGGTAAGAATGCTTTTCATCTTCTTGAATGCTGTTTTGGCTTGGCCGTTTCTGCTGGCAATTTCTGATGTGCATCTGCCGTCTTGTGGTTACTCTTTTATTTTCTTTTTTTGCTCGATGATCGTGCTTCAAACGGTCCATCTGAACAAAAGACATGGCCTTTCACAAATCTCGTCGTTGTCCACAAAGCTTTTCTTCCATAGTTGCATCTGCTCAATGAAATGATTTGATCAGTTGCTTTACATGGGTTCCAAGTTGTCAGAGCCACTGTACGTTACACGGGTTCCAAGTTGTCAGAGCCACTGTACGTTACATGGGTTCCAAGTTGTCAGAGCCACTGTACGTTACACGGGTTCCAAGTTGTCAGAGCCACTGTACGTTACACGGGTTCCAAGTTGTCAGAGCCACTGTACGTTACACGGGTTTCCCAAGTTGTCAGAGCCACTGTACGTTACACGGGTTCCAAGTTGTCAGAGCCACTGTACGTTACACGGGTTCCAAGTTGTCAGAGCCACTGAAACAAGACATGGTTTCCAATTGTCGTTGCCACAAGTACTTACACGGTTCCAAGTTGTCAGTGCTCATGTACATTGGAGTTCCAGTTGTCAGAGCCACTGTTCGTTAGTGGGTTCCAAGTTGTCAGAGCCACTGTACGTTACATGGGTTCCAAGTTGTCAGAGCCACTGTACGTTACATGGGTTCCAAGTTGTCAGAGCCACTGTGCGTTAGGTAGGTTCCAAGTTGTCAGAGCCACTGTACGTTACATGGGTTCCAAGTTGTCAGAGCCACTGTACGTTAGGTGGGTTCCAAGTTGTCAGAGCCACTGTACGTTAGTCAGGGTTCCAAGTTGTCAGAGCCACTGTACGTTACATGGGTTCCAAGTTGTCAGAGCCACTGCTACGTTACATGGGTTCCAAGTTGTCAGAGCCACTGTACGTTAGATGGGTTGCAAGTTGTCAGAGCCACTGTCGTTAGGTGGGTTCCAAGTTGTCAGAGCCACTGTGCGTTAGGTGGGTTCCAAGTTGTCAGAGCCACTGGCAGTTAGTGGTTCCAAGTTGTCAGAGCCACTGTGCGTTAGGTAGGTTCCAAGTTGTCAGAGCCACTGTGCGTTAGGTGGGTTCCAAGTTGTCAGAGCCACTGTACGTTACATGGGTTCCAAGTTGTCAGAGCCACTGTACGTTACATGGGTTCCAAGTTGTCAGAGCCACTGTACGTTAGGTGGGTTCCAAGTTGTCAGAGCCACTGTACGTTAGGTGGGTTCCAAGTTGTAGAGCCACTGTGCGTTACATGGGTTCCAAGTTGTCAGAGCCACTGTGCGTTAGTGGGTTCCAAGTTGTCAGAGCCACTGTACGTTAGGTGGGTTCCAAGTTGTCAGAGCCACTGTGCGTTAGGTGGGTTCCAAGTTGTCAGAGCCACTGTACGTTACATGGGTTCCAAGTTGTCAGAGCCACTGTACGTTAAGTAGGTTCCAAGTTGTCAGAGCCACTGTACGTTAGGTGGGTTCCAAGTTGTCAGAGCCACTGTACGTTATGGTGTTCCAAGTTGTCAGAGCCACTGTACGTTAGTGGGTTCCAAGTTGTCAGAGCCACTGTACGTTAGGTGGGTTCCAAGTTGTCAGAGCCACTGTACGTTACATGGGTTCCAAGTTGTCAGAGCCACTGTACGTTACATGGGTTCCAAGTTGTCAGAGCCACTGTACGTTAGTGGGTTCCAAGTTGTCAGAGCCACTGTGCGTTAGTGGGTTCCAAGTTGTCAGAGCCATTGTCGTTATGGGTTCCAAGTTGTCAGAGCCACTGTGTTAGGTGGGTTCCAAGTTGTCAGAGCCACTGTGCGTTAGGTAGGTTCCAAGTTGTCAGAGCCACTGTACGTTACATGGGTTCCAAGTTGTCAGAACCACTGTACGTTACATGGGTTCCAAGTTGTCAGAGCCACTGTATATTACAGTGTGTTCCAAGTTGTCAGAGCCACTGTGCGTTACATGGGTTCCAAGTTGTCAGAGCCACTGTGCGTTAGTGGGTTCCAAGTTGTCAGAGCCACTTGTACGTTACATGGGTTCCAAGTTGTCAGAGCCACTGTGCGTTAGATGGGTTCCAAGTTGTCAGAGCCACTGTGCGCTAGATGGGTTCCAAGTTGTCAGAGCCACTGTACGTTACATGGGTTCCAAGTTGTCAGAGCCACTGTACGTTACATGGGTTCCAAGTTGTCAGAGCCACTGTACGTTATGGGTTCCAAATTGTTCAGAGCCACTGTAGTTACTGGGTTCCAAGTTGTCAGAGCCACTGTGCGTTAGTGGGTTCCAAGTTGTCAGAGCCACTAGTGCGTTACGGTGGGTTCCAATTGTCAGAGCCACTGTACGTTACATGGGTTCCAAGTTGTCAGAGCCACTGTACGTTAAGTGGGTTCCAAGTTGTCAGAGCCACTGTGCGTTAAGTGGGTTCCAAGTTGTCAGAGCCACTGTGCGTTACGATGGGTTCCAAGTTGTCAGAGCCACTGTCGTTAGATGGGTTCCAAGTTGTCAGAGCCACTGTACGTTACTGGGGTTCCAAGTTGTCAGAGCCACTGTACGTTATGGGTTCCAAGTTGTCAGAGCCACTGTACGTTAGATGGGTTCCAAGTTGTCAGAGCCACTGTGCGTTATGGGTTCCAAGTTGTCAGAGCCACTGTCGTTACGTGGGTTCCAAGTTGTCAGAGCCACTGTGCGTTACATGGGTTCCAAGTTGTCAGAGCCACTTGACGTTACTGGGTTCCAATTGTCAGAGCCACTGTACGTTAGGTTGGTTCCAAGTTGTAGAGCCACTGTACGTTACATGGGTTCCAAGTTGTCAGAGCCACTGTACGTTAGTGGGTTCCAAGTTGTTAGAGCCACTGTACGTTAATGGGTTCCAAGTTGTCAGAGCCACTGTACGTTAGCATGGGTTCCAAGTTTTTAGAGCCACTGTACGTTAGGAGGTTCCAAGTTGTCAGAGCCACTGTACGTTATGGGTTCCAAGTTGTCAGAGCCACTGTACGTTAGGGTGGGTTCCGAAGTTGTCAGAGCCACTGTACGTTATGTGGGTTCCAAGTTATCAGAGCCACTGCATGTTACTGGGTTCGAAGTTGTCAGAGCCACTGTACGTTACATGGGTTCCTTTGAGGTTGACGGCTTGTCACTGCCCTCACCTGACTTTGGTCCATGAGGGACACATGTCATCTGATACCTGTATGCATATTGTTCTGGCCCACACTACACAGGAAACTGCTACATAGTCTGTATTCTCCGTCTTCAATGGGCGGAATTTGGGGAGTTTACATGGTTCTTTTGATACGGCCCTGGGCTCAAGATCCGATATATTAACTTTCATTCCTATTTTGTATGAATCAGTATTTCCCCTTGTTTCTGGATTCTCATAGGACCTGTAATTCCTTCATTTAGACAAGAGGCAGAAACAAGAGAAAGGATGTGGTGCTGACTCCTTTCCCACACTGAGAAAGGGGGGAGGGGGGTGACTAGCACGTGGCTAATTGATAAACAGTGCCCGTGAGTGACCGGGTCGAGTACTGATGATGTGCAACGATGACGCGACTGGCGTGAACTTCAAAGCGAGTACAGCAAGAATGACTTGCCGTGCTGCAGGAAAAAAGGAACATGTTTGTTCTGCCTGCAGGAAGGAAGGGTAAGAATCCTGCAGCACGGAAAACCCTTCTCTAGGAATGAAAGAGTTAAAAACTGGCTGTTTGCTGCCTGTCTCAACGTTTCCATCGTTCTGGTGCTGTCAGCTGAGTGTTTAATAACTCCTTTCCCTGTCCTCAGCACAACCTTGCCAGTGCATAGGGTTTTGCACAGGCTCAAGGAGTCTGTCAGATAATTGCTGGTAGATCTGAGTGGAGCGCATATGAACTGTCTGAGTGTGATGAATCCATTTTGAACAAACTCCAAAGTCAGTGGTGTGGACCACCATTTGGACTCCACCCTTTGACCTGTGTGACTTGGGTAACTCTACCAGGAACACCAAGCTACTGCCACCGTTGCTGTCTGGGTCACAGAGATACACAAGTCCCTCCCTCCCACCACACACACACAACACACACATACCAACACACACACACACACACACATACCAACACACACACACACACCCGATGTTGAAGCAGTGACCTGTTGGTGGATAAGGTTTATACAGTAGTACTTGTGGATTGAAATTAAAGACCTGTCTTGTCTGTGTGTTTTTTGCCTGTCTCCTATCAATGTTCTGTCCATCGCTTAACAGGCAGCCAAACATGGTCAGAGACCGCAAAAGATGGAGTATGATCGTACAGGTTCTATGCTCCACAAATAGTCGAGGATTAACCCTTTGACTCCTGCATCCTATTCATCAGCTGCAAAAACTTAACCCTTTTGACTCCCTCACAATATCCGCCAGCTTCCTGTAATAAGTTGGTGGACAGGGTGAGGGAATCAAATGGTTAAGTTTTTGTTTTGCTATCACTCATGACGATGCAGGATGCTAAGGATGTGGATAGGGTGAGGGAGTCAAAAGTCCAGTGACAGATGAAGTCTGTTAATAAAGAAAGCAGATCTCATTCTGGCAGGATTCCCATAACATGGTCCTTGTGACTGGCTGTGATATAAACATAAAAGGAACCCAACGGGCTCAGTGGTCTCTAGCCGGTAAACCAACTGCGATCAGAATGTCCTGGGTCCAACCCATCTAGATCCTCCATCTAGAAGGAGAAAGGTGGAATTTTTTTAGATCTCCCAGGTCAACATTCTGCAGTCCTGACAGTGCAAAAAACCACTGTTTATGTGTAAACACATGCAGAATATCAAATGTGCACAATACTGTAAAGTCATGTAGGCGGCCGCGGGTCATGAAAATGTGAAAACGTCCAGTATGCACACCCACTGAAGTCGGAGAGTGCTTCAACATACTTCCTGCACAGTGTTGGCAAATAACATACATACACACATCCAAGAAAATTCAGAACGCTTAGACAAACAAATACCACACACATACAAAAAGCAGAATATTTTAGCATGTTCCTGGACTTGGTGATGTGAAAGTGACAGTAGCATGCACAGAAAAGTACACCACGAACACATGGAAAACCAGAAGATTTATTTGTGCTGGAAGTAAATCTGCCAAGTCCTGATCAAACCAAGTAAACTCAATAAACGTTTTGATAATCAATCAAGTCTGAATGACCAAGACACAATCACTTTAATTGAACAAATTTAAACTGGTCAAATTTAACAATGTCAGTCTGTTGGGAATAGAAACACACAGTGTTTTTGACCATTTCAGTTTAAAAGCTAGTACAAACCTCCATACCTCCATGTATTTCCTGTCTTACTCTATTCCATCTAAGCTTTGGATCACTTTTATTTATCATCCATTATAAATCCTGTATAAAGATGTAAGAACACTTAATATCTATATATCAAAAACATATGTGAGTTAAAAAAAAATTGCATTGCTGATAAATGAAGCAGCATCATTAAAAATTCTTATCTAAAGGCTGAAGCAGTCTTCACTGGCTAAAAAAAAAAAGATCCAAACCAAAAAAAAAACAAAGTAATCATCATTCTACTTTGGAAAACAAATAAGATGAAAACAGTTTATTTCACTCACTAATTTTATCAAACTTCTCTGAGTTACAAATCAATTCAATGCGCTCATGTAAACAATGTTGTTTGGGTGTTTATGCACAAAATTCACTAGCACTTGTTTTCACTATAGCATAGAAAGACAGGAATTCTCTCTTTTTAAATTCTTTTTTCATTTCATTTTCAAGGAAAGTTGTGATTATACAGGGTATGTCGAAGGGAGAAGTTGAAGAAGGCTTATTTAAAAACATAGAAATGTTTGAGTACTTCTGCCAACAACGGTGATTGTTAAAGAATGAAATGCACATAGTACGCCTACTAAAAAGTCACTCAGTTGAGTTTATTCAAGAGGGATTAATCGCACTTGGGTAATTCCACATGCACTCTACCAAAATCTGCCAGCAATTATCAGCAACTGTCTGGCAGATGCCCTGACCCTGCACAAAACTCCATGCACTAGAAGATCTTATAATGAGAGAGGGGGGGGGGGTGACCTATGAAACACTAAGCTGACACTACCAGAATGATGGAAACATAAAGATGGGCAGCACACAGGCCAATTTTTTATTCAGTAAGCTGGAATTGAACTTGACATATCAAATCCAGAGTCCACCTCTCTGTCAAAAGACCATACCAGCTGCATTATTAGGAAGCAAAGAAAAGTCAGATTCAGCCTCTAACTTGAGCAACACAATTTTAGACCATGGGAAGTGGTCTGTCAAAGCCTTCCATGTTGTTATTGACAAATCAGCAGTAAGTTACAAGCACGATTCATGGTTGAAATGTGTGTGTGTGCATGATGCACGCATGTCTGTGCACATGTGTAACAGAAAACCTACTAACTAATCTCATATAAAAAATCCCCATGAAATAAGGCATCTGAGATATATGTTTAACCATCAGGAAAATGGATATTCTTAGAGAATTTGTCTTTTGTAAATCTTCAACAAAAGGTGCACCAATAGAAGACAAAGTCACTTGGAATTCACATATCATCATCTTCTAATCATCACTATTCCCTTCATCCACTTCACAGTGGTGGTTATATCTGCTGGTCATATCATCTGAGGTGGTTACTGATGTAAAACCTGATATATAAACATACAATGAAAAACCAAACCAAAACCAAAAATTCTCTTAGGGTCTTGTTTATCTGAAATATTTTTTCCCACTGTGGTCTACAACAAGCAATGTTGGTATGGCCATGTAATGAAATCCAATGACCTTGCTAAATCAATCCTCCAGGGAATTGTCGTGGGAGGGAGACACAGAGGAAGACAAAACTGATGGACTGAAAACACTGCAGAACAGACAGAAAAACCATCTGCAGAGATCGAGGCTTTGGCACACAGGTGACAGAACTGGAGATACCTGATAAGCAGTTCTTCACTGTAGCACCCAATAGACTCTTCATGGAGTTAAAGGGGAAGAAGAAGAAGAAAAAAAAAAAAAATAAAAAGAAGGTCTACAGCAAAGGGTTATGTGAAACACTCTTTAGCTGATCCTGTAGACTGAAATGGACACAGATGATGCATGTGTTTCTCTCTTTTCTCTGTCATGTGTTAGCAGGCATTTCTTCTGCTTTTTTTTTTTTTTGAGTTTCTTTTCAGTTGGTACACAACTTCAGTTTTGCTGACTTCATGTTTTGATACAGTCTTCAAACAAAGTGCACATGACAAAGACTGGATACAGATATGAGAGGAAGTAAAGCTCTGTGACAGATCTTACAGCTCATCAAATTACAAAATCCACAGCAGTTTCACAGTAGCCATTTTTCTTTCATACACTTTATGACTAGTTTAACAGTAAACTAAAAATCAAAGCTTTGATCCATCAAAACTTAGGATTGTCTCCATATTGGTGAACACAAATCAGTAGTATGCTGCTACCGGTATCACGTAAATGCCATCAATGATCAATAAAATCAACTCACTCTTCATCACAAAGCTGTCAACAACAAAAAATCACAACAACAACAAGAGATTAGAATTGGTATAAAACTCAACCAGCAAACTACAGGGCACTACTATTGCTACTGTCGTACTGAACTAAAGAACCTACTATCACCTATGTTTATCATCATTTCTATTTTTGCAATACACTGCATTTCTAGTTACATCACAGCTTTACAGTTAATGAGCAAATGCTTACCCCCCTCCCCTTTTCTTCTTCATTTTTTCTTTTGTCAACCATCACTTCATTGTTTGGCTCAGTGGAAAATGTAAAGTGAAGGGGCGATTTCAAAACAAAAACAAACAACAAAATATGTAGAGTTAATTTTCTCAAACTGTACATAAATAAACAACTACAAAAAAACAGTGTTAATTTTCTCATCATCACACTGAATCAGTGACAGCAGATTTCTTGTGCTTCTTTACAAACACCAATTCTTAGAAGCTTATGTTTCATTCATACAATAAGAGTACAGATTTCACACCATGACTAATTCAACACAACCCATTGTGCGATCTACGTCAAATGTACGTCACTGAATGTATACTCCAAGCTCTTCTGGAAGAAAACATTATTCATTTTCTAACCCGTAGTAAAACGACACAGAATACAATAGAATGCCATAAACAAGCATAAGAGGAAATAACAGTTCCCCCAACCTTAATACAGCATTTCAATCACATTCATTTCTAAATCCCATACCACCATTTTTTTTCACACTTCCTTGTCTACAGTACTTCAGTTTTCAATAATGCCAGTGCATCTCCAGATCAAAGCAACTATAATGAGTCTGTATGTACAAAATGTGCACATCTGTGCAACTACTGCGTAGACAGCATTAAAACATCTAAGAAAAGCAAGACTACCTAATGACGTATCAATACTGACATACTTTACACTATATCACTGCCACAATGGCCGTCACAGCAGACTGGACCAGGTTGGTTCAGCCTTTCATGACACCAGACAAAAAAATAACAAACAAACAAAACAAAAGAAAAGAGAAAAAAAACACCATAATATCATGGTTCAGCTTGCGTAGGTATTTTGTCAAAAAAGAACAAAGTATTGCAATATATTCTTTGGCTTCATCATAGCTTACACAACCCATATCATGTATCTGCCTTTTTAGAAAGCCTACAACTCATTTTCCCACCTTCACTCTTCTGATTAAAAAGGCGATAGTCAGCAATAAAACAATAAAAGTACACTTCATGAATCAGTCTTCTCTACAAAAGATAATGCAAGTTCATTCCTTCAGTTTGTTTCTCTAATCAGAAAACTGGACACAAAAACAAATGATGTATCTGATTATACACATGTATACCTGGGCAAAAAACAAACCCACAGTAACGACAGAACATTAATGAGGATAAACAGAAAATTAAAAATAAAGGATAAATGAGTTACCAATGAAAGAAAGAAAGAACAGGAAGTGAATTCAGTGATCACTGAAAGAAAGAAATACTGTGTATCATATCACCAACAAAACAACAAACACCATGTGTTAGTATCAACAGACTGACGGACACTTCGCAGCTGGGCACTGATGGTCAACATCTCACTTAGTGGACTCTCTGGATCGCAGGCGGGCATACTCCTGAAGTCTGAAAGCAAACATGAAAACTTTATTTTTCCTCTTAAGCCATCACACTCAGTTCATGATTGTCACATTGAATAAAACAAACACCAACAACAATGATAACTACTCCAGAACAGCTACAAGGGTAATGTTGTCCAAAGGAGAGTCAGGTCGCAGACAACTCCTCAACTTTTCTCAGGATAACAGATAACAGGATTTTATTAGCCAAAGTGTACATAAAACACCAGGAAACTGAACCTAGTCATGGTTGTTCAAACACACATGTGCAAAGTTACACTGAATAACACATAATAGCTGAAGGAAAATGTAGAAACTAAAACAGCTAAAACATCAACCAGAAAAAACATGAAAAAAGAATAAGAACACGTATTTAATACAACAAGACAAGACAGTCTTGTCTTGCTGTATTAAATACACATTTTTTTGTGTGGGTTTTCTCTGGTTCCTGTTTGCTTGAACGTGGGCAGTCACACTTGTTTTGGATTAGCTAAAACAACATAAAAAAATGGCTAAAACATCATTAAAAAAACAGCTAAAACATAAAAACAGCTAAATCATAGCTAAATCATCATAAAAACAGCTAAAACATAAAAGCAGCTAAATCATCAGAAAAACAGCTAAAACATCATAATCCCTGCTTCAAAGTGCAGAGGACATGAGCACACATCATACTGACAGTGCCTGAACAGCCTGTGGATAAAAAGACGCATTTCATTCTTTCTGGTTTTGCTTTACCCACCAGGCAGAAGGTACCCAGGTAGGACTTAAAGAGAGTGTGAAGAATGTCAATGATGACAAATGTTACTGGCGACTGATTCAACCACACAAAAAGACTGAATCTTACATAATCTGTATTCACATAATGTTATCAATTAACCTTTTGACTCCCGCACCCTATCCACCAACTGCAAAACTTTAACCTACTGACTCCCTCACCCTATCCACCAGCTTCCTGCAGGAAGCTGGTGGATATGGTGGATAGGGTAAGGGAGTCAAAAGGTTCAGTTTTTGTTTTGCTAGCATGGTCAAAAAGATGCTGGTGGACAGGCTGTGGGAGTCAAAGTGTTAAATTACAGCAGATTCTTATTTCCTGGTGGCTGTCAGAAAAAGAGACGAAACCAACGATAATGAAACTTTTGCAGAAGGAAAGCAGTAAAAAAAGTCTATCAAAAATGTCCATTACCACAATACACAAAAAGCGTGTATAAGACACAGATTTCAAAACAACGTAATGCAACGTGATGAACTGATACTTCCTTACTAGTAGCCTATTATCCACTGGGTATGTAGAGCAGCAATGAAGATTTCCATCTGTATTTGCCAGCTATGTATGGAGCCACCGATGTTTTTCTGGGCTTTGAATCTCTATTGTCTTGGTTTAAGCCCATAGGACCAACCAAATGGTATATTCCATGTATCCCCAAGAACATGAAAGAATAATCAACATTCTTATCTGTCATCCACTCACTACATAAAATGATTATGTATTCTGAACAGGGAAGAAGATTCAGGCCTTTGAAACAAGATGACTGAGTAAACAAAACTGCTTTGTGTATTCTACCTTCAACCTAACACAGAGTGTGAATGGAACAAGACCAATACCATGCCAGACCCATACGAACCAATCCTGGCATCAGTAAAACGATTTCTCATCCAAGACCATACTTCAGTATGCCATGGAAGGAGGTTATTATTGTTGCTGACCGAGGAACAGCCAGCCGACAAATAAAACAACTGGAACAACTTCTATATACCTAAAATGATTGCAGATGCATTCTGGAGATGAAAGATACCATCTGCTGCCACGCCATGTCCGATTAGCCCCCCCCCCCCCCCCCCCCCCCTAAAAAAAAAAACCATGCTGGATAAGGGATTAGGAGGAAAGAATAATAAGAAAAGATTGTGAAAACATACTGACCTGAGTGCATTGATTTTGATGAAACCACCAGCATCCGTTGGTTCGTATTCCCCTTGTACGTTCATGCTGTACACATAACACAAACAGGTATCAGAAGGAAGTTTTCAGGGCAAGCTCTACATATGTCTGTATGGAAAATGACGTCAGCGGTTGCGAAGGAAATGTGAGGTGACAAAGTTATCAGATAAAATGAGCAAGTGTCCATGCACGAGTCTGACACTGAGTTGACACGGGTCTAGTCACACAGAGTCAACATGGGTTTAGTTACACTGAGTCAACATGGGTCTAGTTAAACTAAGTCAACACATCTAGTTATACTGAGTCAACAAGGTCTAGTCACACTGAGTCAGCATGGATCTAGTTACACTGAGGCAACACAGGTCTAGTTATACTGAGTCAACACAGGTATAGTCACACTGAGTCAGCACAGGTATAGTCACACTGAGTCAGCACAGGTCTAGTTACACTGAGGCAACACAGGTATAGCCACACTGAGTCAGCACAGGTCTAGTCACACTGAGTCAACACAGGTCTAGTTATACTGAGTCAACACAGGTCTAGTTATACTGAGTCAACACAGGTCTAGTCATGCTGAGTCAACACAGGTCTACTTACACTGAGTCAACAAGGTCTAGTCATAGTCAACATGTCTAGTCACACTGAGTCAACAAGGTCTAGTTACACTGAGTCAACAAGGTCTAGTCACAGTCAACACAGGTCTAGTCACACTGAGTCAACAAGGTCTAGTTATACTGAGTCAACAAGGTCTAGTCATACTGAGTCAACAAGGCTAGTCACACTGAGCCAACACAGGTCTAGTTACACTGAGTCAACAAGGTCTAGTTACACTGAGTCAACAAGGTCTAGTCACAGTCAACAAGGTCTAGTCACACTGAGTCAACAAGGTCTAGTTATACTGAGTCAACACAGGTCTAGTCACACTAAATCAACACAGGTCTAGTCACAGTCAACACAGGTCTAGTCACACTAAGTCAACACAGGTCTAGTCACAGTCAACACAGGTCTAGTCACACTGAGTCAACAAGGTCTAGTCACACTGAGTCAACACAGGTCTAGTCACACTGAGTCAACACAGGTCTAGTTATATTGAGTCAACACAGGTCTAGTCACACCGAGTCAACACAGGTCTAGTTACACTGCATCAACACAGGTCTAGCCACACACAGGTCTGGTCACACACAGGTCTAGTCACAGACAGGTCTGGTCACCCACAAGTCTAGTCACACATAGGTCTAGTCACACTGAGTCAACACAGGTCTAGTCACACTGAATCAATGCAGGACTAGTCACACAGGTCTAGTCACACAGAGTCAATACAGGTCTAGTCACACAGTCAATACAGATCTAGTCACACACAGGTCTAGTCACACAGAGTCAACACAGGTCTAGTCACACACAGGTCTAGTCATGCAGAGTCAATACAGGTCTAGTCACACACAGGTCTAATCACACAAGAGTTAATACAGGTCTAGTCACATACAGGTCTAGTCACACTGAGTCAATACAGGTCTAGTCATGCACAGGTCTAGTCACACAGAGTCAATACAGGTCTAGTCATGCACAAGTCTAGTCACACAGAGTCAATACAGGTCTAGTCACACAGAGTCAATACAGGTCTAGTCACACACAGGTCTAGTCACACAGTCAATACAGGTCTAGTCACACACAGGTTTAGTCACACAGTCAACACTGGTCTAGTCATACACAGGTCTAGTCACACTGAATCAACAAAGGACTAGTCACACAGGTCTAGTCACACAGGTCTAGTCATACACAGGTCTAGTCACACAGAGTCAACACAGGTCTAGTCACACAGAGTCAACACAGGTCTAGTCACACAGAGTCAACACAGGTCTAATCATACACAGATCTAGTCACAGTCAACACAGGTCTAATCACACAGAGTCAACACAGGTCTAGTCATACACAGGTCTAGTCACAGAGTCAACACAGGTCTAGTCACACAGAGCCAACACAGGTCTAGTCATACACAGGTCTAGTCACACAGAGTCAACACAGGTCTAGTCACACACATGTCTAGTCATACAGTCAACACAGGTCTAGTCATACACAGCTCTAGTTATACGGAGTCAACACAGGGTCTAGTCACACACATGTCTAGTCACACACAGGTCTAGTCACACAGAGTCAACACAGGTTTAGTCACACAGAGTCAATACATGTCTAGTCACACACAGGTCTAGTCATACAGTCAACACAGGTCTAGTCACACACAGGTCTAGTCATACAGAGTCAACACAGGTCTAGTCACACACAGGTCTAGTCACACAGAGTCAATACAGGTCTAGTCATACACAGCTCTAGTTATACGGAGTCAACACAGGTCTAGTCACACACAGGTCTAGTCATGCAGAGTCAATACAGGTCTAGTCACACACAGGTCTAGTCACACACAGGTCTAGTCACACACAGGTCTAGTCATGCAGAGTCAATACAGGTCTAGTCACACACAGGTCTAGTCACACAGAGTTAATACAGGTCTAGTCACATACAGGTCTAGTCAAACTGAGTCAATACAGGTCTAGTCACACAGGTCTAGTCACACAGAGTCAATACAGGTCTAGTCACACACAGGTCTAGTCACACAGAGTCAATACAGGTCTAATCACACACAGGTCTAGTCAGTCAATACAGGTCTAGTCACACACAGGTCTAGTCACACTGAGTCACCAAGGGTCTAGTCACAGTCAACACCCATCTAGTCTCACTGAGTCAACAAAGGTCTAGTCACAGTCAACACAGGTCTAGTCACACTGAATCAACACTGTTCTAGTCTCACTGAGTCAACAGGTCTAGTCACAGTCAACACAGGTCTAGTCACAGTCAACACAGGTCTAGTCACAGTCAACAAAGGTCTAGTCACAGTCAACACAGTCTAGTCACAGTCAACACAGGTCTAGTCACAGTCAACACAGGTCTAGTCACACACCAATTTCAGGATTAACCTTGGCAGAATCACAAGCTTAAGATAACCCATTACCGTCAGGTTAATATTTCACACTTAACAAGCCTGAAGCCTATCTGAATACAAGTGATGAAAAAGATGGAGAAGGAGATGAGAGAGAGAGAGAGAGAGAAGGGAGAGAGGGAGAAGGTGAAGAGAAAGAGAGGGAGAGAGGGTGAGAGAGAGGGAAAGAAAGGAAGGAGGAAGCAGGAGAAAGAAAGAGAGAGACGGAAGGAGGAACAGAGAGAGAGAGAGAGAGAGAGAGAGAGAGAGAGAGAGAAGAGAGACAGAAGAGAGAGAGACAGAGAGAAGAGAGAGAGACAGAGAGAAAGAGAAGAGAGAGAGAGAAGAGAGAGAGAGAGAGAGAGAGAGAGAGGAGAGAGAGAGGAGAGAGAGAGAGAGAGAGAGAGAGAGAGAGAGGAGAGAGAGAGAAAATGCGAGCAAAACAAAACAAACAGAACTGAGGCAAGTCTCACACACACGTACACATACATAAAGAGCTTCTCTCAGCTTAATACTGCTTTCAAATAGAGATTAAAAGGCTGAAATGAAATAAAAGAGTAAACTTGGCACTTAGGACAAAGTATGCTAAAAAACTGAAGTGGATACAAGAGTTGTCGTCGCTTACCTGACAAGCTCTTCATTGTACAGAGAGTAGGGGGACTTGCGGCCCTGGACGTAGATGGCGCCCTTGTACAGCTTGAGAATGACGTGCCCTTCACCCAATCCTGGCTCTTGATGATGCAGAAACGAGTGAACTCGCATTCGGGGCTGAACCAGAAACCTGCACACAGAGGACAATGAGCAGCGTAAATCCTTTTGAAATCAAACTGTCTTCCCCCCCCATCCCCTCCCCACACTTTTTTTTAAGGATAATCGCACTTAGCCCTTTGACTCCCGCACCCTATCCTTCAACTGCAAAAATTTTTAACCCTTTGACTCCCTCACCCTATCCACCAGCTTCCTGCAGGAAGCTGGTGGATAGGGTGAGGGAATCAAAGAGTTAAGTTTTTGCTTTGTTAGCATGGCTGACCATGCAGGATGCTGGTGGACAGGGTGCGGGAGTCAAAGGGTTAAGGAGATTTCCTTTGTGCTCACAACTTTTTTATTTTGGTTTGTTTGCTTGTCCCACTAATGCCTCCTTAACGGCCACAGAATCTGGCACACTTTTTACAATGTGATGATGATGATGATGATGATGAAGATAATCATGATGTTTGGAGTTCCCAAACTGACCCTGATACGGATGAACCAGACAGACAAGTTCCAGCTTTAAAAACTTTAATAGGTTTAGCAACAAACTTTTGGATAAATTTGTGTGATCAGTGGACCTTTTCATTTTGATTTGATTACAGTCAAACTGACCACCATATGCTGTCCATTAAAAATATTTGTTTTATGATTTTTCATGGATACATAGACCCAGGGAGAGAATGCTGGACGGGCTTGCAGAGTGGCTGGGGATAAGGAGGGTGGGGGAGATGCTAGGGGCAACGAGAGATAGAGATGGTTGGAAGTCCAAGGTCGCCAACGCCATGCGGCAGGGCACCTGATGATGATGATGATGATGATGACGTGTATGAACACTCTTTTGCCCACGCTGAACTGGTGGTATGTTGATGCACAGTCTGTGTATTCGTCTTCAAAGTGCATGCATGCTGGGTGTGTTCATGTTTCCATGCCAGCAGACAATGACATGACTTACAGGATCTTTAATAATCATAATCAACTTTTGATAATGCTACTCACAGGGGACCATTTTGGCCAGGCATAAACACGTTATACTGGCTTCAACACAGATTCAACAGGACTGATTTTACAACCATGCAAATGTAAACAATGAGAGTTCAGTGAGTAAATTAGACTTTTGCATAGAACCAGAGTCCTGCACATACACACACACACACATGTGCACATGCATGCATGCATGCACACACATACATACACACACACACACGCGCGCGTGCATGCATGCACGCACACACACACGCATGCACATACACACTCACACACGCATGCACACACACACACACAAACAACGCGGCGCACACACACACACATGCACACACAAACATACACACACACTCACTCACACACATGCACACACACTCCTCAACACACACACACAACACCTCTCTCTCTAACACACACACACACACACCTCTCTCTCTCTCTAACACACACACACACTCCTCTC
Organism: Monoplex corrugatus; assembly: GCA_030674185.1. Classification (NCBI taxonomy): domain Eukaryota; kingdom Metazoa; phylum Mollusca; class Gastropoda; order Littorinimorpha; family Ranellidae; genus Monoplex; species Monoplex corrugatus. Next base: position 22,664,606 of record JAPXFY010000026.1, read on the forward strand.
TCTCTCTAACACACACACACACACTCTCTCTCTCTCTAACACACACACACACACACACACAATACACACATACACACAACACAACACACACAGACACACACACTAAAACTGAAAGAAACCAACCTCTATAAACCTGTTCAGAAAACTGGTTGTCCAGCCCACGTTTGACTTTCCTCAATTCCTGAAAAAAAACAACCCATCCAACCTGATACACACAATACATAAACACAAACTCCTTCCATTCACCAAATAGCTCAGCCTCATGGCCTCAGCCTTACTAACAGCACACATCTGTGAAACAAAAATCAGGTTCACAATCTAACTTTTTTGTTCATCAATATCTAAACTGTAAAACATACTGTGCAGAAATGCATCATGTTTCTGAATGACGTCCACAATAAATCTGAGGATGAATGAGCGGATGCACACCAAAGTTTCAAATAGCGATTGATTTTCATGGATATGATGACAGCTATTTATTTATTTATTTATTCATCTATTATTTTCATTTATGTATGCACCTTGCTTTGCCTACACTGCGCAGGCAGTTTGTTGCCACACAGTCTGCATACCCCTCTTCAGTGGATGCGCATGGTGGGTGTTTTCATGTTTCTATATAAACACAGTCATAGTATGTGTTTACTATTGACAGGGAGGTTTAGACATTAACAGGTGTGCGTACATAATGACCTGGGAGACCGGAAATCTACATACACCTTTTACCTGCCAAGCGGGGGCACCAGGCAAGATCACACCCCCCATGCCTTCTGCCTGGAAGTACGACCTCTTAATCCTGTGACTACCATGCACATCACTGTTAAAATCATAGGGAAACGTTCAGAGTGACAATCTTTCAGTTTCAGTTTCTCAAGATGACGTCTCCGTGCTTGGAACGAATTCCATATGCACTAACGTCACAGGTGCTATGTGTATGGTGATCATGGCACAAGCCTTAAGCCTGCACATAAACCCATGAGCTGAGTGACAGTCATTACTGTTCCAAATAATCATCTTAAATCAAATATGAACAAAAATCCTGAGCACTTACGGACACTAAAACTTTTCTGAGTATTTCAATTTCGATTCTCTTTATCTGAAAATGTTTCATAGCTTCTTTGGATGATATCCACTGACAAGAACTGCTGATCAAAACCACACACCTACTTACAGGAGACCCATGTTACTCAGTCAAATAATTAAATATGGGAACTGGAGATAAGATGTTAAGTCATACCTGCACTCTTTGACAAGAGTTTCAGAATCCGCTTGCATTCAACTGCCGTATTTATAACCAAGTATTTTCTCAGTGGCCCATCACATCAGCTGTTAAAGCATAACACAGGGTTTGGGTTCAACCCTCAGATGGGCCACGTTTTTTCCAAGACCTTACCAGCACATACAGCTTATGTGCAGGTACTGGGCTTATGCCATGATCATTTTGAATCTTATCCTTATATGGCATCTGTGCTTAAGGAATTCGGTCCGAGCATGGATATGCCATCTTGAGAAAACTGAAAACTGAATACTTACTGGTCAGAATTATTGCAATTTACAGGAAAAACTAAGTCACCAAATGATTCTTTGGAAAATTTGCTTGATAGAGAAATGATGTCTTGGCCATAACTGCTTTTAAAGTACTTGCACACCAACACAATCTTTCACAAAGACAAGCCTACTCTCTCTCACAAGTGAGCATGTTCACACACAAACATAAACACACACTCTAAATGCACACACACACACACACACATACACACACACACATTCTAAATACACATATATACAATCACATAACACACACAAACACACACTCTAAATACACAGACACACACACACACTCTAAATACACACACACATGCACACACACTCTAAGTACACAGACACACACACATACACACGCACTTTAATGCACACAAACACACACAGAGACACACACACAAACACACACATACATACACAGACACACACATACACATATACTCTAAATACACACACACACACACACACACTAAACGCACACAAACTAACAAATACAACACACTCTAAACACACACACACACACACACACACACACACACACACCAACACACACACACACACACACACACGCACACACAATCACATAACACAGACACAATCACATAACACACACATAGAGACAGAGACAGACACACACACACATGCACACACAATCACATAACACAGACACACACAATCACATAACACAGACACATCACACACATACACACACACAAACACACACATGCACACACAATCAAAAACACACACACACACAGACACAATCACATAACACAGACACACACACACACACACACACACACACACATAACACACAGAAACATAACACACACACACACATAATGACACTCACTCTATCCATAGTGAACACTTCAATATCAGTGTGAGCTGCAATAAGAATGGTACCAGCAGGAGTCTCATACAATCCTCGAGATTTCATCCCGATGAAACGATTCTCCACCAGGTCCACCCGTCCAATGCCATGTTTGCCTCTGTAATGCAAATTAATAAATAAATAACACATACATAAAAAAATCAACCCAAATCCTGGCCAAGACAGAAAAGTGAGCTAGCCACAACACCATATATCACTATGGCAATTAGGCATGAAGCTGAAATACAATCAACACAACAGCTTTTTCCTTTCTTTTTAAAAATTTTTTTTTTCATTGCCTCTATAACAGTACTCCCATACTGCCCATTCCTGCGAGGCGTGGCGTGGACCACGCATGCTCATCAGGAGAAAAGGCTCAATACCTTCCACCTGAGAAGCCTACGGCGCATACTCGGCATTTCCTGGCAAGACAAGGTGACCAACACCGAAGTCCTGACCCGCGCTGGCCTCCCAACCATGCGTACCATGCTGAGACAGCATCGGCTGCGTTGATTGGGCCATGTTCGCCGCATGAAAGATGGTCGCATCCCAAAAGACATCCTTTATGGTGAGCTTGCCACAGGGCAGAGAAACATTGGCCGCCCACAGCTGAGATACAAAGATGTTTGCAAACGTGACATGAAGGCGCTTGAGATCAACACTGAGTCCTGGAAGGACCTCGCAGACGACCGCAACAGCTGGAGAACTACTCTCAAGAAACAGCTGCGGATTGGTGAGGACAAACTGTCAGCTGCTGCAGCAGAAAAGCGAGTTCGCAGAAAAGGGATGACAGCCAACAGACCAGCATCAGCATACACATGCGACCGCTGCAACAGAGACTGCCTCTCTCGCATTGGTCTCTACAGTCACAGGCGACGCTGCTTGGACCAAGCAGACAGCCCATCTAGACATTAGAACGGATGTACTTTGTCCATGGTCAGCCATGACCGAGGGAGGCCTACTACTATTACTAAATTAGGCATGAAGCTAAAATACAATCAACACAGCAGCTTTTTTCTTTCTTTCTTTTTTTTCCCATCGCCTCCATAACAGTACTCCCATACTGCCCATTCCTGTTATGTGGGATTCATTTTTTTGGTCACTCTGGAATTTTTTTTGCAAGAAATGCAGACAAAAGTAGGCTGCCACAGTATGGCACCACACCCTTTTTTCAATATGCATTTATTTTTGGGTGTTTATCTATGAAAGTGTGTTTTTCTACACAATCTTGCCAGGGATCTATCTTGTGTTGCTATGGAACCTTTAAGGTCTGCTAAGTATCTGCTGAACACAGAACCTTGATTTACTGTCTCATCTGAAAGACTAACACCCAGATCACCCCATTTAAGATTTAGTGTAGGGGGAGATAAAAATCCCAATCCAATCCATGATTCAAATCCAGGTTTCTCATATCCTAGGCAGATGCTTTAACCACTAGGCCACTTCTGTCAAGTCCCAGTGCCAGGGAGTTTGCTGGAACTGTCAATATCAAACCGCTATATGGACACCTACTAGAGGAACTCTGCACTGTTATTGGGTCACGTCAGTGAATTCCTGCTGTACCTTTTCTCAACTCATACACTTAAGGCACCTCATATTAAGCCACCAAGTGGAAACAATAAGTTTTCATTCAGGTCAACAGTCACTTCAATTCATTCACATACACATCATCATCATCATCATCAGGTGCCCTGCCGCATGGCTTTGGCGACCATGGACTTCCAACCATCTCTATCTCTCGTTGCCCCCAGCATCGCCCCCACCCTCCTCATCCCCAGCCACTCTGCAAATCCGTCCAGCACTCTCTCCCTGGGTCTACCTGGTGCTCTCTTTCCCTCCAGCTTTCCCGTTGTGACCAGGTGCTCCAAATCCCCCTTCCTCATAAAATGGCCTATAAATGTTGCTTGTCTTTTCCTAATCTTCCTTATGAGTGATCTACTTGTGTCTGCCTCCATCAAGACTGTCTCGTTTGTTTTCTTTGCTGTCCACAAACACACAAATATCAAATAAAGACACACTCCTGCATGTTTAAACAAACACAACCCAATTTGTTCACATAAACATACCCATCCTTTTTTGTGTGTGTTTCACATAAGAACTGTCCCCAATGTAGAGATCAACACAACTCTCTTCCGTTTGTTCAGACAGATGTACATTTCATCCCAATATGAAACATTCATCTCAGGTCATTTGACTTCATTCATTTGTACACACATTCAACCCCACAAATACATATTCCTTTCAAACCCTATGCCTAGCTACCAGTTTCCTGCCAACCTCAAATCCCAAAATAAATAATTATTCAACCCACTTTGGGTTTTTTGTTGTTTATATGAGTACACTAACACCAGTTCATACACTAACACCAATTCATTAATTCACATTCATGTTTCTTTTTCATATTTTCTATAGGCTGGCTGGCAATGTGAACAGAACCATGGACTCAAGATCTGATGTCTTCAGCTCAATACCAGCCTGAACATTGTGATTGTTGTTTAAAGCCCTGCCGAGAGCCATTCCAGGGCTATAACCGCTTCAAAACATACAAAACTTCAACAGAAAAAAAAAGAAAAGAAAATTAAGTACACATATTAATGCATTTGCGCACATAATCTAAGGACATGCCCCTGGCGCTGATCGCTCTGTCCAATTTATCGGACAGGAGGTTTAAAAAACACACCTGAATACAAATATAAGCATACCTAAGGACACCAAAACATATATAAAAACAGGCATAAATTACCTAAAATTGCTTCCACATATCTCACCTCCCTAGAGCCAAAAATGCACTTAATACATGTACCCAATTATCAATCCTAAGAAAAAGTATGTAAGACTTTATTAAACACATACAGGTGACTGGACCATTAAGGCAGAAAATGATAGGAAGAAATGACAGAAAGCAAAGGGATAAGGCAGAAACAAAGAGAGTAACATAAAAGAGAAAATTTCTCTCACAGAATTTCCATAAGTAAGGATACTATCTATACTGAAAGAGTCCCCTGCATCCCCACGGGGGAAGCCTGCAACATCAAAACCTGGCCTGTTAGCTGTCCACCCTTAATGTTCCAATCATTCTGGTGTTATCAGCTTAATGTTTCATAGGTCCTGTTCGATTCCCCCTCACACCCCCCCCCCCCCTTCCCATCATTTCAAGTTCTGCACAGGTTCAAAGAGTATGCCAAGCATTTACTGGCAGATCTGGGTGCAGCGCGTGCGGAATTAGCAGAGTGCAATGAATCCCACATTAACACATTCCAAACTCCACACTCACCCCAATTCATTGAGATAAATGAACAGGTCCAGTGCTTCCTTCTTCACTGTGCCGTCAGTCAGGTTTCTGACACACACTGGAATGCCTGAAAATAAAATGATTGCAATTAACAGTTATGAGCTGTCTAAACAATAGTACTTTCTCAGAAGGCAGAAAGACAGTAAATGAAAGAAAGAAAATATGAAAGAAAGGAAAATACAAATTCCCCACAACTAGTCATAGTGACTGACCTGTTCTCCACCCCCCTCCTGTCTCCTGCATGTTTTTGCCCAAGTACTGGTCTTTCATATTTCACTGTGTAAATACTATACATGTACATGTAAGCACATCAGTGATCCACTGACCACCAAGGCAAACAAGGAAACTGCGGTTCAAATCTCCATGAGATCACCTGTTCTCTCTTTTCTGTTTAATTTGTCTGCCTGGTGTCATTGTTCAAAGAATCACTCATGTCCTGTCCACAACTGAGCACAATGTGGAACAATGGAAAGCCTTAGGATCAGAGAAACTTCCACTGAATGAACAGACATAGGATGTCCCATAACCATGAAGTCAGTACAGAGTGATGTGGTTATGATGTCACACTCACAACTCTTTCTCTTTTGCTGGCCCATCTTCTGCGTCTCTCCTGTGTCACTACCCAAAGGCTACTCATCTTGGCTCTCTAACACACCTCCCAATGCATCAAAACTGAGGTCACCACACCAGCAGGGAATGGAAGGCCATAGAAAATACGACAATGTTTTGCAATGCTACAATGAGGAAAGGGGAATTGGAGCACCTGGTCACAGCAGGAAAGCTGGAGGGAAAGAGAGCACCAGGTAGACCCAGGGAGAAGATATTGGACGGACTTGCACAGTGGCTGAAGACAAAGAGGGTGGAAGAGGTGCTTGAGGCAACAAGAGATAGAAACAGATGGAAGGCCATGATCGCCAACGCCATGTGGCAAGGCACCTGATGATGATGATGACAATGATAAGAGTAAGGATGATGATGATGATACTACAGAGTTCCATCTCAGACTGAGGTAGTGTGACAGACCTGTAGTGTATGCTTACTATCACACACACACACACACACACAAACAACACACATCACACACACACACACACACACACATTCTCTATCCCTCTCACAAAATGGACAGAAAAAAGCCTGGTAATTTCCCTCAGCAGTACCTCACTGCGTGGAGCAAGCAAGCAAGCAAACAAACAAACAAACAAACACAAAATAAGCAAAAACACAAACAACATATCACAGCAAAAATGCACAAAACCTGTCATCCCTCTCTACCCCAAACTTCTATGTACCTTACACACACAAACAGACTCAAACACATTCAACACCCAGACAAACCCTTGTCAAAGTCGATCTCAATGAACTCCAAACTGCCATAAATCTTACACACACAAACAGACACAAACTCAATCAACATGCAGACGAACCCTTGTCAAAGTCAATCTCAATGATCTCAGCCTTGTCTGGTGCTGCTTCTGGGTCCACCGTCATATTGTACACACCGGGGGGACCTGGCGTGCCAGGGTCCTCCAGAACTCCGCTCTCATAACTGCCACAGAGATGTTCTTTCATAACATCACTTTCAGATGATAATAATAATCATCATGATGATAAATAATAATAGTGATGATACAAGAAGAAGAAAAAGAAGAAGAAGAAGAAGAAGAAGAAGAAGAAGAAAATAGAAGAAGAAGAAGAAGAAGAAGAAGAAGAAAATAGAGAAGATAGTATAGTAGTAGTAGTAGTAGTAGTAGTAGTAGTAGTAGTAGTAGTAGTAGTAGTAGTAGTAATAGTAGTAGTAGTGGCAGTAGTGGTAGTAGTAATAGTAGTTGTAGTAGCAACAGAAGAGAGAAGAAGAGAAGAAGAGAAGAAGAAAGAAGAAAGAAGAGAAGAAGGAAGAAGAAGAAGAAGAAGAAGAAGAAGAAGAAGAAAAGAAGGAGAGAGGAAGAAGAAGAAAGAAGAAGAAGAAGAAGAAGAAGAAGAAGAAGAAGAAGAAGAAGAAGAAGAAGAAGAAGAAGAAGAAGAAGAAGAAGAAGAAGAAGAAGAAGAAGATCTTGACTTTAGTGGAGAATTTCCTGAAATTAGGACAGGGTGTAAGAATTGAAGTACATGATAGAAGAAGAAGAATAGAGAGAGAAGAGAAGAAGAGAAGAGAGAAGAAGAAGAGAAAGAAAAAGAAGAAGAGAAGAAAGAAGAAGAAGAAGAGAGAAGAGAGAGAAGAAGAGAAGAGAAGAAAGAAGAAGAGAGAGAAAAGAGAAGAAGAAAAGAGAAGAGAGAAGAAAAAGAAGAAAAAAGAGAAGAAGAGAAGAAGGAGAAAAGAGAAGAAGAAAGAGAGAGAGAAGAAGTTTGACTTAGTGAAATCTAATTAGCACGGTGGGTGTTGGTTTGTCTGTAATGAATTGGAGGTCTGCCCTTCTTCCTTTTTGCCGCTGGTTTTCTTTGAGAAATGGTCGCCATGAGATCTGTATTCTTGCTGCATGATACATGGCCAATGTATTTTAGTCTTCTCTTGTTGATGTCTGCTAGCAGTTTTCTGGTGGTATCAAGTTCTTCCAGGACACTTTCATTAGTTTTTCTATATGTCCACTTGACATGTAGTAGTCTCCGATAAAACCACATCTGAGATCTTCTGCAATCAGTTTTTCTCAGAGTCCAGGCATCACAGCCATAAACCATGACTGGCCAGATCAAACATTTTAAAAGTCTAACTTTCAGACCATTTGGTATGACTCTGTCTTTCCAGATGTTGTTGAGTTGGACCATTTTTTGCTTTGCCATTCCAATTCTTATTTTCATGTCTGTGGAGCAGATTCCATCATCAGTTTTTACAGAACCAAGATATTTGAAATCCTTAACATTTTCTATAGGAACTTTGTTAATTAAGATGTCATGATTGTTTTCAGTGTCTCTGCCCTTGATATGTAGCACTTTTGTTTTCTTGGCGTTCAAGTTTGACCAGCCTGCTGCATTCACATTGTACAGAAGTCCTTGCATACTGGTGATGTTGTCTGCTAATAGCACAGTATCATCACCATAGCGCAGATGTGCAAGTTTTTTCCCTCCTCTCTTTATGCCCATGCCTTCTATATCAGCATCTCTCACGACTTAATATGACTTAACCCTTTGACTCCCTCAGCCTATTCACTAGCATCTACTTTGTCGACCATGACAGCAAAGTTAAAAATGTAAACCTTTGATTCCTTCACCCTATCAGCCAGCTTCCTACAGGAAGCTTGTAGATAGGGTGAGGGAGTCAAAGGGTTGAATTTTTGATGGTGGTGGATAGAGTGCTGAAGTCAAAGGGTTTTAATGCAGATATCATGTGGTGGTAAAAGATACAAAATAGTCAGAAATTCCAGAAGCCAGCAGAGTACCTCTACATAATGCCTGTGCCACCATCCAATGGGTTTGATAGGCTGCTGTCTGTGCCTGCACCTACTTAAAAAAAAAATAGGTTAAGCCAGCAAGCTATTCATTCAAACAATGTGTACCTGATGTGCATCAAGTTGGCATCCATGCTCCAAGGTGATTTGGGGGTGACAGGCAGAGGGATTCCATGTTTCTGTCACACATCACAACCAATATCAGCTTTAGAACTGTCAATAACAGGCTAAGATAAAACTTATACCGCAAAATCTGATGAAGCATAGCAATGTTAAATCGAACATTTGGGCATAACATTAAGATCATGACCATGGGTATATAAACACACACAAACACACACACACACAACACATATATATACACACACACATACACACACACACAAATACACACACACACACACACACACACACACACACACACACACACACACAACACACACACTAAGAGCTACACTTCATCCAGGCATACTGAAACAGCTTACAACTGTGCTTGTGCTCTTTTTTGAGCCATTCTAACAATCTCTTTTTTTTTTTTTTATTCATGAAGTTTCTGCTTTCTACCAGAAAATCCAGATTCTGTACTTAAAGGTCACTATGACCTTAAAGAAGTTTCAGATGAAATAAAACCTGATGTAAAGTGAGGACAACAGCAAACTCTTACAACAGATTTTAAATATACTCAGAAAATCCCAAGAAAGTTCTATTCTGTTCATACATCTCCCCCCAAAAATACTGTGCCAATTTTAGGCAATGTTTTGGTCAATGTGACCTTGACCTTGACACCATGACTTCCAAACTTGCCCATTTGTGACTTGTCTACAGTCCACACCTTTGCCACAAAGTTGGTAAAGATCTGTCTATAAAGAGCTGAGAAAATCTTGCTAAAACAGACACCCACCCCTCTGTCTTCCGCAGATATGAAATGATCTCTCTTCAAAAAAGCGACTGAAAAACAACTTCTATTAGCAACTGAAAATCAACTTCTATTACTTTTTTTTTTTTACATAACTTCAATACTCCATTAGCTTAATCTGAATCAAAGTGACTACAACTTTCTAGCATACAGAAACCAGAAACACACATATAAAAACAGAATGAGACCACATATTTAATTAGTGAATCAAGACAGTTTCCCAATTAGTGAAAGAAAACAAGTGCAATTTTTCAGTCCACTGGTCTTCAAGTGTATATACAAAACAACAACAACAACAACAACAACAACAAAGAAACAAGTTCACTAGATATAGGACAAAAACAACAGATCAATTAACTTCACAAAAGTTTCATTGAGTTGAAGAATCTGATTGGAATTATCTGCTAAGATTTAGTGACTCCAATTTCGCTCATACATGCGGCAGTCAGAGCATTCCAGGTTCTACCGTCTTTGGCTTAAGCGGGCAGATCTACCACATTTCTCTGAATACAGGACCTGGTTGATGTTCTACCGCTAGTTCGCTTTCATTGTTCCCATGCTCCTCTGACTATCTGACATCCAACGCTGTAGCTAGTATGTGGGTCATGATGGTGGAAGTTTGGAAGCATTACCAGTCCATTAAATTCATTTGCAAAGGTGTATGTCATCGGCTGCTGTTTAGATATTCTCTGATTTGCCTGTTGAATATGACAACACTATAACAAACATTACAGATACAGCACAGGCATTTGTGGTAGAGGTATCAAGTTTTCATTCTTGGCCTGATTTCAAGAGCCACGCTTTGCATCCAAACTACAGTACTCATGGAACTATAAAAGCAGAGATTCATTGCAACTTGTAAATCCAAATTTTCCTCCACTGTTTGAAGGCTACTGAGACCTTTTCAGTTCTGTAACCGAGTTCATGGTTCATACTGCCTTGGCAAATTTTCATGCTGAGCTTAAATTCTGATCAATAAAGAAAAACACTTATCAATCCAGAAAGAAGGTTTATAAAAAAGAAAAAAAAAAAACCAAGAAAGGCAGAAAGAAAGTGAAAAACAAGAAAGAAAAAAAGATATAGCACATCCAAATACAGCATGTTTTCAATGAAAGCAATGCCTGTGGGAAAAGTACTCATACAACAGACAGCAGTACACACTTCACATTAATCAAAAATCAAGCAAATGCCCACTGTGGCATATGGAGAAACAAGCCAGCAGACACTCTGGCGATGGCAGGAAGCAGACAACAATAGCAACACCCCATCTCCTTCAATGAGGTGAAGACAATCATAAAAAGAAACTTCAATCCTGAACGTAACAGAACAGAAATGATCTCATCCATTATTAGAGTGGCAACAACAAATCACAGTCTTTCGTCTAAAGACCGGACATCGCTGCCTATTCCAATGAAAGTGCCAGATGGGACTGTCCCACACTGATGGGTGTCCATACCAGACAGCGCCTGTCTCCAGTACACATTCTACACTTTTGTCCAAGATTGCATTTTGTATTCAGAAATAAAATGAACAATGGCCAAAAGGAACACCTCTGGGACAACAAAGAAGACTTAATGAAAACCATAGACTTCATCCTAAGATCGACAGACCATTTGAGGTATAATCATGCATGAAACAAAACAAAACAAAAACAACAACAACAACAACAAAATGAAGGACTCACCCTGGCATACTCAAATAAGTCATTTCTGCCAGGGAACCGCTGGTAGAATTCTGGCAGTCTCCAAGGGGAGATCACCTGCCCATGTAAAAACAAGTCAGTAAATTGTATAAGTTATTGTTATTAGTAATACTTTATAAATGATAAGAATACAGTCCAATTGCTGTCACTTTCTTCTTCCATTATGATCATACACACACACACACACACACACACACACACACACACACACACACACACACGCACAAAATCCATAAAACACATTCACATCAACTGAACTGTATCATCAAATACATGTACAACTTTATCTAGTTGACGGTTTCAATATTCATAAACTAATCAAATTTTCAACGCAGTGAAGCTACTTTTAGTGGGTATAGCCTCATCATATGCTCTACTGTCACGACAACAGTCACATGGAAAATCACAGAGGATGGGATAGATGGGGAAGGAGGAGGTGGGCCCAGGAGGACAGGACACGGACAAAACACATGGCAAAACAAAGGGAGGTAATGAATGGTCTTTAGTGGTTGGTTGGGTGTGTATTTAACGTGTAAACTGTTCAGTAGCATAGTTTCATATATAGGATCCTCAATCTAACTAAAGCATGGTTGTTGTTTTTAAAAGGTAAGCAACTGTACTGATTCAACAATAGTGTTTTGGATCTAACCAAAAGCAAGATTCACTTGTCTCCCCTGTTGGTGTCACTGGGTTCAGTATCGGCCACTGCACATCAGACACCACCATCTCCCTCCAGCCTGCTCTGTCTTGACTTTTGTGGACAATTTCTGGAATATTTAGGCCACTGATGTTGGTTATGTTCTTGATGTATGAGATTGGAGGTCTGCCTTTCTTCTTTTTCACTGTTTTTCCTTGAAAGATGGTTGCCATGAGGTCCTTTCCTTGCTGTGGACACATGGCCAATGTATTTTAGCTTCTCTTGTTGATGTCTGCTAGTAGTTTTCTGGTGGTATCAAGTTCTTCCAGGACACTTTCATCAGTTTTTCTATCTGTCCATTTGTCACGTAGTAGTCTCCGATAAGACCACATCTCTGCTGCCTCAATTCTTCACAATCAGTTTTTCTCAGAGTCCAGGCTTTGCAGCCATAAATCATGACTGGCCAAATCAAACATTTTAGAAGTTCTCAGAGTCCAGGCTTTGCAGCCATAAATCATGACTGGCCAAATCAAACATTTTAGAAGTTCTCAGAGTCCAGGCTTTGCAGCCATAAATCATGACTGGCCAAATCAAACATTTTAGAAGTTCTCAGAGTCCAGGCTTTGCAGCCATAAATCATGACTGGCCAAATCAAACATTTTAGAAGTTCTCAGAGTCCAGGCTTTGCAGCCATAAATCATGACTGGCCAAATCAAACATTTTAGTTCTCAGAGTCAGGCTTCAGCCAAAATCATATGGCCAATCAACTTTAGTTCTCAGAGCCATTGCAGAAAATCATGACTGGCCAAATCAAACATTTTAGAAGTCTAACTTTCAGACCATTTGGTATGCCTCTGTCTTTCCAGATGTTGTTGAGTTGGACCTTTTTTCCCTCTGCATTTCAGTTCTTTTTTATGATGTCTTTGGAGCAGGTTCCATCATCAGATTTTACAGAACCAAGATATTTGAAATCCTTAACATATTTTCATATTAGGGCCCTCAATTTAACCATGGTTGTTGTTTTTAAAAGGCAAACAACTGTACTGATTCAACAATAGTGTTTTGGATCTAACCAAAGCATGATTATTCAGGTAAAATCAAATGGTTTTGGTTCACAAGCAGAGACTACCTTATGCAAACATGACCATGATATTCACTGAACAAATGGGTCAATAATTTCTCCCCATTGCTAACAGCAAACAAGACGTCTCATTGTTGCAGAGTCATAATCGCTTCCTGATCTGACTGCATGAGTCTGCACGGATGCCATCTCACTGGAGCATTGTGCACTAAACTTCCCAGCTGTGAATGGGTACCTGACTTTCTTCAATGTTAGGGAAGACAAAGCAGCAAGGTGGAGGGGAGGGAGGGGAAAGATGGACATTGTCCTCGTGATGCCTGCCCCAAGAAAATCTGAGTTCTCAACCAAACTAATCACTCCATTATCACCTCAGGCCCCTGGTGATGCTGGGGGCTCTTTCAGTATAAATAGTATCCCCACCTTCTGGAAATTCTGTGCTAGACATTTCGTCTTTTCTGTCACTCTCTTTGTTTCTGCCTTGTTCCTTTGCTTTCTGTCATTTCTACCTCTCATTGCTGTCTTGTGGGCCATTCACCTGTATGTGTCTTCCTTATCTTTCTGCCATGCTGGTCCACTTAACGGAATGATGTTTTCCTATCATTTCTGTCTCTGCTGGTCCATTCACCTGTATGGTCTTCCTATCATTTTCTGCCTTGCTGGTCCATTTCACCGTTAATGTTTCTTCCTATCATTTCTGCCTTGCTGTCATTCACATGTTGTTTTTCCTATCATTTTCTGTTCTTGCTGGTCCATTCACCTGTATTTTCTCCTATCATTTTCTGTCTTGCTGGTCCATTCACCTGTATGTGTTCTTCCTATCATTTTCTGTCTTGCTGATCCATTCACCTGTATGTGTTCTTCCTATCATTTTCTGCCTTGCTGGTCCATTCACCTGTATGTGTTCAATAACTGGGTACATGTATTAAGTGCATTTTTGGCTTTAGGGAGGTGAGATATGTGGAAGCAATTTTAGGTAATTTATGCCCGTTTTCATATATGTTTTGGTATCCTTAGGTATGCTTAAATTTGTATTCAGTCGTGTTTTATAAATCCCCTGTGAGATAAACCGGACGGAGTGGTCAACGACGGGGGCATGTCCTAAGATTATGTGCGCGAATGCACTGATATGTGTATTTAATTTTCTTTTCCCTTTTGCATGCTTTTGAAGCAGTTTCAGCCCTGATATGGCTCTATGCAGTCGGCTGGGCTTTAAACAACAATCAACAACAACCTGTACCTTCTACTGCATAACCACTGACCTGAATGGAAGGATGCAGGGAGTAGGCCCCCAGCTCAAATCTGATCTGATCGTTGCCCTTGCCTGTTGCACCATGGGAGACAAACTGCGCTCCTTCCTCCTTCGCCACTTTCACCATGGCTCTGATCAGAATCAAAATAACCAAAAATTCAATTTGGTTGGTTCATAACATGCAATGTCACATCTTTTGTTTAAAAGAAAGAAAAAGAAAATTAGGACACTATGTCCATGGATGTTTCATATGCAAAGCAGTATTTCTTGCCTTATATGCTGAATATAAACCTAACCTCCCAGTTTTAGCAAGAGAAATCTCAAGACTTTTACTGTCTCCATTATTTCACATAGAAATGGAGTGATTTGAGGTATATATACAAATTGTATCATGCTGTATTGCATCATTTCACCTGTGCTGTCCTGAATTGTATTATATCGTATCGCGCTGAGTTGCACCGCCATGCATTGTAGTTGAGTAATGCCCTGATAAATAAAAGATTTAGAAATTCTTTACTGATAGCAAAACGATTACCAGGCACAGACTGCAACAGTGACCACAATCCTGTTATGGGAAGATTTAGCCTGAAACTAAAGAGAGGAAAACAAACCAAAAGTAACATTAAACTAAACCTTGGACTCTTAAAGACAGATGAATCAACTTGTGTGAAATTTAACAGATATGTTCAAAACAAATTCAGTGTTCTGGAAGACATTGGTGAGAGTGAGGAACAATGGACAAAGTTCAGAAAGTTGATAAATGAAGCTTGTCAAGAAATCCCTTGAGTTGAAAGAAAAGCAAACAAGAAATGGACGACAAAAGAAATTTTAGGCTTGATGGAAAAGAAAAAGAAGAGGAATACAAAAAGATACAAAAGGAAATCAAGAATAGGTGCAATGAAAGTAAGGAAGCTCAGCTAGAAAAAAGTGCAAAGAATTAGAAGACAAACAAATACAGATCCTAAATTTATGTACAGAAACATGAAGAAATTGCCCACAGGAAAAAAACAACATGTACAACTGGTCGCTTAAAATCTGAAGATCGTATGATTATAAAGGAAAAAGACAAAATATTAGACAGATGGGGACAATACATTAAAGACCTTTTTGATGATGACAGAAAGGAAAAACACATTATAAGAAAGAATGTTGAAGGACCACCCATAATGAAAGATGCACTCAGAGCAATGTTGAAAAAGATTAAACCAGGAGAAGTCTCAGAACCAGACAATATTACTACGAAAATGATTGAGGCTCTAGATGAATTTGGTATTGAGAAAATGAGTCCATCATCATAATCACCATCATCGCTTAGTACAGCATGTACTGTAGTCTGCCTTCATGCACAATTCTCACCTGGCAATGAGTGGCCGAGCCAGAGAAGTGCCCAGGAGATACCTGTCCTCGTACATCGCATTGGCCTGAATGGCTGGCCAGATGAATTCCGAGACAAACTCCTTCCGCAAGTCCGGTACCACCATCTGAAAGAACAAATTGGACTTTTGAACTGAATGCACACCTATTTTACTTGCTACATTGTGAAATTCTAAAAGCTGTCATCAAGATTTAATAATAATGTTAATGATATTTATAAGGTGCCAAATCTTTATATTTAATTCAATATTTAATTCAAATCAAAGCACATTCTATCAACATTCATTAAAACATTCTCACAATGACAAAAACACAAGGGCACACAGCACAAACAAACTGGGAGAGGAGGACTAGAGGGGAGTGGATTGAAGAGAAGGGTAAGTACACAAGGGCAAATCATGTCAGGACAAAAACGTACGTCTTCAAGTTGGACTTGCCAGAAGACAGAGCATGTGACTGTTGAAGCAACAGGGGAAACTCATTCCAGTTGTATGGACCACACACAGAAAATGAATGGCAACTAACCTTGAAACATCTGTACTAAGAAATTTGTAACAAGTCGTATCAAAAGCAGAACAGAGAGGTCAGGCAGAGGTGTACATTCAGAGGTGGTCACGAAGATAAGTAGACGCAATACCATTAGCACACACTTGTTGCATAATGTATTGATTTTGCATGAAATTTTTTGAGAAACAGGAAACCAAAGAAGAAAGTGAAGTAAGGGAGTGACATAATCACACCTCTTTTAGCGAAAGACAGGACGGGCCACAGAATTGTGAATATGCTGAAGGCATGCAACAGAAGATGCAGGCAAGCCAGAGAGCAGAGAATTACTGTAATCAATACAAGATAAGAAAAGTCACAAATTTAGATGCCACTTAAGTTGAAATATAACGGCATATAGAACCAAAATATCACAGTTGACCATAACAAGACTGACAGGTCTGGGCAATGAACTTCTGAGCACACAGCTGGGGATAAAGAACAATGCCAATGTTCTTGACTGAATCAGAAAGACCAAAAGTGTTGTCATATAGTTAGATAGGACAAACTTTTACAGTGGAAAGCTTGCATTTGGTGTCAATGAGCATTGCTTCAGTCTTAGTTCCATTCAGCTGTAACTTATCATATCATCTAGTTCTGGATTTCAAATTAACAATCAAAAGCTTTAGAAAGAAGTGTCGAAAGATCTCCAGGAGAAGCTGAGCTGATGAGCTGGGAGTTATCAGCATAGAAATGCTATCTGATGTAATGCCAAACGATGACAACAGCAAATGGTGAGGTGTACACTGTTTAGAGAATTGGCCTAAGTACAGAGCCTTGGTGGACTCCATATGTACGTTCTAACTAAGCTGGGACTTAAGACTCATCTACTATGACTGACTGAAAGTGGTAAAAAAGGAATGATAAAAACCAAGAAAGAGCACTGCCTTGGATTCTGAATATGTGCTCAAGCTGAAGGAGGGGAAAAGGATGGTCAATGGTGTCAAAAGCAGCAGAAAGATCTAAAAGACGAAATAGTAAGATTGGTCACAGTCAACTGAAAGCAACAAATCATCAACAATGTGAACAAGGGAAGTCAGAATGGTAAGCAGACTGGAAAGGATGATGAAGATTGTCAGCTGAGATTTGGATAATTATTCAGCTGTTTCAAAACCACATTCTCAGACAGGCATGGGGAAATCAGAGACAGTACGTTAGTTTGTGAGAATGCTGGAATCGAGATTATTCTTTTTCAGCAGAGGTTGAACAATGGCTATTTTGACAGACAGTGGGGCAGTTCCAATGAGACAAGAGGTGTTGATGATATTCGTTATGTATGGAACATCCTCAGGAAGTGTCTGTGAGAAAAGACAGAGGTAGGTATGGGGTCTTACTCACAAAATCTGATTGTTTGCTTGTTTGTTTGGTTTAGT
The DNA here is from genome assembly GCA_030674185.1 of Monoplex corrugatus. Taxonomy (NCBI): domain Eukaryota; kingdom Metazoa; phylum Mollusca; class Gastropoda; order Littorinimorpha; family Ranellidae; genus Monoplex; species Monoplex corrugatus. The sequence continues at coordinate 22,682,569 of JAPXFY010000026.1, forward strand.
TTTTACGTCAGTACTCACCTCAGGTAATAAGGCCAACGGGGATAACCATCCCAGGGAAGTGGGGGAAGGGGGACTTATCTAATCCTATACTGACACCACGAGAACAACAATGATGTTAAGATGGGACAGTGACAAGGCCAGTTTTAATGTAGCGCACCCCGGGATTCGAACCCACAAGATCTGAATGACATTTCTTTCAGGATCCTGGCAATCAACACTTCAGAAACTCTCTGAAATTCAGTATGTGGGAAGTCTGAGAATGAAGGATCAGTAAGGGGTGGAAGAAAAGAGTTGTATCAAACTTGGCTTGAAGATTGTTAACTTTGGACAGAAAAAAGATGAAAAAGCTTCTGGAGATCTGAAGGACTATGTTAGAGGGAAGTGGCGGTGACTTTGTAGTTCCCGAAAGATGAGACATGACAGAGAACAAGCCTTTTGTAGCTGCAGGTTCAAGGACCTGATAAGAAATATAATCAGTTCTGGCTTTTGTGTTCATTTTCACTTGTTCTTAAAAAATCTGTGATTGAACTACAAGTTTAGTTGTTTTTTTCTTCATATACATTTTTTCTTTCTTTTCAACTTTAATTAGAGTAGATTAAGGATACTACAAATCTCTCTCTCTCTCTCTCTCTCACACGCACACACTCACACACATGCATATACACAGCTTTTCAAGGTCAACTAAATTAAACTAAAGTGTTCATCTGATACCACTATCAAGTGCTGTTGTTTGCTGTTCAATAAAAGGTGCATGCCGGCGAACACAAAATGAAAGACTGAACATGGGACATGTACAATATTCATTTGTGGCAACAGCTGGTAAGCACGTAAATGTAACCCTGTGTGCGATTTACCGCTGAACATAATGGGAACAGTATTAAGTACATCAAACATATTGCAGAATAAAACCACAGAGCACAGCAATGTCATTGGCGATCAAAAAGTTATGGTGAAGGTTGTCCCACAACACTGAGGTTGTTGGAGAGTGAAGTGGTACAGACCCCAACATTTTTTTAGGCCAGCATTATGAGAGTGGTTTCCATCTCCCAGATGGCAGATGCACATCAGAAATAGCCAGCAGAATTGGCCAAGCCAAAACAGCGTTCAAGAAGATGAACAGCATTCTTTCCAACAAATGCCTATCAATTAACTCGGAATAGAATTCTTGAATGTTATATAGAACCGATATTGTTACGCGGTTGTGAGGTGTGGACAGTCAACATGCAAAGCAAGAAAAAGATTGAGGCAGTCGAGATGTGGTTTCTAAGAACAATGTTGAGAGCTCCATGTACAGCAAAGAAAACAAACGAGACAGTCTTGATGGAGGCAGATACAAGAAGATCATTGATAAGGAAGATTAGGAAAAAACAAGCAATATTTACAGGTAATTTTATGAGGAAAGGGGAATTTGAGCACCTGGTCACAACAGGAAAACTGGATGGAAAGAGAACACCAGGTAGCCCCAGGGAGAAAATATTGGACGGACTTGCAGGGTGGCTGAGGACAGAGAAGGTGGAAAATGTGCTTGCAGCGGTAAGGATAGATGCATATGGAGGGCAATGATCGCCAATGCCATGCGGCAGGGCACTTGATGATGATGATGATGTCCATCCCCATCCCCTTGTTTTACCTTTTTCTTCCCATCTTTAAGCCAACCTCAGTGGCCACCGAGTCTGTGGCCGTTTTTCACAATGCTGTCATGATACATGATGATGGGAATGATCATCATGATGCTACGGAATTCCAATCTGGATTGAGACTATGTGATAGGGCTCTCTGTACTCTATGCTTATTTTCGTAATACATCCTAGTACTGACCAGGCTCGAGAGATATGGACACATGCAGAGTTGGTCAGGAAATTTGATGATGCTTGATTGTGTGGTCCCAGTGTTCCCAACGAGCCCATAGCACTTTTAACTGTGAGTAGGAGCTGGTTGGGGCCGAAAGATCCCACAATGATTTTGAGAGGATTGATGGGATTGGAACCCACAGCCTTCCAGTCATTAGTCCACACACACACACACGTGTGTGTGTGTTGTGGTGTGTGTGTGTGTGTGTGTGTGTGTGTGTGTGTGTGGTGTGTGTGTGTGTGTGGTGTGTGTATGTGTGTGTGTGTGTACATATATGTATACACATATATGTGTGCATTTGTGTGTATGTATGTATGTATGTATGTATGTTGTGTGTGTGTGTGTGTGTGTGTGGTGTGTGTGTGGTGTGTGTGTGTGGTGTGTGTGTGTGTGTGTGTACATATATGTATACACATATATGTGTGTTTGTTGTTGTATGTATGTATGTATGTATGTATGTATGTTGTATGTATGTTGTGTGTGTGTTGTGTTGTGTGTGTGTGTGTGTGTGTTGTGTGTGTGTGTGTGTGTGTGGTGTGTGTGTGTGTCTGTGTGTGTATGTCTGTCTGTACGAGTATGTGTACATGTGTTACACGTGAAGAGAAAGACAAAGAGAAAACACGTTTTAAAGAACACATTCCCATATCTGAACGAAGTGGCATAAGCGCATTACTGCTTTTGTCTCATTTTATTTTTAGTTTAAAATCTACAGCCCTTTTTCTTTAATCTTCACAGAAATGAAAGCAGCAAAACGATCAATACGAAGCAGAACTGATGTAGCAGAATGATCTCTAAGACAGACAAGCGTGAAATCAAGCATCATATTATTCCACTCACCTCCTTCCCCTCTTCCAACATGTGAAAACTTGCTATGAAAACAGTGGGCAGAAAATCGGTAAAAGCAATACATGATTCAGCTCACAAAAAGGAGGCACCATTTATGGCAGACTGGATCCTATAGACATCACCCCACACCAAGCAGAACAAACTGTCCATATTTAATGATTTATACAGGGAATGATAATGATTCTTTTCTGTGCATACAGTGAGTTCTTTGTGCATGTGTACTTGGCTGTGTGTGTGAGTGTGAGTGTGAGTGTGTGTGTGTGTGGTGTGTGTGTGTGTGTGTGTGTGTGTGTGTGTGTGTGTGTGTGTGTGTGTGTGTGTGTGTGTGTGTGTGTGTTGTGTGTGTGTGTGAGAATCTCACTTTCTTAAAAAAAAGAGATTATTTTGTATACCAGAGCTAATGTGTGTATGTGTGTGCCGGTGCGTGCAAGCATGCATGTGCGTGTGGGTATACGTGTTCATGTACATAGGCCCGCATGAGAGAGTGTGTGTGTGAGTGTGTGAGTGTGTGTGTGTGTGTGTGTGTGTGTGTGTGTGTGTGTGTGTGTGTGTGCGTGTGTGTGGTGTGTGCGTGTGTGTGCGTACGTGTGCGTGTGTTTGTGTATGTGTGATAAAACTGTTGGACACGATTTTCTCAGCGCTTTGAGGGTGGATCTTTTGATAAAAAAATGTGGACCGTTGAGAACATTCAAAAGTGTACGTTTACATGATAAGGCACCAAGGTCAAGGTCACAGGGATGGGGGGAGGGAGATGTATACAGTGCTTGAAAACAGCACTTTGTGAGGAATGTGTATAAACAGCACTTTTTCAGAACTTCAGACAACACCTAAAATCTGTTTTCAATGTCATAACCCTGACACAATCGTACAATTACATGTACAAAAAACAGCGTTGTTGTGCTATATATTTTATGTCATTGTACCCAAACTTTTTAACTGATTTTAACTATACTTAGTTCACTAAATCATACAACAACTTCAAATATGAAAACCTGTAATTGATTCATCTTGATTCTCATCCAAGTTTGTTTTCATTTCCATGACAGCAGCATCAGAAACAAAAATTGGACCGAAAACAAAATCAAGGAATCAACTTTTTTATATAAGCTTTAGACCAAATCAGTAAAAAAACAACAACAAGAATCGCGATATCGCCTCATGCAAAATAACAGCAAATGTCACAACTGTGGGACAGGTTGATAAGTTTAAATATCTTGGAACGGTCATCTCACCAGACGGCAGATGCACATCAAAAATAGCCAGCAGAATCGCCCAAGCGAAAACAGCATTCAAGAAGATGAAAAGCATTCTTACCAACAGATGCCTATCAATTAACATCACGAAGAGAGTTCTTGAGTGTTATATAGAACCGATAATGTTATATACGGTTGTGAGGCGTGGACAGTCAACATCAAAGCCAGAACAAGATTGAGGCAGTCGAGATTGGTTTCTAAGAAGAATAATGAGAGTTCCATGGACAGCAAAGAAAACAAACGGACTGTCTTGATGGAGGCAGACAAAGAAGATCATTGATAAGGAAGACGGGGAAAAGATAAGCAACATTTATAGGCCATTTTATGAGGAAAGGGGACTTAGAGCACCTGGCCACAACACGAAAGCTGGAGGGAAAGAGAACATCAGGTAGCCCCAGGAGAGATGTGGAAGATGTGCTTGCGGCAACAAGGGATAGATGCATATGGAGGGCCATGACCACCAACGCCATGCGGCAAGGCACATGGTGATGATGATGATTTAGAACAAAAGTTGCTTCTTGTAATCATATCTCATTTTCTTCTTCAGTATGTGTTGACTGATGTTTGGCTGTTTGGCCTCAAGCTAAAAGAATATCACAACAGTCTGAATGAAAAGGTGGTTTTGAACGTTTTCCAATTCCCACGAAAGCTGACTCTTTACAGATTGACAGATACACAATGAAGGGAAAACTTAAGTACTGAAAAATGCTTCCTCGATTTTTTAAGGAATATGCAGTGCTCAGGATAAACTTCATTTTCTTGGCTTATGTGTTTGTCTGTCTGCTCACTGAAAAAGATATATTTTTAGTGGTTTTAAGTACCTTGTTTTGTTCTAGTTTTATGGTTTTGTTATCTTCACTCTACAGTTTTATGTATAATGCTTGCCATCAAACTTGCAGTCTCCTGAAAATGACCACACTGGTCGAAATATTGGGGATGGTAAAAAACGTGTGTTCGTTGTTCTTTTGTTTGTGTGCCATACGTGTGTACACACATACACCACACACATACACACACACATCACACCAAAAACACACAAACAAAAAACACACACACAACACACACACACACACACACAACCACACACACACACACACACATCGTGTTGACTATCCTATCACTCAAATGTTCACTGCACAGAACAAGCTTCAGATGACTGACATGATGATATTCTAAAAATAATGTTACAATCTATTTATGATGAAACAAGATCGAACTGATCTGTGAATCAACATAATAAAAATCAAACCAAACGAACAAAACATGAAACGGACACACACAAAAATTAGAACAAACTCCCTCCACCTTTAGTCATAAAAATAACAAAAAACAAAACAAAACAAAAAACAAAACAAACATACAAAACCGGCAGCAATACTTAAACAGTGACCCAATCATTATCAATTATGTTTATTTAACCACAGACAATAGTGAATTCTAAACATACAACCGTGCGATAACACAGGAGAACTGTATACACACCCAGGTCATAAACTGACCATAAAAACAGTATACGTGAGAAGAAAGCAGTGTGTGCGTCATCAGGAACCAAAGCTGTGCAAGCTATTAACCCTTTGACTCCCGCACCCTGTCCACCAGCATCCTGTAATAGCAACCACGCTAACAAAGCAAAAACTTAACCCTTTGACTCCCTCACCCTATCCACCAGCTTCTTGCAGGAAGCTGGTGGATAGAGTGAGGGTGTCAAAAGGTTAAGTTTTTGCAATTGGTGGATAGAGTGCGGGGGTCAAAGGGTTAATGTCAAAAGCTTTTTTTTTTTCTCTGCCCCATTTTCTGTACCGCTCTTGTATCTGTATCCCCACGTCACTCCTATCGGCTCTCTAAAACGGAGGTCACGGTGACAGCAGGTCAAGAAGGGTCACAGGATCTGGGACAGTTTGTCACAACACTCTGATAATAAGAAAGGGGATGATAATGACGACACTACAGTGTTCCATTTGCAGATTGAGACATCAAAAGTTTTTTTTTCCTCTCTCCCACAATGCTCTGATAATAAGAAAGGGGATGATAATGACGACACTACAGTGTTCCATTTGCAGATTGAGACATCAAAAGTTTTTTTTTTCCTCTATCCCACAATCTCTGATAATAAGAAAGGGGATGATAATGACGACACTACAGTGTTCCATTTGCAGATTGAGACATCAAAAGTTTTTTTTTTCCTCTATCCCACAATGCTCTGATAATAAGAAAGGGGATGATAATGACGACACTACAATGTTCCATTTGCAGATTGAGACATCAAAAGTTTTTTTTCTTCCTCTATCCCACAATGCTCTGATAATAAGAAAGGGGATGATAATGACGACACTACAGTGTTCCATTTGCAGATCGAGACATCAAAAAATTTGTTCACATTGCTCTGATGATAAGAAAGGGGACGATAGTGACGACAATATGGTTTCCATTTGCAGATTGAGACATAAAAGTTTTTTTCTTTATCCCACAATGCTCTGATGGCAAGAAAGGGGATGATAGTGACGACACTACGGTGTTTCATCTGCAGATCGAGACATCAACAGTTTTACTCTCTATCCCATTTTCCACCACTGTAATACTTTGGGTTGAAGCACAAAAAAGAAAAAGAAAAATACACAGACTAAAAATCGCTGGCTGATAAATAAGACTCAAAGAGATTCCTTTCCACAATATCCCAGTGGTCAGGTTGATGTATGAACCACCATACCAAAGGAATCATTGTGAAGGTGAGCTAGCTATCAGAAATGTACGTACATCCATGAATGGTTGATGTCTTTTCTTCTTCTTCTTCTCCCTTAATTCCATAAAGAGTCAATGGGATGCTGCAGTAAAGAACCCTTCACCGAGCTCCTCCAGCTATGCCTGCAGTGTTCCAAAACCTGGGTGTCCACAAACGTTCTCTGCGTCCACTCCACAATGTCAGTCCATTGTTTGTTTTTTTTGTCCTCCCCTTTTCTCCCTCCCTCAATAGTTCCCCACCGGACATGTCCATCAAGGCCATTGGGTCCTGCCACACCAACTGTCTTCCTCCTTAACCAATATCGATAGATTCCTTGTGTGATTGTGGGCTGTTTGTTGATTGTTATCCAGATATGTCTGTAAGTTTGTCATCATATGTATATATGGGTGTCTCCTCTTTGCTGGTGTTGTTGTGTAGTTGTTGTTGTCGGCCATCATGCTGTGTCGATATAGGCGAGTATGTATGAATATATGTGTATAGGTCCGTGTGCGGGCATGTGGGTATATGCATGTATTTACTGTTATTTGTTATTTTCATCTCTTACCTGTTTATTTATCTACATTCTCCTTTATTTTGTAGTTATTCATTCACCCACTTATTTCTTATTCACTAACTCACTCACTCATTCGCTTGCTTGCTTGTTTGCTTACTTGCTTCCTTACCTACTTACTTATTTACTTACCTATCGATGATTAAGAAAATATTGACTTCACTTAGTTGACAGATGGCTGAGCATTTGGGCAATGACTGGGGGGGGGGGGGAGAGTGGGGTTCTGTCATGTGACAAGTTTATACAGAATAGCTAGTTGCGTTGTGAGTCAGACCTTTAATTATTTATTTATTTACTTTATGTATATGTGCCTTTTTTGAAGGTAAGATACACACATGCCATTTACATGTAACCAAGATTATTCCAGTGGAAGGCTGATAAAAAATACCAGTATAAAATATAGACTAGGTAAAACATAGTCTAGGTAGGGCCTCAGGACCTGGCCAGCTCATGGGTTTATATGCAGGCTTAAGGCTTGTGCCATGATCACCATACACATAGCACCTGTGACGTTAGTGCATATGGAATTCGTTCCGAGCGCGAAGACGTCATCTTGAGAATGACTGAAACTGAAACTGTGCTGCCTGATGGCTGGGTATGCTTTTTCACTTATGACACGACCAGTGCATCTGATATCCAGCCTCTTGTGATAACATCCCACCTCCATTGCTTGGATCTGTCTATCCAAAGTCGGACAGTGGAGTCAAGCTCAACAGGGTACTGAGCCCACACAACTAGGGTAAAGTTTGTTTGTTTTTAGTTTTAATTTCTCAAGATGACGTCTCAGCGCTCGGAATGAATTCCATATACACTAACGTCACAGGTGCCATGTGATGGAGAAGATCCAGAATGATCACGGCACAAGCCCCTAGCTTGCACATAAATCCATGAGCTGGCCAGGTCCTGAGGTCCTACCTAGATAGTTCCACAACTATGTGGTCATAGGGGAGTGAGGTGGCAGAGACCTCAACTTTTCCGGGGCCAGCACCACGAGGGCGGCGCCCATCCCCTCTCTCTCGATTTAAACTTGTATTCATATTCACATTTTTAAACCAAGATTTCAGAAAGGCAAGGAAGCTAATTGGTTTTCAAGGGTGGGACATGGGAAATGAACTTATCTCTCCAATGTTTTTTTTTTTAACCAAGGCAGTCGGGCAATGCCTTGCTCTTCACGATTTTCAACTGCCGTGGGATCTTAAACGTGCGCAGCCAGAGGGCACACGGGTCCGACTCGTTTTTCCGTCCCCTTCCGAAGAACTAGACGTTCAGTTCGATTTTCTGGTCAACCTGAGGAGAAAAGTCGAGGCCTCTACGGGGAACAAACCCTGGAACCTCGAGTTTAGTTACACGCAAGTGAACGTCTAAATGTCTCTCCAAATCCCTTGTGAAGGTCCATGTCTTGCATGTACACAGGAAGGTGGAACACACCAGTGCATGAAAGAGCCTGACCCTGTGTTTCATGGAGATGTTCCTGTCCTTCCATGTAGAATTCAGTTTGCCCTTGAGAGGATATTTGACTTGGATCCCTCATTGTTGATGATGGGATTCAAGGTAAGTGAATTATCACTGCAAAGGAAATGCTCTAATCTGACGCTTTTTAAAGGTGGAATTCATGAGTTGAATTTAAGCAATCTCTCTAAGCAATTCACACACCATGTTCTTTTAAATGGTTGGTAGAGTGTTTTATGTTTGCTTGATTATTAGATAGGTGACTGGCTGTTTGGTCATTAGATAGGTGACTGGCTGTTTGGTCATTAGATAGGTGACTGGCTGTTTGGTCATTAGATAGGTGACTGGCTGTTTGGTCATTAGATAGGTGACCATGTGACTGGTCATTAGATAGGTGACTGGCTGTTTGGTCATTTAGATAGGTGACTGGCTGTTTGGTCATTAGATAGGTGACTGGCTGTTTGGTCATTAGATAGGTGACTGGCTGTTTGGTCATTAGATAAGGTGACTGGCTGTTTGGTCATTAGATAGGTGACTGTTTTGGTCATTAGATAGGTGACTGGCTGTTTGGTCATTAGATAGGTGACTGGCTGTTCGGTCATTAGATAGGTGAGTGGCTGTTTGGTCATTAGATAGGTGAGTGGCTGTTTGATCATTAGATAGGTGAGTGGCTGTTTGATCATTAGATAGGTGATTGGCTGTTTGGTCATTAGATAGGTGACTGGCTGTTTGATCATTAGATAGGTGAGTGGCTGGTTGGTCATTAGATGAGTGGCTGGTTGGTCATTAGATAGGTGATTGGCTGTTTGGTCATTAGATAGGTGATTGGATGTTTGGTCATTAGATAGGTGAGTGGCTGGTTGGTCATTAGATAGGTGATTGGCTGTTTGGTTGGCTGGTTGGTCATTAGATAGGTGATTTGGCTGGTTGGTCATTAGATAGGTGACTGGCTGGTTGGTCATTAGATATGTGACTGGCTGTTTGGTTGGGTGGTTGGTCATTAGATAGGTGAGTGGCTGTTTGGTCATTAGATAGATGACTGGCTGTTTGGTCATTAGATAGATGACTGGCTGTTTGCTCATTAGATAGGTGATTGGCTGGTTGGTTGGCTGGTTGGTCATTAAATAGGTGACTGCTGTTTGGTCATTAGACAGGTGACTGGCTGGTTGGTTGGCTGGTTGGTCATTAGATAGGTGACTGGCTGGTTGGTCATTAGACAGGTGACTGGCTGGTTGGTCATTAGATAGGTGACTGGCTGTTTGGTTGGCTGGTTGGTCAATAGATAGGTGACTGGCTGTTTGGTTGGCTGGTTGGTCATTAGATAGGTGACTGGCTGTTTGGTTGGTGTTGGTCATTAGATAGGTGACTGGCTGTTTGGTTGGCTGGTTGGTTGATATGTGACTGGCTGTTTGGTTGGCTGGTTGGTCATTAGGTGACTGGCTGTTTGGTTGGCTGGCTGGTCATTAGATAGGTGACTGGCTGGTTGGTCATTAGGTGACTGGCTGTTTGGTTGGCTGGTTGGTCATTAGATAGGTGATTGGCTGTTTTTGGTCATTAGATAGGTGAGTGGCTGGTTGGTCATTAGATAGGTGACTGGCTGTTTAGTTGGCTGGTTGGTCATTAGATAGGTGACTGGCTGGTTGGTCATTAGATAGGTGACTGGCTGTTTAGTCATTAGATAGGTGACTGGCTGGTTGGTCGTTAGATAGGTGACTGGCTGTTTGGTTGGCTGGTTGGTCATTAGATAGGTGACTGGCTGGTTAGTCATTAGATAGGTGACTGGCTGGTTGGTCATTAGATAGGTGACTGGCTGTTTGGTTGGTTGGTTGGTCATTAGATAGGTGACTGGCTGTTTGGTTGGCTGGTTGGTCATTAGATAGGTGACTTTGGGCTGGTTGTCATTAGATAGGTGACTGGCTGTTGGTCATTAGATAGGTGATGGCTGTTTAGTTGGCTGGTTGGTCATTAGATAGGTGAGTGGCTGTTTAGTTGGCTGTTGGTCATTAGATAGGTGTGGCTTTGTTGTGTCATTAGATAGGTGACTGGCTGTTGGTTTGGGACTGGTTGGTCATTAGATAGGTGACTGCTGTTAGTGGCTGGTTGGTCATTAATAGGTGACTGGGCTTGGTGTGGTCATTAGATAGGTGATGGCTGTTTGGTTGGCTGGTTGGTCATTAGATAGGTGACTGGCTGTTTGGTTGTGTGGTCATTAGATAGGTGAGTGGCTGTTTAGTTGGCTGGTTGGTCATTATAGGTGACTGGCTGGGTTTAGTTGGCTGTTTGGTCATTAGGTATGACTGGCTTTTGGGTTGGCTGTTGGTCATTAGATAGTGATGGCTGTTTAGTTGGCTGGTTGGTCATTAGATAGGGTGACTGGCTGTTGGTTGGCTGGTTGGTATTAGATGTTGTCTAAGTAGATGTATTCATGGATGGTTAGGTCATTAAAATAACTAATGACAGAATGAATTCATAAAAAGGAGAAGGGACCACGGTTTGCCTTTATAGTTGTGCACAGTTAGACGTCACAGTGACTGGCTGTTGGGTTGGCTGGTTGGTCATTAGATAGATGACTGGCTGTTTAGTTGGCTGGTTGGTCATTAGATAGGTGACTGGCTGTTGGGTTGGCTGGTTTGGTTTTCCAGCTGTTGTCTAAGTAGAATGTATTCATGGGAATGATACAGGCTCTATTTAAAAAAAACAACAAATAAATAAAAAGAATCAGAAATGAAAATCAGAAAAACAGACACAGAGAAGGAAAGACACACGGTTTTGCCTTAAATATTTGTGCAACAGCTTACGCACACAGGTCTCAGTAATTTCCTATCCCTCCCAGATGGCCGCACTGATACTGAAAACCCAGCTACGTGTGACAGCTGAGTCTCTGCCATCAAAATCATGGACTCTGAGACGATGACGTATGAAAGCAATCATAAGCACTGTATTATATGACGGTTGAGAAGTTCAACAATACGTCTTTAGCTTCTGGAAATGTACTTGCCTTGACTCCACAGCTCTTAATCCAGCCCATCTTATAGTGTCTTCAGTTTCATTCTTTAAAATAAAAAAGGAGGAGGGGTAGAATAAAGAGGAAAGACAGAAAAAAAAAAAGAACAGAAAGAAGGAAAGGAAATTGAAAAAAAAAAATCTTTTTAATAATGGTTAGAAAAGTGAGAGAAAAAAAAAAAAAAAAAGAAAGGGAGAAAAATCCAACAGAATGACAATTATGATACTTCCTCCCCCTTTAAAAAGGGGGAAAAAAAAGGAGAAGAAAGAATGAAAAAAAAATAAAAAAATAAAAACAATGAAAATACAAGACAGAAAAAGAAAGAAGGGAATGCCAAACCATAATTAACCCAAAGATGTCCAGCTGTACAAACTAATTTTCCTTTCCCAGTCAACTTAGTTGCTATGACATTGACAAAAAAAAAAAAAAAGAAAGAAAAAAGTCTCATTCATTCATGTTGCCTGAATCAGAAATTCTAAGCCCACGGACCACTGAGAGACTTATCTTAAATGTATACATACTCACAAATCATTCTTCAGCAAAAAAATGATCCAAACATATAAAAGAAATCCCTCGCATGTAGAAGAGATTCCGGTAAGATATCAAATTTCAGGTTAATGATGTGTGACCCCTGAGAACGATAAAGACCTCAGACAACTGTCTGAACTGCGGTTTAGCGCGGTAGCAACCCTATGCATGAGGTTTCAATTTCTCAAGATGACGTCTCTGCGCTCGGAATGGATTCCATATGCACTAACGTCACAGGTGCAGTGTGATGGAAAAAATCCAGATGATCACGGCACACGTCTTAAGCCTGCACATAAACCCACGAGCTGGCCAGGTCCTGAGGTACTACCTTGATAGTTCCATAACCCTGAGGTCGTTGGTGAGCGAGGTGACAGAGACCTCAACTTTTCCCGGAGCCAGCATTATGAGGGCGGTGCCCATCCCCTCTCCCTCGCTTCAAATTCATATTCACATTTTCAAAACAAGACTTGAGAAGGCAAGAGGGCTAATTGGTCTTCAAGGGATGGGACCTGGAAAATCAACCTATCTCTCCAATGTTTTATACCAAGGCAGCCAGGTAATGCCTTGCTCTTAACGATTTTCAATTGCCGTGGGACCTTTAGCGTGTGCAGCCAGAAGGCACAAGGGCCCGACTTGTTTTTCGGCCCCTTCCAAAGGGCTAGATGTTCAGTTCGATTTTCCGGTCAAACTTTGGAGAAAAGTCGAGGCCTCTACGGGGAGTCAACCCTGGAACCTCGAGTTTAGTTATTTGCAGGCAAACGTCTGAATCATTCTGCCACTCCTATGCATGAAATATATTAGTAGGCTTGTTAAGAGAAAATCGCTCTCTTCGCCTGGTGATTGGTAATATCATCATCATCATCAGGTACTCTGCCGCATGGCGTTGGCGATCATGGACTTCCATCTGTCTCTATCTCTCGTTGCCCCTAGCATCTCCCCCACCCTCCTCGTCCCCAGCCACTCTGCAAGTCCGTCTGGTATCTTCTTCCTGGGTCTACCTGGTGCTCTCTTTCCCTCCAGCTTTCCCGTTGTGACCAGGTGCTCCAAATCCCCTTTCCTCATTAAATGGTCTATAAATGTTGCCCGTCTTTTCCTAATCTTCCTTATGAGTGATCTATTTGTGTCTGCCTCCATCAAGACTGTCTCGTTTGTTTTCTTTGCTGTCCATGGAACTCTCAACATTCTTCTTAGAAACCACATCTCGGCTGCCTCAATCTTGTTCTGGCTTTATTTGTTGACTGTCCACGCCTCGCATCCGTACAACAGTATTGGTTCTATATAACATTCAAGAACTCTCTTCCTGATGTTAATTGATTGGTAATATGCCTCCAATAATGGACCATGTTCATTTACATAAACATTATGGTATGGTATGGATTTATCAGGTACATCACTCACTGATGCAGAGCCGCCTTGAACATAGTGTTGGCGGAATCAGGACCACAATCAGTATCGGGTTACAGATGCATGAAGGATCAATAACAGTATTACGTCACTTCCCATCAGATAGGACGTATGTACCACATGGGAGTAACGATCTGACACACATAGCTGACAGATTAATTGACCACATTCATAGAAAGATTAATTACGTGCAAGGCTTTTTGTTACTCGTAGTTACAAGTAATATTTCTGCCATGCAAAAAATAAGAAAGAAGAAAGGTGTAAGAGGTAAGAAAGGGTGGTAAGAAAGAAGAAAGAAAGAAAGTGGAAGAAAGTGGTAAGAAAGGTGGTAAGAAAGGTGGTAAGAAGAAGGTGTAAGAAAGGTGGTAAGAAAGAAAGAAAGTGGTAAGAAAATGGTAAGAAAGGTGGTAAGAAAGAGAAGAAAGGTGGTAAGAAAGAAAGAAAGATGGTAAGAAAGTGGTAAGGGTGGTAAGAAAGAAAGAAGATGGAAGAAAGTGGTAAGAAAAGAAAGGTGGTAAAGAAGAAGAAAGTGGTAAGAAAGGTTGGTAAGAAAGGTGGTAAAAGAAAGAAAGAAGAAGTGGTAAGAAAGGTGGTAAGAAAGGTGGTAAGAAAGAAAGAAGAGGTAAGAAAGGTGGTAGAGAAAGGTGGAAGAAAGGTGGTAAGAAAGAAAGGTAAGAAGGAAGAAGTGGTAAGAAAGGTGGTAAGAAAGTAAGAAAGGATGGTAAGAAAGGTGGTAAAAGAAAAGGGTAAAGAAAGGTGGTAAGAAGAAGAAAGAAAGAAGTGGTAAGAAAGGTGGTAAGAAAAAAGGTGGTAGAAGAGTGGAAGAAAGGAAGGTGGTAAGAGGGAAGAAAGAAAGAAGAAAGGGGTAAGAAGAAAGGTGGTAAGAAGGGTAAGAAAAGAAAGTGGGGTAAGAAAGAGTGGTGAAAGAAGAAGAAGAAAGAAGAAGATGGAAGAAAAGAAGAAAGGTGGTAAGAAGAAGAAAGAAGAAAGGTGGTAAGAAAGGTGGTAAGAAGTAGAAAAAAAAGAAAAGGTGGTAAGAAAGGTGTAAAGAAAGGAAGAAAGGTGGTAAGAAAGGTGGTAAGATAAGAAAGAAGAAAGGTGGTAAGAAAGGTGGTAAAGAAAGAAAGAAAAGGTGGTAGAAAGAAAAGAAAGTGGTAAGAAAGGTTAAGAAAGGTGGTAAGAAGAAGAAAGGTGGTAAGAAAGGTGGTAGAAAGAAAGAAAGGTGGTAAGAAAGGAAGAAGGAAAAGGAAAAGAAAGAGAAGGGGTAAGAAGAAAGGTGGTAAGAAAGAAAGAAAGGTGGTAGAAAGAAGAAGAAGGTGGTAAGAAAGGTGGTAAGAAAGAAGAAAGGTGGTAAAGAAAGAAAAGGTGGTAAGAAAGGGAAAAAGAAGAAAGTGGTAAGAATGAAGTGGTAAGAAAAGTGAAAGAAAGAAAGGGTAGGGTGGTAAGAAGAAGAGAAGAAGGTGGTAAAGAAAGAAAGGTGGTAAGAAAGAAGTAGAAGAAAGGTGGTAAGAAAGAGAGGTGGTAAGAAGAAGAAAGAAAGAAAGAAAGAAGGTGGTAAGAAAAGAAGGAATGAAGAAGAAAGGTGGTAAGAAAGGTGGTAAGAAAGGGTGGTAAGAAAGTGTAAGAAAGAAAGAAGAAAGGTGGTAAGAAAGGTGGTAGAAAAGAAAGGTGGTAAGAAAGGTGGTAAGAAAGAAAAGGGGTAAGAAAGGTGGTAAGAAAGGTGAGAAAGAAAGGTGGGTAGAGAAAGAAAGAAAGAAGGGGTAAAAGAAGAAGAAAGTGAAAGGTGGTAAAGAATAGAAAGAAAGGTGGTAAGAAAGTGGTAAGAAGAAAGAAAGGTAGGAAAGAAAGAGATGGTAAGAAAAGTAAGAAAGGTGGTAAGAAAGAAGGTGGTAAGAAAGGAGAAGAAAGGTGGTAAGAAAGAAAGAAAGTTAAGAAAGGTGGTAAGAAAGAAAGAAGAAAGAAAGGTGGTAAAGAAAGGTGGTAAGAAAGGTGGTAAGAAAGAAAGAAAAGAAGTAAGAGAAGAGAAAGGTGGTAAGAAAAGAGTGGTAAAAGAAAGAAAGGTTAGGAAGAAAGGTGGTAGAAAGAAAGAAAGGTGGTAAAAAAGAAGAAGAAAGGTGGTAAGAAAGGTGGTAAGAAAGAAAGAAAGAAAGGAAGTGGTAAGAAAGGTGGTAAGAAAGGTGGTAAGAGAAAAGAAAGTGAAGATAGAAGAAGGGGTAGAAAGAAGAAAGAAGAGGGGTAAGAAAGAAGAAAGGTGGTAAGAAAGAAGAGTGTAAGAAAGTGTAAGAAAGAAAAGAAAGAAAGTGTAAAAAGTGGAAGAAAGAAAGAAGGTGTAGAAAGTGGTAAGAAAGAAAGAAAGGTGGTAAGAAAGGTAAGAAAGGTGGTAAGAAGAAGAAAGAAGGGGTAAGAAAGAAAGGAAGAAAGAGGAAGGGTGGTAAGAAAGAAGAAAGATGGAAAAAGAAAGAAAGAAAGAAAGAAAATGGAAAGAAAGAAAGAAAGTGAGAAGAAAGAAGAAAGGAGAAGTGAGAAAGAAGAAAGGAAAGAGAAAGATGAAGAAAGAAAGAAAGGTGGTAAGAAAAAGAAAAGAAAGAAAGAAAGAAAGAAAAAAAAAAGAAAAAAGAAAAGGTGTAAGAAATAGAAAGAAGAAAGAAAAGAAAGAAAGAAAGATGAAGAAGAAAAAGAAAGAAAGAAGAAAGAAAGAAAAGGAGATGGAGAAAGTGAAAGAAAAAAGAAAAGAAAAAAAGAAAAAAGGTATAAGAAAAGAATAGAAGAAAAGAAAAAGAAAGGTGGTAAGAAAGAAGAAAGAAGAAGAAAGAAAGAAAAAGAAAGAAAGAAAGAAAGAAAAAAAGATGGTAAGAACACGTGAATAAAAGAAAGAAAAGAAAGGTGGTAAGAAAGAAAGAAAGAAAAAACAAACAAACAAAAAAAAGGTGGTAAGACCACAAGAATGAAAGACAGAAAAAGAAAGGTGGTAAGAAAGAGAAAGAAAGAAAGAAGAAAAAGGTGGTAAGAACACAAGAATGAAAGAAAGAATAAGAAAGGTGTTAAGAAAGAAAGAAAGAAAGAGAAGAAAAGAAAAAGGTGGTAAGAACACACAATAATTAGTGCTCAGGTCAGGTTCAGACAGGCTACGGGACCTAATCCCCATCCCTAGTTATGCTGGTCACATCGATACAAAGACTATTGATTTCCACCCAGCGGCTTTTCCCTCGATAATCAAATACAATGTCATCAGTAGTTCTGGTGAAAGGGCTATAAAGACCTGCTGTCACCCGTCACACGGAAGTAGAAGGGAGCCACTCTCCACCATTTCCGGGAACAAACTGGCCATGGGTGTCAGGAATAAAAAATAAGTGCAGTCTTGGGACTTGATGACGGAATGAAGGTTGCCATAAATCTTTTGGCTAATGTGTGGGTGTTGGGGGTTCTTTTGTGTGTGTTGTGTGTGTGTGTGTGTGTGTGTGTGTGTGTGTGTGTGTGTGTGTGTGTGTGGTGTCGTCGGGTGTGCGTGGTGTCGTGGTGTGGTGTGTGTGTGAGGTTTGTGGTGTGTGTGTGTGTGTGTGTGTGTGTGTGTGTGTGTGTGTGTTGGTGTTTCGTGTGTTGTCGTGTGTGGTTGTGTTGTTGTGTGTGTGTGTGTGTGTGTGTGTGGTAGTGTGTGTGTGTGTGTGTGTTGTGTGTGTGTGTGTGTGTGTGTGTGTGTGTGTGTGTGTGTGTGTGTAGGTATATGCGCATATATGCAGAGTATATAAACACGCTGATCTGAACAACAAGATGTGGAAAAACTGAAAATCAGAATTCCACAGAAAAATACTGTTTTTTCTTCAGCAAATCACCCAAACAACCAATTAACCAACCAAAGAAACAAACCAAAAAACAACCCTAATAATACAATAATGTATATGTATATATCTATACATCTCTCTCTCTCTCTCTCTATATATATATATATATATCCATCTATGTATCTATCTATGAAGATGATGGACGTGAATGATGTCACGATATTAGACGCAACAACCCGGGGGAGACATTTTTGATGACGCTTGAAGCATTGCATATAAGAGAACTGGGACCTACGATCAACACCAGAGATGAGTATCGAAGCCGACAGCTGACAATTAAGCTGTAATCATTTTGTATGATCGCTTCACATTCTAATGTTGTTCGTGTTTAATGCTGATTTCTGTTACTTGGTTTGATAACATTTGTGTTATTTTCTCCTTTTCCAGAACTCTGATGTTGAGCGAAAAGCTCGAAAAATTTCAGAAGAATTTCAGAAGAGTTTCAAACATGGTTTGCCAAAATATATATATATATATATATATATATATATATATATATATATATATATATATATATATATATATATATATATATATATATATGTTTATATATATATACATATATGTATATGCATATATGTATATATGTGTATGTATGTACGTACGTATGTATGTACGTATGTACGTATGCATGTATGTATGTATGCATGTATATGTATGTATGTATGTATGTGTGTATGTATATGTATTAAAATCATCTTACCATCCAGCTCACGAACTTACAGATATTGTGAACACAATACCAGAAATCTATAAGAGAACGACTACCAGGGGCTGACTGCCAAGTAAAGTAAAATTAATGTACAGATTGTCATGGCCCTTAGAAAGAGAAAGAAGGGCTGCCTTCCAGAAATGGAACACCACAGTATCATCGCTTTCATCCTCCTCATTTTCATCACTATAGCATCGTGAAAAAACAACTGTCCTAGACTCTACATGCGGCCCTTCATGTCCTCCTCTCTTGGTGACCTCAGTCGTGGTGGGTTTCAAGCTGTGCTGGAGCATCAACGTGAGTGGTACATACAAGCAGTGCAGAAGGCGGGGTAAAAAGAAAAAGACAACATTTTTGTTCTTTCACACAATCACGCACACATACAGCCGTCGACTACAAACAATTTCCCTTTTTCTCTCTCTCTCTCTCTCAACAAAAGTAAAAAAGAAGGAAAGGACGGAAACACTCTCCACCCCCAAACACTCTCCACCCCCATCCTCCCCCTCCCCACAAAAAAACACCACCACCACCCAAAAAAACAACACAACAACAAAAACAAACAACAAAAAACAAAAACAAAATCAACAACCCCCCCCCCCCCCCAAATAAAAAGAAAAAAAAAACCTCTGAGGTAGGAATCTGGCACACATTCCAATTAGCGCTCAGAAAGAAGGCTACTGGATTTGATCTCCATCTTGGGTTACACTGGTCACGTCAATATGGCCACTATATTGATTTTCCCATTGGGGTCTTTCCTTTGCTGATCAAACAGATTTGGTCAATGGCCCTGGTGAAGGAGCCAGAAGGACTTGCTGTCACTCCATCACTGGGCGATCCTTCCACGATTTGATTTCCGAAAACAGCATGAGGATGTTGAGAATCGGGAAAGAGCAGGCGTGGATTTCATGAAGGGCACAGTTCCCCCAAACAGATTTCTGTGATGCACCATGGTGTCCGTGTGTGTGTGTGTGTGTGTGTGTGTGTGTGTGTGTGTGTGCGTGCGTGCGTGCGTTGTGTGTGTGTGTGTGTGTGTGTGTGTGTGTGTGTGTGTTGTGTGTGTGTGTGTGTGTGTGTGTGTGTGTGTGTGTGTGTGTGTGTGTGTGTGTGTGTGTGCCTCTCTGTGTATGTGTGTGTGTGTGTGTGTGTCTGTTTGTCCGTTTCGGTGCGTATGTGTGTGTGTGTTCGCCCGAGTGCATCTGTGTGTATGTTTGTGTCTGTCTGTCTGGGTGCATCTCTGTATATGTGTGTGTGTGTGTTTGTCTGTCTGAGTGCATCTGTGTGCATATGTCTGTCTGTCTGTCTATCTGTGTCAGTGTGTTTGTCCTCACACATCTACACATATTTCAAAACACATAGCCTACATACAAATACTAAAAAAACCCAACACTAAACAGAACAATAAACTTTTTCACATGACAAATCCTCAATTTTTTCTTTCTGCATTCTTTTAGACAGAATAAACAAACAGAAAACATCCCAACTATAAAAGCTGCATATCTATACCACCTCCTGAACATAAAAACAAACCAACATCAGGCATATTCTATAAACACAACACCGGACACACACACACACACACACACACACACACACACACACACATACATACACACACACAAACCAACATCAGGCATATTCTATAAACACAACACCGACACACATACACACACACACACACACACACAAAAACCAACATCAGGCATATCCTATAAACACAACACCAGACATCCAAACACATATTGTAAGAGTCACCAAAAAGACCTGAAAACCAGGGATATGTACAGTATCAGAAAGGTGAACATGAGGTGAGGGAGCCTCAGTACCAGTCATAATAGACACACACAAACTTGTCCATCAGTTCTTGTTTGTCTGCTGTCGATTCATGATCAATCGCAGCATTTCTTGCACAAACAGGGCAGGGAAGTCGATGAGAGATGACAACCGACTGTTTGGATTGTGGATAATGCATCCCCCCCTCTCTCACTCTCTCTTCCTCTTTCTCTCTCATTCTCTCTCTCTCTTTCTCTCTCTGTGTCTCTTCTCCCTCTCTCTCTCTTGTGTCTCACTCTCTCTCTCACACTCTCTGTGTGTCTATCTCTCTCTTTCTATCTCTCTCTCCCTCCCCCTCTCTCTCTCACTTTCTATATCCTTCTCTCTGTTGTCTCTCCACCTCTCTCTACTCTCTCTCTCTCCCTCTTTCATTCTCTCTCTGTCTCTCTTTCACTCACACTCTCTCTCCTCCCCCTCTCTCACTCTCTCTCTGTCTCCCCCCCCCCCCTCTCTCTTTTCCTCACATACACATTAATTTCCCAGAAGAATAATCAACTCTACTCCTTTCAGGAAGTAGGGAACAAATCCTCAGAAAAAGTTTTAAAATATGTCATACACATTTATGTATATGTACAATGTTTCTAATGTCACTCACTGATATGATGTTTGAGGTGTGATTACCTGAATTCATCTGATTTTTGATACATATGGGATTTTTGTGAAACCTATGAGTGTTTGTTCAGAACCTTCATAATGGACTTTGGGTTATATGAATAAATCATCTAAC
>JAPXFY010000026.1:22708301-22725801 GCA_030674185.1 Monoplex corrugatus
GTGTTCAGACACAAGCAGGTTTATACATATATCAATATGGGGGAAAATCTCCACCCTTTATCCTCCAGATGCTACCAGGCTGATTCAAACTCAAGACTGAATGCTTGGAAGTCATAACATCCTAACCATTTGGCCGTCATGTCTTCACTGTGGTATCTTTATATCATGGAGTTTTGGATTCCTCCCCCCCCCCCCCCCCCCCCCAATTTGTGCTCCTGAAGAAAATGTTCCACTGCACTGTGGACAATGAAGTTTTGTTAGTGTTGTTGTTAACCCTTTGACTCTAGCCCGCTGCCCACCATCATCCTGCGTCGTCAACCATGCAAGCAAAAGCAAAAACTTAACCCTTTGATTCCCTCACCCTATCCACCAGCTTCCTGCAAGAAGCTGGTGGATAGGGTGAGGGAGTCAAAAGGTTAACTTTTTGCAGCTGGTGGATAGACAGCAGGAGTCAATCAGGCCAAAGACTTCCAACAAGATCTTAGTTCAATCCAATTTGATTCAATTGTTCTCTATCCAGTCAATAACAGTGTCTGTTATAATGCCCTTAAAGGCAGACAAATGGTAATTCAAAAACCGAAACAAGCACATCAATGTTAAAAACAAATAAGAATGGATGAAGAGTGACCTGAGACACAAACAACTCCATATATGCCAGAAATAACTTTCTTTTCTGTTTTTTCTTCTTCTTTTGGTTGTTTTGTTTCCTACGTCACTTTAACCCTTTGGCTCCTGCACCCTGTCCACCGACTGCAAAAACTTAACCCTTTGATTCCCTTACCCTATCCACCAACTGCAAAACTGTAACCCTTTGATTCCCTCATCCTATCCACCAACCGCAAAAACTTAACCCTTTGATTCCCGCATCCTATCCACCAACTGCAAAAACTTAACCCTTTGATTCCCTCACCCTATCTACTGCAAAAACTTAACCCTTTGATTCCCTCACCCTATCCACCAACCGCAAAAACTTAACCCTTTGATTCCCTCATCCTATCCACCAACTGCAAAAACTTAACCCTTTGATTCCCTTACCCTATTCACCAACTGCAAAACTTAACCCTTTGATTCCCTCACCCTATCCACCGACTGCAAAAAACTTAACCCTTTGATTCCCGCACCTTATCCACCAACTGCAAAAACTTAACCCTTTGATTCCTGCACCCTATCCACAAACTGCAAAAACTTCACCCTTTGAATCCTTCACCCTATCCACCAGCTTCCTGCAGTAAGCTGGTGGACAGGATGAGGGAATCAAAGGGCTAAGTTTTTGCTTTGCTAGCATGGTTGGCAACGCAGGATGATGGTGGACAATGTGCGAGAGTCAAAGGGTTAAGTTTTTGCTTTGCTAGCATGGTTAGCAACGCAGGATGATGGTGGACAATGTGCAAGAGTCAAAGTGTTAAGTGTTTGCTTTGCTAGCATAGTTGGCAATGCAGTATGCTGGTGGACAGGAAAGAGGAGCCAAAGGGTTAATGGCCACAGAATCTGGGACAAATGTTCACAGTGCTATGACGATGATGACAATAGGGTGACAGTCACGTTATGGAGTCCCATTCTGGACTGAGACTAACTGACAGGACTGTGCTCTTTGCTTGCCGTCATAATACAGAGTCCACCTATAACGAACCTACTACAACGAACTGACAATAACATACTCTGCCTGCTTCCTTCTCTTTCCCTCTTGCAAAACACTGTCTACAGAGAACAACATCTACTACGTCGCATAATCAATTTCTCTTTTTATGACCGAAGTACTGCCTCCCAAAGGCCAAGCTCGCTATGTATAGAGTTGTCTAAGATAAAAAGTGTCCAAGATTGGTGCAAGCGCCCGTGGAAATTGTGTCAGCCACTTAGCAACTCCATGACAGAATGCCAGCAGCGATGTGTGTGTGTGTGATATGTGTGCAGAACTTCCATAAATAGTCAATCTTTGATTAACTACACACTAATAAACTGAGGACATTTCACTTTGATATCAATAATCAAGTCTCGAACTTGATGAGACAACACTAACTAAATCCAAAACAAGTGTGACTGCCTGCATTCAAGCAAAGAGGAACAAGTAAAATGCACGAAAGAAGAATATGAACGCGTATTTAATACAACAAGACGAGACAGGCGCAAATTTTCAGCCAACTGGCCTTATTCAAGCATAAGATTACAAACAAACAAACACCAGATACAAAAATTAGGAGAAAAAGACTGAAACTTCCCTGTTGCTGGGTCCAGTGTGAGACACTAACTAAAATATATAAAAAAAAAAGTATACCAAATATCACTGAAGTCTTATGCTGTTCTAGGGAAACATTGCACAAGACTATGGAGCATGTACTGTCCCACTTACTGACTATTTGTTTCTCATGACCATGCACAAAACCACACACACATACTAGCAATTCTCTCTCTTCCTCTCTCTCATATGCACACATACATAAACACACCATACACAAAAACCTTTCCGACTTTATAATTTCTGTTTCATTTCTGTATATAATTTCTCTCTCTTTCTATTGCACACACATGTACACACACATATACACACCACACATGCGCGCACACACACACACACACAGTGACACACACACACACACATGTACACACACACATGTACACACACACACACACACACACACACACACACACACACACACACACACACACACACACACACACACAGAGTCACAAACACACACACATACACACACACACACGCGCGCGCGCACACACACACACACACACAGTGACACACACACACAGTGACACACACAGTGACACACACACACACACACACACACACAGTCACACACACACACAATACATACACATTTTGTCTAATATCACTTAGACTGAAAAGACATGAAATGAAAGAACGAAAACATATGCGTGCACACACCCACATACATACTGCATGCACACCCTAAATACACACAAACACACACACACCATCACAACACACACACACACACACACACCACTCTAAATACACAAACATACACAAAGACATCCTGAACACACACAGACATTTTAAGTACAAAACCACCACACACACACACACACACACAAACATACTAACACAAGTCGTAAGACTCGACCTGACATTGACTCGTCCTACATAAAAACCTTAAAGACATTTGAAAATGGCTGACTAACCAGATAAGCAATGACCTGATACCCCTGCTCTACCAGCCACACCAGGATACAAGAGGTATCCAGCCCTCCACTGTACGCCAGGACCACTTTGCCACGTTTTTCGCCACCCTTAGATGCCATGTTGAAAAATGCGATGATCTAGACCTGAAAAACAGAAATCAAAAACAAGTGTGACTGCCCGCATTCAAGCAAACAGGAACCAGAAAAAAACATGAAAGAAGAATAAGAACGCATATTTAATACAAGACAAGACAGGCGCAAATTTTCGGACAACTGGCCTTTGTCAAGCGTAAGATTACAAACAAACACCAATTACAAAAATTAGGAGAAAAAGACTGAAACTTCCCTGCTGCTAGGTCCAGTGTGAGAAAAAAGCAGGGAAGTTTCAATCTTTTTCTCCTAATTTTTGTATCTGGTGTTTGTTTGTTTGTAATCTTACGCTCGACAAGCCGGTTGGCCGAAAATTTGCGCCTGTCTTGTCTTGTTGTATTATCAATCCTAAGAGAAAATATGTAAGACTTTATCGAACACATACAGGTGAGTGGACCAGCAAAGCTGAAAATGAGAGTAAGAAATGACAGAAAGCAAAGGTGGAAGAAAGAAACACAAGAGTGTTTAGTGAAAAGACATTAAATCAGAGAGAGAATGACAGAAAATCGGAAATTTCTAGCACCAAGTTTCCAGAAGTGGGGATATTATTTATACTGAAAGAGCCCCCGGCATCCCCCATGGGGGGCATTAACTGACTAAGCCAAATTTTCCAATCTAAGAGAAAAAAAGTGCTCTCATTCTTTTTCCCATTCTCTCCCGCTCTCTGTCTTACAGCTACTCTGTTATGCATAATGCAAAAATTAGATAAATTAAAGAGTAATGTGTTAATACATGATGAAAATTTAACTCATTGATTGAACATACCGTTCAGTAAGGCGCTGAGTTGGGGTCTCAAACATGCAGCCTGTCATGGTAAAACAAGTACATTTGCTGGAGTGGAAATGCGAATGTCAAATGACCTTCTTTATTGAAAAACAAACAGGTACCTGATTTACATAAGTTCTATGCCAGGGCATATTCATTTCTGATTGAAATCAATGAGAATGGATGAAATTAGACCATCACAAAAGTACATCAAATATCTGATTTAGATGCACAAATAAAAGGAATTTGGCTTGATATTTAGAAATAAAATGAATTTCTTAATGGTCTCTTTTGTCAGAACTGATTTATTTTTGTGCAATTCTTTACATCACATTGCTCTTAAAATGCTTATTCAATGAAAAGCTTCATCATAACATTTATACATGTACATATAACTATTCATGTCACACACACACACACACACACACACACACACACACACACACACACACACACACACACACACACACACACACACACACAAAGACACTTATATTCAATGAAAAGCTTTTATAACTATTTCATATATACATACATACATATAAAAAAAAAAATATACACATATACACACACAGGCATAAATACATGACGAAAGTATAAGATTGTGATCAATTACATAACCATTATACATCAAATAATGTCTTAAGCTCATAAAGTATACAGATTCTACTGTAACAAACAAAGGGACCATGACGTCAAACATTTCTTCTACCAGTGGATTCTCTAGTTTTGGATGCCTTCAATAACACTATAATACTGTTTACTGACATTACAGAAGATACTTCAAGGAAGCAGTAATTTATCATATCAATTTCAATACTGATAATAGCGTACAGCAAACAACAAAAACAAACAACAATGACAACAATAATAACAGCACACACAACAATAACAATGATAAATGAATAATTCATAGCTGAATGAATGATTTACATGGTAGGTTGTTTAGGTTGTTTATTCATGAACAATCAACTAATACAACTAGTCAATTTAGTCCCCAGTTTGTAGTCTGTTATGCTGATATAAACTTGTGTTCACAATATTTCATGATAAAGCCACAGTGTCACACTATAAGTAATGTTTATCATCTAGACATATTTCTGCACATTGTAAGCTTAATTCAGTAATGTTTGAATACATGAAACTGGGATTTATTCCTCTTAATTTTGCATTCATAAATGAAAGATTTTCTAAACAGCAGTAAATGTACTTGTACCCCTTCATGAAGGGAATGGCCTACATATAAATAAGCCATATTTCTCTCTCTCTTTCTCTCATACACACACGCACACACACATACACACACAATCACAGTCATGCTATACCAGGTTAATGCATTCATTATCTGCCCTTTAGTCTAATATGCTGATGGAGGCAGACACAAGAAGATCATTGATAAAGAAGAATAGGAAAGACAGGCAACATTTATAGGCCATTTTATGAGGAAAGGGAATTAGAGCACCTGGTCACAACAGGAAAGCAGGAGGGAAAGAGAACACCAGGTAGACCCAGGGAGAAAGTATTGGACGGTCTTGCAGGAGAGAGAGAGGGTGGACAGAGAGGGTGGAAGATGTGCTTGTGGCGACAAGGGACAGATGCATATGGAGGGCCATAATCGCCAACGCCATGTGGCAGGGCATATGATGATGCTGATGAGCCTAATATGCCACTTTCTAGCTTGGTTTTGCAGTATACAGCTGTCAACCTCCCCCACTTGCCCACCCCAAAATGCACATACACACAAAAGACCCCACAATCACAAAATTCTAACTCAAATCACATCTCTCAAGACAGACCTGATTGATTTTCCTTCGCAACCCCCCACCCTCACCACCATTATCACACCTTTGGTCACCGATCTCAGTCCCTCCTTTTCAGCAAAAATTTCTTCCAAAATATAGATCCCACTCACTCCGCCTTTAGAAAATGGATCAAGTCTTGATTGGCCTCCAACTGGTGTCTCTTGCTGCTCATGAATATTTGATACAGATCACCATTGTCATTTCACCATCCCTTCAGCTCGAACAAAATCCTCGCTTTCTTGCTCTCAGTGTCAAGACAGCCAAGACAGGCAAGACATCAATGACACTCCTTTGCATGATTCTCTCCCTTTGAAAAATAATCAAGCTGGCTATGCCATGCTAGCAATCTTCATTTTTACAAACGATTTACCATTTTATTTTTCCATGTTTTTCACACACGTTCTGTGTATTTATAACTATAAAAAACAATACTTAATCGATCAAGTTTAGTCATTATTAGAATCTGAACATTATACCACAGTAAAGTAAATATGAAAAATGCTTTAAAAACATTGTTCAAATTTACAGCTACCATTAGAATTGAAACACTTTAGCAAAATAAAAAGAATAAGAAAAAAGCCTGAAAAAATTTAACAAACAAAACAAATAATGGTAGAGGAAAAAAAAAAAAAAAAAGAAAGGAACAGAAACTTTTTAAAGGAGAAACATGAAAGAAAATTTAATCAGATACAGATTATTCTGTGTCTATTATGTCCAGATATTGTGGTTGAAATGACACATTCCCACTTTCCTAAAAAAAAAAAAAAAAAAAAAAAAAATTTAGATTATATTTTCTTGTTAAACCACTCCTGTAGTCCAGAGGTAGTTTGAGAAAAGTGTCACTTAACAGCTGAGAAATCCTTCACATTTTATCCACCTCCCCCCTTTTTCAATTGTCCTTGTCAGAAAAGATTTGTGCAGCTGTGTGTAAACAAAGTTTGCTCAGCTGTTGCTCAGTGGATCTTCAACAAATTTGGATCACAGGTGTTGATTAGCCAAGCATCACAAATGTGTAGTTTGAAAAGTCATGGCACCTGGGAAAATATCACAAAAACCAAAAAAACTGCCTACAATCACTTAGTTTTGTTAAGGAAGGTGTGTAAACAGCACTTTCTCATAAACAATGTTCATATTCTGTTTTGATCATGGTGATAGTCTACTGCTGTCCTGGTTTCACATCAATTTTTGTTTCATCTGGTGCTTTTTTTTTTAAGGTCACAATGACCTTCAGAGGTTAAAAAAAAAACCCTCAATTTTCTGTATAGTTTTTGTACTAAAAAAAAAAAAAATGTCAGATGGCTTTACCATCTTGAATTTTATTTTTCTTGTCCTCCCCACAGACAGAAATGTTACATATGATTCTTAAGAAATTTTCACTTGTTCCCTTAAAGACAGAGGTACGCAATGACAGAAAGGACCGACAGACAGACACAAAGAATTCAGTGTTTGGAGTTTGTTCATGACAGATTCATATCACTCAGACAATTCTATATGCACTCCAAATTATGTCATCACTTATCTGGAAGACTCCTCAAGCCTGCACAAAACCCTATGCATTGACAAGATCTTATATTATAATGGGAAGAAAAAATGGGAAAGGGGAGAACATAATCTATGAAACACTAAGCTAACACCACCAGAATGACAGGAGCACAAAGTCTAAGATGGGCAGCGAACAGGCCATTTTCATACTGCAAACTGGAGTTGAACTCAAGACATCTATCTTGAGTCCACAACTATATGAGATGCAACATTGGAAAACCAGTTTAAAGAGCAATAATCTATCTAGAGCTCCACAACTATATGTGATGTAACATAGGAAAACATGTTTAAAGTGCAATAATTTATATATCAATTATCAGTTCCTTTTCAGATATGTTTAAATTTTGTTTTATTTTGAAAACCTTCATAAACTTCATGAACAAAGGCAGCTGCATTTCCCCTTGAACTTCTACAGGTGGTTACCAAATGTTACTGAAATTGGTCAGATTTCTATACTTTTCTATTACTAGTATTAGTTATAAACTCAGCAGAGTTGGTCTGATTTCAAGATGATAATAATAAGAATGGAACTGACCAGATTTAAATAAAAATGAATGCCAGCATTCAATCAAACAAGAAGCAGAAACACATGAAACAGAATAACAACACATATCTAATAAACAGAAACAAGACAGATGCAAAATTTCAGCCAACTGGGCTTAGTTATCTGTTATTATTGATTAAAGCCCAGCTGACTGCGTAGAGCCATACATCAGAGCTATAACCATTTCAAAACATATAAAATACTTCAACATTGTTACTGTTATTTCTGTCCAAAGCCCAGCCAACCACGTACAGCCACATCAGGGTTATAAACATTTCAAAACATACACAATACTTCAAAAGGAAAAAAAGGAAAAGAAAATTAGTTACAGATATCAATTCATTTGCACACATAATCTATTCTAAGGAGATGCCCCTGGTGTTGACCACTCCGTCCAATTTATCGCACAGGAGATTTAAAAAAAATACATGAATACAAATGAAAACATAATTAAAAACACCAAACCATATATATATATATATATATACAAAAATGGGCCCAAATTACCTAAAATTGTTTTTGCATATCTCACTACCCTAGAGCCAAAACTGTACCTAATACATGTACCCAACCATCAATCCTGAGAGAAAGTATTCAGACTTTATCAAACACATACAGGTGAATGGACCAGAAAGGTAGAAAATGATAGGAAGAAATGACAGTGAGAAAGGGAGGAAGAAAGAAATAAAGAGAGTGACAGAATTGAGGAAATTTCAAGCAAAGAATTTCCAGAAGATAGGGATCCTATTCATACTGTAAGAGCTTCCTGGCATCCCACAGGAGATGGTCTTTGTCAAGAATACACAAAAGATAACAAATAATAAAAACAAACTGTAGAGAAAAACAGTATCAAGACTTTCCTGATGTTTTGCTAAGATAAAGTGTTGTCCTTTATGTATATTTGAAAGTCCGGTTGGCTGAAAGTTTGCAATCCCCCCTCCCCTCCACTTTTTTTTTTTATATATTATTATTAAATATGCATTCTCATTCTGTTTTCATGTGTTTATCACTTTATAGTTCTTGACCAATTGGTTCAAGGTTAGCACAGTCCACATATTACAAATCTTCATGCAATATCAAGAAGGTAGTCTACCACAGTGCAACTAGTACCAAAGCATGACCTGCGTTCATGCTCAAATCGATCACCTTGTTTGCCGTGATAGCATGCGTCCTTTCCTGGCTTGTGCATGTGCATGCCTCTGTGTGTGTGTGTGTGTGTGTGTGTGTGTGTGTGTGTGTGTGTGTGTGTGTGTGTGTGTGTGTGTGTGTGTGTTTCTGTTTGTCTGTGTACCCAGTTGTCTCTCTCTCTCTCTCTCTCTCTCTCTCTCTCTCTCTCTCTCTCATTTCTGTGCAGAAAGATCGTAGGCCTACTTTTCCTGAGTGACAGGGGAGCCTGACCCGATCCCTGTAGTCTCAAGCCTCTGCAAGATAACACGGCTACGACTGCTGTGTCAGTCACAAACATACACACACACACACATTCAGTCACCTGCACACATACACACACGTACATAGGCACATTATGCATACGCATCTATATTAGGCCTACTGTAACTGTATTTACAGTATATATTAAACCATGTTAGATGATGCACACACACACACACACAAACAGTGACACACACACACACACAAAGTGACAAACACAGTACACACTCAGTGACGCTGGCATCCACACACACACACATCCTTCCTGACATCCACTGACCACGAACAAAAGCACCGTAAACTGTTTTTGCACCACCACGAAGAAATCGCGGAGTCCACACTTCAGCACCAACCTAAAATATGGTCACCAAGCCAAGTGCAGGAGCTGCAGATGTTCAGCTTTCTAAACTAAAGCGCTGCCGGGCAAAGTCTCTGATCGCACGTTTGATCAAAACACCGCACTATACGGTTAAAACCCAAGGACTTAGCAGAATGTCAATATATCGGTTTAATTTTACCACTTACCTGCACAGCAACTTTCAAGACCAGCGTCGAAGCCGAGGACGCACTAACATCAATGTCGCCGACCGCCCCGCTTTCGCGTCAATTTATATACCGGTACCAGCAGCACAGCACGCCACAGGACAAACCCCCCAATCCACGAAAGTTCAAAGTTCATGGAACAGATTTAAAACCAAACCAAAACAAAACGAGAACGAAAAAAAAAACACTGCGAGTCCCTTCCGCACAGTGCGCTTTGGTTGTCCGCTGACTGGCTCACACGCTGAGAAATTCGTCAGCTGGAAAAAGATTGTTTTAGGTCGACGTTGTTGCTCTCCCTTTCACGCGTGTCATTGTCTCCTCCTCCTGTTCTATGGATTTTAGGGTGCCCGTTTCAGTTGATGCTACAACGATCGTAATTAATCTACAAACATGATATACCTACATCACAATGACAATGCTTTTTTTAATTATGCCTACTTTCGATTTCATCTTTATTACCATACGCACGCACTCGCGCGCGCGCGCGCGCACACACACACACACACACACGTGCAAACACTACGCCTACACACCGACACCCACACGTATGCGATGGTTGAAACAAATCAATATCCTGTAACCTGTCTCTTCAAATGGGAGTCTGACGTAGACGGCCAACTCTTATCAACATTATCAATCATTTCGTATTACTAAGTCTAATGTAGACGGCCAACTCTTATCAACATTATCATTTTGTATTACTAAATCTAATGCTGGCAGCCAACTCTTATCAACATTATCATTTTGTATTACTAAGTCTAACGTAGACGGCCAATTCTTATCAACATTATCATTTTGTATTACTAAGTCTAACGTAGACGGCCGGCCAATTCTTATCAACATTATCATTTTGTATACTAATCTAACGTAGACGCGGCCATTCTTATCAACATTATCATTTTGATTACTAAGTTAATGAGACGGCCAATTCTTATCAACATTATCATTTTGTATTACTAATTCTAATGGAGACGGGCCAATTCTTATCAACATTATCATTTTGTATTACTAAATCTAACGTAGACGGCCGCCAATTCTTATCAACATTATCATTTTGTATTACTAAGTCTAACGTAGACGCCAACTCTTATCAACATTATCATTTGTATTACTAACTCTAATGAGACGGCCAACTCTTATCAACATTATCATTTAGTATTACTAAGTCTAACGTAGACGGCCAACTCTTATCAACATTATCATTTTGTATTACTAACTCTAATGGAGACGGCCAATTCTTATCAACATTATCATTTTGTATTACTAATCTAATGCTGCAGCGAACTCTTACCAAGATTATCATTTTGTATTACTAAGTCTAACGTAACGGCGGCCAATCTTATCAACATTATCATTTTGTATTACTAAGTCTAACGTAGACGGCCAACTCTTATCAACATTATCATTTTGTCTTACTAAATTATACAATAATTATGATTCAAGTGGCTCTCAAGATGTATCAAATGTCCTTAAGAACATCCGAGAAATGCTGTACTTGTGAAGTACTTTCTCCACTTCTCAATGTGGTTCTCCACAAAGGAATATGTATACAACAGACTGAATCGATTTAAACTGAAGCTGATACAGCCATCTGTTGCCTCTCTTCACCATCCCTGTTTCAGACGGCAGTTTCGTCAGCACCTGAGACTTCAACAGCCAGTGGCAGAAGTGAAATATGACACACTTGACAAGACAGCAGAAGAAACAGAAGTTTGGCAGGACGAGAAACTTCTGATACTTGCCAGTGATCCCACAAACCAACTTACCGTCTGCTCTAGTCACTGCCACTCAACAACCATACCAGACCTGGCGCTCTGCTCTGAGGATCTACATAAACCCTCGGCAGGAAAGTGGGACCACTCTCAAGACAGTCCCTAACCGTGAACACGCTGGGACGATAATCTATAACAAGACAAAACAAGACAAGACAAGACAAGATGGGACCACAGCTAGGACAAAGTGACCACTGTCCACGTCCTCCTCTCTACCTCTGGAAGTCTACCAACTGACTTTTTTCAATATGCGAGATGAAATACAAACATGCAAAATGGGGCTCTTCAGCATCGAAACCAACGAACTGACACAAGACATTACTGTAGACAGAAGAAACATCAACAACATGGTCCCAGACTTTAATGCCAGCATCATCAATGCTGTTAAGGAAACCATACCTAGCAGAGTCCAAAAGAACTACATTCCATACTGGACCCCCAATATTTCAGGATGCACATGACGACTCCACCAGGGCCAGAGAAGAAACTGAAACTAACTCCAACCAAGCAAACAATACCGCAGGAGATCCCACTCATGAAGACACTGAAATGCAAACCCTTGACACAGTGCACCAAGGCTAAACTGCAGAAAATCACCTGATGCACAACAGAACAAAGGAAACTAAGTTCAGGGAGACTGAAAAGATTAAACTTCATGAGATATACCAGCTGCTGCAGAGAACTCTTCCAAAAACAGCCACCAACGAAAGTAGAGCCGACAGTGGTCCTCTAACTTAGGAAGATAAGCTATAGAACATCACCATCTGCACTTCAGTTCCTTATCTCACTTCAAAAGACGAGCACAGCGACGTGAGCAAGACAGCCCTGTTTGAAGAAAAGTACCCCCAGAAAGCATGTGTATAGTCTTACACAAACAGATCTGCCAATGATGCTGTCAAGAAAGGAGATGCTGGGGCATACATCCAGTCCCCAAATGGACAACGAAAGACTCAACAATACTGAAGTATCTTCACTGCACAAACTACAGAGCTGAAGCTGAGGCCCTAGGTCATGCAGCAATCATCATCAACAACAACTGCAGACTATGACAGCTGAACAGTCTTCCTTGCAGTCGCCTGGCAGTCTCGCATTAAAGTCTCGGACCATGTTGTTGATGTCCACTGTCAGCAGACTGCCACAGTTTCAGTTTCAGTTTTAGTTTCTGAAAATTACGTCTCCGCACTCGGAAAAAATTCCATACACACTGACGCAGCTTGTACCATGTGATGGAGAAGATCCACAATGATCATGGCACAAGCATTTAGCCTACATATAAACCCATGAGCCGGCCACGACCGGATGTTTTGCCTAGCATATCATCATCATCATCATCATCATCATCATCATCATCATCATCATCATCATCATCATCATCATGTGCCCTGCCGCATGGCTTTGGTGATCATGGCCCTCCATATGAAATTTTCCCTTGTCGCTGCAAGCACATCTCCCACCCTCTGTCTTCATCCACTCCGCATGCCTGTCCAATATTTCTCCCTGGTCTACCTGGCACTCTTTCCCCCTCAAGCTTTCCTGTTGTGACCAGGTGCTCTAATTTCTCTTGTCTCATAAAATGTCCTCATACATGTTGCTTGTCTTTTCCAAATCTTCTTCATTATTCTTTCATGTGTGTGTCTGTGTCCTTTAAGACCGTTTATGAAACTATGTTCACTTTAAGTTTAATGGTGATGCTGCTATTCACACAAATGCATACCAGTCCTTACGTTAAAAGGTTATTGATTTATATGGCTTGGTCATTTCTGTAACAATGGCTGAAATGATCTATAAGCGTGCAATGGCGCTGTTAAAAATCAAAATGATCCAATCATACACGGCTAAAAATATTCAGTTTAAAATTTATGATCCGCGATTCTACAACTTTGACCTAGATTCAGTTAAGATCAGTCCGTGAATAGTTGAGAAAATCTTGCCAACAAATTTTTGTCACAGACAGACAGACAGACAGACAAACAGACAACAGACAGACAGACAAACAGACAGACAAAGACACAGACACACACACAGAACACACACACACACACAGACATACACACACACACACACACACACACACACACACACACACACACACACAACACACACGCACACGCACACGCACTTACGCACGCACACACACAACTTCCTTCTCTGGTTAATAAGAAACGAATCATACCCTTTTTTTTCAAAAAGTGCAAGGGAGATTTTAAAAAAGCCTATGTTAGATTACCAGTGTTTTCTTTTTTTTTTCCCCCTGACCTTTACACTTTTTCTCTGACCTTGCAAGCGGTTATACTTTTTTGTTTGGGGTTTGTTTTGTTTTCCTTCTGTTCTTGTTACTGGTGATGGCTGTTTGTTTGTTTTGTTTTTCTGCTAGAGGTCAGGGACATTGTACTATCGTCCTTTGACCTTGATAGGGCAGGGAAAAGAGACTGCCTGAATTTCAGACAACATTTTAGGAACGGGTAACCTTATTTCAATGGACTGATAATGATGCTAAAGGAAATCAGCCGGAAAAAAGAAATAGAAAGAAAAGTTGAAGACCAAACACCCTCCCCTTCCTCAATCCAAGCAGACGGAGCAGAACTACCCAAATTGAAGGGTTCATAGACTTAGGCATCACTGCCAGACTCAAGGGAGGAGGAGCAGGCAACGACATCACAAGAGATGTCAGTAAAAGCAGAAACATCTTCAGAATGATAAATGGAATGGAATCTTTATTTAATGTCTGTTCACAATAGTGATTTTAGACACACACACACACACACACACACACACACACACACACACACACACACACACACACACACACACACATCACACACACACACACACACATACACACACACACACACACACACACACACACACACACACACACACACACACACACACACACACGCACACACACACAGGGAGAGAAAAAAAAGAGTGGGGGACGGGGATGGGAAGGGGTAGTGGGAGTTTGAATGTAAGAAGGGGAACAGTTACAATTAAGAATTCAGAACATTAAGTTAACAGTGTCAATTAATAACAGACAACAATTA
This sequence comes from Monoplex corrugatus, assembly GCA_030674185.1. Classification (NCBI taxonomy): domain Eukaryota; kingdom Metazoa; phylum Mollusca; class Gastropoda; order Littorinimorpha; family Ranellidae; genus Monoplex; species Monoplex corrugatus. The sequence goes on from JAPXFY010000026.1 coordinate 22,723,045, forward strand.
ATTAACTCTTCATAACAATCTGCCAACAGGGGATCTGAGAATCAGCTGGACTACCGAAATAATATCATTATTTTTGTTGTAAAGGATATCTCTGGAGTCAGTACATGAAAAATCGAGATTGTTATTTCTATATGTCGTAAGTAAGATAGAACATTCAAAGAGCAGATGGTGGACAGATAATGTTTTTGAACAAATGCATACATTCTGTGTATATTTTGTTTTCCAAGAGTTAAGTCTTAGTTTGTATATCAAGGATGCTAGCTGTCTGGGGCAGTTAGGTATCAGAATGATAAACAAAGGTTGAAGGTTCCCCTAGTTACAGCATCAACACAAGGCAAAAACACTGCACCAGAGCTGTGTCCTTTCCACCCTACTGTATGGCACTGAAGGCTGGAGGACAGAATGATACACAACGTTTGAAGTTTCCCCCAGTACAATATCAACACTAAGCAGACACATCAGAATGATAAACAGCGTTTGAAGTTTCCCCTAATTACAACATCAGCACATGGCAGACATTTCAGAATGATAAACAACGTTTGAAGGTTCCCCCAGTACAGTATCAACACTAGGCAGACACTTCAGAATAATAAACAACATTTGAAGGTTCCGCTAGTTAAGCATCAACACTAGGCAGACACTTCAGAATGATAAACAACGTTTGAAGGTTCCGCTAGTTAAGCATCAACACTAGGCAGACACTTCAGAATGATAAACAACGTTTGAAGGTTCCGCTAGTTAAGCATCAACACTAGGCAGACACTTCAGAATGATAAACAACGTTTGAAGGTTTCCCCAGTACAGTATCAACACTAGGCAGACACTTCAGAATGATAAACAACGTTTGAAGGTTCCGCTAGTTAAGCATCAACACTAGGCAGACACTTCAGAATGATAAACAACGTTTGAAGGTTCCGCTAGTTAAGCATCAACACTAGGCAGACACTTCAGAATGATAAACAACGTTTGAAGGTTCTCCTAGTTAAGCATCAACACTAGGCAGACACAGCACCAGGGTTGTGTCCCTACCACGCTACTGTATGGCATTACGACTGGAGGACAAAATTATACATGTATACAACGTTTGAAGTTTCCCGCAGTACAGCATCAACACTAGGCAGACACTGTACCAGAGCTGTGTCCTTTCTCCACCCTACTGTACGGGCATTGAAGGCTGGAGGACGACATAGTGTGACCGTATCCGCTATCAACCATCCACATACAGAACCTTGAAAGAGACACGCCAGTTTTCTGGCCAAATACCATCTCCAGCCAACAGCTACTAACCTGGTGCAGGATACCATCTCCAGCCAACAGCTACTAACCTGGTGCAGGATACCATCTCCAGCCAACAGCTACTAACCTGGTGCAGGATACCATCTCCAGCCAACAGCTACTAACCTGGTGCAGGATACCATCTCCAGCCAACAGCTACTAACCTGGTGCAGGATACCATCTCCAGCCAACAGCTACTAACCTGGTGCAGTCAAGAATGGATAGACATCATATTGTCACGGGGGATTTTAGTGTCACAGGAAAAATTTTTGGTTGTTGTGGGAAGGAGTTTTTGGGTGTCGTTCTAGAATTTGGGGATGTTTATGCGGAATTACCTTTCTGTATTGAATTCACACACAACAAGAAGGAAGGAGAGAGACCAGCAGAAGCGTACTAAGCATACTGGCAATAACATTCAAAAGCATTCCACACATAGTATTATAAGTCAATATGGTTTCTTTAATCAAACATGTTCAACTTAAAGCATAACTATTCATCATCATTCTTATTTGCCTAAGCCCTAAAACAATCCTAAAACAATCCTACTTCCTTGCATATCAGCCCTTAGACTTTACGCTGGAATAAAAGTATCAGTTTTAGACTGAAGTACAGGTATGGGCCTGTTTCTACCTGAGTGGTTTCTGTGATAATGTGACTAGAAAGCGATGGGGATGTTTGAGCAGGCAACAGAGGAAGATCCCGGATCACCCAGGAACTAATCTCTCTTGAACAAACTTCAAACTCCAAACTAAACCTCTTGCTTCAAGGCGAGGTGCCTTATCAATTAGGTCACATATCCACATTGATGGCATCGTCTCTTGTTCAGTAGAACTACTTACCGTCCTTTTCTCCCACTGGACGAAGCAGCAGAAAAGTTTTATTTTTTTTCTCCTAATTTTTGTTTTTGGTGTTTATTCGTTTGTGATCTTACGTTTACGCTTGACAAAGGCCAGTTGAGCGAAAATTTGCGCCTGTCTTGTCTGGTTGTACTACATGTAAACACACGTAATGAATCTATTTTCGTGGTTTTGTTGTTGTTGTTGTTGTTGTTGTTCTGGTTCCTGTTCGCTTGAACGCGGGCAGTCACACATGTTTTGGATGTCTACAATGAATGCTCTTGGCAAAAATCAAAATGATCCAATCATACACGGCTGTGTTGGTAACAAGGCTGTGTTGGTAACAAGGCTGTGTTGTGACAAGGCTGTGTTGGTAACAAGGCTTCCACAGCTGTCTGTTCTTGTCCAGCCTTTGTATGGTACCACAGGGCATGCCTCAAGGCCTTGGGTTCTCCCTCTGTTGTTCTCTTCCCATGATTTTGAAAGCGCATCACACGCATCGGTGCTGGTTTCTTCCGTGGCTGTGTCGGTGACAAGGCTGTGTTGGTAACAAGGCTGTGTTGGTAACAAGGCTGTGTTGGTAACAAGGCTGTGTTGCTGTGTTGGTAACAAGGCTCTGTCGGTAACAAGGCTATGTTGGTAACAA
>JAPXFY010000026.1:22733301-22738301 GCA_030674185.1 Monoplex corrugatus
GCCTGGACGGTCGGCACGCGGAGTCGGAGCAAAATTGGGGCAACTGAAATGTGGTTTCTAAGAAGAATGTTGAGAGTTCCGTGGACAGCACAGAAAACAAACGAGACAGTTTTGATGGAGGCAGACACAAGAAGACCATTGATAAAGAATATTAGGAAAAGACAAGCTTAAATATGTGGGAACGGTCATCTCACCAGACGGCAGATGCACATCACAAATAGCCAGCAGAATCGCCCAAGCGAAAACAGCATTCAAGAAGATGACAAGCATTCTTACCAACAGATGCTTATCAATTAACATCAGGAAGAGATTTCTTAAGTGTTATATAGAACCGATAATGTTATACGGTTGTAAGGCATGGGCAGTCAACAAGCAAAACCAGAACAAGATTGAGGCAGCCGAGATGTGGTTTCTAAGAAGAATAATGAGAGTTCCATGGACAGCAAAGAAAACAAACGAGACAGTCTTGATGGAGCAGACACAAGAAGATCATTCATAAGGAAGATTAGGAAAAGACAGGCAACATTTATGGGACATTTTATGAGGAAAGGGGAATTGGAGCACCTGGTCACGACATGGGGGGTGGGTGGAGGGAGGGAGGGTGCCGGGTGGGCCCGTGGGGGGGGGGTGTGTTGGGCGCACTTGCAGGGTTGCTGGGGGCGAGGTGGGGGTGGGAGATAAACTTGCAGCAACGGGGGATGGATTCGTGTGGAGGGCCATGATCGCCGACGCCATGCGGCAGGGCACATGATGATGGTGATGATGACCACGGTTGACAATACAGGATGCTGGTGGACAGGGTACGGGAGTCAAAGGGTTAAATGTGTCGTGGGTCGGCAGTCCAGCTTTCCCCAGCAAGTAACAGCGAGGAATTCAAGACCTCTGCTTTGTATACAGCAATCTTTTTGACCAGCTTGCTGCCATTGTCTTGCCATAACTTTTAGTTAGCCTTGATGTTATGTTCATGTATACATGCATGTGTATATATTTACACACATACACACACACATACACACACACACACACTCCACACACACACCACACACACTACACACACACCACCACACACACACACACACACATACACCACACACACAACACACACACACACACATCACACACACACATCACACACACACACTACACACACACACACATCACACACACACACACACAACACACACACACACACACACACACACATATATATATATATATACATACATACTTTACAAACATACATAACAATACATACATACAGCATACATACATATGATACGTACATACATACATATGTACATACATACACACATACTACATACATACATACATACATACATGCATGCATCATACATATATACACATACATACAGACATACATCATAATCATCATCAGGTGCCCTGCCGCATGGCATTGGCGATCATGGACTTCCATCTGTCTCTATCTCTCGTTGCCCCCAGCATATCTCCCCCACCCTCCTCGTCCCCAGCTACTCTTCAAGTCCGTCCAGCATTTTCTCCCTGAGTCTACCCGGTGCTCTCCTTCCCTCCAGCTTTCCCATTGTGACCATGTGCTCCAAATCTCCCTTCTTCATAACATGGCCTATAAATATTGCCTGTCTTTTCCTGATTTTTCTTATGAATGATCTACTTGTGTCTGCCTCCATCAAGACTGTCTCGTTTGTTTTCTTTGCTGTCCATGGAACTCTCAACATTCCTCTGAGAAACCACATCTCGGCTGCCTCAATCTTGCTCTGGCTTTGCTTGCTGACTGTCCACGCCTCACATCCGTATAACAGTATTGGTTCTATATAACATTCAAGGACTCTCTTCCTGATGTTAATTGATAGGCTTTTGTTGGTAAGAATTTTGTTATCTTCTTGAATGCTGTTTTGGCTTGGCCGATTCTACTGGCTATTTCCGATGTGTATCTGCCGTCTGATGAAATGACCGTTCCCAGGTATTTGAACTTATTAACCTGTATCAAGGTTGTGCCATTTGCTGTTATTTTGCATGAGGGGATTTCATGTTTTTGACTGATCACCATGACTTCAGTCTTCCTGCTGTTTAGTTCCAACCCCTTACCTTTGCTTTCTATTTCTAGTATATTCACAAGGTTTTGTAGGTCCCTTTCATTTTCTGCAGTTAGCACGGTGTCATCTGCGTATCGAATGTTGTTTATCATTTTCCCTCCAACCTTTAATCCAGGGTCTTCTTCTAGGTTTCTCATGATGTTTTCGCTGTAAAGTGAAAACAGATCTGGTGACAAAACACAACCCTGTCTGACTCCTCTTTTGATGTTTTGGAAAGAGCTTATGTTGTTTTCTATTCTCATTGCAGCTGTTTGTTCCCAGTACATATTCCTGATTATTCGTAGATCTTTTCCATCAACATTGAGTCTCTCCAGTTGGTTGATCAATTCTTCATGTCGTACCCGATCGAAAGCCTTGGTATAGTCAACAAAGCATAAATACAAATCCTTATTCATCTCAATTGACCTCTCTATGATAGTTCTTAGGATGTATATGGCATTATTAGTTCCCTTCCCTTCCACAAATCCACATTGTTTTTCTGCTATTTCTCTTTTGATTCTATTCCTTGTCCTCATCATGATTATTCTTAACAGGATTTTTGTAACATGACTCATCAAACTGATTGTGCGATGGAGTTCGCATTCTATAGCCCCTGTCTTCTTTTGAAGTGCAATGAAAATTGATTTTGACATATCTTTGGGGATTTTTCCAGTGTCGTAAATTTCATTTAGGAGGACTGTTATTTTTTCTATGCCAAATTCCTCCAGGGCTTCAATCATCTCTGTAGTAATGTTGTCTGGTCCTGGGGCTTTTCATGGTTTCATCTTTTTCAGTGCTGCTGTAACTTCATCTTTCATTATGGGTGGTCCTTCAAAGTTCTTTTTTATAATGTGTTCTTCGTTTCTGTCATCCTCGAAAAAGGTCTTTAATGTACTCTCCCCATCTGTCCAGCATTTTGTCTTTTTCTATGATAAGCGTGCCATCTTTCGATTTTAAGCAACCAGTTGATGTGCATGTATTTTTCCTGTGGACAATTTCTTCAATTCGTCTGTACATACCCTGAGGATCCATTTTGTGTCGGTCTCCTATCTCTTTGCATTTTGTGTTCAGCCAAGCTTCCTTAGCTTCATTGCACCTATACCTGATTTCTTTGTTTATCTTCCTGTATATCTCCTTGTTTCTCTTTGCCCTCCTCCTTTCCTCCATCAAGCCCAAAATTTCATTAGTCATCCCGACTTTTTTGCTTTTCTCTCTGCCTTAGGGATTTCTTCACAAGCTTCATTTATCGAATTTCTCAACTTTGTCCATTGTTCCTCACTGTCACCAACGTCTTCCGGAGCACTGAATTTGTTTTGAACATGTACATTAAAATTTTTACGTATCATTTCATCTGTCTTTAAGAGTCCAAGGTTTAGTTTGATGTTGCTTTTGGTCTGTTTCCTTTTCCTCAAATTCAGCCTAAACTTTCCCACTACAGGATTGTGGTCACTGTTGCAGTCTGCACCTGGTAGTGTTTTTGCTGACAGTAAAGAATTTCTAAATCTTTTGTTGATCAGGATGTAGTCAATCTGATTTTTGGTATTATCTCCTGGACTCATCCAAGTCTGTTTTCTTCTATTAGGCTGCTCAAACCAGGTGTTTCCTGCTATGAACTCATTCATCTGTGCCCATTGTACAAGTTTCTCTCCCCTTTCATTTTGTGTACCAAGGCCATGAGGTCCAACTATATCCTCCACCCTATCCTGTCCCACTTTAGCATTAAAATCTCTCATTATGACTGTAACTTCTTGTGATTTACACTGGATCTTGGCCATCTCTAAAACTTCGTAGAAGTTGTCGATGTCTTCCTGAGTACTTGCGGATGTTGGTGCATACACCTGTATGATGTTGATATCAAATGGTTTGCCTCCCAATTTGACCAGCAAAACTGTCAGACACAGCCCAGTATCCCTTAACTGCTTTTGATTTGTCTTTGTCCATTATGATGCCTACTCCTCTTTCATCAAGGCGACAACTAGCGGCGCCACAAATCCGAGATACTTGGCCACTTTCTACCGGCTATTAATAGCGCGCCCCTTCCCTTCCACTCCCCACACTCTTTTCACCCGTCCCTTTTATCACTAGTGCGGGAGCACAAAGACGCGCAACACTGACGGACTTTGGTCGACCCTGACTGGCTAAAAATAGCACACGCAGGCGACGCCGGTTCGCAAGTAAAGGGTGGCAGAATGGCTGGGAAAATGCAGCCGTGGGCCCCATGTGAATTACCACCAGAGTATATCACTATGTATTCTCCTGATGTTATCATGCCTGCCCCCTTCCATCTCACTTCCCCTAGTCCTAAAATACTGATGTTAAGCCTTTTCATCTCCATTTTGATGTTGTCTAATTTGCCCTTCTGCATCAGTGTTCTGATGTTCCATGTTGCTATTTTGGTGTTTCTAAGTTTGACTTTGGGTTTAAAACCCAAAATTAAACCCACAACATACATACATACATACATACATACATACATACGTACGTACGTACGTACGTACGTACGCACACGTTTTAAGTATTTATTCATCTCTGATTGTTAATCAAACAAACAAACATACAACTAAATACAAAACAAATGTGACTGCCTGCGTTCAAGCAAACAGGAACCAGAAAAAACACGAAAGAAGAATACGAACGCGTATTTGATACAACATACAACTCAAATAACCAGATGAATAAATAAATTGTAATTTGCATTCACTGCCCCTTTAAGGGGATTTCTAAATCTGTTGGGATCCTTATCTCTTCCTCAGCTATCTGACGCATTCACCGTTTAACTCTTTGACTCCCGCACCTTATCCACAAACTACAAAAACTTAACCCTCTGATTCCCTCCCCCTATTCTCCATCTTCCTGTAGGAAGGTCATGGATAGGGTGAGGGAGTCAAAGGGTTACGTTTTTGCTTTGCTAGCATGGTTGACAACGCA
>JAPXFY010000026.1:22745801-22758301 GCA_030674185.1 Monoplex corrugatus
AGATGGCAAAAGTGGAATGACCATATACAGACAAGTGGAAGATATGATTTTTACAGAACTGTCATAGATTCTCACAGTGTTAAACCATACATAAGCCTTGATCTGGATATTAATTTGGAAAAAAAAAAACAATAGCAAAATTCAGACTTGGTCTATCAACTTTGAAAGTCCATCAATTGAGATATATGCAACACAGCGAGTCTGATTTGCTCTGTCCCTTATGTATGCAAGTTGAAGACGGAATACATTTTGTCCTGTGTTGTCCAGCTTTAGATGAAATCCGTTTAAGGTTTATCCCTCAAAAGTATTATAGATGCCCAAACATGTTTAAACTGTGTTTGTTAATGTGTTCAACTCGTTTCGATTACATTAAGAATTTTGGTTTGTTCCGGCTCAAAGCAGCTAAAATCAGGGAAATTGCTTTATCGTAATATAAGTTCATTTTGTTGTTGATTGTTGATCCTATGATATGATATCTGATTATTTCATTGTACTTATAAGCACCCCTTCAGTAGGGGCTATGGCCTTTCTTGAATAAAAATTCTGAAGTCTGAAGTCTCTCTCTCCTTTTTTTTTTTTTTTTTCTTCTGTGCACTATATTCAGTCACTCTGTAACGTTCGTCTTGATGTACATTGTCAGATGTGATGTTGTGTTTATTATGTTGGGCAACGACACATTGCAGACATTTGGAAGGCCTGTCTTTTGAAGTCTCTGTGTTGGCTCTGTTGGCATTTGTCCTGATGATCGTCATTTGCTTTGGGATGATGATGGACCTTCCTTATAGAAGACAAACATATTGTACCAAAGATCTTAATTATACCATGGACTGGTCAGGTAAAAAACGATAAAACACTTGGAAAACAAACGTTTGATGTTTCTTTGTTTGTTTGCCGTCCAGGCAGTCTGGTACTACTTATTCAGCCAGTTAACCTACATATCAGAAAACTATTCGCTATCCACCACCCGTGCTCCATTGGGTCGGAGATGGTCACCTCACTACCAAGTTAGAGGTAGCTTTTCCAAGAGAATAATTTGATGAGACCATTAGTACACAGACAAGGGTCTCAAGTTTACTTCCTGAAGATGATTATGCCTTAACTTTATTACCATGATGCTGATTCTGTCAGAATTCCTGTTGCTCGTTTTTCAGAGTCCATTGATGGCTGCTCTATCAGAGCTCTTGTTTGTGTTTTTCAGAGTCCATTGATGGCTGCTCTATCAGAGTTTTTGTTTGTGTTTTTCAGAGTCCATTGATGGCTGCTCTATCAGAGCTCTTGTTTGTGTTTGTCAGAGTCCATTGATGGCTGCTCTATCAGAGCTCTTGTTTGTGTTTTTCAGAGTCCATTGATGGCTGCTCTATCAGAGCTCTTGTTTGTGTTTTTCAGAGTCCATTGATGGCTGCTCTATCAGAGCTCTTGTTTGTGTTTTTCAGAGTCCATTGATGGCTGCTCTATCAGAGCTCTTGTTTGTGTTTGTCAGAGTCCATTGATGGCTGCTCTATCAGAGCTCTTGTTTGTGTTTTTCAGAGTCCATTGATGGCTGCTCTATCAGAGCTCTTGTTTGTGTTTGTCAGAGTCCATTGATGGCTGCTCTATCAGAGCTCTTGTTTGTGTTTGTCAGAGAACTTGGTGATGACTTTATCAGAGTTCTTTTTGTTTTGCAGAGAATACGGTGGTGACCCTATCAAAGTTTTTCTTTGCCTTTTTCAGGAAATGTAATGGCGACTCTTGCAGAGTTCTCGTTTAAGTTTCTTAGAGAACGTGGTTGTATTTCTATTATACCTCCTGATTGTGTTTTTCAGATAACGTGGTAGTGACTCTGGCAGAGTTCTTGTGTGTTTTGTTGGTTTTGTTGTTGTTGTTGTTGTTTTTCGAGAACACGTAAGTCATTCCTGCAAAGGTCCTGTTCGTTGTTTTCAGAGAACATGGTGGTGACTTTAGCAGAATTCCTAAAGCAAGCCCCCGAGGAAGAAAACCAGGAATACCTGTCTTCGGACTTCCGCTTCCATGATGCCAACCATGACGGCTCCATCACAGTGCCGGAAATGATGCATCAGTTCAACGGTATCGACACTGACGGTAGGTGTTTATCCAAGTAAGTAGATAGGGATGATGACGGTAGGTGTTTATCCAGTAAGTAGATAGGGATGATGACGGTAGGTGTTTATCCAGTAAGTAGATAGAGATGATGACGGTAGGTGTTTATCCAGTAAGTAGATAGGGATGATGACGGTAGGTGTTTATCCAGTAAGTAGATAAGGATGATGACGGTAGGTGTTTATCCAGTAGATAGGGATGATGACGGTAAGTGTTTATTCAGTAGATAGGGATGATGCCGGTAGGTGTTTATCCATAAGTAGATAGGATGATGACGGTAAGTGTTTTTCAGTAGATGGATGATGACGGTAGGTGTTTATCAGTAGATAGGGATGATGACGGTAGGTGTTTATCCAGTAGATAGGGATGATGACGGTAGGTGTTTATCCAGTAGATAGAGATGATGACGGTAGGTGTTTATCCAGTAGATAGGGATGATGACGGTAGGTGTTTATCCAGTAGATAGGGATGATGACGGTAGGTGTTTATCCAGTAGATAGAGATGATGACGGTAGGTGTTTATCCAGTAGATAGAGATGATGACGGTAGGTGTTTTCAGTAGTAGAGGATGATGACGGTAGGTTTTATCCAGTAGATAGGATGATGACGGTAGGTGTTTATCCAGTAGTAGATAGGGATGATGACGGTAGGTGTTTATCCAGTAGATAGGGATGATGACGGTAGGTGTTTATCCAGTAGATAGGGATGATGACGGTAGGTGTTTATCCAGTAGATAGGATGAAGACGGTAGGTGTTTATCCAGTAGATAGGGATGATGACGGTAGTGTTTATCCAGTAATAGATAGGGATGATGACGGTAGTGTTTATCCAGTAGATAGGATGATGACGGTAGGTGTTTATCCAGTAAGTAGATGGATGATGACGGTAAGTGTTTATCCAGTAGATAGAGATGATGACGGTAGGTGTTTATCCAGTAAGTAGATAGGATGATGACGGTAGGTATTTATCCAGTAGATAGGATGATGACGGTAGGTGTTTATCCAGTAAGTAGATAGGGATGATGACGGTAGGTGTTTATCAGTAGATAGGGATGATGACGGTAGGTGTTTATTCAGTAAGTAGATAGGGATGATGACGGTAGGTGTTTATCAAATAGATAGGGATGATGACGGTAGGTGTTATCTAGTAGATAGGGATGATGACGGTAGGTGTTTATCAGTAGATAGGGATGATGACGGTAGGTGTTTATCCAGTAGATAGGGATGATGACGGTAGGTGTTTATCCAGTAGATAGGGATGATGACGGTAGGTGTTTATCCTAAGTAGATAGGGATGATGACGGTAGTGTTTATCCAGTGATAGGATGATGACGGTAGGTGTTTATCCAGTAAGTAGATAGGGATGATGACGGTAGGTGTTTATCCAGTAGATAGGGATGATGACGGTAGGTGTTTATCCAGTAAGTAGATAGGGATGATGACGGTAGGTGTTTATCCAGTAGATAGAGATGATGACGGTAGGTGTTTATCCAGTAAGTAGATAGGGATGATGACGGTAGGTGTTTATCCAGTAGATAGGGATGATGACGGTAGGTGTTTATCCAGTAAGTAGATAGGGATGATGACGGTAGGTGTTTATCCAGTAGTAGGGATGATGACGGTAGGTGTTTATCCATAGTAGATAGGGATGATGACGGTAGGTGTTTATCCAGTAGATAGAGGATGATGACGGTAGGTGTTTATCCATAAGTAGATAGGGATGATGACGGTAGGTGTTTATCCAGTAGATAGGGATGATGACGGTAGGTGTTTATCCAGTAGAGATAGGGATGATGACGGTAGGTGTTTATCCAGTAGATAGGATGATGACGGTAGGTGTTTATCCATAAGTAGATAGGATGATGACGGTAGGTGTTTATCCAGTAGATAGGGATGATGACGGTAGGTGTTTATCCAGTAGATAGGGATGATGACGGTAGGTGTTTATCCAGTAAGTAGATAGGGATGATGACGGTAGGTGTTTATCCAGTAAGTAGATAGGGATGATGACGGTAGGTGTTTTATACCAGTACAGTAGATAGGGATGATGACGGTAGGTGTTTATCCAGTAAGTAGATAGAGGATGATGACGGTAGGTGTTTATCCAGTAGATAGGGATGATGACGGTAGGTGTTTATCCAGTAGATAGGGATGATGACGGTAGGTGTTTATCCAGTAGTAGATAGGGATGATGACGGTAGGTGTTTATCCAAAGTAGATAGGGATGATGACGGTAGGTGTTTATCCAGTAAGTAGATAGGGATGATGACGGTAGGTGTTTATCCAGTAGATAGGGATGATGACGGTAGGTGTTTATCAGTAAGTAGATAGGGATGATGACGGTAGGTGTTTATCCAGTAGATAGGGATGATGACGGTAGGTGTTTATCCAGTAGATAGGGATGATGACGGTAGGTGTTTATCCAGTAGATAGGGATGATGACGGTAGGTGTTTATCCAGTAAGTAATAGGGATGATGACGGTAGGTGTTTATCCAGTAGATAGGATGATGACGGTAGGTGTTTATCCAGTAAGTAGATAGAGGATGATGACGGTAGTGTTTATCCAGTAGATAGGGATGATGACGGTAGGTGTTTATCCAGTAGATAGGATGATGACGGTAGGTGTTTATCCATAAGTAGATAGGGATGATGACGGTAAGTGTTTATCCATAAGTAGATAGGGATGATGACGGTAGGTGTTTATCCAGTAAGTAGATAGGATGATGACGGTAGGTGTTTATCCAGTAGATAGGATGATGACGGTAGGTGTTTATCCAGAAAGTAGATAGGGATGATGACGGTAGGTGTTTATCCAGATAGATAGGGATGATGACGGAAAGGTGTTTATCCAGTAGATAGGGATGATGACGGTAGGTGTTTATCCAGTAAGATAGGGATGATGACGGTAGGTGTTTATCCAGTAGATAGGGATGATGACGGTAGGTGTTTATCCAGTAGATAGGATGATGACGGTAGGTGTTTATCCAGTAAGTAGATAGGGATGATGACGGTAGGTGTTTATCCAGTAGATAGGGATGATGACGGTAGGTGTTTATCCAGTAGATAGGGATGATGACGGTAGGTGTTTATATCCAGTAGATAGGGATGATGACGGTAGGTGTTTATCCAGTAGATAGGGATGATGACGGTAGGTGTTTATCCAGTAAGTAGATAGGGATGATGACGGTAGGTGTTTATCCAGTAAGTAGATAGAGGATGATGACGGTAGGTGTTTATCCAGTAGTAGATAGAGGATGGATAGGTAAGGTGTTTATCCATAAGTAGATAGGGATGATGACGGTAGGTGTTTATCCAGTAAGTAGATAGGGATGATGACGGTAGGTGTTTATCCAGTAAGTAGATAGGGATGATGACGGTAGGTGTTATATATCCAGTAAGTAGATAGGGATGATGACGGTAGGTGTTTATCCAGTAGTAGATAGAGATGATGACGGTAGGTGTTTATCCAGTAAGAAATAGGGATGATGACGGTAGGTGTTTATCCAGTAAGAATAGGGATGATGACGGTAGGTGTTTATCCAGTAGATAGGGATGATGACGGTAGGTGTTTATCCAGTAGATAGGGATGATGACGGTAGGTGTTTATCCAGTAAGATAGATAGGATGAATGACGGTGAAGGTGGTGTTTATCCAGTAGATAGGGATGATGACGGTAGGTGTTTATCCAGTAGATAGAGATGATGACGGTAGGTGTTTATCCAGTAAGTAGATAGAGATGATGACGGTAGGTGTTTATCCAGTAGTATAGGATGATGACGGTAGTGTTTATCCAGTAGATAGATGATGACGGTAGGTGTTTATCCAGTAAGTAGATAGGGATGATGACGGTAAGTGTTTATCCAGTAAGTAGATAGGGATGATGACGGTAAGTGTTTATCCAGTAAGTAGATAGGGATGATGACGGTAGGTGTTTATCCAGTAATAGTAGATGATGACTGTAGGTGTTTATCCAGTAGATAGGGATGATGACGGTAGGTGTTTATCCAGTAGATAGGGATGATGACGGTAGGTGTTTATCCAGTAGATAGGGATGATGACGGTAGGTGTTTATCCAGTAGATAGGATGATGACGGTAGGTGTTTATGCAGTAGATAGGGATGATGGCGGTAGGTGTTTATCTAGTAGATAGGGATGATGACGGTAGGTGTTTATCCAGTAGATAGGGATGATGACGGTAGGTGTTTATGCAGTAGATAGGGATGATGACGGTAGGTGTTTATCCAGTAAGTAGATAGGGATGATGACGGTAGGTGTTTATCCAGTAAGTAGATAGGGATGATGACGGTAGGTGTTTATCCATAAGTAGATAGGGATGATGACGGTAGGTGTTTATCCAGTAGATAGGGATGATGACGGTAGGTGTTTATCCAGTAGATAGGGATGATGACGGTAGGTGTTTATCCAGTAGATAGGGATGATGACGGTAGGTGTTTATCCAGTAAGTAGATAGAGATGATGACGGTAAGTGTTTATCCAGTAGATAGGGATGATGACGGTAGGTGTTTATCCAGTAAGTAGATAGAGATGATGACGGTAAGTGTTTATCCAGTAGATAGGGATGATGACGGTAGGTGTTTATCCAGTAAGTAGATAAGGATGACAGATAACAGGAAGATCTGTGTCTGTTTTGTACTGACCAGTGAAAATTGGTGGACATTTTTCGAATCTGACGGTAGGTGTTTATATACGGTAAGTACATAGGGATGATATGTTGTTGGAAGGTCTGTGTCTGTTTTGTACTGACCAGTGAGAATTGGTGGACATTTGTCGAATCTACCGGGTCAACAATGTGCAGACCTAGGAAAAGAAAAAAAAAAAAAAAAAGAAGAAAAAATGCGAAGGAGAAAAAAATGGAAACAGAAGAATATGACAACGATGACAAAGAAGAAGATGATGATAATGTTGTTATTGTTGATGATGACGACGGTGACTAATGATTGATTATGATTTATATTTGTTGATTAATAATGATGATAATGATGATGATAATGACGATGACGACGACGATGATACAAAGAAGAGTTTGATGACTAAAAATGATGATAATGATAATGAAGATGACAACTCTGAGCAATAATGAGAAGGAGAATGTCAATTTCGTTTTGTTATGTTTTATCAATTTTTGTTTGGTTTGGGATTGGTTGTTCTTGTCTTCTCATTTTATTATGTGATGGCTTGTTTCTGTTTCTTTCTAGAAAATCAGGTAATCAGTCAAGAGGAATTCGTCGCTTTTGGGACACAGGTAAGTGACGTAATCATTCTAACATAGCCCCCCCCTTCCCAATAAACAGACACACGTAAGTTACATTATTATTTAAAACAAACAACACAACACACACACACACACACACACACACACACACACACACACACACACACACACACACCACACACACACACACACACAACACAACGGACACAGAGCACACACACACACACACAAACGAGAGAGACAAGACACAACAACACAGAAAACACAACGACAGACACACACACACACACACACACACACACACACACACACACACACACACACACACACACACCACACACCATACACACACACACACACCTACACACACACACACACACACCACACACACAACACCACACCACACACACACACACACACACACACACACACACACACACACACACCATACACACACACACACCACACACACACACACACCACCACACACACACACACACACACAACACACACACACAACACACACCCAACACCCACACACACACACACCCTACACACACACACACACACACACACACACACACACACACACCCTACCACCACCACCCACACACCACACACGACGAGTAGAATAAGAGAAAGAAGAATGAAGGGTGTGGTTCGTCATCTTTCCTGGCACAGATTCCTGCATGGAGACAATGTACACAGCAAGGAGTCATGGAGACAATGTAGCACAAGCAGAGGAGTCATGGAGACAATGTAGCACAGCAGATGAGTCATGGAGACAATGTAGCACAAGCAGAGGAGTCATGGAGACAATGTAGCACAGCAGAGGAGTCATGGAGATCATGTAGTCACGCAGAGATCATGGAGACAATGTAGCACAGCAGAGGAGTCATGGAGACAATGTAGCACAGCAGAGGAGTCATGGAGACAATGTAGCACAGCAGAGGAGTCATGGAGACAATGTAGCACAGCAGAGGAGTCATAAACACGCACAATTCGTCTGCATCAAGAAGTAGTCTGCAGGCTGATTGAAGCTTCAATAATCTTTCTCCGTTTTCCTTCTAAGACGCCGTCATTATGATTTTATAATGGTAGGCCTACCTTACAATCTGCCTCAACCGTATCTAAACAATAAACTACTGGCTTCTTCAGATAACGCAGATCACTTACCTATTTACATCAAAACTGCTGTCTTCAAATAATGTTGATTACATTTTTCATGCCCAAAACTTTCTAAGATTACAGCCAATTCAAGGTTCTTTCTACATTTAGGCCTGCTGTCTACCAAAGCAACCTCAGAGACGCTCTTATTCTAAAATGAAAGCAAAGAAAATCAAAATATTATAAACGTTACAAATCGTTCTTTTTAATAGCGTTATTGTCCGATATTTAGATTCAGGCCCACAATGCGCGTTACGCTCAATCAGGCTTTTGGGGAGCACAGATTTAGACAGTGCACATTAACACTCAATCAGACTTTCTTTTTTAATAGTGGAACACAGATTTAGACTTTGTGCACATTACACTCAGTCAGACTTGTTTTTTTAAAATTTTTTTTCAGGATCATTGCACTCAGGGAGGTTACCTTTGTGCTCACTTTTTTCCGTCCCATTTTCTGCGCCACCTGAATGTTTGTTGTTGTTATTTTACAATGCGATGATGATGATATTGATGAGAATGATAATCATGATGCTGTGGAGTTCCATCTAGGATTGAGACTTGCGTGATAGGGTTGTACTTTACGCTTACTATCATAACATATCCTGGCGTCAACCAGGCCCGAGAGATACAGACACATGCGGTGTTGTCAGAAGATTTGAGCAACACCCTCAATGACGCATCCGTGTAGTGGATGAGACTCGACTGTGTGGTACCAAGTCTTCCCAATGAGCCCATAGCACGCCCGACTCTGGGTAGGATCCAGTTAGAGCCGAAAAATCCCACGATGTTGTTTAAGGGGACTGATGGGGATTGGAACCCACAACCTTGCAGTCGTTAGTCCGTCCCGTTAACCACTAGACCACGGCGAATGGCCAATCAGACGTTTTAGTGGAGCACAAATGTAGGCTTACTCCGCTTTACACTGAGTCAAACGTTTTAGTGGAGCACAAATTTAGACTTACTCCACTTTACACTGAGTCAGACGTTTTCAGTGGAGCACAAATGTAGACTTACTACGCTTTACACTCTGTCAGACGTTTTAGTGGAGCACAAATGTAGACTTACTACGCTTTACACTCTGTCAGACGTTTTAGTGGAGCACAAATGTAGACTTACTACGCTTTACACTCTGTCAGACGTTTTAGTGGAGCACAAATTCAGACTTACTACGCTTTACACTCTGTCAGACGTTTTAGTGGAGCACAAATTCAGACTTACTACGCTTTACACTGAGTCAGACGTTTGAGTGGAGCACAAATTTAGACTTACTACGCTTTACACTGAGTCAGACATTTGAGTGGAGCACAAATTTAGACTTACTACGCTTTACACTGAGTCAGACATTTGAGTGGAGCACAAATTTAGACTTACTCCGCTTTACACTGAGTCAGACGTTTTAGTGGAGCACAAATGTAGACTTACTCCGCTTTACACTGAGTCAGACGTTTTAGTGGAGCACAAAGTTAGACTTACTACACATTACAGTCAGTCAGACGTTTTAGTGGAGCACAAATTTAGACTTACTACACATTACACTCTGTCAGACGTTTTAGTGGAGCACAAATGTAGACTTACTACGCTTTACACTGAGTCAGATGTTTTAGTGGAGCACAAATGTAGACTTACTCCACTTTACACTGAGTCAGACGTTTTAGTGGAGCACAAAGTTAGACTTACTACACATTGCAGTCAGTCAGACGTTTTAGTGGAGTACAAATTTAGACTTACTACACATTGCAGTCAGTCAGACGTTTTAGTGGAGCACAAATGTAGACTTACTACGCTTTACACTGAGTCAGATTTTTTAGTGGAGCACAGAGAACCAAAACTGAGGCAAACTGATCACGTTCCATTTTAACATGTCAGTTACATGTAACCAAGATTATACCAGTGGTAGGCTGATAAAATACCAGTATAGGTAAAACATAGTCTAGATAGGGTCTCAGGACCTGGCCAGCTCATAGGTTTATGTGCAGGCTTAAGGCTTGTGCCATGATCACCATACACGTGGCATCTGTGACGTTAGTGCATATAGAATTCGTTCCAAGCGCGGAGACATCATCTTGAGAAACTGAAACTGAAACTGAAACTGAAACGCTATGCTGTTTACATGGTCTGCATCTTTCACAGACGGACATGCATACTAGACGGTCTAATTGCTTTCAGTACGCACATTGTTTGTTTGTTTGGATTTTTTTTTAAAATCAAATTTCATGCATGTATCATTTTTTTTCTCCTTTTATTTACGTTTGACAAAGGACAGTTGGTCGAAAATTTGCACCGGTCTTATTTTGTCTTGTCTTTGTTATATCAGATACACGTTCTGATCCATTTGTGTGTATTTCTGGTTCCTGTTTCCTTGAAAGCTGGCAGTCAGTTTGATTAACCCTTTGACACATGCACCCTATCCACCAACTACAAAAACGTAACCCTTTGACTCCCTCAGCCTATCCACCAGCTTCCTGCAGGAAGCTGGTGGATAGGCTGAGGGAGTCAAAGGGTTACGTTTTTGCTTTGCTAGCATGGTTGACAATACAGGATGCTGGTGGACAGGGTGCGGGAGTCAAAGGATTAAGATTTCATATTACGTCAACGTTTTAGTTGTATTACATTGTTTCAGTAGCGTGTCCCTTGTTCGTATTACATTGTATTACGTCATAAAACATTGAAAAGTAGCTTGTTTGTGAAAGATCCTTTGGAGTAATATGTGACTTTCCACCACGAAATGAGTCACTTGTCCACTTCAGGCAGTTTTCACTTTTTCATTGCTTCTAAATGTACATTTACTGCTCTTTCTAATGAAGAAAACCATTTTAAAATCGGACAATAAATACCTGAGGTACAGCCTTCCAAACATGGCACTCTTCCGAAACACAGTTTTGAGAAAATCAAGAAAAACGAAAGTGAAAGTTCAGCATCTATATGTTGGGTAGGGTAATTCAAATAGCTTTTTCACTAAGAAAGAACCACAATATGCGTAATTTATTGAATGTAGAATGTGTAGGAAGGGTTCCGGCATCCGCTAAAATCAACAACTCCATAACGAGCCCTGACACCCCTCTCGCTTATTTTGCCCCATTGTGCAAAACGCTGCCAGTGGACAAGCGACTCATTCCGTGATGGAAGGTCACATATAAGCACGTTTCCAGCGGTCATATTTTGTTTTTAACCTTCATTGTATTACGTATACGTCGTTTTCACTTGCTGTGACGTCATATGTACATTTCTTCAATTACTGCATTCTATTTGCGTTTTTTTTCTCTCTCTCCTCCCCCTCCCCCCCCCTTTTATCTTTTTTGCTTTTGTTTGTTTGTATGTTTTTTTTATTACATTGCATTACGTTGTTTTCATATGCTGTGACGTAATATGTTCAATCTGAGTGTGTGTGTGTGTGTGTGTGTATGTGTGTGTGTGTGTATGTGTGTATGTGTGTGTGTGTGTGAGTGTGAGTGCATGTGTGAATATGTGTGTGTGTAAGTTTGTGTGTGTGTGTGTGTGTGTGTGTTTTGTGTGTGTGTGTGTGTGTGTGTGTGTGTGTGTGTGTGTGTGTGTGTGTGTGTGTGTGTGGGGAGTGTGTGTTTGTGTGCGTGAGTTGGTGTGTATATTTGTGTGTGTCTGTGGTGTGTGCTCGTATGTGTATGCACGCGTTTGTGTATGCAGCTATTTATTGACAAAGCTCACCCATCGTTTCAAGAACCACCTGTGGGAAAGTTGTGTGTGTGTGTCTCTCTCTCTCGTCTCTCTTTCTCTCTGTCTGTTTCATCCTCGTGTCTGTCCCTCTCTCTCCTCTTCCCTCTCCTCTCTCTCTGTCTCCTCTCTTCTCTCTCTCTCTCCTCTCTCTCTCCCTCCCTCCTCTCTCTATCCTCCCCCTCTCTCTATCTCCTCTCTCTCTCTCCCCTTCTCCTCTCTCTGTCTCCTCTCTATCTCTCTCTTCTCCCTCTCTCTCTCCCCTCCCTCCTCTCTCTGTCTCCCCCTCTCTCTCTATCTCCTCTCTTATCTCCTC
>JAPXFY010000026.1:22768301-22790801 GCA_030674185.1 Monoplex corrugatus
ACGGCAGATGCACATCAGAAATAGCCGGCAGAATCGGCCAAGCCAAAACAGCATTCGGGAAGATGACAGGCATTCTTACCAACAAATGCCTATCAATAAACATCAGGAAGAGAGTTCTTGAATGTTATATAGAACCAATACTGTGTACGGTTGTGAGGCGTGGACAGTCAACAAGCAAAGCCAGAACAAGATTGAGGCAGCCGAGATGTGGTTTCTAAGAAGAATGTTGAGAGTTCCATGGACAGCAAAGAAAACAAACGAGACAGTCTTGATGGAGGCAGACACAAGTAGATCACTCATAAGGAAGATTAGGAAAAGACAGACAACATTTATAGGCCATTTTATGAGGAAGGGGGATTTGGAGCACTTGGTCACAACGGGAAAGCTGGAGGGAAAGAGAGCACCGGGTAGACCCAGGGAGAAAATGCTGGACGGACTTGCAGAGTGGCTGGGGACGAGGGAGGTGGGAGAGATGCTAGGGGCAACGAGAGTAGAGACAGATGAAAGTCCATGATCGCCAACGCCATGCGGCAGGGCACCTGATGATGATGATGATGATATCAATGCATTCACGCACATAATCTAAGGACATGCCCCTGGCGTTGACCGCTCAGTCCAATTTATCTCACAGAGGATTTAAAAAACACACCTGAATACAAATTTAAGTATACCCAAGGACACCAAAACATGTAAAAACGGGCGTGAATTACCTAGAATTGTTTCTGTATCTCACTCCCTAGAGCCAAAAAATGCACTTAATACATGTACCAATTATCAATCCTAAGAAAAAGTATGTAACATTTTATCGAACACATACAGGTAAATGGACCAGCAAGGCAGAAAATTTATAGGAAGAAATGACGGAAAGCAAAGGAGGAAGAAAGAAACAAAGAGAATGTCAGAAAAAAGGAAATTTCTAGCACAGAGTTTCCATAAGGTGGGGACACTATTTATACTTAAAGAGCCCCCGGCTATCCCAACAGGGGGATGATACTCTCTGCCTGTTTTGCTTTGAAGTTACCTCTCATCAAGCAATAATTCTCCAAACAGACAGCGTAGGCCTATCTGGTAACTTTCACTGGCTGTATCCAGGGACTGTATTATCTAAAGAAAATATCATTTTGCAAATGTGGACGACTGTTTAATTATGCACCTTGTTAACCCTTTGACTCCCTCATCCTATCCACCAACTGCCTGCGAGGTCGTCAGTGACAGTAAAACAAAAACTTAACCCTTTGACTCCCTCATCCTATCCACCAGCTTCCTGCGTGGTCGTCAGTGACAGCAAAACAAAAACTTAACCCTTTGACTCCCTCACGCTATCCACCAGCTTCCTGTAGGAAGCTGGTGGATAGGGTGAGGGAGTCAAAGGGTTAAGTTTTTGAACCTGACAGAGAGGGTGTGAGAGTCAGAGGGTTACAAAAAAAAAAATCTGTTCGCGCTGCCTTCGCAGTTAGACGAAGTTTCCTAGACCAGAACTGTCTATCTAAAAAAAACCCAAAAACATCTGACTTGTCCACTTGAGCACGCAGACGAGAGAGAAGGGCAGGCAACAACTGTGTCTGCTTAAAGCGCTTGCCAGCAGAACGAAAAGAGATGAGAAAGATGAATAAACGAACGACGTGCTCACGAACGCATTCACCCCAGATCACGTGTACCGAAGTATGTGGATCAAACGGCGCCTTGTGGCGGCGAGTTACGGGATTGCGTGTAATTCAATAAGCTGGTCGTGAGGGTCTTCACAGTTATCTCTCTTGACACGCTGTAATCGGGTTCCCTTATCTGAAAACGGGGCGAGAGACGAAGGGCGGAAGAACAAGGTTTCTGTGGTGAAAACCAACTGTTCAGAATATTAACCCTTTCACTCCCATACCCTCTCCACCATCTGCAAAAATTAATCCTTTCATTCCCTCACCCTATTCAGGGGTCAAAGGTTAAGTTTTTGCTTTGCTAGTGCTAGGGTGGTTGACAATGCAGGATGCTGGTGGATAGGGTGAGGGAGTAAAAGGGTTAAGTTTTTGCTTTGCTAGCGTGGTTGACAATGAAGGATGCCGGTGGACAGGGTGCGGGAGTCAAAGGGTTAACACAAGAGTAACGTTTCAAGCACTGTTCACACAGGGCACAGACTGGGAGTTTCCTTTCCAGCAGCCATACAGAAACTGACAATTCTAAACTGATTGAGTCTTGTATGAACGTTTCTTAAAGGGGTAACATCCGATCCAATGGATCGGGACGCATGCGCAGTAAGCATGGGCGGGGCTAAACTAAATAAAGAAAAGCACGTGGCTGAGGGTCGTAAACAAACAAGCTATCAGTGACGAACAAAACAGACACTTGCTTCTTAGTAACTGAGAAGAAATTGAAGCAAATTCCGTCCACACAGCTCCCAAGAACTCAACGTTTTCCTACGTAACACATGACGTGTATGAGGAAATGGGTTTTGTAAGTTCATTTTAGGGGGTGAAGGTAGTCAACTTATGCTTTCCGTTGACTTTTCTTACAGGAAAAGCATGATGTAGTTTTAGAGAAATTATAGCTTGGTCCCCCTTCAATGGGAATCAGTACACCCCCACACTATCTCCGCAGTCCTGGTTGTCTCCTGCCTGGAGCATAACCAAAGTCTGGACAGGGGAACATCAGTTTGTGTTCAAGACTATTTATCAAATAGTATGAACACTTGATCAGAAGTCTTTGTATTTCTCGACAGTTTGTCATACACACACGCTGCATTATTACTGTTGAGAGCCCCTGACTTCGTGCGCAGATCTAAATTACAGATTGATAACCTCATCCCTTCACCCCTAAAACAGTTGATTACACTCCGGGCTGGCACGTGGTAACTGGGGCCTTGACTAGGAGATCCAGTAGATCTAAGTAAGTTACTTGAACCGTGCTGAGAATGAGAACAAAAGATGAGAAGGAAAGGATGGTGCTAATGGAAACTGCATGACTGCTATCCCATGCTTGGCCTCTCTCACGGTGTGAAAGAAATAGCGCCAGAAATCTGTGGTCAGACCTATCATTGTCTGTAAGCAAATTTGCGCGCTCCTTCTTTCTGGGTTCTACTGAAAACGCACACGTCTAGTTTGAGAGAGTTTGTCTTTGACGAAATAATGAATTTTAATTTATTATTGCTGGATATAAACGAAGAAAAGAAGGAGGCTGTAAGACAACTGTTTGAAAGCTGTGGTTGGGAGTGGAAATGTGAAGTGCTATCACAAGTTACAATCAGTGAAGCTGACAGTGTCAGTGTGAGTAGTTCTGTGTGTGTTGCCAACATCTCCTGTGTAGATACCACAGCATCTTATACACCTACTTCAGTGGCTACACTGTCCTCAGCAAGTTATAGATTTACACCGGCGACAGATGTAGTAATAGTATGTTCCTCATCTGGTGCTAGTGTCAGTGTAGGTGATAGATCTAGTGTTAGTTTACAGCATGCAGTTAGTCAGGGCAGATGCCAGTTTTGTTTTTGTGAGCCGTGTGTTACTGCAAACTGTCAGAGGTGGCTGGGTAATGGACAGTCAGCACAAGTTAGGAATTCTGGACTTTGGAAACAGATATATAGAAAATTTTGGAACATACTAAATTCTAGGAATGCGTGGAGACATCCACAATATTTTCGAAAGAAATGAGTGACTATGGGGTGTGATGGTGTAGATGAATGTGTAGTGACAGTCCTTCGTGAGATAATGCCAGACGGTGTGCTGTCGCTTGTAAGACTTGTACCCTAACCCACCTGGTAAGCCGTACATGGGACATAAGTGGTGATGACTACAGGTCAGTGTTGTGTTCGCATTGTGCTCCGAGATGTGTGTGTGTGTGTGTGTGTGTGTGTGTGTGTGTATGTGTATGTGTCTGTGTGTGTATGAGTACGGTGTATGTGCGCACAGCTTCTGTGTGCAAATAGATCTATTGCATGTGCTTGATTTCTTTTCATACACTACACAATTTTAATTAAGCTGATCGTTTAATTCTCTGGACGTCTGTATTGTAGGCCTTTCAGATGTGTGTGGTGTGTGTGTGGTGTGTGTGTGTGTGTGTGTCGACAACATGCCTTCGTTGTTTTCTTTCCACGTGCTTTTCTATTTTTGGATGGCATGCCTGTCAGATGTCTCGTCATGTTTTGTAGCCCCGCCTCTAAGTTCGTCCAATTCAGATTTTAATTTCCTAATAAATGCATATACGCACAGTTTTCGATAAAAATATAACAACAGTTTATAAGCAGGGATTGAGATTGTACTGTGTGACAAATATGAGCCAGTTAGCTCTCCGACTGCGTCCGAAATCTGTAATTAACTCTGAGCAGACAGCCAGTGTTGCTTCGGCAAACGTTTGAATTCAAGTGACTTCCGATCTACTTCCCGCCTTATATAGCCCTGCTGCCCCTTTAAAGGGGTAACATCCGATCCAATGGATCGGGACGCATGCGCAGTAAGCATGGGCGGGGCTAAACTAAATAAAGAAAAGCACGTGGCTGAGGGTAGTAAACAAACACGCTAACAGTGACGAACAAAACAGACACTTCTTAGTAACTGAGAAGAAATTGAAGCAAATTCCGTCCACACAGCTCCCCAGAACTCAACGTTTTCCTACGTAACACATGATGTGTATGAGGAAATGTGTTTTGTAAGTTCATTTTAGGGGTGAAGGTAGTCAGCTTATGCTTTCTGTTGACTTTTCTTACAGGAAAAGCATGATATAGTTTTAGAGAAATTATAGCTGGTCCCTTCATGGGAATCAGTACACCCCCACACTATCTCCGCAGTCCTGGTTGTCTCCTGCCTGGAGCATAACCAAAGTTTGGACAGGGGGACATCAGTTTGTGTTCAAGACTATTTATCAAATAGTATGAACACTTGATCAGAAGTCTTTGTATTTCTCGACAGCTTGTCACACACACACGCTGCATTATTACTGTTGAGAGCCCCTGACTTCGTGCGCAGATCTAAATTACAGATTGATAACCTCTCCCTTCACCCCTAAAACAGTTGATTACACTCCCGGCTGGCACGCGGTAACTGGGGCCTTGACTAGGAGATCCGGTAGATCTATGTAAGTTACTTGAACCTTGCTGAGAATGAGAACAAAAGATGAGAAGGAAAGGATGGTGCTAATGAAAACTGCATGACTGCTATCCCATGCTTGGCCTCTCTCACGGTGTGAAAGAAATAGCGCCAGAAATCTGTGGTCAGACCTATCATTGTCTGTAAGCAAATTTGCGCGCTCCTTCTTTCTGGGTTCTACTGAAAACGCACACGTCTAGTTTGAGAGAGTTTGTCTTTGACGAAATAATGAATTTTAATTTATTATTGCTGGATATAAACGAAGAAAAGAAGGAGACTGTAAGACAATTGTTTGAAAGCTGTGGTTGGGAGTGGAAATGTGAAGTGCTATCACAAGTTACAATCAGTGAAGCTGACAGTGTCAGTGAGAGTAGTTCTGTGTGTGTTGCCAACATCTCCTGTGTAGACACCACAGCATCTTGTACACCTACTTCAGTGGCTACACTGTCCTCAGCAAGTTATAGATTTACACCGGGGACAGATGTAGTGTGTTCCTCATCTGGTGCTAGTGTCAGTGTAGGTGATAGATCTAGTGTTAGTTTACAGCATGCAGTTAGTCAGGGCAGATGCCAATTTTGTTTTTGTGAGCCGTGTGTTACTGCAAACTGTCAAGAGGTGGCTGGGTAATGGACAGTCAGCACAAGTTAGGAATTCTGGACTTAGGAAACAGATATAAGAAAATTTTGGAACATACTAAATTCTAGGAATGCGTGGAGACATCCACAATATTTTCGAAAGAAATGGATGACTATGGGGCGTGATGGTGTAGGTGAATGTGTGGTGACAGTTCTTCGTGAGATAATGCCAGACTGTGTGCTGTCGCTTGTAAGACTTGTACCTAACCCACCTGGTAAGCCGTACATGGGACATAAGTGGTGGTGACTACAGGTCAGTGTTGTGTTCGTATTGTGCTCCGATTTTGTGTGTGTGTGGTGTGTGTCTGTGTGTGTATGTGTCTGTGTGTGTATGTGTCTGTGTGTATATGAGTACGGTGTATGTGCGCACAGCTTGTGTGTGCATATAGATCTATTGCATGTGCTTGATTTCTTTTCATACACTACACAATTTTAATTAAGCTGATCGTTTAATTCTCTGGACGTCTATATTGTAGGCCTTTCAGGTGTGTGTGTGTGTGTGTGTGTGTGTGTGTGTTGCGACAACATGCCTTCGTTGTTTTCTTTCCACGTGCTTTTCTATTTTTGGATGGCGTGCCTGTCAGATGTCTCGCATGTTTTGTAGCCCCGCCTCTAAGTTCGTCCAATTCAGATTTTAATTTCCTAATAAATGCATATACGCACATTTTTCGATAAAAATATAACAACAGTTTAAAGCAGGGATTGAGATTGTACTGTGTGACAAATATGAGCCAGGTAGCTCTCCGACAGCGTCCGAAATCTGTAATTAACTCAGAGCAGACAGCCGGTGTTGCTTCGGCAAACATTTTAATTCAAGTGACTTCCGATCTACTTCCCGCCTTATATAGTCCTGCTGCCCCTTTAAGTACTTTTTTCTGTTGGACTGTTTTACACACACACACACACACACACACACACACACACACACACACACACGCACACTCACTCACTCACACATACGCACGCAACACACACACACACACCAACACACACACCAACACACACACACAAACACACACACACACACACACACACACACACACACACACGAACACACACACACACACAGACAGACAGACACACACACACACACACACACACACACACACACACACACACACACACACACACACACACACATGTTGATTTCGTTGGATTTTCTTTTCGTTATTTGCTGTTTTCCAGCTTGCTTCAGTTGGAGTGAAAGGCTCCATTAAACAAGTATTGAGCTCTCTCTCTCTCTTTCTCTCTCTCTCTGTCTGCGTGTGTGTGTGCGTGTGTGTATGTGCGTGGGCATGTGTGAGTGTGTGTGTGCGTGTGTGTGTGCGCATGCGTATGAGTGAGTGAGTGAGTGAGTGCGTATGTATGTGTGTATGTGTGTGTGTGTGTGTGCGAATGAGTGTGAGTGTGTGTGTGTGTGTGTGTGCGTGCGTATGTGTGAGTGAGTGAGTGAGTGTGTGTGCGTGCGTGTGTGCGTGCGTGTGTGTGTGCGTGCGTGTGTGTGTGTACATGTGTGTGTGTATGTGCGTGTGTGTGTGTACGTGTGTATGTACGTGTGTGTGCTGTGCGTGTGTGCGTGCATATCTTCAACACGACTCTACGCCAGGCTTCACGCTTAGCTTCACCCTACGTCACCTCCTGGAACAGATGGGAAAAGTAAAAGTAAGTAACTTGTATGGCTTGACCACGGTGTTCATATTTTCTCTCTGTCTTTCTCTCTGTCTCTCTGACTGTGTCTCTCTGTCTGTCTGTGTCTCTGTCTCTCTGTCTGTGTCTCTGTCTCTCTTTCCCCTTCTCTATCTCTGTCTGTGTCTGTCTTTCTCTCTGTCTCTCTGTCTTTGTCTGTCTGTCCATCCCTCTGTCTGCCTGTCTGTCTCTGTCTGTCCGTCTGTCTGTCTGTCTGTCTGTCTGTCCGTCTGCCTGTCTCTCTCTCTCTCTCTCTCTCTCTCTCTCGTTCTCTCTCCTCAACACATGACCTGGAAAGTTCAAAGGTGAAAATCGTGACACATCGACGTCCCAGTAATGTACCATCCAATCATTCTTTGAAATACATGTGGGTTACCCCGGTGCAAGAGCAGTAGAGGTCACGACACTTCACGTGGCATGACTCCGTAAGTTCACTGTCGATCACTTAAAAGCCTGTGTACCCTGTAGACGGGGAAGCCTATGTAATTCGCATATTCTTTTTAAGACAGAATGAATGAATGTGTTTTTAGGAACCCACATTTGTTAACGTTTGTTGATTGCAACAATCTTTTACTTAATGTCCTAGCGTTTAAATTAAAGACCTAAATTGGGACACTGTTGTGTGTGTGTGTGTGTGTGTGTGTGTGTGTGTGTGTGTGTGTGTGTGTGTGTGTGTGTGTGTGTGTGTGTGTGTGTTGTGTCTGTCTGTCTGTCTGTGTCTGTCTGTGTGTGTCTGTGTCTGTATCTTTGTAATGCGTGTGTTCATTCTTTTCGTTCTTTCATTTATCTTCTGTTCACTGTAAATGGTATTAGATGAAAAGCAAAACTTGAAAATCAAGTCATTGGACATTGACATAACTTTCAAGATCAATGACAGGCATATTTAATGTTCTGCATGCATATTCTGTTCACACGAAAGGGGTGTAGGCACTAAAAGGCCTGTATATTGACTGTTCACGCCTCACAACCGTACAACAGTATTGACCTCGGAGATTGGAAAAATCAGACCGCATCACGCGCACACACGAGTGTGTGTGTGTGCGGGTGTGTGTGTGTGTGTGTGGTGTGTGTGTGTGTGTATGTGTGTGTGTGTGTGTGTGTGTGTGTGTGTGTGTGTGTGTGTGTGTGTGTGTGTGTGTGTGCGTGCCCGTGTGTGTGTGTTTTTGAAAGCACACGTGTCATTGCGGTCGTGCAAGTGCGTAGTGACAAGAACAGGGTTAGTGTATCCCCCCCCCCCCACCATTCCAATGATCAAACAAATAAATCACAGGAACTGTATGGAGGCTGTTCACACACACACACACACACACACACACACACACACACAACACACACACGCACCACACACACACACACACACACACACACACACACACACACACACATGCACACCCACGGATGCATGCTCACTCACGCACACACACACACACACAATCACACGCACACACACACACAATCACACGCACGCACACACACACACACACACAATCACACGCACTCACACACACACACACACAACCACACACACATATACACACACACGCACACATGCACGCATGCACACACAATGAAGTAAAAAAAGAGATAAGAAAACAAAAACAACTTTAGCATGCATGAAACTGGCGCAGCCTACTCAAAAATCAGTTCACTAAGTGAAGGAAGACAGTCACGAAAACCGGCAAACTGATTTGACTAATAAATGATGTGGACGGCGTGTAGGGTGGGAAGAGGGGCCTGGAATGAATCAATCAGGTCAAAACATCCATCAGGCCAAAATTCTCCTCCACCCGTTTCAGGCATGGAAAAGACCGTCCAAGGGAAACTAATCTGCATTGCCATATGACTTCAAGACTAGCAACAATTATTTCCCCTGCAGTTGATCAGCGACACCTGAAGGTGTGGATGGGACCCAGAGCACCAATGCCTCAGCACTCTCCGGACGATAATCTGTCAAGCTGTCAACGCCATTTCATCAAGCAATAAAAAAATAGAAATAAGAAAAAAGAAGAAGAAGAAGAAGAAAAAAAAAAAAAGGGGGGGGGGGAGAGGGAGGGGGCTGTCCGTGTGTTGCATGACTCATTCACACCCCAGTCATCAGTTACCTCGTTTGCAAACCAAATGACAACCAGGTCCAGTCCAGCCTCCGGACCAAGAGAGAATGGAAGAGACCTCTCTCGTCCCACTGTAGGCGTTCTTCTCTCTCTCTCCTCTCTCTCTCTCTCTCGCTCTCTCTCTCTCGTTCTCTCTCTCTCTCTCTCTGTCTCTTTCTGTCTGTCTCTGTCTCTCTCTCTGTCTCTGTCTCTCTCTGTCTCTCTCTCTGTGTCTCTCTCTGTCTCTGTCTGTCTGTCTGTCTGTCTCTCTCTCTCTCTCCATCTCTCTCTTTTGGGCAGCCCGCCCTGCCACACAGCTGCCGGCTCACACAGCTGCCGGCTCCTTTCCCCTTACTATAGTCTCGACCTTATACATTTCTCCTTATATTGTCTTGAGCAATTTGTTTATCCACTGCCGGCCTGCTAAGCCAGTCACAGCTTCACCAGTGCCCCGTTGGCCAGCATTACCTGTTTCCACCTCCCACGACGAGGACGAGGGGTTGGGCTTCGAGCAGTACGACGTCAAGGGCCAGCTGCTAGACAACATTCGGGCCATCTACGCCAACAGCAGGAGTGCAGTCCGCACCGCCAGTGGAACATCTGACTGGTTCCCAGTGACATCGGGAGTAAGGCAGGGCTGTAATCTCTCCCCTCTTCTCTTCGTGATCTATATGGATCAGATTACGAAGGAGGCAAACCCAGACCCTGAGGCACTCAATGAACTCATGTTTGCGGACGACCAGGCAATGGTGAACAATGACAAGATACAGCTACAGGAGCACACAGACCAGCTCAATGAAATCTGCGAGACATACGGCATGAAGATCAGCGTCAGCAAGACCGAGGTCATGACTGTCAGTAAGAGACCAAACAAACTGGATATCAACATCAACGGAACCCAGTTGAAGCAAGCCAGTGAATTTAAATACTGGGCAGCATCTTCACTGAAAATGGCAAACTAGACAGAGAAATCGAGACCAGATGCCAGAAAGCCAACGCAGTCAACTACCAACTTGCCCCTCTCCTGAAACACCCCAGCATTCCCTCCAGCACTAAGGCGAAACTCATCAACGCCATTTTTCTACCAACGCTGACATACCAGTGCCAGACATGGTCCCTACTAAAGTCCTCGAGAGAAAACTGGTCACCTGTGAAATGAAAATGCCTGAGGAAAGCAGTAAACAAGACAAGGCGGGACAAGATCAGAAATGAGGTGATACGAGACATGGTAGGAGCAACACCAATCCTACAACACATCGAACATATGAGGATCAAGTGGTTCGGACACCTCACACGTATGCCCCTAAACCATCCAGCTCTTCGGGCATACAACACCAGATACTCTGGCTGGAGAGCCAGAGGAAGACCAAGACGACGATGGAGCGACTCCGTGACAGACACCCTCAGAGCTCACGAGATGTCCCTTCTCCAGGTCACCCGCCTTGCTGCTGACAGACGACTGTATCTCCCCGCGACGCTCACCGGTACAAGCGGAAGAAAAAAGTAAAGTAAGTATAGTCTCGACAGTTAACAGTCAGAAGTTCGCAACATTGCCTTACTTCAACTAAAGAGGTTGTTGGAACAGTCGCGAAAAATGGCCAGGCATGATGCTCCAGACACAACTCAGTTTGCTGTTCAGCAAGGTCTGACATGCCCCGAACGGGGTCCCAAGTTTGCCGTCTTTCCGAGCAGCCAGCAGGTTTTTCCCTGCGGTCATCAGGCCTGGTTCCTTGAAGTCAGTGGTCAAGCCGCGAGCTGAAGTTAACAAGAAGCAGCTGAAGGTGTGGAGGGGACCAAGACCATTAATGCCCCGTCACTCGCCGGACGATCACCTTCCTGCTCGCGATGCCTCTCGACAGCCATTTCATCAAGCAAAGGAGCGGGGAGGTGTGTACGTGTGTATGTGTGTGTGGTGTGTACGGTGTGTATGTTGTGTGTGTGTGTGTGTACGTGTGTATGTGTATGTGTGTGTGTGTGTGAGTGTGTGTGTGTGTGTGTGTGTGTGTGGTCCCCTTCTTGCCCACTGGACGAGGCGGCAGGGAAGTTTTTGGTCCTGTTTTTGTTATCCATTGTTTGGTGTTTGTGATTTGTTTGTGACCGTGCGTTCGCGCATGACAAATGAGATGTTAGGGAAAGCCCATTTTGTTGTTAGCAGTAAGCTGCATTAAAAGAAAAGGGTATCATCTGCAGCAAAAGTTGTACGCAGTGAACTTAAATATCATGCATGCAGCACACACACAGACACAGACACACAAACACAGACACACAGACACAGACACACAGACACAGACACACAGACACAGACCACACACAGACACACACACACACACACACACACACACACACACACACACACACACACATCACACACATACACACACACACAATGGTACAATGTCATGCACACGTGAACACTCATCATCATTATCATCATCATGTGCCCTGCCGCATGGCCTTGGCGATAATGGCCCTCCATATGTATCTATCCCTGTTCGCTACAAGTACATCTCCCACCCTCTCTGTCCTCAGCCACCCTGCAAGTCCGTCCAATATTTTCTCCCTGGGTCTACCTGGTGTTGTCTTTCCCTCCAGTTTTCCTGTTGCGACCAGGTGCTCTAAATCCCCTTTCCTCATAAAATGTCCTATAAATGTTGCTTGTCTTTTCCTAATCTTCTTTATCAATGAATGAACGCTCATACATGAACAAATTCTTAACAGTACGATACATGACTCATATAGCATACACACAAGCACATACGCACACACGCTCTCACATACACACGCGCGAGCACGCATACACACACATATGTTCACAGTGACATGTGCACACAATCACCGATACATAACGATGTGTTTTTACATAGCGATACATGCCAGTATAGCACAATCACTGATACATAACGATGTGTTTACATAGCGATACATGCCAGTATAGCACAATCACCGATACATAACGATGTGTTTACATAGCGATACATGCCAGTATAGCACAATCACTGATACATAACGATGTGTTTACATAGCGATACATGCCAGTATAGCACAATCACCGATACATAACGATGTGTTTACATAGCGTACATGCCAGTATAGCACAATCACTGATACATAACGATGTGTTTACATAGCGGTACATGCCAGTATAGCACAATCACCGATACATAACGATGTGTTTACATAGCGATACATGCCAGTATAGCACAATCACCGATACATAACGATGTGTTTACATAGTGGTACATGCCAGTATAGCACAATCACGATACATAACGATGTGTTTACATAGCGGTACATGCCAGTATAGCACAATCACCGATACATAACGATGTGTTTACATAGTGGTACATGCCAGTATAGCACAATCACCGATACATAACGATGTGTTTACATAGCGATACATGCCAGTATAGCACAATCACCGATATATAACGATGTGTTTACATAGCGATACATGCCAGTATAGCACAATCACCGATACATAACGATGTGTTTACATAGTGGTACATGCCAGTATAGCACAATCACTGATACATAACGATGTGTTTACATAGCGATACATGCCAGTATAGCACAATCACCGATACATAACGATGTGTTTTACATAGCGGTACATGCCAGTATAGCACAATCACCGATACATAACGATGTGTTTACATAGCGGTACATGCCAGTATAGCACAATCACCGATACATAACGATGTGTTTACATAGCGGTACATGCCAGTATAGCACAATCACCGATACATAACGATGTGTTTACATAGCGATACATGCCAGTATAGCACAATCACTGATATATAACGATGTGTTTACATAGCGATACATGCCAGTATAGCACAATCACCGATACATAACGATGTGTTTACATAGTGGTACATGCCAGTATAGCACAATCACCGATACATAACGATGTGTTTACATAGCGGTACATGCCAGTATAGCACAATCACCGATATATAACGATGTGTTTACATAGTGGTACATGCCAGTATAGCACAATCACCGATACATAACGATGTGTTTACATAGCGATACATGCCAGTATAGCACAATCACGATACATAACGATGTGTTTACACAGCGATACATGCCAGTATAGCACAATCACTGATACATAACGAGTTTACATACATACATCCATATAGCAATCATGATACATATAATAATAATTCAAATCACTTCAACACAGCAGCACATGAACAGAGGTCTGCCTGGCACAGAGGTAGAGTTCCCATCTTCCACTGTGTTTCAATCTGACAACACCCTTGTGCATACAGCCTCTAGTCTCATCATCATCATCAAGTGCATTGCCACATGGCGTTGGCGATCATAGCCTTCCATCTGTTTCTATCCCTTGTTGCAGCAAACACCTCTTCCATCCTCTCTGTCTTCAGCCATTCTGCAAGTCCGTCCAATCTTTTCTCCCTGGGTCTACCTTGTGCTCTCTTTCCCTCCAGCTTTCCTGTTGTGACCAGGTGCTCCAATTCCCCTTTCCTCATAAAATGGTCTATAAATGTTGCCTGTCTTTTCTGGCCCTGCTCAGGGAAGATATACATAATGATGGAGAGACGACAGACATAACCCTAAATATTCTGGCTTACAGAGAAGCTGACATTTCTACTACCTAATTCTTCTTCAACCATAGGATTATGGAACAACCATTACAGGTTACTTTATTTTAGCTTTGCCCCCTTCTTTTTGAACAAGACTGTACAGTGAAACACATACATGTACCGTTTTAGTGACATAACAATACACCTGAAATCCACCATCACCCCTAACACACACACACACACACACACACACACACACACACACACACACACACACACACACACACACACACACACACACACACACACACACACACACACTCACTCACTCACACACACACACATACAAAGCGACGTACATACACACACTATGGGTGAAATGTAATGAATGATGATATCAATTTGGAAAAAGAATGGTTTGATATTTGAAAAACATAAAGCAGAATGCATAAAACAATATGATCTGCGATGACACCAAGTACTATTGTGGTAACACATGAAATGATAGACAACAACAAACTTGACAGCCAATTGATTTAACAGACTAAGAGTAAACATTGAAAATGAAAGAGAGCAAGAGAGACAGAGAAAGGGGCAGCATATCTTTGTCTTTGATGAGATTGGTGACAACATTCTCACATCTGTCTGGTGTAAACCCAAAAAGGTAGAACATCAGGAATCCAACAAAAAGCCCGATTAAAGCCAAAGGCGAAAACCACGCTGGCTTTCTGGTACTGTCTCGTCAAGAAGATGGGTATTCAACCTGTTTAAGATGACCTTGGAGAGGATCTTGCCTGTAATGCTCAAAAGGGAGATCCCACGATAATTGTCACAGCTGGACTTGTCACCTTTGCCTTTGTACAGGTGCACTATTCTGGCATCTTTCAGATCTTGGGGTAAACAGCTATCTTCCCAGCACGTACAGAGGAACTCAATAAACTTCCGTATCAGCGGCAGACCACCTGCTTTAAAAACTTCAGGCGGAATACCATCGGAGCCTGCCGATTCACCACATTGCAACTCTGCAAGTGCTTCTGTCACCTCCTTCTCTGTGGGTGGGTCGTCAAGTTCCATATGTAGGGTCTTGCTGGGATCTCTTCAATGACACTGGGGTGAATCGATGAAGGCCTGTTAAGGAGCTGCTCGAAGTGTTCTGACCATCTTTTATTTATTGCCTCATTATCAGTGAGGAGCTCACCCTGCAGATTCAAAATTGGGGCTGCACTTCTCTGTGGTGGCCCATACGTCTCCCTCAAGCTGGAGTAGAAGAGCTTGGCATTTTTTGAGTCAGCATAAACCTGGATCTCCTCTGCCTTTTTTCCCCCACCCTTCATCCTTCATGGAGCGCAACTGCTTTTGAACTTTTCCTTTAAGATGGTGGAACTTGTCCCGCTTTGAGTCAGACTGGTTGTCCGCTAGCCAATTCTTGTGTGCAGCATACTTCTCAGCAAGAAGTCTTTGAATTTCAGAATCGTTGTCATCAAACCAGTCCCGGTGATGTCTTTTGGGGACGTCTATTGTCTCTTTGGCGGCGGTGTCAACTTCGTTTCTTAATTTGGCCCAGCTTTCTTATGTCTCTCCTTTGGTGAAGGCAACTTGCTGTAGACGCTTTGCGAGTTCATTCTGTAAGGCAACTGTTTTGCCAGGGTAATTGATTTTCCAAACATCCAGTTTTTTTTGGAGGTTTCTTGCCCTGGGACCTTATTTTTCTTCGCACCTGGAGGTTCACCTTTGATCTGAGGAGAAGGCGATCTGTGGAGCATTCGGCACCTCTCATTGCTCTGGTGATATGAAAGTCATACAGATCATGTTGCCTGCAGATGATAAAATCCATTTGATGCCAGTACTTCGATCTTGGATGCATCCAGGTGGTTTCGTAAGCATCGTTCAGTTGGAAGAATGTATTTGTGATTGAGAGATTGTGCTGCGAGCATAGTGAAAGCAGAAGTTTGCCATTTGAGTAGTCATGACCGATACCATGCAGACCAATAATGCCAGCCCATGCTGTATGATTTGAGCCGATTCTCGCGTTGAAATCCCCCAGGATGATCAACGTATCACCTGCAGGTACGCTGTGTACAACTTCATCAAGCTGTTGATCGAAGACTTCTTTGTTTTCTTCTTGGTTTGTCATGGTGGGGGCATAGACACTTACCAAAGTAGCATATGCATTGACTGATAAGGGGAACCTTATAGTTATGTTTCTGCCATTGATGCCCTGGGGCTGTGACTCAAGCTGAGAGACGAGAGGGGTCCTTACTGCGAAAATGACACCTGCCTTCCTTTCAGCTTTGCGACCTGACCTACTAGTATATAGTATATCCTGATCCAACCTCGCTTAACTGACCCATGTCTAAAAATCTTGTCTGCTGAGGGCAGCAGTGTCAACTTTGCATCTTTGGAGCGTTCGTTTTACCAAGGCGGTTCTTCTTTCTGGTCGGTTGGCCTCTTTCTATCTAGGTGAGTTCGCACGTTCCAAACAGCAACAATCAAGGGCTTAGCGGTCCGTTTCCGTTGGCAGTAGCTGTCCGAACCCAGAGATTCTTAGCACCTTCTGCTCCTTTCCCTGTCTGCCCGCTACCTTGAGCAGTGGTTCCAGAGCCGCTCGGGACTGAGGTCTGTTGTTTACATATGTCTGTCATGTTTGTGAAGGGGGTTGGCGCTAGCTGCCATGCGTATATGTTAGCTGCTGTTGTTTGCGCAGAGCCTCATCAACTCTCTCCACCTGCCTCCACAAAGTCCAGGGCAAACCGAGGTAAGACAGCTCACAGGAGACACAGACAGCTGAACAGTAGATGGCAAGTCACAGCATATGGCCAAAACCACAAGTAATGCTTTGTGGCAATGCCCTTTATGCAATATGCGGCTGCGGGATTTTCTTTCTGGATTTACTCCCATAGCCTGTCCCCACCCAAGGGGTAACCCACAAGGCAGCGGAGACAGGCGCAGGTCATACAGTGTACTATTATACTGTAGCAGAGACTTAGCTCTGACCTGACATTGCAAAGAGTTCAGTGGTAAATACTGATTTAAATCGTTCTGATCGTGTAGTTTAAAGCCATATTGCAAAGAGATCAGTGGTAAATAATGATTTGTTAAGTCATTCTGATCATGTAGTTTAAAGCCATTAACAATGTAAAGAGATCAGTGGTAAATACTGACTTGTTAAGTCCTAGGCTATATGGAAAATTTTCTCAATGTTAAGAGCAGGTATTTAAAACGCTGAATCCGCTTTTCTTTCAGTTGATGATCCATCACTGTAGATTTTCAAGTTACTGGGATAAAAGTTTTGTATATGACATTTAACTTTGACTCATCAGTGCGTTTACCTTATCTTCCTTTATTAAATCCGTGTAGAGTTACGATACGATACGATTACAGATTATCTTAGGTCATTACAACCTATATCTGATCTTTTGATCAGCAGCACTAAATAGTCTAACTGAATATCTAAGTACCTAACAACCTTTTGATTGTGCCCTTCGCTTATTACTGACTTTCTGATGAGTTGAAAGTGGGATCAGTGGGTGGCTTATATCTACTTGATGAATGAAATCCTTGAAGGTGGTATCTAGTCTGTTCTTGAAGTCATTTAGTGTATCAGCATTTACCACACTGTATTCTAGTGCATTCCATGTGTCTACCACTCTCTACATGAACATTGGTAAAAAAAAAGAAAAAAAAGAAGAAATTCTTATAGATGCAGTATCTGCTTCTAGACCAATTCCAGAGTCATTCATGACTCATATGTGTTGAAAGTGTGACCTGTGAAGATACTGATTTAGCTAACATGCGACTACATTTCAAAACGAATCGGCCAATATTTTCTATTTTCGATTACACGGCAGACATCTTGCATATGCATATGTATATATATGAACTATGACCCGAGAGAATGGCGTCACATGATCGAAAACTTAAAACTGATATCCACCACGTGCGTGGCATCATGTCTCGAATGTGTATTTATTCTGTCTTATCTCCTGGTGAGTCTGGAAGCGCATTTATCCTGCATGATTGCGTCCGATTTGTTCCGACGGCTAGATCTATCCCGCATTTTTTAGCACTATTTCAAATGTTTTGCCCAGAATGACTGTAAAGAAGAGTTCAACATGCCCCTTTCGATCATGTGACTCTGTTCCTTCAGCTCATAATTTATACATATGCATGAGCAAGATGTCTACTGCATAAACCACAAACGGAAATGACGCAAAAGCAGAAGTTCGACCAGCCACGGCCCACAACGTCATGTGAAAACAACACTTGATCAAGCGCCGACCTATCTTGACACCGACAGTCACCCAATCACACTTTGGCTGTCTTAACAGCGGAAAACAAGACCACATTGTTTGCTTATTTCCCGACCGGATC
The DNA here is from genome assembly GCA_030674185.1 of Monoplex corrugatus. Taxonomy (NCBI): domain Eukaryota; kingdom Metazoa; phylum Mollusca; class Gastropoda; order Littorinimorpha; family Ranellidae; genus Monoplex; species Monoplex corrugatus. The sequence continues at coordinate 22,786,703 of JAPXFY010000026.1, forward strand.
CATTCACGTCTACACGCCAAGAGATCGCATTGCTTCAAGTTTCTAGTTCTAAGACGAGGTAAGTTAATGAACTTAATAACATCGTAACATGTGCACCGTCTATCACATACTTGATACTAGCGCCTACTTGTACATCCTTACTAGATCTATATTTTGTTGTCTGTTCCGCTTCGGATGGCACAGTTGGACTGGACTTTTCCGGAGAGCGCCGTGTGATAAATTCAGTGGGTTTTGGTTATCATGGTCACGGTCTTGAGAAGAGGACAGTTAAGAGAATTAGCCTAATTTAGAGGAAAACATACGGTACATTGTTCAGGCCTGGGCGTAGAGGCTAGAGTCAGTTTGAAACTTTGATTGTTGTTTATAATCACATTCAATTACTTCTCGTAGCCATGAAAAATAATCTAACCTCAATTTTGATGTTAAATACATGCTTAAAAAAGACATCTATAGAAATGTGTATGTATATGTGTATGTGTGTACATGTGTGTGTGTGTGTGTGTGTGTGTGTGTGTGTGTGTGTGTGTGTGTGTGTGTGTGTGTGTGTAGGGTGGGGTACACAATTAAAAAAGCCATAGCCATAATATCTGTAAACAGCTAAACTGCCTCGTCACCCGACCACCTCCCACTTTCACTTTCTTGTAAATGATTCTAGAACTTTGCAATATCTGACAAGGTATATATGGTTATGTTTTCGCATATAATGATATATAGACCTATACCAATAAGGCCACACTCTCATTACTAGTATTTACAATTATTAGATCATAGTGAAATTCATGCCAATGAAGCCATTCTCTTTTAGATGCCTTTGGTTGGCATGGGTTGGAGTGTTTCTCTTCAGTTTGATTGCGCAGGTTTATGTTTGGCTCAGTGACCAGCCATCGTGATGGTGCAGTGGTTAGCACAGTGGACTGACAGCTGGGAAGTTGTGGGTTTCTATCCTATCAGACTCATTTAAAGTTGTGGAAATGTTTTGCCCCAGCCAGCTCCTACTCAGAGTTGAGCATGCTATGAGCTCATTGGGGAGACTGGGACTACTCAGTTGAATCCACTTGATAGATGTGTCACTAAGGGCATTGCTCAAATTTCCAGACCAGTATCACAGGTGCCTGTATCTCTTGGGCCTTGCTGATATCATGAACTTTAAGAATAGAAGTATAGAGTAGGCCTACAACTCTGTCTCAGTCTCAGTGCAAACAGGAACTTCATTATAATTTTAATTCCCATTTGTGGTCACTACAGTGGCTTAAAAATGGGACTTCTATGAAAAGCTTTTTGTTATAAATTGATTTTAGGGGTGTGCTGAGTGACTTATATAACTTTGTGTGTGTGGGCTTCAGTCCACTCTGTAGTGAACGGTTGTCTGACCCCGTTCTAGGTCTGAGGTGGTAAAGTAGTGATGACCAAAAGAAGTGAGTTTGCTACAATTCCTCCACATAATATTCCCACAACTTTCAGGTTATGACTTAAGTTATGAGACTAACATATTACCATTCAGGTAGTATAGACCTGTAGCCCTCTCTCTCTCCCTCCTCTGTTCTCTATGAGATGGCCTTCAGTTGGCATTGTGTTTTGATTTAATATGGACTCTTATGATTTAATTGTTTAAATGAGTATCTTCCTTCTCTATGCGAGTATTTATGTTCAGTATAGTACATAAGTCCTCATCTTCTCAAGTAAATATAGTAAGTAAAGTATACATTATTAAGTTTTGTGATTCATTCAGTATGAAAACTGAGAAATTTTTTATTTTATAAGAGTTGGATGTAGTGCAACTTATGGATTCCTGTTGTTAGTGAGGGGTTTAGTCAGAAGCATCCTTACTACAACCTTAATCAGTTGAATCCGAACAGGCACTATACCACTGAAGTGACCCATCAGCAGCATAATGTCTTCTTTTGAGGGTGGCCTTATGGTGGTTTGATATCACTGGCTCCTTTGGGCTTCGTGGTATTATGATTATGATTTGACTAAATGGGCTGGGGTGGTGGTGGTGTGTTAAGGAGCTGGAACTTGTAGTGTAGAATTGACAGTCATTGGGCCAATGCAGAAATCAGGACAGAAGATACAATAAGAAACAAGAAACAATAAAAATGATCATCAGTTATTGTTCATTTCATGTTATTTATTTATTCACATATGAACCAGGGCCATCTGCATCTGTCATATTTCTCTCATTAAATAGCATCCAATTTAAAAAAAAAAATTTTTTTGCTGAGTTTGTGATTCTGCAGTGTTTATTGTAACAACACTGGCTGTGGCTATAATGAAATTGTGTGATGAACATGGTTTTTGGTATCTGGACTTTATGCAACTGACAAGAAGGTCAATGAATTAAAAATGTGTGAAAGTTGTGATGTTGCATTAGAATACAAATTTGACAGGCTCAGTAATCAAGTGGGTAAGAGTTGCTTCCAGTTAGAAAGGTCTGGGTTTGATCCCATCTGTTGCCATCATTCAGCAGATAAAAGGTGGAGATTTTTGTTTTCCCAGTTCAGTATGTGCTCTGTTTCTCTCTCTCTCTCTCTCTCTCCCTCTCTTTCTCACTCACACACAACACTCACTCACACAACACTCATTCACACACAAACACACACACACACACACACACACACACACACACACACACACACACACACACACACACACACACACACACACACACACACACACACACACACCATCATTCATTTCATTTTCACACACACACACACACACACACACACACACACACACACACACACACACACACACACACTCACACTCACATCACCGTCTAATAATAATATCACTTATAGTGAAAAGACGTTAAATCAAGGAATGAAACACTCACATCATTCAATTCGTATATGAATATTTCATTTTCTCTGAAAACCATCTGTTGGTTTCTTGTTTAGGCTAAATGTTAAATACTCAGTTTCCATTGAACCAAACCTGTGGCCAATAGTATATTACGTTCTGTCAAAAGAAAATTTTCAAGTTTTTTTTCCCGCACAGACAGAATATCTTACTATGAAGCAGTATGTTTTATGAAACTTAAAAGAGAAGAGGCAAAAATGGACATTGATAAATTAAGCATAAGCACTGAATTTTGTTGATCACAGAAAGAGGAAACAAATCTTACCTGTTTCAGGTGTGTGCACAATATATACAATTTTCTAGGCCCTCCTCAAGGACCAGCTTTGACTGAAAGGAAGCGATGGCTGTTTCACTCTGTGAAGAGTTTATGAGATTTATCAAGCTTGTTGCTGTTTCGACTGGGGATGATAATTTTTTTAGCCATTACATAATTTACACTCTAATATTAAATATACGTAGGCATATATGCGTATCACACACACACACACACGCACACACACACGCACGCACGCACACACACACACACACACACACACACACACACACACACACACACACACACACACACACACACACACACACACACACACACACACACACATATACATAAGATACAGACAGACATGCATGCATGCTCACTTGTACGCATGCATAATGCATGCGCGCGCGCACACACACACACACACACACACACACACACACACACACACACACACACACCACCACACACACACACACACACACACACACACACACACACACACGTTTATGTATATATGTATATTATCATTAACTAATAACATTTGAGGTTATGGCTCACTTGCTTGATTCAAGTTTAACCTTTATTCATACCCAGTACACTCAGTTAAGTGAGGACTCCATAAATTTTTTTGCAGATTCTGTGATGATATTAACTTGTATGAACTTTGTGCAGTACAGCTTAGTGTTATTGTTATTGTTGTTTAAAGCCCAGCCAACTGCATAATGATAAAGCCGTATCAAGGCTAACTGCAGTACAGCTACTCCTTTTGTGGTTACTTGTATTTGCTAGGATGTCAATTGTCATCTATCTTTCTACTGCTCTGAGTCTGAGTCTGAACCATAAATGAGATGTATTACATACATACATACATGTATACTTTACCACTTTTTACATGAAACAGGGGAATTTGTTCTGTGGTCTTGTCATAATCGGTCAGCTCAGTTTATATGATCAATGGGCTGATGTTTATACCTA